>JARFMN010000002.1:1332500-2532500 GCA_029372045.1 Scleroderma citrinum
GAAAAGGCCTTTGTTTGGTCCGGTTTGCCTTGTTGCGCAAGAGGCGTGAGGAATGGTGTCCACTATATCGCGTTTTTCGCATTTTTGGGCACTCTGCCAAATATGGCAAACACTTGCCAGCCAACACTACACAACATTTCCTAATCAGCACTGCACCACCCTTGCTAATCAAAACAACACAACACTTCCTAATCAACACAACACAACCCTTGCTAATCAAAACAACACAACACTTCCTAATCAACACAACACAACCCTTGCTAATCAAAACAACACAACACTTCCTAATCAGCACAACACAACACAACCCTTGCTAATCAAAACAACACAACACTTCCTAATCAACACAACACAACCCTTGCTAATCAAAACAACACAACACTTCCTAATCAGCACAACACAACACAACCCTTGCTAATCAAAACAACACAACACTTCTAATCAGCACAACACAACACAACCCTTGCTAATCAAAACAACACAACACTTCCTAATCAACACAACACAACCATTGCTAATCAAGACAGCACAACACTTCCTAATCAACACAACACAACCATTGCTAATCAACACAACACAACACTTCCTAATCAACACAACACAACCCTTGCTAATCAAAACAACACAACACTTCCTAATCAGCACAACCACAAAACAACACTTGCTAATCAAACACAACACAACACTTCCTAATCAACACAACACAAATCAACACAACACAACACTTCCTAATCAACACAACACAACACTTCCTAATCAAAACAACACAACACTTCTAATCAGCACAACACAACACAACCCTTGCTAATCAAAACAACACAACACTTCCTAATCAACACAACACAACCCTTGCTAATCAAAACAACACAACACTTCCTAATCAGCACAACACAACACAACCCTTGCTAATCAAAACAACACAACACTTCCCAATCAACACAACACAACCCTTGCTAATCAAAACAACACAACACTTAAGCACAACACAACACAACCCTTGCTAATCAAAACAACACAACACTTCCCAATCAACACAACACAACCCTTGCTAATCAAAACAACACAACACTTCCTAATCAGCACAACACAACACAACCCTTGCTAATCAAAACAACACAACACTTCCTAATCAACACAACACAACCCTTGCTAATCAAAACAACACAACACTTCCTAATCAACACAACACAACCCTTGCTAATCAAAACAACACAACACTTCCTAATCAGCACAACACAACACAACCCTTGCTAATCAAAACAACACAACACTTCCTAATCAACACAACACAACCCTTGCTAATCAAAACAACACAACACTTCCTAATCAGCACAACACAACACAACCCTTGCTAATCAAAACAACACAACACTTCCTAATCAACACAACACAACCCTTGCTAATCAAAACAACACAACACTTCCTAATCAGCACAACACAACACAACCCTTGCTAATCAAAACAACACAACACTTCCTAATCAACACAACACAACCCTTGCTAATCAAAACAACACAACACTTCCTAATCAACACAACACAACCCTTGCTAATCAAAACAACACAACACTTCCTAATCAGCACAACACAACACAACCCTTGCTAATCAAAACAACACAACACTTCCTAATCAACACAACACAACCCTTGCTAATCAAAACAACACAACACTTCCTAATCAGCACAACACAACACAACCCTTGCTAATCAAAACAACACAACACTTCCTAATCAACACAGCACAACTCTTGCTAATCAGAACAACACCACACTGCACAACATTTCCCAATCAAAACAACACTTCCGGTCAACACTCCAGCACAAACACTACACAACCCTTGCTAATCAAAACAACACCCACAAGGCAAAATCGTGTAGTGCTGATCACCAAAGTGCAGTGGGGTTGTGGTGGTGTGTTGATTAGCAAGAGTTGTGCAGAGTTGATTAGGAAATGTTGTGCAGTGTTGATTGGCAAGCAGACACTACAGAACCCTTGCTAATCAAAACAACACAACACTACTGCGCACTTTTGGTGATCAACACTGCACAACATTTGCTAATCAAAACAACACAACACTACACAACACCTACCAACCAACACTGCACAACATTCGCTAATCAGAACAACACAACACTAGCTGCGCACTTTTGGTAACCAACACCACACGACGCCTACCAACCAACACTGCACAACATTTGCTAATCAACACTACACGACGCCTACCAACCAACACTGCACAACATTTCCTAATCAAAACAACACGACATTTCCCAACCAACACTACACGACATTTCCTAATCAACTTTGTCATTCTCCCAACTTTACTCAATGACTGTCTTCAGTCATCATCATAAGCAACAGTCTTCCTTGGAGGTGTCTGTATTGTGTACTGGGAATTAACCTTCAAAGTCATTCTTCAAAGGTCATCCATTTTCAGTCCACATAGAAAGTCATTCTGCCATTGCTAACAAGTTGCTGGCATAACAAAAGATTTTTGATTAATGACTCATGGTACATTCATCACCCTATGAACAACACTTACCACATCTGAAGAACCAACCACCCTTTGGAGAAACAAGCAACTACGATCCATCATAGACTCTCTTCTCACTTCTACTGACCTCCCTTTGATCCATGATTGAAGTATGCTAATCATTAAATCTCACTGACAACAGGCCATCAAACCCTGCATCAGGACTCTTGAATTCTACCATGTCCAGAGATGACAGACTGCCTGTCCCACCAAGACCAGGGTGAATTGCTGGACCTTCTACATACAAGGACAAAACCCACATGTTTTCTCACAGGTTCCCACCTCCTACCCTTATCACCCCTTCAGTGCTGACAGTCCAACTCTCACCTGAAGTACTCTTGTCACTAAAAGAAATCCTAATCAATAAACCCTCAAGCTTTGATGGCTCCCACCAAGACTTCAGTGGATGGCTAGTCACTGTCAAAACCTACCTAGGAGTAAACCACCATATCTATGATGACAACACTAAAAGAATTGCATTCACACTCTCATTCATGACCAAAGGAAGTGTGATGGGATTCAGAGAAAATTACATTGTGGATAATTGGATGGATGAAACAGGATTTTTTATACTTGATACATGGACCACTTTGAGAATAAACTGAAAAACCAGTTCCAGATTGGCAACATCAAGGCAATGGCACTCATTCACCTATTGGTAATCAAGCAGGGAAAGAGGACCCTTGATGAGTATGTGGTCAATTTCAACAACTGCCTGGCCAAGGCAGGGCTCACCACAAGGGATGCCACTGTGGCCACCTTTTTTGGCAAGGGGTTAGACCCCTCAATGAGCAAGAGGATCTTGGACCAGGGGACTATTCCCCAAACTGTGTAACAGTGGAAAGACATGGCAATTGCCATCAGGGCAAGTATTGCAACATGGAAAATCTTTACTGAGAGCAGCACACCACAAGACTGGAGTTTCCTATGGAAAAACACCAAGAAAGAGGAACCAGCAAAAGATCCTAATGCTATGGATGTTGACAAGTCCTGATGACATCAACCCTGTGCTTGCCAAGCAGGAGCCTGCTATGGCTATGGGAAGACTGGGCATTACCAGGATAAATGTCCTGAGGAAAAGGCTGCTTGCATCAAGCAGATGAAAGAGCAATTGAAGGAGTTGGAGAGTGAGGGCACACCCAACCCTTCACCTTCAGGTGTGTCCTCAAAGGATTTTCAGTAGGGGAACAGGAGGCTGTGCCTGGTTCCCCCATTTCTAACTCATGTAAAGTAGGAATTGTCAATAAAGTATGCCAATATGAGCATGACCATTTTGTCCCATCCCTTGCAGGCATTGTCTACCTTACTGAGTACAAAAACACAGCTGTCCAGGCCCTGATTGACTCTGGAGCAGAAACCAACTTGATTGACAAATGAGTAGTTGACAAGCACAAGTTATACAAAAGGAAAATCAAGGACCCTTTTGAAGTCCATGGCATCACTGGCCCCATGGGACAAATGATCACACATATCATCTCAGTAAAGGTAAAAATTTGAGGAAAGGAAACCTGGTTGAGGGCCTATGTTTCCCACCTGATGGGATGGGAATGCCTCATCCTGGGGATGCCTTGGTTATGAGAGGAGAACCCCATTATTAATTGGAAAACAAGAAAGTTAATTGGATTCAATGTTGACCCAGAGGATTTACAGAAAAAGCATAGCGATGCCCCAGTCTTCCACAACCAAACATCAATCTCAACCAAGTTAGAAGCTGCCCAGCAGCCAAAGGTCATCAGTTTGCCAGACAAATATCAAGATTATGCTATGGTGTTTTCAGACCAGGGAATCCCTCTCCCTCCACATCAACCCAGATTAGACCACAAAATCTGCCCTCAAACCCAACTTCATCCTGAAGAAGGCAGTACCCTACTGATTGGCCCAAGATGAGTTGGCTGAACTTGATGCCTTCTTGGCTGAAAACTTGGAGTGCAGCAAGGTTAGGCCCTCCAAGTCCCAATGTTAAGGCCTTGAAGCACAAAGCAGTTCAAGAGCTGAAAATGTTCCTTCAGAACTGGTGCTCAAGCTCTAACCCTAACCCTACAGTGCCTTGTGCTAGCTGTGGGTCCTGTCAGTATAGACACTCCTCTTGTGGCAGAACCCTTGGTCCAGAGCCCAGGTTTCTTGTCAACACATCCTCAGTGGGTACAATGCTGGCAAGCTGAGGTGAATTGCAAAGGAGATGAAAGATGGAGGTCATTCCATCTTTGCCTTCACCTATATACTGGTACAAGAACTGCACAGGCATATCTCAGCTGTGCTAATAGTACAACAAGTGTGAGTACTAGTACTGTGCCATAGTCCACAGTCAGCTGTGTCCATCAATAAGTAAGGATGAGTCAAAATGAGTAGGTATGAATGGACATGACATGACAAGGTCACATGCCACGCATTATAGGGGCTTTCACCAGAAAATTGGTGAAGGGTGAAAGCTGCATAAGTTAATACAAAGTAAAAGGTAAAGGAAAACATAGAGAGTAGAGAGAGAAATGTACAAGGGATAAATGGATGTCCGTGAAGTGTCTGTTGGATGGTAGTAAAGGAAAAGAAAAGGAAATGTCATGTTACCACTGTACCATAACATCACCCCCCTCTTAGGCCTGTTCACCCTGAACACATGTTGCCCCACCTTGTCATCCTACAAATGCCATACCAGGCTCCCAGTATGGCCTGTCCAGGTCATGTTCCCAATGCCAGTGGCCAAGTCTGTCACAGTCATAACACTGATAGCTATAGAAAGGGTGGCCTACTGGGAGTGGCTTCTTTCCAGCTAGGTAGTACCAGAGGTCTGAATCAATGGGAACTGGCACAAAAGCCAAGTTGGGGATAGGGGTAACAGACAAGATGGCATTGTAATACTTCTTATCCATGGTGTTGGTCCAGGTGGCTGTGAAGAAAGCAGGCCACCCATCATTGTTGGCCCCTGTAATAGCCCTGTAGCACTCTGTTAGATGGGCAGCTGCCCTGAAATAATCCACATCAGCAGCATGCTTGTTGGTGATTGGTGTGATGTTGGCAAGTGGGGTGCAGTGAGCATGAGCTTTTGTGGGCTCAGGAGTGGATGGTCAGGCCAGGGTGACCCATGGGTGGCAAGTAGTGGTGGTCACTTGAGGGGAGTTGGTGGAGGCAAGGGTGGCTGTGCCACTAGGTCAAACTGACCAGATTCAAGGGCCCTCAGAATCTGAGTCATCTGAGGAGAAGTCCACCAGGATGGGTGGGCAGTTTCAGCCCAGGTGGGCCTGCTTCCTGCATACTGGGCATCTTGCTCGGCAAGTCATTGGAGTAGCAGGTCTTGGCAATGTGGGAGTACTTCAGGGAATCTCCATGGCACCTCCTTGGTGTTGTTCAAGAAAGGAGTCAAAAGTGATTAGTAATGCTGGCCTGAATACTTCATGGACCATACTGATAATTGTCCTCTGTGTCTCCATCACTTCCAAGATCTCCTCTCTGGTGACCTTTAGCTCTCCTTGTGGAAGTGGCATGTTGGTGAGGTCAGATATCACTGAAACTCCTACCCTGTTGGCTATCCTCTCAGCATTCCAGAAAGCCTCATACAGCAGCCATAAACATTCATGTTGTGTGTGTGTGCTCACCATCCAAGTGTGTCCCACAACTTGAAGTTATTAAGCACCCACATGTAGCAGATGAACTCTGTGACTGTTGGGGATGAGGTTCCACTGAGGGTGGTGGGTACTTGGTCATTCAGGGATGGGCAAGTGGCTGGTCCATGATGACTCATTTGGACAGGGTTGGGGACAGGGATAGTAAGGGGGACTGGAGTTCTTCTTGTTGGCTCATGCTGCATGGTCTGCCAGTTGTGTGAAAGGCAGGTGGCAGTGACCATGGGAGCTATGCAGGGAGTCCTTGTAGGTCTGGGGTGGCAAATGGGTTGGGCACAATTGGCCATGGGGGACCATACCTGGGAAATAGATGGGGAGATATTTGGAGTGGCAAAGTCATCAAGAAGGTCAAGGATACTGAGGTAGTAGTCTTCATGATAGTTGTCTGGGGTGTTGTAGCTGGAAGACATTTAGACAGTGGTGGGCAAAGGATAAGAGACAGGGAGTGAGTGAGTGAGTTGATACTCAGTCAGGGCTTGGGGAGCATTTTTAAAGTGCTCAGCTGGCTCCCAAGTGTTCTCCACATCAGGATATCCTTGCCACTTAACCAGATACTTCAGTTTCTGTCAATATGACTTGTGTTTCAGGACCTTCTCAACTTCCCATTTGTCATGTCTGTCTATCTGTTCAGGGGGGTGCAGAATAGGGGTATTCTCATTGATCTCTGTGATGACATACCAAGTCAATTTGCTGGTGTGGAAAACATCATGGATGTGCCAGGATCTCAGGAGATCCAATCAGTAATTGACTGGGGAGATCTTTTCAGTTATTTCAAATGGTCCATACCTTCTTGGGGCTAGTTTTCAAGAGGGTATGTCCAAATGGAGGTTGGTGGCTTCTAACCAAACCTTATTGCCAACTTCGAATTCTGAGTATCCCTGTCCTCCATGGCACTTTAGCATAACCTCCTGTGTGTTTTTATGCACAATGATCACTGTGTCATGCACTGCAGCTAGCTTTTCTAGTCATTCTTCAGATAGGGGTGTGAACTGACTTGGGTCAGTGGGATAGGGGGTTGGCTCATAGCCATATAGGAGGTAGAAGGGTGTTTGCCTGTGGGTTGAGTGGATCTGGGAGTTGTGTACAAACTCTGTGTCTGCAAGATACCAAGACCAATTGTCAGGGTCCTTGGAAGCATACATTTTTAGGAATGTTCCAACTTCTTGGTTGACTCTCTCAGCTTCACCATTGGATTGAGGGTGGTATGTGGTGGTGGCTTTCATTTCAATTCCTAACAACACATACAAGTCACACATGAAAGCAGAAACAAACTGTGGGCCATGATCAGAGATCACTGTGTCAGGGACTCCATACCTGGGGTAAACATGAGTGTGGAAAAGATTAGCTATCCCAACAGAGTCCATGGTTTTGTTAGTTGGTAGTAATATCACTGCCTTTGTTAACCCTTGATTGACAATTGTTAGGATTGAGTCATTTCCCCAGGAGTTGGGTAAGTCTGTGACTAAGTTGATTGAGATTTGTTTGAAGGGGAATGGGGAATGGGCTATGTCATGTGGGGTAATGGGTGGCATGGTCAGATGAGTGTTTACTTTGTTGGCCTGGCAGACAGTGCAACCTTTGACATAATTCCATATATCAGTGTGCATCTGTGGCCAGTAGACATGGTGAGACATTTTCTTCATCATAGCTCTGACTCTGGGGTGTCCAGATGGGAGGATGTCATGGTATTCCTTTAATACTTCTTTTCTCCTCAATTTGTTTACATAGATTTTTCTGTTATTTTGTTTTTGAGTACTGAGTTCTTTGATCCATAGGTGCTCAGTTTCTTTTTGTATTTTAGTCAACAGGTCCATGGACAGGTTATAGACACCTTTGACACCAGCAGTCTTTGATGTTTCCTCAGATGGGTGTCTTTCTGCTGTGGTGGTCAACAGACCCTGTGGGTGGTTGAGAAGATGTGTGGTTTTGGGCAAAAAACCTGCAATTTGTAATGAAATAGATGGATTCTTGGGGAATTCCACCCCCCCCCCCCCCCCGAGCCAGAAACCACACACTCTCCAGGAGAAGCATGCTAGGCGTCATGACTTTGGCTTTGAAATTGGCCATCTGGGACAGAACATCTGGTGGCACATTGGTTTTCCCCTTGATATAGACAAACTGCAGGGGGAATGACTGCAGGGTGGCCTGCCACCATGATTGCCATGACATAAGCTTCTGCAGCTCTCTAAAATATGTCATGTTTTGATGGTCAGTATACACCATTGTTGGCATGACAGGCACCAGCAGATAAGTATGCCACTCCTTTAGAGTGCATATTACTGCTAGTAGTTCCAAGTCATAGACTTGGTAATTTTGTTCAGCTCCTGTGAGAGACTGGGAAAGATAGGTGCATGGATGTAAAACCTTATCATCACCTTCCTGACTCAACACTGCACCAGTTCCAAGCTTTGACATGTCTGTATGTATGATGAATGGTTTTTTGAAATCCAGCAGTTGGAGCACCAGTTCTGAGATGAGGGCCCTCTTGAGCACTTGGAAACTTTGTTCTTGCATGGGACCCCAGACATACAGTATGTCTTTCTTTGACAAGTCATGAAGGGGGCACACTACTTGGGAGAACCCCTTTACAAACATTCTGTAAAAATTGCAGAAGCCAAGGAAGCTTTGCAGTTTGCATAAGTTCTTGGGCATGGCCCATTCATTAATAGCTTTTGTTTTTATGGGCAAGGGTTCATAGCTACCCTCCTTTATTATGTATCCTAGGAAGTTGAGTTCCTCAGTTTTGAAAATACACTTGGAGATCTTCAACCAAAGGTTTTCCTTCTGGGCAATATGTAGGAACTCAATTACCTGTTGTCAGAGTTCCTCTTTGGTTTTTGTGTGGATTGTGGCATTGTCCATGAAGATGACACTTTGCCTTCCATGGATCATGGTGCTGAACTTTGTGTTCATATATCTCTGGAAGATGGGTGGTGAGTTGGTTTGCCTGAAGAACATTACCAGGGGTTTGAACAACCCTCTTGGTGTGATGAAGGCACCTTTCCATTTGTCACCTTCTTTTATTCTAATGTTAGTAAAACCCCAGTGGATATCAAACTTGGCAAAATACTTAGAGCCCACAAGCTTGTCAAGTAATTCTTTGATATCCAGTAAGGGATAGGAGTCTTGCACTGTATACTTATTGAGGTGTCAGTAGTCTTGGATTAGATGTTGTTTTCCATCCTTCTTTCCAACAAAGAATACTGGTGCTGCTTGCAGCAACTTGGAGGGTCAAATCTTGCCACATGCCAGATTATCTTTGAGGAACTTGTCCAACTCCTCTAGTTGGGGCAGTGTTAGTTTGTAGATTTTTCCTTTCTTTGGTATGAAATCTTCTTTTAGTCTTATTTCATGGTTCAAGAAGGGTCAGTGTTCCAGCAATGGAACTTCTTTTTCCAAGAAGACTTCCATGAACTCTTGATATTCTTTTGGAAGTGTTACTTCAGTCTTCTTTGCTTCAGCTTCTAGCTGTGTTGATATTGACATGCGCTGTACTTTGCAGTTAGTGTTGTTCTCAGTTCCCCAACTTACTAATTTTCAGGTGAACCAGTTGATTATCAGGTTGTGCTCCTTGATCCAGGGCATTCTGAACAGGAGGCCTTCTCTGTTGCCCATTCTTGTGATGTATGTGCATACACACATATTTTTGCCCCAGATGTGTACTCTGAAAGTCATGATCCTGTTAACCACTTGGTTAGTTTTACCTGTTATGCTTCTTAGCATCCAGGGGTTTTGAATTTTTCTGGTTGAGAGCCCTTCTTGATCAACTGTTCTTTCATTGACTATGTTTGTCTTGGCCCCTGAGTCAATTAAGGTTTTGACAGGGGAATCACTGCAGTCAATTAGATAGGCTGATCTGTTGATGGCTGATACACATAACTCTCACTCATATTGATAGATGGAGTTGATATTTCATTCCATACAGCCTAGTCTAAAAGTACATTTTTCAGTGGTATGGGCACAAGCTGCGGTGGAGGCTCACCCTTTTAAAAATCCAAGGAGGACACACCTAAATCAGAAAGGTGTGCATCCTCCTTTTCAAGGTGCTCCACTTCCTTCTTTAATTCCTCTATCCTCACTTCTCTGGATTTTGGCTTTTCACCTCATTTTGGTTTGGGTGGATCTGGGCAGTCCTTGATGTAATGCCCTTCCTTGTTGCAATTGAAACATGCCCAGGCATTCCAGGACTTTTTCTGACCCTGCTCTTTGCTGTCTTTGGTGATAGCATCAATGTCCATTGTGTTTGGGTCTTGTTCCTTTCTGTGGAAATGATTAGTTTTATTCAGGGTACTATACCCCTCATTTTTCCATAGGAAATTTTTGTCTGCTTCCAAGGCCTTGCCTTTGTACATCCTCATTGTTGCAAGAGATGCTTGGACACATGTTGCTGCTTCCTTCCACTCCAGGATTGTCTTGGGGATCAATCCAAGTCCTAGGATTCTTTGGCTTTGGGATGGGTGCAGCCCCTTTCTGAAGAAGGTGGCCACCACTATGTCATCTTCGAGAAGCCCTGCTTTATTTAGTAGATTCTCAAAGTTAGTGATATACTTGTCCAACGAGTGTTTGCCTTGCTGGATCTGCAACAGGGTGATTAGCACATTTGCCTTTACATCACCAATTTGGAAGCAGTCTTCCAACTTCTTTTCAAAAGTTTTGAGGCTGTTGTAAAAGATGATGCCTCCATCTTCCTCATCCATGCCTTCAATGGTGCACTGCATGACATAGGACTGTTTGAAGCTGAGGGCTGAGCCCTTGTCCATAAATGACAGGATAAATCCTATCCATTTTTCATCAGTATTGTATATGTGACAATTCATACCCAGATAAACTTTGACAGATGTAATCCATCCTGAGTATGCCTGATGATCACCATCAAACATGGCTGGTTTGTTGAGCCCAAGCTCTCTGCCCTTGGCCTTACTGTCACCTGTAAAGTCATGACCACTCACTCCAATTGGTCCTTGGGCACAGCCTTTACCCTTTTTGGCAGCTGTTGATACCTTTGTTCAGTACCAATGTATAATTTCAGCCAGTGATGGCTGCTGACCTGCAAAAGGGTCCATGATTGAAGCTCCTGATAAGGCTTCCACTAAGATGTCCACCATAGCTTCTTCTTGCTGCATGGTGATTGGCAGATCCAACTTTTCAGACAAGACAGAGGCAAAGAGGGGACCAGCTAGTGGGGTATCAAGGGAGTTATTATCCAAATCTGGATCCTTCCATTCTTGGTACTTTGAGAAATCAGAACCTTCCTCTGACAGGTCAACATTGACTTGAATGGGGGTGGATGTGCCAGCAATGAAGACACCAGGCACATGGACTTCAGTGTCAGAGTTGTCATTACTGGACACTTTGGGGTTAGCCAAAAGGGGTGGTAACAGGACAGTGGCTCCTAGACCAAAGTGGAAGGTTTGGGGGTGACTTGCTCTTTTAGGAACAGGGGGTCAAAACTTAGTTGAACTAGAGCTTGACCTGACATAATACTTGCAGACCATAGTGGGCCAAAGGGTGACTAGCAGGAGCTACCTGGGAGTGAGCAGTGTGCTAGAGGTTTGATTAGTAATAGACTGCCTAATACAGTTAGGGGACTACACCAATGAGGCATAGGGTGAAGACAATGAATGACTGTCATATGGAGACAACAGAGGGTGTCAGTGTATGGAGACATCAACTCAGGTTTGGTGATCTTTCATCTTCTGTTAAGGCCTTAAAGCACAAAACAATTCAAGCACTGAAAACATTCCTTCAGAACCAGTGCTCAAGCTCTAACCCTAACCCTATGGTGCCTTGCGCTAGCTGTGGGTCCTGTCAGTATAGATGCTCCTCTTCCAGCAGAACCCTTGGTCCAGAGCCCAGGTTTCTTGTCAACACATCCTCAGTGGGTACAATGCTGGCAAGCTGAGGTGAATTGCAAAGGAGACAAAAGATGGAAATCATTCCATCTTTGCCTTCACCTATATACTGGTACAAGAACTGCACAGGCATATCCTGGCTGCACTAATAGTACAACAAGTGTGAGTACTAGTACTGTGCTGTAGTCTGCAGTCAGCTGTGTCCATCAATGAGTAAGGATGAGTCAAAATGAGTAGGTTTGAATGGACACAATGCAACAAGGTCACATGCCACACATCATAGGGGCTTTCACTGGAAAATCAGTGAAGGGTGAAAGCCACGTAAGTTAATACAAAGTAAAAGGTAAAGGAAAACATAGAGAGTAGAGAGAGAAATGTACAAGGGATAAACAGATGTCCATGAAGTGTCTGTTGGATGGTAGTAAAGAAAAAGAAAAGGAAATGCCATGTTACTGCTGTATCATAACACCCAACAAGCTTCACCTGTCTTTTTCATTGGCAAGAAGGATGGAAAGAAGCAATTGGTACAGGATTACCAGTACCTAAACACTAACATAGTTACAGACTCATACCCCCTACCTGACATCAAGACTCTCCTTGATGAACTCACTGAATCAAAGTATTTTGCAAAGTTTGACATGTGATGGGGCTTCACTAACATCAGAATAAAGGAAGGCAACAAATGGAAGTCAGCCTTCATTACTCTGAGAGGGCTCTATGACCCCACAGTAATGTTTTTCAGGCAGACTAACTCTCTGCCCACATTTCAGTGATATATGGATCACATGTTCACTGATATGAGAAAAGATAAAAAGGTGGTGATCTTCATAAATGATATGGCAGTCCATGCCAAGACCAAGGAAGAGCTCCAGGCCTGCATCCAGCAGTTCTTGGAAATCACCCAACAAGAAGGCCTACAGCTGAAGCTCAGCAAGTCCACATTCAAAACAGAGTCACTGGACTTCCTGGGGTACATCATGTCCCATGGCCACTATGAACCATCACCAGTCAAGACAGTGGCCATCCAGGATTGGCCAATCCCCACAACCTTGAAACAGGTGCATAGTTTCATAGGGTTCTGTAATTTCTACTGAATGTTTATTCCCAGTTTCTCACAAATTGCACAACCACTCCATGACCTGAGCAAAAAGGGAGTGGCATTTTGTTGGTTGAAACTGCAGCAGGTGGCCTTTGACAAGCTGAAGTGGTGGCTGACAGCCTCACCAGTTCTGTCACTCCCTGATTTTACTAAACTGTTTGTTGTTTACACAGATGCATCAAAACTCAGAACTGGCACCACCCTGTCTCCTCAACCTAAACCTTTCCCCTATGGCAAATGTCTTATTAGTAAAATGCATAATTGACCCTTCTCACTGTCATGGTCTCATGCAACAGAGCCTCTTGCTCTTGTTCATTTGGATCTTTTGCAGTTTCCAACTGAATCACATTATCATCATGTTTACTGCCTTACCATTATTGATGATTTCAGTGGTTATAGTACCATGCTCTTGCTTTGTGCTAAGAGTGATACCACTAAAGCCTTTATTGACTGGATCTCATGGGCAGAACACCAAACTGGCTTTCAATTGAAATCAGTCCATTCTGACTGAGGGGAGGAATTTATGGCTACCACCTTCAAGAAGCATCTCCTTTCAAAAGGCATAATTTATCAGTTATCTGTCACTGATACTCCTCAACAGAACAGTCAAGCTGAACAATTCAATAGAACTGTTATGGAGAAAGAGGAAGTCCTATGACATGTGGCATGTTTGCCCAAGCAATATTGGAACTTCACTTTACTCACAGCAGTCTTTGTCTATAACCACACTCCACTTTTATGAATTCATTGGCAAACTCCCATTGAACTCTTTACTAAAAAGAAACCCATGGTCTCTTTCTTGTGAGTCTTTGGATGTCTTGCTTATGTCTTCATTCTGAAGGATCAGCAAAAAGACAGACTCTCTCTGAAAGCTGAAGAAATGTTATTCCTAGGATATCCTGAAGGAACCAAAGGATACATCTTGCATTAGCATGGAATAAGGAACTCCACAAATCCCTACTCAAGCTAGGTTTTATTCAAACCAAGTCTGATGCAGGAGTTTATGTCTACAAGACTAAACAGGGCCTTGTTATCTTTGTCATCTACATTGATGACATCCTCCTCCTTTTGTCCTCTGCTAAGCTTTTGAAAGACAGAAAAAAAGCTTTTATGAAGATATGGGAAGTATAAGATATGGGAGAAGTCAAAGAGTATCTTGGCATCCAGATTTCAAGATAAGATCATGATTCTCAATCAACATCCCTACATCCAGAAAGTGCTCAAATGCTTTCAAATGGAACAGTGCCATTCAGTCCACACACCCTTACCAAGTGGATATGTCCCAATTCCTATCCCTGCCAACTATACCACTACTCCAACTCTTTGCCAGAAGTATCAGCAGGTCATTGGCTCTTTGCTTTACATCATGCTCAGAACCCATCCAGATCTAGCTTTCAGTGTTATTTGAATGTCACAATACATGTCAAATCCCACACAGCAGCATCTCAACAAGGCAATGCACATTGTCAAGTACTTGTCCTCCACAGAGGACTTGTCTATCCATTACTTTCAAGGTGAACTATCACTTGACTGTTATTCTGACTCTGACTGGGCAGGAGATAAGGAAACTTACCAATTCACTTCCAGATATACCATGTTCCTAGGGTGAAATCTCATTTCCTGGAGGTCATGCTGACAACCAACAGTCACACTCAGCTCTACTGAAGCTGAATATATGTCTTTGTGTGACACAGGTCAGCAAATCAAGTGGATTACCACCTTGTTCCAGGAATCCCATCTTCACTTCACTACTGTCATTCTTTTTGGTGATAAACAGAGATCTACCCATCTCACCAACAATCCAGTTGTAGAAGGTTGCTCAAAGCACATCAATATCAGGTATTATTGGCTTCACAAATCCATTGAAAATGGAGACTTCAAGTTGGACTACATGTCTACTGACCATCAACACACAGACTCCCTGACTAAGAGTCTCACTTGGCAGAAACATGACCATCATCACTTGTTACTTGGACTCTATTGAGCCAGTTTAAAGCAAGGGGGAGTGTTGACATGATAACTTTTCACATCTACAGGTCATATTTCTTATGACTGATTATTCTATTGACACTTAGCTGTCACATGACTGGCTATCACAGATACCCAAGATATCACATGGAACTGCTCTGTTGGTATCCTTCTTTAATATTCTACAACATTCTATCTCCAAATAGAAAGTGCCCCTTCCTTTAGTAGCAGTTGTAGTTACAATGCACTGAGATTATTCCAGACACACAGACCATGTACAGTACCTATATATACTGTACTCTGAGGGTCTTTCTCCCTCAGTTCAAGTCTACTATTCTCTCATCTCTACTCACACTTCAGTAACTCAACACAAACCTCCAGGTAAGCACAAAGTTGCTGTGCTACTTCCTGCCCTTTGTTTGTTAGCAGGTTAGTGATAGAGGTCCTCACAATTCCCCACTTATATTTAATACTCTTCATGTCTTTCAGCCTGCCTGTCTTGAGAAAGGGTTGGAGGAATACCACTGCAGCAGTGTATGTTGAGTCCTTGAAGTTTCCTCCATCTGTCCACTCTGAGCAATGTTCATGAAGATAATCAAGAAGTTTGTCAGTTTTGATGGAGGTCCACTTAGCCTGTACTCCTTTCTGATTGTTGGTTGCTTCTGGTTCTTCAGCCATAGCTGCAGAGATAGAGTGAAGGACAGTGACAAAACACTGGAGTTGTTGGCATATGTACCAACAATGACCATCAGCTTCCCAAAGATAACAATCAACTTCAGGAGGGGTCATGGGCAAAGAATAGGTTTAACATGGTTCAGTCTCCAAATCAAACAGAAGAGCCTCAGCCATGAAGTAAACAAGAACAAGCTATGGAAGTTGCTAATTTTGAAGTTTCTGAACAAGCTCTAAAAGAGAACACAACCCACCAAATTAGGAAATGAACATGTGGGCAAGCTTGATTGAGCAATAGTTTTATGGCTTCATAAATGTGGTCTGAAAATGTACTTCATGTTTAGTTGTCTGCAATCTACTAGTATATTACCACTCTACTACAATGTTTGATGTTTTGTGTTTAATATTTTGACCTGGATGTTTTACCAGTCAGACCTGTCAGACAGTAGTCAGTCAACCAAATTTGACTAACCACTCTATTGATGGGTGGTCGATTTGACCTTGCCAACACTGCAATATTGACCCTAAGCTACCACATATGCCATATTTCGCAACCGACGGCCCGAGAACAACAAGTGACCCCCACTCAAATTTGCTCCTGACAACTACCTTACGTATTTGGCCGACGCTCGGAATTACGCCCCCATTTCCATAAGTGGGTTTATCTAGATAAAAATACAGTTAATTTCTTGACATAAGTCAGTCTCCACAATGTTCTCTTGTTCAGATCATCCCTCAGTGCCCTCGTTCTTCTGCGAGGGTGGCGTTTGAAGACATGTCCTCAGGATCATATACCCCAGATACCAACTTGTGGCTCGAGCGGTCTCGCCTCATTGGCATGATCTTGGGGGCTGTCTCATACGGTTCGTTTAATTTTCTGTAATGTGGAGTCTCTTTTTGCCCGCTCACCGCCCGGCGCATTTAGGGATGCTCTTTCTGCTGACAATTCAAACTGCCAAGATTATTCTCCACAGAAGAAGACATGGCCAGAGTGTCGTTCGACACCCTTGGCTCCTGGGCTATATTTGTATCACCTTCGTCTTGGCCACGATTGGATTTGCAGGCAACGTGAAATATACCGAAATGATATGGATCGATTTGCGGGACGCACCAGGGGGACCAGCTGCTTTGATTGAAGATGAATTGAACTACTCGATCAACCTTATGGCGTTAACCTGGTAAGTCCTATGAGAGCGATGCCACCATTCACTGAAGAATTCAGCTACTACATCATGGAATGGTTCATGCAAGCTCTCTTGGTATACGTTCCAGCTTTGATGACCTGTAGGATGGATGTTGACATTAGCAACTAGCTTCATCGATGTTTCGTCATTTTTAACGGGAATAAATACGTCGCAATATCTATGGGTGTCCTTTTCTTGACCATGGTCGGTGGGTGTCGAGCTGTTCACAGCTACTGGATTGCACGAGCTGATTCTGCGGCAAGGGCTATCCATACTCATCCTTGCGGAGGCAAGCGGAGCAGTATTCTATAACATCAACAGTCAACTAGCCTATCTCTGCATCGAAGTTGGCATGACTGTCATATACACTCTCCTCGTAGCAGGACGGCTTTCCAGATCTCGACGCCGGATGAAAGCCTTCGTATCTAATGAGGACTTGCACATATACAGTGAATTCGTGACTATAGTGGTCGAATCGGCTGCGCTATACTCGGTCCTGGGCATTATTTTCATCATTTCATTTGCTCTCCACTCGAATATATCCAACCTTGTATTTTTGGCTATCAGTCACGTCCAAGTAAGATTTGAATTGACTCCTGAAACAGGGTTGCTCAGATACCCTTTTTTTTTATCTAGGCCATTGCCCAACTTCTCATCATCATACGTGTTGCTCAAGGACGATCCGTGGGTCCCCAAACTTCTTCTGGGTCCCATTTAGAGTTTGCGGTATTCAAATCGGAAGGAAATGTCCCATATCAAGAATCAATGGGGACAGATGCTACTGTCGTAGGATCATCGACGTGGAAACTAAATAAGAGCGGAGGGGAGGTTTAAAACCGAATTTGTAAAACCCAAGCTGACATGGCCCCTTGCTTTGTGTTACTTTGCATATCATGCCGGATCACGATACCCCTGGTGTCTGACCTCTAACTGACTTCGAAAACCCCTTCATACCATGGACATGTCAATAGTGTATCGTTTTTTCTACCTTCTATGGGCTCTTGAAAATATCCACCTGAACATTTACAGCAAGTATGATGGGCATAAGTGATCTGTCTCCCACAGGCCTGGAACCTGACTTGTGAAATTGGGTCTTCTTGGGGCTACATCTTACTCACCACCATCGATGGGAACCAGATTGTGAGATCAGTAGATAAGAAAGTCTTCGACAGCCTGGAGCGCCATATCCCACCCTTCTGCTACATTGTCCCCAGTTCGCCTACTCAATACCGTCACATTCTGGACTTCGTCCCTGCCCAGTTTCAACCCGTTGTAGAGATGGGGGAACATCCCTTCTCCCCCGCGGGGCCCGCATACCTCCGCCTTCGGATCTTCCCATCTGATATTCTTCTCTACTTGGTCGTAGGAGATGCGCAAGAGGTATACCTCAGGGTCATCTCGAAAGAAGAATTTGAGAGTGTTGGGAATTTGCACCGCAGTGGAAAGATGGATAAACCCCGATCTTTCGTCGATGTCACTTACGGGGAGTCTCTCTGGGAGGTTGTCGACAGACGTGGGAGTACGGGATGTGTGGCTGATTAGTTTGTAGATGTAGGTCGGCTTGGACCCGGCATTGCAAAAGGTGCGAGACATGGATGCACTTGAGCTTGAGAGGCTAGCGGCAAGCTGTGGATGCTATATTCAAGGAGCTTCACATCTGATTGTCTAATTATGGAGTGACACCGCATCAGATCCATTACCCAACGATTCTGTTTTAAAGGAACAACACATCTTCCTCGAAGTTTGGCTTCTGGGGACTACGATAACTCGTAATCCATCTTGCTAGGCGGCAGGGAATATTGTTGAAACGTGGCAGACCAGTAAAATATTCCAATGGTAAATCGAAGGTAGAAGTATTTATGTGGGGGTATCATGGCTACGATGGACTAACACGTACATACCTACACAACGTACACCAGATCCAATACGGACATCCACCATAAGTAGCAATTGTCCATACACCTGCACAAACATTTGCAAGGGAGAAGGGCAGCCACAACGATTCAGTGAAGCTGGATAATGTAATTTAAAGAAAGAAAGCAATAGACAAGAAAAGGGAGGAAAAGATCAGAATCGTATGGCCGCTCAAACTGTTGAAGGTCTCCCCTAGCAGTCAGTCGACTGATTACCGCAGTGCTACATCATCCGTCAACACCGCCTTGACGCCTCCGCTCTCCGTACGTCCACCGTCCCGTGCACGAGCATTGTTCATCCGCTTTTCGAACCCTCCCCCACCTGTCTGTTCATGGAAGCTCTCCTCCAGCGACCGCGGAAAAGGGAAGTGCTCTTCCATTCTTCCAGGAGATGGGGCTTTTACTACCGGTATCGTTGTCTTCTTTTTCTTCCCCTTCTTCCCCTTTTCTTTGTTCGCCAAGCTATTCGACGACCCAGTCGGCTTACTTTGCTCCATAGGTGGTGCAAGCGGTCGGTCGGTCGGCTTTGCCAGAGGAGTGGGCATCGAAGGATCGACCCATTCGTCGTCGTCGTCTTCATCATTGCCGTCAATTTCCTCAAAATCATCATTTTTGGACAGTCCATTCTCAAGCTCTTCTCCCTGCTTATCAACTTCGAAGGTCGAGTTCGGCCCGGGGGTGATGGGTCCAATCGGGTCTTCTTCTGTGTCGGCCTCAGAACCCTTGGCACCACTCTTGAGGCTACTGTCCACAGGAGAAACTGAAGTTGAACGGGTGTCGAAAAAGTCATCGTTCTCGGGACGTTCCTCGAGCTTGTCATTGCTGGTCTCCACATCAGCAGATTCGTCTTCGAGGTCAATCTCCAAATCGTCGGGCTCATCGATCGACTCCAGGCCCATAAACTCGTCAGAATCCGACGGCCAGGATGGTGGCTCATCCTGAATCGTAAATATGGTCTTGTGCTTGTGGTTCAGCTGAACACAGTCAAAAATCGGGCCTCAATAACCAAAAGGCTGAAGACAAACAACGTACCTCATTTACTCGACTCCGCAAGTCGATCCAATCGCTCTCATCTTTACACAGAAATCCGAGGAGCATGCTCGGATCAAGTCCACTTAGAGGCATCTTGCGTACTCGGTCGCAATGGAAAGTTCGGAGCTCCGCAGCCGAGTATTGCGTCACGTAGTGCGCTGCGGTGAGATCCAAATCCTCTTCTTCCGTATTCAGGTCGCGGGGATCAAGATCAGAAGCAGTTAGACCGGGTGATGTCGGCAGGCTCGCACTCTGCCATCGTGAAGCAGGTTGTGACGACGCGGAAATAGAGGACAGTCCAGACACACTAGAAGAAGTCGATATTTGATGTTGCAGCGGGGAGGGTGAGAGTGGTGCATGATATGAAAAAGTTGAGGAACCCGTCCTGACTGACGAGGGTGAGGTTGGAGCACGATGATGGTGCGACGACTGCGTTCCCGGAGAGCGTTGGTTTATAGGTCTTTCCGATGCGTTATCTGGAGTAGTTTCTCGGCTGTGTACCATTGGATAGTCGTGGGCGGAAGCCGGTGGAGCGGGACGCAATGGCACCGCTGGACGTGCATGATGGGGGTCAAGGTAAAAGAGGTTGTCAGCCTGGGAGCCCATGAAGTAATATGATGACGAAGGTCGACCCCCCGCAATGCCAATGGATTGTGGGAAGGTGAACAACGCCTTAGGGGAGACGGACATTGAGCTTTCAGCACGGCATAGTAGATGTGCCACTGACCTTGACAGCTCCGTAATAGATAGGATTGACGCCGTCAAGGCCAAGACGGATTCCGACTAGCACAAGGACAGCGCGTCCACCCCACGAGGACCTTGCCATTCGTCGTGGAGAGTGCATGTGAACATTAGATGCTACGTATACATCAGATTGGTAAACCACACCGTCTGCAGCGACGGCTACCCCAAGACCTGCTTCTGGGAAAGCATGTACAAGTGTTCTGGGCGGTTGCAATTAGCATCTTTCGATCGTGATAGCTGCAGGGCTTACTTGATCGCGCCAGCAGCTGTGCTGGGTCCGAACCATTGCCCGACATCTTTTCCGAGGTCCTTGCCAGCAAGAGCCATGCGGTGCACACTGAAAGGTGCTTGAGGTAAGGGAGTATCAAGAAACCACGTTATGATTTGGACATAAGTAGCAAAGTCATTGGTCCGGACAGGATGCGGCGGACGCCGCCAGTCTTGAACGTGTATGAGAAAATGAAATGGATAATTGAGTCATATGCTCACCTCGCCCCAAGTGCAGATGAAGCAGAGCATTCGCTAATAGTGTTTGGCCGGTACGCAGCATACATCCCCAACCGGTGTCACTAGTCCACCCTTTTTCACCAGTTCCAGGCCAATTCCATCTCTTCGGCCGAGGACTACAGGGTGTAATGGATTGCGTTCCCGAAGCGAGATCAGAATCGAGTGCAGCCAGCGTTGAATCCCGAATAGGAGGGAATTGGTTGCGATATGTCAACCATATTCGGGACGTAAAATCGGAGTAGAACACGGGAGGCCAGTGGGCCCCCGGATGCTTTGCTGACGAAGGCTGTGATTGCGAAAGCTCGGATACGGTAGCAGAAGAGGATGAATAAGAACGGAAGGAAGGAGTGCGTCGGGACTCGATGGATGCACGACGACTAGGCAGAGAGGGAGGTGGTGGCTCGTAACCAGGGTGTTGGACACCGAGTAGCCAGATGGGTTCTGTGCACTTATCGGGAGTAGCATCGCTATCCATGAGGAAGCGCATTGCGCGGTCGAGGTGACCTTTGCCATGTTTGGCAGCAGTGAGAAGCGGGTTAGGTTTTCCCTTTGGTGATTGCGCGACCATATGAGATTGAGATAGCAGGGATGGGAGGGTGAGGTCTGTTGCTGAGCTGCTGAAGGTGTGTGAGAACCAGCCGGAGAGACGAGTTGGGAGATCGGATATGCGAGATGATGAAGGGGTGTACATTGATATTGAGGGGTGGATATCAGACACAGTGCTTAGAGGACGTTCTGGGCGCGTGCGAGGTCGTGGCATGTCTGAAGGTTCGACGATCACGGGTGGCTCGTCAAATGAATCATCCTGCTCAACCTCGGCCTCTGACGGACTGGCGAGGTCATCCTTGGTGTTGAGTCTGTTTGACTTTCTTGAGCCCGGACGATTCTGGGGGAGGGGCGAAGAGCTCTGAGAGGTCCGAATGGACGAGCTTGAGCTGGCCAGACTAGCTGCACTATCACTTGCGGCACTGTCAATCATGGATTTCGACCGGTCACGATTTTGCTTCTGTAAGAACTTTGGCAGCTTCGAGGCATGCTGTGGATTAGGAGAAGACGGTGCCGGAGTGCTGCGAGCGTGCTTATTAGTCATGATCGACCCCGCGTCCAGGGATGAGACCAGCGTTGTCGAGGACGACGACGACGACGACGAACACGGTGTAGGCAAGTGAGGGAGTTTGCACTATTCCGAGTTTGGGTTGTTTACTCAACACACTAGACAGCAAAACTCAAGTCTCGACAGGACAGTACCCCGTACATAGAGAGATACAGGCCACCGCAGGATGCTCGCATGCATTGCTGGCCCGAGCGATGTTCGGCATTCGCACTCCATGGATGGTACTCATTTCCGTGGAGGGGCACTGCTCCAAGAATCCTGTGCTGTGCTGCCAAATACTGTCGTCATAGTCTCTCAATTGTGGGTACACGTGGACAGAATTCCAGAAAACTGTACTTCTTGTTGTCATATGATGCATAAAAATAATAATGTTATTGCATAGCCTTCAGCCCACTACCCGTCATAAGTAAGGCCTCTGTATTCGAGACATCCCAGGATTCATCGATCATCCACTGCAAAACGTCGAGCTCCGAGCGGCTGTGGCCATCGCTTTTCCAACCACTCAAAAGACGTCTCTTATGCTCAGGTTCACTCATACCCAGCAATGACGAATGGATATTCTATCGCTACCTTGGTCGTCTTCATCCTCTCCATCGCTTTCGTTATACACCCCATCAAGATACCCACTCGTATTTCGTCAGTACCCCATATACCCCTCAACCTCACAACCGCCCCAATCCTTGCCATCGCTATTCTGTGGGCCGCACAGTGCATCAATCCCACCGTTATCAAAGATGGCATCGTTGGAACTGATGGTGTAAAACCGTATAATATTCTCATCCTCTTTTTCACTCTGGCATACATGGCCATAACCCTCGATGTCTCCGGTATCCTCCAAGCCGCAGCTTTTTGGGTCAGTAACAAAGGCGGTTCCAACGGATGGAAACTGTACTTTTATTTCTATATCATGCTCACGCTTCTCTCTATACTCCTTGGCAATGACCCCATCATTCTCTCCGGGACAGCGTTCTTGGTTTATTACACCCATGCAGCAAGCCTCGAACCGATGCCTTGGCTCATGGCCGAATTTGCCGCAGCAAACACTGCCAGCATGGTGCTCTTCGTCGGAAATCCAACCAACGTGAGTTAATTCACCTCCTGTCCGCCGCGTTACTCAAACGCCGACTTTATCCGAAAGGTTGTAATATGTGAAGGCTTTAGTGTCAACGATGCTGCGTTCACTGCGTACACGATCTTACCCTTCCTTGCCTGCAATGTCGTGTGTTTCATCGCCTTAGCTGGCCAGTACCGTAGCGAGAAACATGTCCCTCGCAGACTAGTTGGCGTCCCTAAACGTGATCCCCGGTCCGTCCTTAGTGATCCCGTCGGAGCTTTGGTTGGCAGCTTTCTGCTCGGTTCTGCTCTTGTTGTCTGCTTGGTCGTCAGTTTCTTTGGGATCGACGTCTGGAAGATCAGTCTACCCTTTGCCGTTGCCAAGTTTATTTTCGATATATCTTGGGACCATTACAAACACACTCATCACATTCGGGCATCTGGTCGAGGTCAGAATGCTGAAGATGTACTAGGGTCTATTGTTGCTGATAAGAAAGCAGCGATTGAAGCTCTCGAAAATGGCCCGGAAGAAGAGCCACAACTACCATCCCTGGTCTTACACTCCACGACAGATAGAGCCAGTTCCTTCCCCACTGACGAAGAGACTGCCGTGAATAGTCCCCAGCAAGCTCCTGATACGCTCCAGCGCACTCAGATACAGGCCATGATCAGTCGTCTTCAGCCGCATTTCCACACGTTTTTCACTGCCCTTCCCCGACTACCCTTTGCCCTTGTGCCGTTCGCCTTCTCCCAGTTCATCCTAATTGAGGCTCTGGCCCATCAAGGTTGGGTAGATATATTTGCAAACTGGCTGGTAAAGGCAACACACAAGGAAATCCACTCCACGATATGGCTTATTGGCATTGTTGGCGTCATCCTTTGTAACCTCTCTGGGACTAACATTGGTGCCACCATCCTGCTTACCAAGATCGTCCGTGCCAGTGCACTTCCTCCCCATTCTGACCGTGCTGCGGCCATCGCCCTTGCGGTGGCGAGTAATATCGGTGCTGTTAGTTTCACCTTCTCGGCTAGCCTGGCAGGGCTGTTATGGAAGGGCATATTAAAACAGAAGGGTATAGTGGTAAAGCAGCGCGAGTTCGCTTATTGGAACTGCCTTCCACTGCTCGTTATGACGGTGGCAGGTCTTGCTGTTGTCTGCGCTGAAATGGCTGTCTTATATTAGTCGGAGGTTGGGCGCTAGCATCCTTTGGGAAAGCGTCCTGACACACACAGCCATCACGCCAAACATGGCTGACAGGAATACTGCGATCATTCCCATTTGTGGCTCCACTGCCTTACACCACGTTCGACAGGATGGGAAGCACTTAGAAGACCAAACATACGGATGTTTTATGACTTGGGACACCGGTAGATACCAACAAATTCATAGAATATTGCCCATATCAATATCCATATGTATTGAGATATTTTCCTGTGCATGGAGCATTCATCCATGGTAAATATTTTGGTGAGCCAGAATGTAGTCGTTCCTGCGCGTGGCCGCTTGACAAGTATTGTTTCAAGCGCCACCTGTATGTACCTGCCAGGGCGCCAGTTGGCTTGCTGTATGTCCATAAGTTGTCCTGTCATGCTCGCTTCTTGCTGATACCTTGACACTAATGAGTTCTTCCCAACGCTCTCAGTTCTCCCTCCGTGGTGCTCGTGACAAAAATCTTTTGATATCAGGCCGAACACCTGTACCCACGTAAGTTCGTGATTGCGCAAGGCGACGAGTGTATTCACGTTGACTACTTAGACACCGCCATGCGGCGCCCTCTGGACCTTGGCCGTGGATGGATTTCGATGCTGATGACTCCACTGCGACCCTATCTACATCTGAAGAGGTTGAGTCGTCATGGAGGAATTACCCTCAGAATAAATTCAAAAACTGGACACCAGAACAAGTTAAGCGCAGTAAGATGTTGACCAACTGTTCTGTCGGCACGTGCAAGGTCTTCAGAGTCGATGTCTTGAACGACGGTCGTTTCGACGATGACAGGACGCGTGAGGTGACTTCTGTCGCTCCTGACGAGGTGGATGAGCTTTGGGATAAGATTATCGTTCCGGTAAGCACAAATCCTATCACTTCGTCATTAAAGTGCAGAGAAAGAGAGGAAATTGCTAGCGACCATCAAATGTGCGGGCACGAGCGGTCTTTGTGGACAACATGAATGAAGAGGTTCTGAAGATACTAGGAACCAAGTATGTGGCATTGGTTGCGTGTTGCACTTGCTCCGCGCGTCTCATGCAACTACAGATATGTCATTGAACCGTTCTTTTTCTCGTCCTCCATGAATTGGATACCATCAAGATACCAGGAGGCGGTGGAAACGGGAAAGGGTGATCGTAAGCATTTGGATTCTATGTTGGTTCATTTAGGCTCATGCTTGCTAGACATTACCATCATTTTGCCCTTTATCCGACCAATTCATAATCATGGGTCACGGTGGTCTGGCATCTTCCCGCCGACTTCCATGTTACCATTTGACGGTAATCCCCCTTTAATTCTGCTGGTCTAGGGTTTCATATACATCTTTCTCAGCCGACCAGCAAGACATTGATACCCAAGCACCACTTTTGCTACATTCTAGTGAGCCCCTCTCTTCACCCCACGGTCAGATGTGAATGCAAGTTTCAGGTAAATGTACCTTGATCCAAGATCTTCTTGCTATTCATATGATTCGTGGCACGAAAACGAGTACCCTCATATCATACCACCCAAATATGAGAACGTCAGCGCAACGTCTCCATTCACTTATTCAACGAACAGGTCGGAGTGTGTATTGGTCGAAGATCTTCGAAAAATCAAAGGATCCCACGTTTTTGTTCCTTACCTTCCTCTGGTATGCGTTATATGCATGGGATGAGAGTCTTGAGCTCCTTTACAAGCACATTACTTGGCTAGTATGGCGTGAGATTGTTACACTGTCTTCGTACTGACTCCCTCCGCCAGGAAGCTCAAGTTCTACATACCAGCGATATTCATTTAACCCGCGAATTGCACATTCTGCAGGCCCACTTACTTCATTACAAATTACTCCTAGAAGATTTTCGAAAGTCCGTGCAATTTGTTCTGGATACTACCAACCCAGCCATGCGCGCCACTGACGTGAAGGAACACGAACGAGAACTGTCAGCCAAGCTTCTACGAATAGAGGTCCGGAATTTGTTGGACGAAATTAAACGTCTGGATGGGCAGAGAAAGCTGCAAAGCGACCGACTGCAGAATGTCATGGACTTAGTCAGTCAGTTCCTCGTGCGTGTTTCAGAAGGACCTGACCTCTTGTAGGCATTTGCCAGCGTAAACATAGATGATAGCAGATACATGAAACGACTGTCGGAGGCAACCCTCCGTGATTCCGCCGCGATGAAACAGGTATTTCGTT
This sequence comes from Scleroderma citrinum, assembly GCA_029372045.1. Classification (NCBI taxonomy): domain Eukaryota; kingdom Fungi; phylum Basidiomycota; class Agaricomycetes; order Boletales; family Sclerodermataceae; genus Scleroderma; species Scleroderma citrinum. The sequence continues at coordinate 1,359,175 of JARFMN010000002.1, forward strand.
CGACGCTCCATCTTCAGAATACTGACTAGGCGATGTCAGATCGCGTACCTTACGATGGTATTTTTCCCTGCTAGTTTTATGGCGGTACGTCACAATCACATAGAACGAACAACCTGGTATTAACATCCCGACAGGGTGTTTTTGGCATGAATGTACGAGAGTTCGTTGGGCAGCCGGGTGTCGACTATCCCGCGACTCTGCCACGTTACGCTGCTGTTACGCTGTCACTCACTTGCATCGTTTCATGGGTCCTCATCGCATTGCAAGCCCATAGCTCCTTCCATCCACCTGGGTGTAGTCGCTTGCGAAAATGGGGTTGGCCCGTATTCTACGTCTGGGAAAGGTTTTTAAGGCCCAAGAAAGGAGTAAAGTTCGCCTGATGTTTTTATACCAGTGCATTCCCTTACGACTATGATGACTCTGGGAACGACATACATGTATGTAGTACTTGTGTTAGCAGAATCGGCATAACTATGACCTTGCTTCCTGAAGGATTTGTTGAAGGAGGTTGGAGTAACATCTTGTCCGAAGGATATATGTAGGGGATAGCTTCCTGCTACCTGGGCCGAAGTGTCAAGGGTAAGATTTATACAGTCCAGACCCCGCGAAGGTGTCTCTCTGAGGCTGTAGACTAGAAGTCTATGTGATAAAAAACCGATAAATATATGAATGAAGAATTAACTTATTGCCCACAACAACGTCCAGAAGTCCAACGCGTTTCTCTCCGAGAAAGATCAATGGTTTGTCCAGTAGGTGACATGCTATCCTGCGGATTACAAGTGAATGCATCCATAGCTTCTTCATAATCCCAGCGCATAATCACCCGTCTGGTAATATATTCGAAGACGTCTGAAACGCCCTCACCTGTCTTGGCCGAGGTGAAGAAGAGCTTCGGCCTACAATCAGGTCGTGGCGGAAAATGTTCCGAGCCCAAAGAAGGAAGTGGTGTAGGTGGAGTGGCTGAATCTGCCCGCACATGGGTGAAGAGACTGGGCGTTATAGTAGCAGTAGAAGAGGTACTGGAGAGCGATGTCATACGTCGTGGGATACGATCGCGAGTGGGAGATGACTGTCTTGAGGAGTCTGGTGGAGGGGACGGGGAGGAACGTGCAGAGGAATATACGTCAAACAGCGATGATGATGGTGTGTGGTACGAGGTTAATCCTGTATGTGTGGATGATACAGTATTGTTCAACCTGTTTACACTCTGAGAGCGAGATTTGGAGATATTCCTGCCGCGATGGTGATTAATATGTATGCACCGAGATCGTGTGATCAAAGATGGGGCATCGGCATCCCCCTGGCGAGATGTAGAATTGGTATGTTCTTCTGCATCCCCTTCAGGTGTGAAAGCGAGCTGTTCGGTCGACGAGGTTGGAGAGGTGGTTGAACGAGGGATGAGATCCTCTAGAAAATGAAGTGCTTCTGCTTCAGAAACCTGAGGTGTCGAATCCGAACCAATGAGATCAATCTTGTTGCCAACGAGGACACAGCAATAGTCCTCCATCTCCTCGTCAGGGACTGGTGCCCGTTGACAAAATTCTGACCACCATTTTGTCAGAGAAGTGAGAGACTCTGGACGATTGACATCAAACATCAATAGCACCGCATCAGCGCCACGATAAAATGCTGAGGAGAGACCTGAGAAACGTTCTTGACCAGCAGTATCCTGAAAGTGATGGTGCATCGAATAAGGGGGCCATATGGTTGAGCAAGGGAGACTTACCCAAATCTGAAGGGCAATGAATTCATCATGCCCGCTTGGATGTGGTATGGTTTTTGCTATGAAATCTGTGCCTATGGTGGCCCTGTATCCGGAAGAGAAGCGGCCCGATAAATACTGCTGGGAGTGAGCACGAGATGCTGGAAAAGAAAGAAAGAGACATGCCTGCCCACGAAGACTAGTCTTCCCTACTCCCGACGAACCAAGGACGACCAGTTTGACGGTGAGCATTTGCCCAGTTGACTCGGGACCATGAGAGTTGAGCAAATCCAAATAGAACCAAAGCATCTTGGTTATCGATCTTGGAATCGACATGGACGAACATTCCCCTCCGCCTCCTGATCATGAATTCTCCCCTCCCCCACCCCCGCCAATTGCATCAGGGTCGCCCACTGATTTCCTAAAAGGCGTTGTTGGCAAGCGTGTCATTGTCCGCCTGACCTCGGGAGTAGATTACCGCGGTAAGTCTCTTTTACATCCTTGTAGGTAGATCTATTTAGTCTGTGCGTTTCTCAAGGCGTGCTGTCGTGTCTGGACGGTTATATGAACATTGCGCTCGAACAAACAGAAGAACACGTCAACGGTACCATCACCAATCGTTACGGTGATGCATTCATTCGGGGAAATAACGGTACGCATCGATGTATTACTCGGAGGAGTCTGTCTACATTCTGGTGCTCCTTAGTGCTCTACATATCTGCCGCAGAGTCTCTGTAACTTGCCTCGGAGAGTAGCATACCATTTACCCAGGAACAGTCTTATCCCTGTGGTTGGACTACACTAGATTATTTCCTGTGTAATAATGCATTGCAAGTCGTGGGAGTAAATTACACCCGTTTCTGTATTAAATTCCAAGAGACGAAGACAGTCGTTCCCTCTCAGCAGAGGCCTGGCAGTGAGTATTCGCGGGTTTCAACGACGGTTCAATGACTGACGCCATGTGCGGATACATAGAATAATGTCTTCAAGCAGCGATGACTCGCAGGACACCACCGCAGTCCTCTTCCGCGCGTTTGCCACCATAATCTTCTCAGAAATCGGGGACAAGACCTTTCTCATCGCGGCCATCCTGGCTATGCGACATCCCCGTTTCGTTGTCTTTGCTGGCGCTTTCGGTTCTTTGCTTTTGATGTCGATGCTGTCCGCCATCATGGGCCATATCTTTCCAAGTCTCATTCCTAAGCAGTGGACTCAGTTCGCTGCGGGTGCTCTATTTTTGGTCTTTGGGGCCAAGATGATGATGGAGGCCAGAGAAATGACGAGCAATAATTCTAAGATCCAAGAGGAGATGCGTGAAGCGGAAGAGGAAATCGAAAACGACGAAGCCAGTTCGGGAGGAGCCAATGGTCATTCCATTCCTCTAGAATGCATGGAAGAGGGCGAAGTTCTATCTTCGAGGTCAAGTTACACCAAGAACATTGCGACAAAAAAGCGCTTTATCGACGGGGCACGGAACTTTTGCAATCTCATTTTAGGCCCCGTTTTCGTACAAGCATTTGTTTTGACCTTCCTCGGTGAATGGGGCGACCGAAGCCAAATTGCAACAATTGCTCTGGGCGCTACGCATGTAAGAGCCTTACTATCCTGCATGTTGTCAGCCCTTTGATTGCCCATTAGAGCATTTATCTTGTGACGCTGGGCACTGTTATTGGTCATTCCGCCTGTACCGCCCTGGCTGTGCTAGGTGGCCGGTATGTCTCAAGCAAGATATCTGTTAAACATGGTTCGTGGCCCGACACTTCCCTTTGGTATGAATGCTCATGGACAAACCGGTTGTCAGTCACCCTCGGCGGCGCTGCGCTCTTCCTCATTTTCGGGGTCATCTATCTCTACGAATCCGTTATTGCATCTACAGAAGAATTACCGATACCCATCGTTGCAGACACGATTGCTGGAATATAACTTTATTTCTAAACGCTCATTCAATATTTTTCGTGCTTGTACTTTAACGCACTACACGTTGCCGCTCCTAATGCTGCAGACCCACTTACATTTTGATTATATGGAAATCATTTGTGCTGTAATCTGGTAACCCATTGGTGAGAGGCTGGAAAATACCAGTAGGCAAGTAAAGTTGTTTTAGAGTCACCACTCAAAAGAACAGCTCATCTTTTCAGGGCTTGGTTTTCGAGGACTAATGGAGCTACCTGACAAGCCGCTGACGCGGTCCAAGTCATTCTCTTTCTGGATAAGGGCACGTCTGAATGTACCGTCGGGATATCTTCGTGTCTTAACACCTTACTTGTCATTGTTGGCGCGTAAGATGCACGCTTGTTTATTCAAGAAACTCGGAGGTCCCGTACGCATGTACCCTCGCGACGGTCATAGTTAAGCTCATTACTCCACAGCAGCAGCGGCATTCTTCTTCTGCTCCTTCAGTTTCTCAATACGCTATGAGTAGCATCATAAGTACTCTTCCAGGTGGCGACAGAATATATGCATACCAATCGTCTTTCCTCTTTGCGTCGTGCCATCTCCGCTGCTTTCTCTTCTTTTGACATGAGCTTTACGGTGCGTTCCTTCTCAAATTCAGTAAGCTGGGGTATAGGCGACGACAGTGGTGTCGGGCGTGCACTCGACGAAGGCGAGAATGCTGGGACGTTGGCCATGGAGCCACCTATCCTCTGTCCATGGACTTCGAGGTGCGGAGTGTTTGCGCGAGAACCTAGCTTTGGAGTGGATTTTCTCTCGTTGGTACTTGGCCATGATGAACGTATGGAGCTCCGCTCATCTTCATATAGTCAGAAATCATAACCAAAGTTATTGAGTATGGGGCATACCAGTGGATGCAAATGACGAGGCAAACCCAAGACCAGATCCAGTTGCAGGGATGGGCTTAGGGCCAACAATAGATGGCGCACTCTCAAATGCACCTGACAAGATGTTGTTATATGGTTTGGATGGCAATAACTCGCCAGAACTAACCCCAGTCACCGTCTGCAAATACATCACTTGAAGTATCATTCCCCCAAAGAGATCCACCAATTAAGGTTTCATCCGCAATTTGCGTGGCAAGTATATTGATGTTTGCCTTGCTTTTGCCGAGCTGCATACCTTTAGGTTCCGATGGCCCCTCTTGCGTTATTGCGGATGTGGTACCCACTAGAGCGGTAGTGCCTCCTCCTGACGATGAAGTGGATGGTTCTGCATAGCCAGGAATAGTACTTTGGAGATCACTCGGCACGAGCTGAAGTGGACGTTCAACCGGAAGATGATAACTGGATCATATAACTAATTACCTTTCTTCCGATAGAGGTGATCGCCCATGAAGCAAGGGCGCCAGCAGCACCTGTTGCAGAATTCACGATATTGGTCTGAGTCAACTCTCCAGGCATGGTCACGGGTATGTTTGCCCCATCTCCCTCAGCAAGCACCCTCTCTGACTGCGAAGGACATCGTTAAGGCGTATGAGAATGGGCACATAGGGACTATACCATAGCAGTAGCATGCGCCTCCAGTTTTTTGACAAACAGTTCTATAGCCTTGAATGCCTGATCACGAACGAGTCTGCCAGTAACCATCAAACTACCGCTCCCGTCATCAGGTATCTAGACTCACTTTTCCTTATCTAACGTCGATTGGGCGACAGGTGGAATGACTTTTCCTGCGACATCCTCCGCGTCATAGCATTCACTGGTTGCCATAAATGCCATCAACCCCGCGACCCTTGCGTGCACAAACGTATCTTTGAGAGCGCGCGAAAAAGCGGGGACCAACACCTTCCGCTTTGTGTTGTACCCCAAGGTAGGTCCAAGACGTCCAATCAGAATGCAGGTGTTTGTCCGGATGGAATCTTCGGGGTCATTTTGTAAGCGAGCGAGATGTCGGAGTAAGTCGTTGTTTAATATACGATCGTTTAACTATCGTCCTGTCAATACTAGGCGGAGGTGGTCAAGTACGGACACACTTTCGGAGACAGCAGGCCTATCGCGCGAACTGTAGCTTCACGAATGATGGCCACCGTATCTGAAAATCCAGTTTGCTGAAGAGACCATAAGGAATGGTAGACCGACAACACGAACCAAATACGCACGAGATTTGGCCAGACCTGGTCAGCGACAATTTTCTTGTCGAGTTTCTCCGCATATTCAGGTAAACTGTCCAGGAGTGCCATTCGCGTCCCCCTATCGGGATTTGCGTAAAGTTTAACGAGAGGCATAAGAACGGTGTGAGAATAATCATCAGGGGGCACACTTTTCCCAAACTGCAGGATAAGGGGAACAATGGTAGCTGCAGAAGCACCCCCAAACTCCAATGCTGAGACGAGAGACGGCAGAATACGGAATGCTGCGAATTCCGGGGGGAACGATGACGCGGAGTCTTTCAAGATGCTGGGTACAGATAGATTAGTAGCACACAGCAGAATTGGGGATCTTGCATACCGCAGAAGTGCTACTTTCTCCGCCTCATTGTTCAAACTGAAGTTGTCTAGGCCTCCACAAACCTTGACTAAACGATTGTTAGAGAAAAAGCCAGAACCATCACCCGCCGTTTCGGCCATCCCAACATCCAAAAAGGTTTTAGGGGATATTCGAGTTTTTGGGTTAGGATTGAGCAATTTCTTGAACGAGGGGAACACAGACTGTGGTATAGAACCGCGAGATGAAAGCTGCGGCGGGGGATGAGGTGGTTGAACAGTCGCAGGTGGTGGATCCACGGGATTGAAGACAGTATGGAGAAGGATACCAAGGGAATAGCTGTCTGCTGCGTGTATGGGTCCACTGATGTGAATCTCAGGACCACGGCTATTGCGATGGCATCGAACAACTCACTCTTTTAAGACTGACCAACCGTTTTTCTTCACTTCTGGTGATGCGCATGTCATAGCATCAGGCAAGAGACCGCCCATAGTCTAATAGGATTTGGATCCATAATAACGTTGGTCAAAAGAGGCACTTACATATAAGACAGCGAGGTCGTCCTTGGGATTGCTCAGAACTTCGAAACCACCGAGCTTCCATTCTCCGGAGGGGGTAATAAAAATGGAGTTAGGACGTATGTTACCATGGGTAGATGAAGCAGAGTCGTTTATAAAGGACAGCGCTACCTGCAGCCATGTGAGTTGGATCATAGTCTGTCCTTAGAGCAAACAACCTACAGATACCCGATGGAGTCCCCACAAAAGCCACTCTTCTTTCTCCTGTCGACCCCGGACAGGCATTGCTTGCAATGCAGTCTGGAGAGGTTTCACTTGTTCCGTCATGACGAAGATAGTACTATCAGACTCGACGACATCCATGAATTTGAGGACATCAGGATGTCGTATAGTCCGTAGCTTCCGCAGAGCATTCCTTGCCAGGGGTGCAGTGGTCTTGTTGAGTGGATGGATGAGATCATACTCGAACACTGACACAGGGCTCCCATCGTCCTGTGCAGGAGTCGTCAGGTTACCCTAGCTCGTTAGCAATTGGATATGTGTACCCGCTTCGTGGCATCATATAGGTTCCAAAACGTCTCGCAGGATGCGACCTTCGCACCAAGCGTAAACGGCAAGTTTATGCCCGATTTCTGGACGAGAGTCGAAACAGCTACTGAACCTAGATTGCGCAAGTACTCCATCCTTGCTAAAGTTGAAGCCTTGGAGGTGTCCTGGTACTAAACGCGAATGTTGGTGTGTCGAACGTGTCTGACGGTCAGTAACAAGCTTAATTGGCTTACTAGTCATTACTACTGGCAGAAGGGGATTACAATAAATCAACGTGGTCGCAGTGCACAGTGCACACTGGAGCCTTGCAACTAGAGGATCAAAAATGACATCGATAACCGACACTCTTTGCAACAAGCAAAGATATATGTAAGTTAAGTGAGGACCATAATCGAATGCTGGATGTTGCAGGGTTCGTTCCCATTGGTGAGCGAACATCAATACCGTTGAGGTAAATCTCCTCTCTTTCTATAGATATCGTAGACAGGTGGAGTCCCCGCTGCTTGCAGTTGACGGGCAACGTCCTCGACTGCAGCAAAGACGCGAAGGAAGTTCCCGCCAGTAAAGCCCGCAAGTTCGTACTTGTCCCAACCCCTTCGTAGAAGTTCTGCAATCTATGAAATATATTCAGTGGGAAACACTATGACGGTGTTAACTCGTACAAGATTGGGATACTTCGAAACATCTTCCAACCCTTTAGGAGTGTCCAAGATCCCATCAAAATCACTGCCGATACCAACACTGAGAAGAGGAAGTTCAATGAAAGGTAACTGAATAAGACGAGGGTATGCTCACTGTTTCTTGCCGACGACATTAGCTATATGTTGTACATGGTCAGCTACTTTCTTTACGTCTGCCTTGCCATCCGGTGCAACAAAGGATGGCGAAAAATTAACCTGCCAAACAGTGATAGGGCTGGCGTAAATGCGAAGGCAAAGAGCGCACCATAATGATACCATCCTTCTGTCCTTCACCTGTGCCAATCATACTGAGCACTTCGTCAGGCACATTGCGCGCGACATCGTGTACTACCCGTGCAGAGGAATGTGACCAAATGACAGGTGCCTTCGAATGCATGATACCGTGCACAGCGGTCATGTCAGATGTATGTGAAAGATCGACCAACATGCCGATCCGATTCATCTCTTCTATAAGTTTGAATCCGAGCGGACTGCAGCGGGGGGTATCAGAATGCCGTGCCCGTGCTAATGAGTCGCACACTACCTCAATCCATAATGTAGTGGTGGAATAGTCTCCAAACCACCACAAGAATCTGCAAAAGCATTGTGGCATGTATGAGTGAGAGTGACATATCGGACTCCGAGGTCATAATACTGTCGAAGGACTGCGATAGAATTTCCAAGTTGGTGTCCACTGCAAGAGCTCTTAGCGAATACCTTGCCAAACAATATGCGTCGTACCCCTCAACTCCGAGTAAACTGGCTATTTTACCCTGAGTGATGGATTCCTTGATGTCGGTGGAGGAGATTGCATACTGGAAAGTCTGGGTAGAAATTGTGCGAGTTGGAATATGAAAGCTAATGTCATTGAAAGTTTACCTCCGGATACTTGGCAATCAAACCTTTTGCAACGTCAATCTGCTCCAACGTGTCTCTGTAGGTCACGATTCACAATGCAATGCTTGCAATAAACGGGACCTTCTTTGCTTACCTCACCCTCCAGGTCGCATTCACGAAGTCAATTCCTTCTGCAGAGTGATCTGCACATGAAACGAACACGGACCTATGACACGAAGCTTGCCATCAACTATAGTGGAAGACGCGGCCATGTATTACCAGAAGAATCCCCCAACTCTCCCCTCCCTGAGTCGAGGGATGTCGACATGCATAGGCATCATGTCATGCAATGGTATGGCAGAGACGTTGTTTCTCCAAACCCGGCGTGCAATGATAGGTAGATCTAATAGGACACATCAGCATTACGCAGCAGAAGCGAAGATTCGTGCTAACCAATGTGTCCATCCTGAGCAGAAAAACAAGATTAATTATAACTTGGCATAGAGATCGCAGCGGGACATACTATAACAGGGGCCATGTCAAGTAACTTTCGAGCAGCCTGGTCTGGGTCCCGGGGCAATGCTCCAGGCCAGTCGACATGACCATAGTGGTCGGGACCGAAAAGAATGACGATGACACTGACAATGAATACGAGAGTGAGGAGAGACCAAATGATGGCACGAATGCGGATAGCCCGTGATTGCTGCTGCGCGGCTTCATGCTCCGCATCGTCGTGTGCATAATTTCTCTGTTGTGAGGAGATGAGAGGTTCAGTTTCTTCGGACATTGTTGCGATGCAAGGCTAGTATTAGAGTTAATGGAGTTAGGCTGCGAGTGGAGAAGACTCGGCTCCTCAAGAGGATGTCTTTTCCAACCGAATATCACAACGCCACATGCATGACGACACCTCTCTCGGCCAATCAAATCAGTCGACGGGTCTAAGCCAGGCATTCGCAAGTCGGTAGTGTAGTCATCTTGCGTAGACGCCCGGCATCTGATGCATGGGCACCAACTGGGTGCATACAACCTCCGCCAGAACCACCTGTACGACTCTTCTGTGCTCACCGCAATCGACGCAAGCCACTTTACTGCCAGCCAGCCGGAGGTTTGTCATGTCATTCACGGCCGAGCTAGGCCGTTCCGCATGGCCGCATTGACATCGTGCTCTGTATGAACACTTTAGGTCTTCTCCACTCGTCTAGTCGAGGCTGAGACTGAACTCGACTGGCGTCTATGACGAAAAACAACGGTAAACGGGAGAAGGACAATCAGGGTGACTCTTTACCCATCTACGAATGTCACCCGCCTGCTTGGGTACCTGCCACACACAAGGTTGCAGATGTCGGCAAGTACTCTATCTATGAGTCCAGCTAGTGTAATCTTGACTCTCTGTAAGGTTTCCCTGGGTTCTATCCCCCGTGCCCTGGGCAGGACGAAGATGTCCTGTCTGAGAGTAACGTCAAATCTGGGTTCATGTTGACCCCGTTTGTTCAGGTATGCCAATCACTGGCTATCCCTACGATTACTGGTTCATCTCCCTGCAGTCAGAGCACTCTGGAGCCGTCGAAGCACGGTCCCAGCAGGATCCAAAGCGAGGTCGGTTTTTTGACAATGACACCATTACAGACTTGGAAATCCTTATGAATGAGATATTTTGTCGGCGTGCTGAAAGTATACCTGCTATACCGTAAGTACTGTTTCTTTCTAATGATAACAGTGTTTAGCTCTTTGTTAGCCCTTGGACTTTCAAGATCCCATCCCGCGTTACCCTCAACGATACCAGACGACAATCCTGGTTCGCTGATCTGGCAAATCCAGATGTCCCCCTCCACAAACTAGGGAAGAGTGTACCGCACGGTGCCAAAGGACACGATCTCCTGGACCTCCTTCAGTCCAATAACGTGGCAATACCCCGCGCAGTGTGGTTCCTACGGGTTTTCGGTGCCAATGAAACGGTAAGTAGTCCAGGTTGTCCGATAGGCAGTACCTTAATTAGCTCTTCAGGCTGGCCTTCGGAACAAACCAAACTTCAACCCAACGCAATATAGTGTTGACTGGACTAATATAATGACCGGCTATATCAGAAAACAGCTTGGCGACATTGCGTTGCCAAGCGCACCCCGACCTGGGCTGAATATTAAACAAACATTCAAGGGAGTCCTTTCAGATTCCGAATCGCGTGAGCGATGGGTGTTACGTTTCCGCTACTGGTAATCAACCTTGCTTTCCGGAGAAAGGCTAATTGATGTAGATTTGGTAGCCTTCAGCTCCTGCGCCCCTTTTATGCTGAGGGACTCGTCGATAGCCGTGCATTTCTCACGTGGTTGGTGCAGCAAATGTCCACCTGTAACCTCGCCCAGACTGGTTTCGTTGCCCATCTTGCTGATGAATACCTCGATGACATGTTGACGAATCGGGCACTCTCCAAGCCGTTTGTTGATGCATGCCTAGCAAAGTTGACTGAGGTGAAAGTCGTAGTATAGTCTGGTCAACAGCTACTCATCTCCTCCTAGATACGGTCATCCGCGCTAGATCAACTTACCAGGCTAGAAGGACTACTTAAATCGTTGTTACAGGTGAGCCCGCTGAGTAATAGATATATCATCGCATTTACCCCATCAGCGGATATGTTTGGCTCTTCCGGACGCGTTTGTAAGCCCACATACGTGGACAAGCTATGCTTCCCTTTTGGTGCCAGTCCTTTCAGATGATGTCGGCGACGTGCCTATACCCAGAGATATGCGATATCGTGAGATCCAGCGTGCTCTTCTTCACAACATCAGCGATATTCAGCGTCGCACGGATGCTATGCTATTCCGTAATCTCCCTCCACGGGTGCTAGAGAGACTCGGCTCAATGGTTGTCGACATTCAGGTACGAGCTTCTTACTTTGTCCGAATAATGAGATGCATTCCAACATCCCAAAGATCCTCAATTCCATCTCCAATGCGACCGACATGTCGGCCATTGACTTTTTTCCATGCGACACAGTTGATCATCCATCTACTTCCAGTTTCTGCGACAAACTTGATACTTTGCTCACTTGGTGTGTGACTCCCCTTCAATTTGGACCCCATCGAACATATGCAGCCGTGACTCTACTTTCACAATACCGTCAGCGCACCGCACGACGCGAAGTATCACTCGCTGCACTTCAGGACTATCTATTCGACTGGCTAGATACCAGTGACGTAGCATCTGAAAGTGGAAATCTTAGAGCTGTTTCTGCCCTATTTGGTAAACTTGTCAAGGATGGTTTGTTCGATTATGCAGCGTATCTCCAGAGACTCGTCGCCAGGGGAGAGGAAAGTCTTTCATACACACAGGTACGATCCTCTAAAACCAGGTACCGGGTCTCTGAGCGACTTTTTGGTTTCTACTAGTCAAGCATACCCGTATCAAGACACAGGGAATTTCTTCGGTGGATACCCTTGCACAATACCACGTCATCATTATCCCATCAGCGCAAAGCGATTCTTTACGGTGCTCGAACACGTGAAACACCAGAAGTCTTGTGCGAGCGCAAAATACGTAGTGAGATTAGGGCTATAATACCGCTCGTATTTGGTGGTAGGATCGTCTTGACCGTGTGTTTGGCGTTTTGTCCTGACGGTTACGTTAAGGTGCTGCTTTGCCACCACCCCTTTCCCTTTCTGCCCTCCATGAATGCTGTAGCACCACTTTGAGTGCACCACGATTCGAACAAGTGAAGGTGTTCAAGTTATGGCTCCTTCCCAGTTATAGTAGATTTGCAGCCACGTGAGTCGTGCCCTGAATTGTTTGATCCCCTCTGATGGAACATAGGTCGGATGCGTATGAGGAGACCGCCGTGCTACAAACGTACAGCATTGTTGTAGAGTTACTGAGCTACACGAACTGCTATGGGTCGTTGCTAGAGGTATTGGACATTACTCTGCTTAACGTCTATTCTGTTGAGTAGTTCTTGTAGCTCAGTCTCTCTGTGTTGTCCCAAACATCCAACGCGCAAATGATACTTACGGTAGGAGAAGTCTTCCATCGCTTCGCAACGGTATGGACATCGATGAACTGTACGGAGGCCATAACCTCCGCACTTCACTCAGCACATATGATCTGGAAGAATCGGGGCATGCAAGTGCGATCATTACTAGCACTACTGGTCCAGATGGACGCTGGCCGACATCTTGATAAATCTGCAAGAACGCAGATCAATACGGATATGGCGTCCTTTACCCATGTAAGTTCATCGACGCGGCACTTGGACTCTTTTTCATCGGTTCTTAGGCTTTGGCTCCTGATACTGATTACCCTGAGAATGTACCAGCTGTCCTTCCCGAGATTTTGTTATTAGCAGATGATCCTAAGCCGGACGCTTCCACAATACTTGCAAACGGGCTGTGGTACAAGTACCGCACTTCGTTTGATTGGGGGTGGAAAGTGTGGGACAACACAATTGCTTCGCTGCGACAAGTACCTCTCATGACTGAAGACATTAACAAGAGACATATCATCGCTCTACGTTACGCCCAGTTTCTTCTCGATGTTGATCAACACCTGCCAGCAGGCATAGATGACCATGTTTTACAATGGTGCTTAGGGGACGGGAAGGGGGAAATTCTAGCTCTTACTGCAGATGCTTGGGACGTATGTTCTGTGGTCTTGCTCTTCCTGTGTGCACACTGCGCCCTCTCTACGACTTCTCTTCTCCGCGGTCTCGTTTACCCTGCCTGGTATATGTGTGCCAACTCGACGGTAGGACAACTGGCTCAGCTGCCAAGTGTATTCATACAATCTGCAATCCGGCTTTTCGACTTGCTGGTCCTTCAAGAGGAAACGCAGATCTCGTCTACGATACCGTTCTCCTTGCTCGACATCCATCGGATCCATAGCCGGCGCCAAGACGTTTTCTCCGAGTCACACTTCCCGCTTCTTGTGGGGGAGATGCCGACCCTTTTACTGGTAGAATGTAATGACTTTGTTCCATCGGAGCTCCGAGCGATTTCAAGGGATCTCAGAGTAAAAACTTGCGAAAGTCGCGATTTCAGGCAAGCAGCTTACCGCGATCTTGATGTCATACGGAGGGCTTTCGAGCAGCCTATTCAGTCTGGGACTATTGGGGAGGCCCTGTTTGAACCACTTGTCAATGCGCTAAAAGTGATACTGAGCGAATCGAATGATGGTGAGGTTTCTGTTTTATGGTAATGTCAGAAGCTCGGACGTTTCTATATAGGCACGGATGTGAATGCTTTTCTTAGTGGTCGTATCTCGTCTGAGCTGAGTCCGTGGCGCCTTGCGGCCACCGCCGTTCAGCTTCAATTCGGTCTTCGACAACTTGGGAGAGCGATGGCACATGAATCCACGAGGCAAGCAGCAAGTGCATCTCTCGACAAGATGATGTCAATGTTATTCCACCACTCCATGGCATCCGACGAGGCGTACTTCATTGCAGAAATGGCCAGAGAAATTGACGGCCCCGTTGCGGAGAAGGTAAGGTTTTAGTGGGTGATTGCATGCTTCAAGCTTATCTGCGCAATCAGTTTTTCAATAATGGCTTTAAAAGTATTGTCGAGATCTTCACTCGACCTCCACTTCCTCTTTCACGCGATGCCCTTCTCGACCGGGTAGATCGGGCGGGCGAACTGCTTCGCGTTCTCTCTCATGTAGCTGAGCCATTCCGCACGCAGGGAACTGTTCTCCTCCTTGATCCCCTAGTGCAAGAGCGGCTCAGTAAAGTGATACTCGAGACACTCAGCACCATTGATATGATGATATCTGGGATTGCGAACATTTCCCACGAGCTGACGCGCACTGCCATTTTCCTTGCCCGCCTTCAGCAGTTCAACCTCGGTTTTACCGGAATGTGGTCACCCTCTTGTGTCGAAGTTCACGAAGGTGTATCATTAGTCCTATTCCGCCTTCTTCTCGTAAGCCTCAAGAAACCTCCTAATCTTCCGAGTTACTGATCCTCCCTAGAAACACGCTACTGGCACACACTTTGACGCGGTTGCTTTCTCGCTACTAGCAGATACCTTGTATTTTGTCATCGACGGTACGTTAACCTCCACTGTTTAATAGCATTTGTATTCACGTTGCACAGAACTTAATACCCGTTCAAAATCTGGCGCCACCGATCCCTTCAAGTTTTACCCTAAAATTCTCGGATCTGATCTTCCTCCAGACACACCACCGGATTTTTATACCCAGCTGTGTTCGCTCCTTCCTCATTTACCGCCAAATAGTGTTGTGAAGGACCTTGTTCACGCTCACCGTGATAGTTCTGGCCAGCTCATCTACAGCTCACCAGTGCAAAATCGGCCTTGGGAGTGGATCGAAAATTTGGGAGAAGCGGCGTCCGACGACAGTTTACCTAGACTGCCTGAATCTACAATCAAAAATGTAGGTTCGCTCTCCCTCGAACTCTTTGCAGCACGACAAACGGGAGATCATATCCTCTCCACGTCTCTTTCCCCTAACAAAGACAGCCACGCTCATACGAACAAGAGACTTGAAGGTGACATGCGGTCATTCGAGGATGGGATGACAGCAGAGAGCATCTACAAAAGAGACTGGCGTGATGCCAGGCTTGAGGCTCACCGTGATGTGCATGCAGGCCCGACTGAGGGTACAAGTGGTGAGGGTATTGATGACATCGGTCCTTTCACCATACCCATTGGTCAAACACGCTCTGGGTCACGGAGACCATCGCCAGCATCCTCAATTCGTTCGAGGGGTTCAGCACACGGAAGCATCGCATCTACAAGGCAAAGCCCTGGCATCGGAACTAGGGTATCGTTGTCGACAGTGGGTGAATCTATGGAAGAAGCCGCGGCTGGTACAGCCATGGAGGTGGAGGTGATAGGACATAAACGAAAGGCGGACTCAGATGATGACGTGGAAATGGTTGAGGGGGTAGCACCTGGGAAAGCGAGGAAAGTCAAAGGCGTCAAGCCTCGTCCAAAGAGGAAGCATAGTACTGTAGACTGATAAATTCTTCCCTCGGACCCAGATGCAGGTAGCTTGTATATACGCCATGTTTCTCACTGCATTGTCACTTATGTGAATGAATATCAGCCAGTTTAACTGGAAAGAGAGGCGCTGGAAGTTCTCCCGACATAAGTCAGGTTCCTGTAAGATTGACCCGAATGAACTGACACATTTACATAAACGATAGAAAATAAGAGCCATTTTGAGGGGCCTTGGACAACTTGGGCCCACCAAAACCTCATGTATCACCTAATTTATGCATGGTTATCTAATGCATTTTGAGGTATTCAACTACATCTACTTGCAAACATGGCAGGTCTGGGTATTTTCAGTTCACTTCTCTCATTCTCAGAGAAAGCACCACATGGTGAGCAACTTCATCAGTGAGCTGGGTGGTTGGTAGCTGATGGTAGCCGATGGTAGCCGAGTGGTCGTGATGGATTTCCTGATGCCGCCTTGTGAACGATGAGACAATGTTATCGGAGTATTTAACCCGACCCACGGTGACTTCTTAGCTGTTAGATACGCCCTAGGAGAGTCAGTCCGAAGTCAATTGTTGTGCAGCATCTGCAGCGACCACGCACAGTTTGCTGCCACGTGGATTCGTGAAAGCCTACTGTTATTGATTTCAGAGGAACGACTTATCTTCCACTATCGGGGTTTGACTAGCTGTCACTTGCATACATACCCAACGTCCACCAAGAAGGATTGTTACAACGTATATAGCTACCTGCCTTACGCTAATGCATTATGAGATCCTGTCAGATACATGGCCAGTCACCGATCCACCCCCCGATTAAACTTGGCAAGTCCAAGGGAACGCCTTCAATCCATCGTAGCCGCACCGCAATACTGGAGTGACGCTACAGAAATTATGGGGCAAATCGAGGGAAGTACAGTGTGCATGGAGCTGGCCTACCTTAAGACGTGACATTATCAGACGCAGTGGTAAGAGACTCAAACGAGAAATCTGGTAGGACAAGTAGATAAGGATACACGGTATCAGAGTCGGAGAATGTACATAGACCACTATGTCAGTTACTGCTAAGTTGAGAGTATTTTAATCCATCTCAAACCTACCCCAAACATAGCACTTCCTACTTCTTCAGAGTGCCAATGACGGCATCTGGTGCGTATCTTGGAATAACCTAGGATAAACGTTAACGACTAGAAATTTGCATTATGATACAAGGGAAGTCAGACCTTGGCATCGTGCAACATGTTGAACTCCTCAGTTGCATCCCGTCCAGCATATAGTAGGATAGCTTTCTCCCCTCCTGGGTGATCAGGAAGGAACGAGGTGACATCGAGAACTTGTCCATTCACAACTACCCACACGTCATCCTTTTTGTTGTGTTTTGCGACGTCAGCGATCGTGAACTCCTGTGAAGCGGATGGGACAGCTGTCGGTACGGAAGCTGATGGGGGCGCCGACGCAGGAGGTTCTGGTACTAATTGACCAGCAAGAGCGCCAAGTCGACCACCGGCCTTCTCGACAAGTTTTCCGGTCGTTTGCAGAAGATAAGAAGCCGCCGTGTCTCCAGAAACACGACCGAATACAACACATCCCAAGAGCGATGAACCACCAAGTCGGTTGGCGCCGTGTACACCTCCCGCGACCTCTCCTGCTGCGTAAAGGCCCGGAATAGGTTTTCCATCTTTACCGACGACGCGGGACTCAGAGTCAATCTCAAGGCCACCCATCGTGTAGTGGAGAACAGGCGTCATAATTGCGACGTGGAAAAAGTCGTTCATGGCCCAGTCTCCCGACGAGAAGAACTAGAATACATTCGACGTTGAGTACAGAGTGTGGATACAATAACTGTGTCTGTACCTTTTTGCCGAACGGATCTTTGTTGGCCTTGGCGCCGGCATTGTACTTGTCGAAAGTCTGCTTCAGATATTGAGGTGGGATGCCCATCTCCTTCGCGAGGGCCTCTCCGCTCTCGAAACGTTTCATCAAGCCACGACCAACGTAGTGCTTGCAATGCCATTCAATCTCCTTCGATGCTTGCCCATTGAGGACAAGTCGAATTGGATACTAGGACAATATGAAAACATGTCTGACATCCCCGTAACATATAAGGTACCTTGCCATTCTCCCACATCTTGCCAGTGACGTAGTCACGATGTTGAAGTTCGTCCACGAACCGGTCCCCATTCTTGTCTAGAAGCAGACCACCGACACCACGGAGTGCCTCCGCTGCTAGGAACTTGACTTTCGCTTCCGGCTCGTTGGGATCGACGAGACCAGTAGGGTGTACCTGTACCTTTTCAAGATCGACCGCACTAGCGCCGATCGCCATGGCCATCTTCTGTCCGTCACCGGTACAGTGATCGCCATTCGTAGTTGGCAAATCGTAGTACTCGGGCCGATGCTTCTTTAAAAGTGAATCAGGAGTGAAGTCTGCGGCGTAACCTCCAGTTGCAAGGATGACAGGTCCATACGCTGTCTCGGTCTTCCCGTTACGAACGTACTCCACGCCTGAAATAGCTCCCGATTCATCCTTCAAGAGTCTGGTAACACGAGCCTTCTTATGAATCTTGACACGATCTGGTTGAGACACTGCTAGGTCTTCAAGCCGCTCCATTTGGGCGTACGTGATAACCTAAATGAGCAGATAAGTCCACGTCTTGCTTGCAGCGTAAAAACGCACCATTCCTGGGAACTGTGCATTGCCACGGTGCGTGCGGGGATGACTGTGTCCACCCAAAAGAGCCACCTTGGAAAGATCTAAACCGAACTTGTTCTGAAGCCAGTTGACGGCGTCGCCAGAGCGCCCCGTGAGGACTCGGATAAGGTCATCACGGGCTAGGTCACGAGCCTTGAGTCCTGATGTCAACGGCACGCGAGTTCAGGAGGAAGAGACAACTCACTGAACGCTTGGTGTCCTCGAAGAAGGTCTTCGCAGTGTCAGGGATACCCAGCTCCTGCTGAGTCTGGGTACCTGCGCCATTGATACCAGAGGTTGCCTTGGTGGAGTTACCACCCATGAAACTTCATTCTTTGAGGTTATTGTGTGTCATGACTGTTGTACTGAGAAACATACCCCTGCTTGTCCAGCAGAAGGACATTGGCGCCACGTTCGAGAAGGGTATGAGCAGCAGAGAGACCGGCAAGGCCGCCACCGACGACAATTACTTGTGCCATGGCTGTATTCGAATGTGTGTGGGTGGAGTTGAAACTGTGTTACATCCGATCCGGGCTCTTGTACACACCAGCAACCAATCAGATGCAAAACATTTGACCTGGCATGTGATTCTGCGTTATGTCCGGCTCATCTCACCCAGGCTCAAATCCGCTGATTCACGAGCAGTAGAAAACACAAGGATCAAGCCATCTTATTCAAATAAATAATAAATACTACTGTGGGTTGAGTGTCTCTAGCACTGGAACCCGTGCTATTTCCTTGCAACATTGGTCTACAAGTTCCGTAGTAGTCATCTTCTCGTTCTCAAAGACAAGCATCCCGCGCACTCTATCCCCGGTTGGCTTTCCCGATTCTACGTCACCACCCTCGAACATGTCTTTGTGCGCTGAGATGTACCCTGGCCAGACAATCTGTTCCCAATAGTGCGGTGGGTCACGCCATACACAACCATCTGAATCGCATTGCACTCCAGGCGAACAATAGTGGTGCACAGAGGGCAAAAGGTTGATGTTTACAGATGCGGGGATAAGGGGGCAGCGGGGTTCGTGTTGGGTGGAGATACATGGAAGCCGCACATAGAAAAGGACAAGGAGAAGGAAAGTCAATCACTGTTCCTTCGCGGAGAGCAGTTATTCCATCTTGGGATCTTACCTGCTATGTAATAATCCCGTTCACGTCTCCGCTCCATTAATGTATCGTGGCAGACACGCAAAAATATGCGGACATCTAACTCGTCCATCGACTCCTGGGAGACAGCGTGAGCCGCCAAAGTAAGACGATCACCATGCCCATACATGATCCCAATAGAGTAGAAAGCCATCGACAAGAACCCATATAATCTCAAGCCCATGGTTTTCACGAGCTTGTCGTTCGACCTCTTCGAACTGTGCTCTCCATTTCGCGAAGCACTCGGCATCAATTGGGAATTCCCTCTGTTCGTTGAGTGGGTCATGGCTGATGTGTCCCGGCGGGATTTGTCCGTCTTGCTTCACGTTTGTCAAAACCTGCCTGAATCGAGGCCAGTCTATCGCCCCCTCTGGACTATCCCAGTCCTGAACGTTGAGAATAGGATGAATAGGAATGAGTTCCTGAGGCTAGTTCAAGAACAGTTTCAGTGGAAAGAAGGTGTTACGGTGCATTGGGGACATACCGGGGCAAAATCCTGTGCCATTCAGGGTTGTCAGTCTGGACCACCTTAACATATAATACTCACATCCTGGTGAACAATGACACTATTGGGTAGGATCTTGCAGAGATGTTTGGCAAGGGTCGTCTTTCCTGAGCATGTCGCTCCTCTTTAGAAATTGCACGATCAGAAGACACAGTGTAGTAGGCAACGATGCTTACCCGACGCCGATGAGCACAACTCTGGTGTTAATACTGACCATGGAGGACGGATCCGATAAGATCAGAGATAAACTTCGGCAAAGACCGCCGAGTACTTTGGACTACGTTTACTACAGGCGACGACTGGATTATTTCCCCTCTTCTGCCCTCTTCCTGACATCTTCAGCTGTCCTTGCAACCTTGTCTGCGGTCTGCTGTTTGGTTTCTTCCGCTTTCTGACCAGTGAATCCAAACAGTCTCCACCCTGTGTCCTTTGCCTCCTCGGTCTTCTGACCAGCTACATCCTTTGCTTCTTCGTACTTCTGTTCCGAAGCCTTGCGAGCATCACTTAAGGACTTCTCTGCTGCGTTTTTGTATTCGTCCAGTTTGGTTTGTGCATCTTGCACACGCTGGCGTACTCGCTCGGTCAGCTCTTCCCCAGTTTCCTCTGCTTTGCTTTTCACGCTTGACTGGGCCCCATATATATTGCGTGAGGTGGTGTCAGGAATACAAATCTAGGGGACAACGCACTTTCACTTCATCTGTCTGGCGCACCGCGTATCTCCCGCCTGCCTTTCCAGCTTCTGCAGCTTGGCGTGTGTTGTCCTTTGCCCCCTCCGAAGGACTTTGGAGCCGATTACGGTCGCGGCTCTCACTGGTATAGTAATAATAGAGTCCTGCCAGTGCTGCTGCACCGGCACCGAGCATAAGAGTGTTGCTGCGTCTCTCCTTCTCATCCCGTTCTTGACTACGGCTCTGGCCAGTATCCTCTTGTCCTGGTCGTGGTGGCGAGTTAGTCACCAACGCCCTGGATGCCTGCGACTAATTCCCATCGTGTCAGCGGTGTACGTATGCCGAACAAGAAACTAACGCTGGGTCTCCATTTAGGGTATTTCACGAGGCGCATTGCATTACTGTGCAGTATGTGACTGTGCATGATATGTGCGTAGAAGTATCACGTTGATTGGAAGGATGGGGGCATGGTTTTATAGGTGACGACACTACGTATGACGTCGATGCTGTCACGTGTATACTAGTGAAACCCTCTCCACTGGGGTGGCTTTGACCCCACAGCAGGGCATTGGAAGGTCACGCTAGTTTATGACATGGGACCCTCTAAAATGAAATAAAATACGGCCAACTACGCCAAGGGTTGATCCTAGTCACGTGATATACCTGGTGTGACAGGGGTCACTGCAACTACCACTGATGAACGCTACCACTGCAACCGAAATGCCAGCCATTCGCACTCATGTTTCTACTGGCCCATCCCCGCGTGAATGCAACAAACCTCCAAATTGTCGTAATCTGTTGGATAGGACAACGAAGACACCAAACGAAGCCGACGTCATCGTACTTTCCTCAGACGATGAGGTTTTGCCCACTGCCACGACCAGGCATTTGAATAAATCATCTGGTCATCCTAGAAAAAAAAGGGCAGCTCTCCGGCCTCTTCCGGTGGTCCTCGGAGATGTTCTCGAAATATCGGATTCCGATGACGCTCAATCATCCTCGCGGCCACCCGCATGGAAGGCAGAGGAAAGCTCTGTCGAAAACCTTAAGCGTACAGTAGCCAGTCTTGAACAGGTGATATATATTTCTGGTGACCTTCCACTTCCCAATAACCTCAGATTTACTTGCATATAGGCGCTGAAAGTTGCCAACCAGCGTGCAGCTGAAGAAGTTTCCGAGCTCAAGTCCTTAGAGAAAGCACAGGCTGAGGAAATAGCCTTCCTTCGCGGTGCAGTGAAAAAGAATGTATGCTAAATTTCCACTGCCACCGCGACTAGTTTTCACACAAGTTTTTATCAAGGACTTTTCTGAACTTGAAGATCATATCCTTTGTGAGGTATGCACACATCGAATGTGGAAGCCCTATGTGTGAGTCTGTAACGACGATCATTAATACTTTACCCTGACCTTACCTGTTTTACACAGGCTGCCCGGCTGTGGTCACTGCTTTTGCCAGGACTGTCTCGTGGACTGGTTTTCTACCACGCAAGCTCATTTCATGGCCAACCATCCAGATTACGAACCCCGCCGTGCATTTGCATATAATCAACTCCGCGAGCTCCTCAGCAGTATTCCTGTGCTTTTGAACCCTCGAATACAACATCAAATACAAGCCCTCCTCGCCGACCTATGGAAGCTGCAGCCGGAGTACACTTGTCCATCATGCAGAAAGTCGGTGGTGACAGCGCCAGTCGAGGACTTTCGTCTGAAGGCCCTTGTTAGACATATTTCCGGGCTGCAAGGCGAGTCTAGCCCCCACAAAGAACGTGGCCATGGTCACGGCATAACAAACTTGAGGCCGTTTGACACTTTTTTTTATGACAGGCGGTAGAGAGGGTATGGGATTCGTCCCAACAACCTGGTTTTGCAGTCCATGCCATCATTGTAAATTATGCCTCATCGTCCATACGATAGATTGTCCTAATTGTAGATTCGACCGCGCCGACCCCACCGCAACGAACATTAGTCTGAGGATTCATTCAAATCAGCTGCCACATGCTAATTTACATGCATTCAATGGCATCGTGTGGGGACTCTAGAATATTCACAAGTCCCTAGCTAGAACATCCGAATTTCTACCCCAGACATCTCGGTGAAGGTGTAGCGGAACATAGCAGCGATCAACGTCAAAATTACACCGACAGCAGACCAGCCACGAGTTGTGTTCGTGTTGTGAGTTTAATGTCCAGATGGGACACAGACTCCTCGTTCATGCCCAGACAGGAGTAGAAGCACCTTCCCGACGTGTTGGAATGGGCGACTTCGGCTTGGACGAGAATCGTCGAATGCTTGGTTTCGCGCCACATACCTTCCGCCGACAGAGACCCCAGCGCACGCAACCGGCGCGCGACTGCGTGCACCAGGGCACGACCGATCCCTCGCCGCCGAAAAGCAGTCTTTACTCCAAGCGTCAGGAGGGTTACATGTGCAGGGGTATTTGTTCCGTCCCCAAGATTTGCGCCACAGTGGGACATCTCTATCACAGCAGAGGCAAAGGCGACAATCGCGTCTTCATGTGTGGCAACCAGACACAGATATCGAGGGTGAAGCAATAATTGAATGAAGAAAGCGGGGGGATATTGGGTGGGGAGGAGATTAGCCTGTTGGTGATATGGATGATTAACAGCGGTAAACAATGTGGGGAAGCACATACATGAAGTGTGCGCACATCTGGCACGTCGGAGGCTTTCATAAGGCGAAGATGAATTCCATCTGGGAGGGGTAACGGATCAGTGGGGGATGCGGGGCTCATGGTAAGGTCTGTCGCCAAGCCGGTGAATAGCAGCTGGAGGAGGGCATCTCGGGATCAACCGGATGTCAAGCAGGGATTCAAAAATTTTAATGGAACCCATGCATGACAGGAATACCCTTTCCTCAAGAATTAGGGTGTGATTGTTAGTGGAATGCCGGTGTTCGCGAGTCCCGGAACTGCATCTCCGCACTTGTCGTGCACTGTCGGACCTAAGGAAAGGCTTTCGGCCTAGACCACCTCGGATCTACCATGTATCATAGTCACGCTGCGTGTCCACCAACTGGAAGACTCTTCATCCTAAGCACCAGCGGAAGCACCGAAACAGCGCGGATAAATACTTAAGTGGTGGGGATGGATGGCTATGGTTCGCAGAGCAACAGTGACTCCTCCTGTCCAGACACGAAAAAATAGTACTGATGTTCTTAGCTCTGAATGTAAGCAATGGCGGGGAAAATGCGCAATTCATTTGATCCCGTGACCTGTCCCAGACTCTGGTCATGATACTGACACCCACCCGACTATTCTACGCTGGTTTTCGTGCTGGGAGCAGTGTTCAATTCACCCGATCCTTCAGTGCAAGTGCATCCATGCGCTATGAGAATGTGCTTGTGTCGAGGCCTGACCCAGCAGTCGCCCTCATCACCCTGAACCGCCCCAAGGCGCTCAACGCCCTTAATGCAGCACATTTCAACGATATATCAATGGCACTCAAAGAAGCGGATGAAGACCCGGCTATTGGTGCCATGGTCATCACCGGCTCCGACAAGGCTTTTGCTGGTGCGTCGCATTAGGTGTACTCGATTAACGGATCAATGATCTATTGAATTACTCACGAACAGCTGGTGCCGATATCAAGGAAATGAAGGACAAGACATGTAAGTTTTATTACCATGCTACTCATGCCAACGTTGACGTCTAGTCTCAGTCTCGGAAGTCTACATGACCAACTTCCTTTCCAATTGGGAAGTCATATGTAAGCTCCGCAAACCAGTCATCGCAGCAGTTAGCGGATACGCAGTGAGTCTCTTGCATACACTCCTACTCAATCTGGATCACTGAGCTCCTCGCCTTGCAATGCACACTCGTCATGCACGCAATATAGCTCGGGGGAGGACTTGAACTTGCTCTCCAAGCGGACATACTCCTTGCGGCACCCTCCGCGAAGCTAGGCCAACCCGAGATCAATCTTGGTGTAATCCCTGGAGGAGGAGGAACCCAACGGCTCGCCCATCTAATCGGCAAGTCTCGCGCCATGGAGATGATCCTTACCGGTCGCATCGTCGACGCGGAAGAAGCCGAGCGATGGGGCCTGGTGAACAGGGTTGTACGTGATGAAAGTGGCGTCGTCGAAGCGGCCATCAAGATGGCGCAAGACATTGCCGGTAAGGGGAGAGTGGCCGTTGCCGCTGGGAAAGAAGCGGTGAATGCTGCTTTTGAGCTGTCCCTTGCGGAAGGGTTGAGGCTTGAACGGCGATTGTTCCATAGCTTATTTGCTACTAACGATCAGAAAGAAGGTACGCTGGTTTCGTCAGGGTGTCGATCTATGTGGCTGGTAGCCAGGCTGACTCCACGTCATCTAGGCATGGTGGCTTTTGCAGAGAAACGCAAACCTGAGTGGACCCATTCGT
The DNA here is from genome assembly GCA_029372045.1 of Scleroderma citrinum. NCBI lineage: Eukaryota > Fungi > Basidiomycota > Agaricomycetes > Boletales > Sclerodermataceae > Scleroderma > Scleroderma citrinum. The sequence continues at coordinate 1,384,174 of JARFMN010000002.1, forward strand.
AGAACGGCTCGTGTATCATATGGCTGGAGTGTAAGCTCATTTTGTGTGGTTTATGTCGAGTGTGGCTATGGTTACGGGGACAAATTACCTTGATACGTTGTCGTGACTGTACAATGCCTCTTTTAACTCGGCCAGCAGTGATTCATTATTGGACTAGTACTACAAACCTTACAATGCGCGCAGCAGTCGCGCCCCAAACCAGTAATGTAATTAGAAAGAGTAGTATCCAAGAAAAGGAAAGGTGAACTAGTCAAGCTTAACATACTATTACAGGTAATAACTTATGATGAGTTTATAGCGGAAATTTGGTATCGTCTGATTATTGTCCGCTTTCGAATAATAATAAAAACCGTCACTTTCTTGCGGGGCAAGTCTTCTTGGAGTGCGTTGTTTGGACATCACGACGACAGAGATATTTCCCGCAAGGGCGGCAGCGGACCTTGAGGTGCATATGGTGCGACAATATATGTCGTACCATATTCTCCCTTTGTAGAGTCCTATTACAACCGTTCCACTGGCAAGGAACCGATTGCCTCCCCTTCGAACAGAATCCGTGAGCTTCTTTCAAATGGCTTCGCAGACTCCTGGTACTGCCAGCGACCAAGGTGGGGCAAGGGCAAAACGAGTTCCCCCAGGCACATAAACGAGAAGGGGTGTCGGTGTATGAAGGATTAGGAAGTGGGCTCTTCTCTTGATCCAAAGGCGGAGCATTCGAGTTATGGGCCACAGCTTCAGTGGGTAAAGTATCTGGAGAATAGGCAGGGCCCGGCCCGCCTTGGTCCATCTGGCCACTTGTATGTCCATGCACATTGTAGGCTCCTACCACAGCTTGCACTGCGGTGGGTGGTAACGGAGAAAATGTCCCACATGAGACACTCGAGTGTTCGTCAGAAGCAGCGCTGAGCGTGGGACTGACAGCTAAACGAGGAAACTGAGATAAATTAGAAGTGGAGGGAGTTGAGGACGAATGTCCAACCCCAACGGCTATAAATTGCTGCGATCCAGGATGGATGGAAGTTTGCTGAGGTAATGATATATCGGGGCAGGTCGCGTCTTCTCTAAAGGATGACGGGTTATTAGAGGGATCGTCCCAGCCGCTGCCCGAGGGAAAGGTGGGATCGTGGTGGTCCGTGACACCAGAGCTGATATGTGTACTGGAGTAGGTCGGAAATAAAATATCGTGAATATTCTGGTGGTAAGACGGAATGCCGCCCCGGAGATGGATGTATGAAGTCGGAGTGATAGTACTGGTGTTAGAAGGATAACCTATGTGCGTATTCGCATTATGAGCCTGGAATGAACTGATAGTAGGCAAGGAGATATGAGGATGCGGTTACCAATATATGCTATAACACGTACTATGATCGAGGTCGGTGGTCATTAACGCTAGTAACTGGGTTTCCCAACTCATTCCCAAACGACGATGAGGGGAAGTCTTGCGAGATCCGCGATGACTCCGAGACAGCCGATGAGGAGAGTAAAGGCTCAGAGATCTGGATCACTCGCGAAGTCATCGTTGAGGTAGGGGAGAGACAGAGGGGAAATGTGCGATACGAGCCAGGTGGCGATCATACTGCGTCTTTATATACGACTTGGAAGGACTCTCTGGGGAGACGCAGAAAAATTTTTGGTGCACGAGGTCAAAATCCATCAATCGGTGCTGGAGAACAACATACATACTCTTGCAAATCGAGATACCAAGACGTGACGGGCGGTGATTAGTGACGTCCCACGACAGGCTGTGTTGGCGCTACTTCGATCAAACCAGCCGGAGGACTGTATGTGGAAAGAGCTTATTTCTATCTGTTTGACTGGCAACGACAGTCCAACCACGGCGGATTATCGCGTAAGCTGTGCAAAGTTAAGTTCATTCTCTCCCCACCTTTTCAGGGGTGTCAGGGTCGCTGCCGCCGGAGTGCTCGAGAGTCGAAGGGTAAACGTCGGCTACGTCTTCGCTGCCGGAAGACTATTAGAGAGAGCACAGTTTTTTTGGACTACTCGGAACTTAACTCCAGAAGACTTAAGGTCTCAGAGACGCGTGAAGGAAAATCGAGGGGGGCCGCCATCACTGGGCACACACGTGTAGGATAATGGCACCTGGGCGGCTGATATGATTTGACAGATAAATTTTGTGAGCAAAACAAAGAGTACAGTACTCACGCAGGTTCGTTAGATGCAAACGATTCACAGGTCGTAAACCATCGAATATTACTCCGAAGTCAGGATATGATCATGAATTTTGTAGCGCGCATGATTGGTAACGTTGAACAAACGTCGAATATAATGTCCTCATTGGCATCAGATGGCGTGAATCGTTTACATCAGTCGGTGCAGCTGGGTGTCACGGCATCCTCACCAAGAATGGTATGCATCCCTGTCTAATCATCAAATGACTTTTACAAGTCGCAAAGTAAATTCTTTGAAATGCCAAATACCAAGGAAACTTTACTAACTTACATACTTATCACACGGCGTGCCACCTGGTAACCATGGACAACATAGTCATAGATCGGACCGGGCACTAGTACAATCGTCCTCTGCTAAGCGGTTGGTCGACTCGGGCCAGAATGCATACCAATATTCCTGGCTGTTGTAAGGGGGAGATACACTCCTTACCAAATCCACCGGGTTTGCCCCGGTCGACCATTAGCATACGTAATCATGAAGAGTCTCCTACCGGTAGTGCTTCTGACCAATGAGATGTGATTAAAATCCAGCGGAGCGCTGAGTGCCCATCAAATAACCGGGTACTCAACCATTATCCTCTTCCGAGAACGACTAAGTGCCATCCAGGGTTATTTCACGCACGGAAAAAGCATCATGGCGGGTCGAGTGCGGGTTGTCATGGTCGGTGACTTGATCCTGTCACGACGACACCTCCATCAACGTGTCAGGTGAGCTTCTACTGAGAAGTAATATTAAACTCTATCTTCGATGACATGTACACCATGGTTCTCACCATCATCTGATAAAGAAGGTATCGAGCGACTTTACGGACCGCATATGTTTGGGTTGCGTCGTACGGTACAACCAGGTTGTGTGAGTAAGTCAACCGCCTTGTTGTAAATCATTAGCTCAAGTTGGGTCATGAAGAATCAAGGCTAGGATGGGGGTGCTGTTCTATCTTCGGTGCCGTGATTCGAACAGCCTCGGCGACTGTTTCGTTTGCGTCTCAAGTGTATTTTCTTTTGACATCGAAAACCCAGCTATCTTGGGTCCGAACGTGACTTGATCAACGTTCATTTTGGATATTGACGGTGTGATCGAAGCTCCCTCCCGGCCTTGACACAAATCCAACACTCACAACATGCATTCCAAGGCTTGCACGCTCTCGGAGCTTGAATATTTGAATGTTCAGCGCTTCGGAATTTCCTGCCCACCCATACAGCAACGCACACGTTTGGCGAGACATTTTAGGTCAGCCCCCTGCCAGAGGCTCAAGTTCAAACCTCATGTAGATGGGCAGAAGGCCAATCCATTGGACCGCCTTGAATTCGGAACAAGGACGGCGCCCATCACCTCAGCACTTTATGTAGGCCCTCCCCTGGTACGCTAATGCGAGACTTCTCGCATCCGTTCTGCGGAACCTGGTCGCAGATAAACGGTAACTAGGATGGGATGTAAGAGGGGCAGCCGTAATAGCGAGACTGTCATGAGCACGACAACAAACCATAATTTATCAAATGGCAGGAGTATGGCATGATAGGGTTAGTGAGGCATTTGGCTGTACCGAAATAACGTACGTGATTGCGGGTCGCGCTGATGGCAAGTCTCTTCGATGCTCGAGAAGTTGCACAATGGAAGGCACAGAGTATTCTGTCCTTGGTATGTCGAAGTTTTGTAGGGGGGTTGGAGCGCCACTATAGTGAACCCACCAGGTGGAGCTTTCAGGCTCGCACTGTGGATGTCCATCAGCTAATTGGAGGTCATGTTTATTCACCATGTCGATCGCTGCCATCCAAGTGATTAATGGATCACTAGTATTGACGTGATATTCAATTCATACATTGCCATGCTCTATGGAATGTATTATACTATGAATCCGTCTTCCCAGGAGAGGGGCCGTAGTTCCCACCTGTCTGTTTCCGTAGTAAATATCAGTACCAGAACTGTGGGACATCAGGTTGGCATGGACAGACCTAAGAAGAAAGACCTCTCAGAACCTCCTCCAGCTCTGCCTGTACTCTCTGTAATTCAACATTCTTCTTCTGCAAGTCACCACTGTTATACGCCCTCAGTGCTGCTCGTGTCTCAGCCACGAATTCGTGCGATTGCACAGTAGACTTGGCAACCTCTGGATCATCCAAGGGCCTTGAATTCTGATCGGAAATGACAGCTGAGAGGTCGATGTCTGATGCACGAATGAGTGCGAGGTCGCGCAGTGTGTCAGCCAGCGCAAGGGGTTTCAGCCTTTGCTGCGCCATGTTACTCGGTCGTGAAGACCTTTGTGCGATTACATAAGCCTATTCTATCCCCTAGTTGACCAGTTTCGCCAATTTTTTTTTTCCAGTTTCCACCCTCTACATCGGATGTTGGAAATGCCAAGCGATCCTTGTGTCGATGTCGCATCGGCCGACGCTGATCCCCCCAAGCCTGAGACTACAACGCATCCTGCATTCGGCTCCCCAGACGCCGATGTCGTCCTCGTCTCCAAGGATCTTATGCAGTTCCGTGTTCACTCGTTCACCCTCAAAACCACTTCAGGGTGGTTTCGTTCCTTGTTTTCCCTGCCACGGCCTCCGCGTTCCGGTGTCTCTACACCTAAAGCGCCTATAGCAGAAACAATTCACCTTGATGAAGATTCTCAGACGCTCGAGGTTGTCTTGCGTATGATCAGCGGCCTTCCGATCACGCCTATCACATCGTACGACACGGTTGATGCGATCTTGTATGCATCGGAGAAATACGATATGCCGGGACCTACTTCGCTTGTGCGTATTGCCGTATTGACACCCCCACTCGCCGAGCAGCCCTTGCGACTGTACGCTTCCGCCTCTCGTTTCGGTTGGACAGAAGAGGTCAAAATGGCGTCCGAGCGCACTCTTGCTTTGGATCTGTGGTCGGAGGAGAACTGGGAGATGCTCAACAAGGTGGATGGTCGTGCTGCACTCGCCCTCTTGAAGTTGCATCGGTCGAGACGAGAGGGAATACGAAAGAGACTGGAGGAGCATCCCTTCGTCAGCGAGAACACGGCTGCTCTGTGTGCAAGATGCCGGAAGCATACGGACCATTTTACATGGAGAGAGCTCAAGTACAAAATTATCATGGAGATGGATGCAAGGCCGCTTGGTGACACAGTGCTGAACGTCGGTTTGCAGGAGTGGGCAGAAGCAAAGGCATGCTGGGAGGCACGGTGCCAGAACAGTACTTGTGCATGTGTGATCTATGACAAGTCAGAGACTGTTCGACTCATCAGAGACTGCATAGACAGTCTTCCTCACACTACTTAGTAATCAATAAATTTGTCGACTTCAACCTCGATGAGTCTGTTCGCTCTGCGGCCTCGTTTGGCGGGCATTGCACGTTCATCTCGCTGCATCTCATCGTCGTTGGTCGTCAGCGCACCCGACGAACTGCCCAAACCTCCCCGACCGATCGATGACTCGACCTCTGCGCTAGACTACAAGCGCACTCAACGCATCCGTCCTCCACCTCTCCCCGTGAGCGACGTACCCCGCGCACGGACAGCGGAGGAAGCCGTCACGAATATCTTGTACAACACTCCCCCTCCAAACTTGCAACCGTACAAAAAGTGTGTGTAACATAAACACTCCCTCTCAGATCATTACTGCCCACTATATTTCGGCGTTCCGTTTGTAACCACGCTTTACAGACACATCCTTAATTGCCTCGTCCAAAACGAACCCGGCGTGTTGTCACGCGTGTCAGGTATCCTCGCCGGACGTGGGTTCAATATCGACTCTCTTGTCGTGTGTCGTACCGAGATTCGCGACTTGAGTCGTATGTCCATTGTCATATCTGGCCAGGACAGCGTCGTCGAGCAGGCTCGCAGACAGCTCGAGGATCTGGTTGGTGTTCCTTTCACGATATCTTATTTCTGTTTGCTTACTGTGGGACTTTTAAATGACTCATGCAATTTACCTCTGTATGTGTGGATCATGTCACTGCGTAACATGGCATAACTTAGGTCCCCGTCTGGGCTGTTCTCGACTACACCGACACGCATGTCATATCGCGGGAGCTCCTCCTCGTAAAAGTGTCCATACTCGGTCCTGAATACCTCGAGGATCAGTTCGTAGGTGGTCCCTCACATGAACCTCGTAGGAGTGTCCATCCTGCGGAGCCGACCTCCAAGCTCGAGAAGGAAACCATTCTTGCGCATAACTTTGAGCGAAGCGGCCAGCCCGATCATGTGCAGGCCTCCTCTCATCCGCCCCCCAACGGGCACTCCCATGTACACGTTCCAATTCCTCTCACCCCTTCGGAAGCCCTCAACCTCAAACACCAGCACCTCCGGTCTATTTCATCCCTGGCTTCTCAGTTTGGTGGCAAGGTTGTCGATGTGAGCGATAACTCGATTATCGTCGAGCTTACTGCCAAAACGAGTCGCGTGAACGCGTTCTTAAGCTTGCTCAAACCATTTGGCATCCTCGAGTCTGCTAGGACTGGTGAGTCTTGAGCTGTGCTTCTTACCCCCATTGCATACGAACCACCGATCTGCCAAACAGGTCTTATGGCTATGCCCCGCACACCGCTCGCGCGTTCCCCAGACGAGAGCGATGACATTACTGATGCGGGTGGAGCAATCGACGCTAGCCTCCTTCCTCCGGGCTAGACCTTCCATACTCTTACTATTTTGTCTGTCCGTGGTATGGCTCTTTGTAGGGGTCAAGTATTAAGAAAAGGCACGCTGGTGTATTTCACAAACTTATTTCGTCGTTTTCAATTGGAACGGAACATCCTGTTTTTGTCTGATCAAGTTCATCTTGTTGCACAGTAATTGACACGTTGGCAAACTTTGGACTCAACGCCATTACAGCTTCTGAAGCCCTGTCCGGTAAAGTGGAAATCGAGAACGAACGCTAGCCCGTGAACTGGCGATCTCCACTTAAAAGTTTGGAAATATATATACATCATAGGCTCTTATGGCTGCCTACAGGTTTGCAACTTGTTCTTCCATGTAGGTCCACAACATTTTCCCAAGCTGTGGATCCTGTGTATCAGTCCGAGGACGACCTACCCGTGCCCACGGAATCAGGTACTAGAAACGGTAGTCAATACTCTGCGACGCAGAACAGAAGAGCAGCACCTGTCCACCCAGGTCAACAGCCTCTGGAGATGTAGCCGCGTATAATTGTGTGAAAGCGCCGTACGAGACGGGATACATTGTCAGCTCCTGTGAACATGTATGTGAAGTAGATGTCCGTCACAAAGAGCGGGATTGCTCACTAATATCCACTGGACAAAGCTTGCTTGGTGCCGCAGAATCTCGGTTCTGATACCACCTGGCAAGTACATGATATACGACAATGCATCCAAAGTCCATTCACGTAGCTTCGACAGACCTGGGTTCAGCGATATTGAGACGATTCCTTGATCGCGATACCGGCGATGAAGCTCCGCCGAGAAGATGATGTTGCCCTATTAGCTCACATTCATGACCCCCGGGGTGACACGTGCACTTGAGAAAAAAAACACTAACGTACTGTCTTGCTCTGGCCATACAACTCCGCTCGATTTCTTGTTCGCCGCTTGGAGCTATCTTTTATTGTTCCGAAGTCAAGTTCACCGAACCAATGTCCACTCGATGATGAATCCACGACGCGCGCAATGCCATCAGGGGAGGACTCTGCAGCGGAAAGTAGGGTCGGTAGGAGGAGCTTGGTGAGGTAGAAGTGACCAAGAACGTTGGTACCAAACTGTAAATCATACCCGTCGGCTGTGAGCTGTTCGATAGGAGGGGCCATGATTCCGCTGGGAAAGGTATGATTTATGAACACAGCAAACGCAGAATGCATTAGTAAACTCACGCATTGTTGAAGAGGACGTGGAGTTGTGTTTCTTTGCTGTCAAAAACAGGTGAGCATATGTGGACGAGGGAGGGAACAATGTACCTTGTGAATTCTTCTGCGGAGGTCTTGATGGATTGGAGGTTGGCAAGATCAAGCTTAAGGAGGTGCGCCTGACGACTTGTACATTCCTCGAGGTCCTTGACAGTTGCCTCTCCTTTGATGACATCACGACAAGCAATCCAAACTTTGGCATTCTTTGTAAGGAGTACCTGCGGACAGAGTGAGTAGGATTGCCAACGGGGTGACAGCCGAGCGCACTCTGGCAGTTTCCTTCCCAATACCTGTGTTGCCCCCAGTGACGAGGACGACTTTTCCAGTCATATCAGGGACATCATCCGCTGTGAACACTACCTTCGATGGGGAGTGTTCGCCAAGGAGGGAGAGTATATGACCCATGATGGATGTGGCAGTAAAGGAACTTTGTTCTCCCACTGTAGGTGGCGACGCTCCCGCCTTTCAATCATGTCGTAGTACCTTCGTCGAAGCTGCGCTCTCTGCTATCTGACCACCGACAATTCAGTCACCAAGCATTGTTGCGCCAAGTTGATCACAGCGCTGGCGGATATTTCGGAACCTTCATTAGGGATGTCGACGCTGATCATTAAACTGGATCAACAACCTATGGTGGATGGACCGTAACTTCCACGACGTCATGCAACACCTCACACAATCCCGTTCTGCATAACACATTTCCTCACCTAAGAAGACGCTTGCTACTGTTCTGTAACAAGGCCCGGAGAATCTTTCTCAGTAAAAGTCACATCTAACAGTAGCGTGGGAAGGTGAGTGTATACGGAAAAGGTGGTTCATGTACGTGAAGCGCTCCGTTGTATATTAGCAACACTTTGTACACACGTTGAGATATACTCACGGTAGGAATCGGCACCTACATTGACAATGTCTTGCTTTTGCTAGTTCATTGTTTTCTTTCCCATGTCCCAAGCCGTAAAACCTGTGTCAGACCCACCTGTACTCACTCAATCGAATACTGAATCAGGAGTCAATATCTCTCCGTAATGCAGATCAGAAGAATAATGTCTGTACCCTCAGGCCAACATCCTCTGCATTCGATACACTCGCATATAATTGTGTGGACAACGCCGATGTACGAAACGAGGTATATACATATAGCTCCTATCCGCATGCATGGAGTAAACATATCAATCACAACCTCATAGGCAGTAGACATACCATCGAGGTGCCGTAGAACCATGGTTCTGATACTGTCTTGCAGAAACATAGTCCACATGATTACTTCTGTATATCCGTGGATCCTCATCTAGTTCGACATCAAGAGAGATAGATAGGCCTCAAGCCAGCGGTGTAGCTCCACTCGAGGTGGTGGTGTTGACCCACAAGCCACCATCCATAAGGTGATGCATGTACTCAGAACAGTTAGGAGTCAGCAGAAGGCCGAGCCTGGTAAGGTAGAAGTGACCAAGGACGTTGGTAGTCATACCCACCGTCCATGAATCGCTTATGTATTAGGTGGGTTCGATCGACTTGCTAAGGAGCACCTTGCTACCTGCGAATTCTCTGAGATCAGTAATACTGCATCATTGAGTATTTCACCTGTAAGTTGTAATTCGAAGCCACCGAAAGCCCGTTCTTGTAATTTCCTTCCCAATACCTGAATTCGCCTTAGTGGCCAGGACGATCTTACCGGGGATTGACCAGGCATGAGAACGCCATCTACTGTGAAGTCCAGGCAAGGGATACCATCTGGCCCACGACTAACCCGGTGACTCTAAACTGACGTAGTCAAACTGTCCTCCGTGCAAATTGAATTCGCACGACACTGTCGATATCATCACGGAGATCGCTGGAACAGGTCCGTCAATTATCGGAAACATCCTCTCATCAGTGTCTTCGAAATGAGAGAGATGTATTTTTTATGTAACAGGTGTATGTAGCTAACAGCCACGATTGGACAAATGACAGCTATGTAATAATGTGTCATTTTGGCTTGAGAAGGAACGAGTCTCCATGATGCCGTTGTAACGGCGTAAAGCAGAGCAATTTGGGGTGAGTATTACATAGAAATATCACAGGACATTCATTACCTAGAATTCCGTGCGCCATACGTATGTACCTGTATGTACGGTATGGAGTAATGCTAACCGTCAAGTGTCAATTACCAACGAGAAAGATGCGGCTCCCAGAAGTCAATTCGAATGATAGTGGCGATAAATGAACAATTAATGACCTACAGTTATAACGAGAGGACCAAGTAAGGCAGCACATGTACGGGAACGAGGGTGATTCGACAAGATTAAGATCACGGGAATGTGCGTGCCAGTGGGTGATGAAGGAGTGGGTAAGTACAGGTGAGACGAACGAGGGAGGGACTAGCGTTTGCTTGGTGAATACTGCCGCGGAAGAACAAGAGAGGCATTGATCTTGTCTATCCACTGAGTGGTTAAGGCACTCGTTTCGGCAGCGTAGGTTTGTGAAGTCATCGACTGTATGCAAAGGGTCAATCATCAGAGTGAGTCCAAGCAACCGAATGAAGAAGGAAAACAGTATGGAAGGAGTCAGAATGAAGAGTAAGGCTACTCACCGTCAAAACAACAAACTCTCTGTCGCTCTTTCTTTCCGCACTCTGGACAATAGATTTCGTCTCCTTCTCCCTTTCCTTACTGTCCTTATCTCTCTCCTTCCCGTCCTTTTGATCTTTTCCTCTCACTTCAGCACGCGCACCAAGTCCTAATTCTGTCTTCACAGTAAAACTCACACCTAGCATAGCACCGTCCTTTCCATTCCTATTTTTACTCCCGCTTGTCTTAGGGATATTCCCTGTACCACTGGAGAAGGCGCCACCACTACCGCCGTCTCTCCTCTTCACACACAACAACCTATAATTTGTGAGCACCAACTCTCGTGATTTGGGTCTCGTTGGAGACACAACGCTCAGGGGTAACAGCAGCCGGCTCCCGCGACGTTTCGGTGAGCGCGCCTCGACGCGCGAGTGAAAGAGGACGTGTTCGCCTGGGAGAAGGATTGATGACCTGATGAGTCGTTTGAAACATTGGCGCCAGGGTAAGTGAAGACATATGGAAAAGGCGGACACCATGAAATCAAATTCTTCCCCCACCAATGAAACGAGAGATATACGCACCAACCTACATTTTTAGCATACAAGACATTCCCCTGTACAGGCGTCAGCGTCCGATCTCTTCCTCTCTCCTCGCCCCTACTCCCGGCTCCATCCGCTGCCTCCGATTCCCCGACGACGTGCTCGCCGAGGCTTAGTCTAGCGGCCTGTAAGACGAGATGACCATCTACGGCCGCTTGTGTAGTCTGGGACTTGAGATTTTCGCCCTGCTGAACGCCTTTGAGCTCTGCAAGACTTCCGTCCGAAGTTGTCCCTGATCCCGATCCCGAGTCTGAACCAGGGGCCAAGCCCAAGCCCCAAGCCGATGACGATAGCGAAGAGGGTGGGTCGAGCGTCGTCGTAGGTATTGATATTGGTATGGGTATTGGCAACGTCTTTGGCGTGCTATTGACTTCGCCCGTAGAATTATTCGAGTCGTCTGCTATGACGACCAGAGTATCTTCTATCCCCACGCTGGTTTGCTCTTCGGTGTGGGCATGTTCAGCCTCCTCGTCCCCCTCCTCGCACCGCATCAGCACGTTGGTCCCCCTTGTTCTGAACCTCTCAAACTCTGGTCCCTCGGCATCCTCCGCCCAGCACAATCCGTCATTGTCGGTGTCATCCGCTAGGCTCGCGCGCCCTCTTCCGATGTACCTACTCCCCCCTCGGCCAGTATCCAGCCTGGTTGATGCATCAGTGCCATTAATCCTACTACCCCCACCCCCACCGTTCCATCCCGATCCACGTACTTCGCCATCATTGTCCTCGCCGCCAACAAGCGAATCCCAAATAGCACCTACATCTCCCCATTTGCCCTCCCATTCATCTTCATCTTCATCCAGCCCATTTATTGTCCCGGCATTACCAAGCGCATTCTTCCACCCTTCCTTCTGCACGAGCCCTGCCTCGAGTGGAGGCGAGGGATCGGTCCAGAGTGTTTCCCACTTGGTGGATGCAAGAAAGGGATGGGCGCGCAGTGCCGCTCTGGAATTGGGGCTCCCTTCTGGTCCAGCGCCCAGTCGCTGGGTCGGATCAAGAACCTACGGGCATTTGATAAGGTATAGAGACAACAACCACAGCCAACGGGAAAAGGCAACGAAGGGAATCAGTGGGAAGAGAAGAATTTCACGATAGGAAACGGACTTACAAACAACCGTTGTACGAAATCTTTGGCGTCTTCGTCGAAGCCCTCAGGGAAGGTATAGTCTAATTTCTTGATCTTCTGCCAAGTGAGATACTCAGATGGGCCATGGAACGCGAAGCGGCCGGCAATCATTTGGTAGACGACACAGCCGAGGGACCACAGATCGGAGCTATGTGGGTGTCGGGTAGGTGTGCATTTCCGCAACATGATGGCGATGAGTGAGACAGGAAGAACGCATCATGATGTGAAGTAGGATGCCCAAAGGAATAACGTACCGCTTGCTTGTCTCACCATGCTCGAGGAGCTCGGGAGAAATATATTGGGCGGTGCCCACCCATGAGTTGGCACGTTCCTCTGGATGTATAATTCGATTATGAGAAAGTACGCGGACGAGTGAGAAGCCAAGGTACTTACGACCTGGCTCGAGGATCTTTCCTGTACCAAAGTCAGTGATTTTGATGCGGTAATCGCCATCGAGGAGAAGGTTCTCTGGTTTCAGATCCCTGTATTACGAGGGTAGTAATGAGATAATGTGTGAGATGGTGATAGTGGATGCATAAGGGGATAGTACATACCTGTGTATGACGTCTTTTGCATGCATGTAGTCCAGAGCATCGATAATCTGTGCTGTGTAGTGCCTGGCACAGGCTAGGGACAGTGAACCCATGCGCGAAATGCGTGTTTGCATTTCGCCGTTTGGTGCAAGGTCAAGGACGAAAACTATGCCACGCAATAGAATAGGATCGGGGGTTAGGTGGTGTGGGGATTGACTCACATAGGCTCCAATCATCCTGGAATGTCCAATGGAGGTGAATGATGCCAGGGTGGCCAGCACCAAGTTTAATGAGAACAAGCTTTTCTGTCATTGCTACCGCCATCTTGTCCTTGCGTGCGAGGTGATTTTTGTCAAGAATTTTGATTGCATAGTCTTGGCCAGTGCGGATATGCCTCGCACGCATAACCTATGTGGTGTGATGAGATAGGGATGGGGTAGAATGCAATAAGACATACAGAGGAATAGGAGCCCTCTCCTAGTGTGCTGAGGAAAGTAAAGTCTTGTGAGGATAGCCTGTTGTTGGCTGAGGGGTTCCGGGAGCGGGAGCGCTTTCTGGACTGAGAACGAGGGTGGGGGCGGGATCGGGCGGGATAAGGAGCGGAGTCGCGGTCGGATACGCCGAGTTCGCGGGTGAGGTATGAGGGTGGACGGATGGGCTGGATGGCAGGTAACTGGGGGCTGCGAGAGCGGGGAGATGAGAAGGTGCGGGTCGGTCTCGGCCGGGGGGTCCGAGGAACATCTTGGATGGACTCGGAATCGGATGACGAGGAGATAACTGACGCATTCCTGCTGAGGTCAGCGAGGGTCGGGGAAGATTCGACTTGGAGCATATCGTAGTTGACAAGAAGAACCGTCGGAGAATGTTTTCCCCAACCATGCACAGCCACAGCACCCTATATGACTCTAATCAATTCTCGCCGTCGCAACTCAACACTGCATTTGTACTGCTCGGGACTTGCATCACCGAATGGATTGCATTCGATGCTACGAAGAGGAGACTACCTCTTGAACATGGGGTGGAGTGTGGCCAGAATCTTTTCATGAAGTGGACTATCGGTGCTAGCCCAATTGTTTTGCCCCTACTTCTCACATGCACAACCCTTTTTGGCGTCCCCGTCATCAGCGTCGCAGGGAAGTGGAAACGCGGTGGACATGCCTGCTGCAGTGAGGAAAGATCAGTCCAGCGATGTAGCCCTCGACCGCACAGGACACGCACACTGTGCAGGCGAAACCGAAGTTGTCAGAGCCGGGAAGTACTTCGATGGGATCCAATGATCAATATTATGTGTGGCATGTAAAACGATGGATCCTACGCTCTCAAGTGCTAGTCAGTAGTTTGCAGGCTTCGTCCCTTGCAGTAGCATGGATAACGTTGTCGCGCTGGGACTATGTTACCTTCCCATAATGAGGGTGTTGCTACTCAACTTTTGCTTCGCAATCACGAGCTCGAGAATTCAGAATCACAATGTTCCGCCTGCAGTATAAGCTCATCAGTCCTTTTAATACGACTCAACAGGTTTGTTAGGTATCTTTTCAGTGTTGTCAAGTTCATCCATTTGCAGTCTAGCCAGACACTCAGCTCAGAGGTGCCGTCTCCGTCGACTCCACTTGCCTCATGGTAATGGCTTCGATGCGGCTCCTCATTGCAAAGCAGGTCCGGACTACCAGCCATCGGTCAGCCCCTACAATTGCATCAAGTATCCTTCATCGATCTACTATTAACCCTCGTACCCCAAAGATCTTCAGATACTCCATATCTGTATTGTTGCGCATCAACTGTGATCCGTCGCTGTTGTCAATCGTGTTGGTCAACGTGGAAATCTTTACCAAATCCTCCACAAGCGCTCTCCCTTCCACCAGGCTGTTGTACTGATCGTGGTGAAGATGATCCTCTTCCTCACGTTGTTGACTTACCGACCTCCAGTCCAGAAAACGACGCATAGATCTACGCATTGAAGGAGTTTGAGTAGCCTATAAACTGAAGCGGGGTTTTGTATATAGCCGGCCTCAAGTGTACTGGACCGGGTAAGCCCCCAGTGGACCAAGTCTACTAGTCTGAAACGCTAAAGCCATGTCACGAAGAGCGATCTCACATGTCTACACGGAACGTTATCATCGCAGGAGAATCCGGGGTTGGGAAGAGCTCGCTGGTTAACCTCATTCTTGGTGAAACAAGAGCTTTGGCATCGAATGATGTTGCCGGTGTTACGTGCGATGCGACTCGACACCCGACGACGATATTCGAACACAGCTATTATCTGTGGGATACCCCTGGTTTGAACGAAGGGATACAGGGAAACGTTCCATCAAAACAGGCGGAGGAAATATTACGGAATCTCCTAACACAGCTCGAGAAGACTCACGGGGTACATCTCCTCATCCTCTGTCTCAGGGGTACAAAAATTACGAAGACAATGCAACAAACATACATGATCATTACAGGTATATGTGCCAAACTATCAACCCATGTCCCCATTGCAGCCGTCATCACCGACCTGGAAAAAGTCGCACCATCACCAGATGGCATGGAGCTCTGGTGGACGAATAGCAAACCCGTACTTGCCAATTATGGCATGGGATTCGTTGGACATGCCTGCATCACTACTTTGACTGACGAGTGTCACCCACCGTCGCCTGGTCGATTCCGTAAATGTCAGATGGTCGTTC
Source organism: Scleroderma citrinum (assembly GCA_029372045.1). Lineage (NCBI taxonomy): Eukaryota > Fungi > Basidiomycota > Agaricomycetes > Boletales > Sclerodermataceae > Scleroderma > Scleroderma citrinum. The sequence goes on from JARFMN010000002.1 coordinate 1,399,668, forward strand.
ACGAACTAATCCGTCGATGCTCCCATCCACCGAGATCGACATCCCCGAAGAGCATCAATATCGTCCTCTTTGGTGAGGTAGGCGTGGGGAAGAGCTCGCTAGTCAATCTTATCGCAGGCCGAGATGCCGCAAAAGTCTCATCTGATGTCCAAGCTTGCACTCTGGACTCCAAAGACCACACGTTCCAAATCGGTCCCGCGCAAGTCCAGATCTGGGACACCGTTGGGCTGGATGAACCGGAGTTGGACTCGGACGGCTATCTTGACGCTGTTGAGAAGGCCATCCAGCTCATCAAGAGCTTGAATGCCGCTGGTGGCATTAGTCTCCTCTTGTTTTGCATCCGGGGGAACCGTGTAACGGCGACCATGCAGAGCAACTACCGGCTCTTCTACGAAATCCTCGGTAGGAAAGAGGTTCCAATTGCGCTTGTTGTCACGCACCTCGAGCGTGAACAAACCATGGAAGACTGGTGGCTTCGGAATGTGAAGATGCTTGAATGGTACGGTATCGTGACTGCGGGACATGCCTGCGTTACGTGTATTCTCGACCACCCGAAGCACCAGGAGTCTCAAGATGCGATCCGCGCACTTCTCACACAGTATAATGAGCAAGGGAAATTCATGATGCCTGCAGAGGCTTGGATTGGGAGGTTGATTAAAGGTTTGGCAGCATTCGTGAGCGATAAAGCATTCCTGAAAGGAAGGGATATGATCCGTACTTTGACGAAAAGGTGCCATCTGGAGCCTGGCTTAGCACAACGGATAGCGGCTCGTTTGGAGTGAGGACAAACACTCCGCATGCTCTGCCACTTCTTTGTAGTTCTGTTTCGCTGTCCCATTCCTTGTATTCCATGTAAATGCTATATGTACAGGCACCCTTTATATAGGCCTACCCTCACTATCCAGCCACACGGGCAACAAGTAAACGTCGAAGTCCTCAATAAGAAGATTCTCGAGACACCTCGCGGACCGACCTGAGCCTTGGGATGGTCCGACTTGGAGATACTTTGGCAGGAGGGAAGGTAAGTAAAAGTCGGGAGTGCTTATCACAGGGATTACATATGAGAAAACCGAATACGCCAGAGAAGTCCTCCAATACTGTGGGCTTTGTACTGTACATAAATAAAGAATCTCTCTCGTCACGGTACTACTCAAGGATGGATGTACTGATTACAACAAGTGGAGAAAAGACAGCAGGGTTTGGCAATCCGGTGACGTCTAGGGTTCCCACGACGTTGGACTCCTCTACGCAAGCCTCGGTTGGTGTTTTGTTCTTCGTCCATGGCTCACCATGGTCCTTCCCAGACTCCTGGAAGTTCGACATGCGAAAGGATAGAACAACTAGACGAGACTGGCGAAACTGGCGTTCACATTGCATCTTCATCAGAGAAGAAGCGGCTTTGGTGGAGAAACACCGCCATAAACGCCTGTTTCATTCTGTCTTGGTATGGTCGTTTGTCTCCATCTTCAAACTACACGTTCACTATAATCAGATTACATACTCGATATAAGGACTAACGCCCCTTTTGTTTAGGTTCTCGTTCGCAACGGTGCTCTCCGTTTACAATAAATGGATGTTTTCACATGACTACTTCAGCTTTCCATATCCACTGTTTGTGACGACTACACATATGCTCATCCAGTTTATTCTCGCAACAGTATTGCGATTTTCTCATCCTCGTTTCCGACCCAAGAAGAAGCCGACTTTACAAGCTTATGGGTGCGTCAACCCCATGCAAGTATATGTGCCTTTCTCCTCATTTAAGCGGTGGATATATAGCACAAGAGCTGTGCCTGCTGCAATCTCAACGGGTGTGGATATCGGGTTATCCAATGTTTCCCTGAAGACGATCTCGCTTTCATTCTACAGTGGGTCTCCGTTCTAAGATCATCCTTGCGAGTGGTGCCCCTCCCCAATGAATTAAGCGAGAAGGGTCCATCGCAAGTCTCAATTACGCAAACTCTGATATTTTCTCAGCCATGTGCAAGTCATCTTCCCTCATTTTCGTTCTCATCTTCGCTTTCGCCTTCCGCCTCGAGAAGTTTTCGTTACGTCTGGTCACAGTAATCCTCGTCATATTCGGGGGCGTGTTATTGATGGTCGCCTCCGAGACATCATTCGTTCTATCTGGGTTCCTCCTCGTTATGACTGCAAGTGTATGCAGCGGTCTTCGTTGGAGCCTTACCCAACTGCTAATACGAGACAAAGACATGGGGATGGATAATCCTGCTGCAACTATCTTTTGGTTATCCCCGATGATGGGCATCACTTTGGCTATCATCAGTATAGTCTGGGAGGGTTGGCGTAACGTGTTTGCTACTCCCTTCTTCAACAGTTTGGCTTCGACAATCAATACGTTACTTTTGTTGACTCTACCCGGAGTCTTGGCATTCTGCATGGTCATGAGTGAATTCTAGTACGTCTCAGAGACCCACCCCTTTCGCGAAGCTGCAATGAGGCTGACTATGCTTTTTTAATGGCTTCAAGCATAATACAGCGTGCAGGCGTTCTCCCAATGTCAATAGCAGGGATAGCCAAGGAGGTCTCGACCATCACGGTATCGGCCTGGTTTTTCGGCGATGAGCTTACACCTCTCAATATCACCGGAGTGACCGTTACCACTTGCGGTGAGTGATTATCTTCTACAAAACGTTTAATCAAACCATGCATCCACAGGCATTGCACTCTTTACGTATCACAAGTACCGAAAGACTGTCGACTCCCACGTTGCACTGGACGCACACGGTAACCCGATACAAGTAGATGACGACAACGTTGCAAGCCCCGGCCGTGATGTAGAGCTGAACGTTGCGAGGTCACACGCCACACGACCCAAGACACACCTGCATGTGAGCTGCCTTGCGCATTAATAACCGTCTTACGTTGATCAATTCCTGACCTAAACGCCACAAAGGCCCACGAGGACGATGAGATGCACCAGCGTCTTCTGTTTTCAAGCGAAGAGCTTGAGGAAGGCGAGGAAGATGCCGAAGAACTTCGGAGCATTAGGACTTCAAAATTGATTCAAAGCGACGAAAATGGTTTAGTCGGGAATGGCCAAGCCGATGAAGAGGGCCGAAGACCCCATTAGAACAGTAACAGGTGTAGGTCTTCTTCCTTAGTTTGAGTCTCCTGTACACGTCTTATGGTCCGCGAGCTAGGAAGGATACCCCGGTTTTGTTCACTGAATTCTCCGCACTACTTTAGAGCCATGACTAATCGTGGTATGGACGCAAAACTTGGCTACACGGCGTGTTTGGGATGTACGTACGATGGGTCCGTTGGTGAATAGGATTTTTTCGTGAGTCGTCTGTTCATTGATCCGAGGAATGAATACATGCTGGAGTAAGTGCTCCGTTGAGTGCGGAGCCAGATCCCATGATCATTGGGGTAGGCATCACAGTTTTGCACAAGCTTCGTAGATTTTACTGCCACACGTTCAGAATTAGGCAATGATGATGTTTTTTGCCATCTAGTCGTTATGTAAGTACCACAGCATAAACGAGGGTGACTTCAAGTAACACCACCGCTCAGGGCACGATCGGCACCCACTCGGCATCATTTAGTCAGCACCGACACGCTGTGGATGGGGACGGTGTGAAACCAACAACATATTCGACGGAGCGATTTGCCGAGTCGGGCCATGATCCATGTACATGCGTTCCATCCCACTCCAACCACTGGCTTGGTGCTGCCAGGGCCGCAATTCATTCCCGAACATTCAGGCCGTCACACTGCCTGAGCGGATGACCATCCACACCCAAGAACTGTGCGCCGCGTTTAAACTCTTTATCCATGTCATTGACCGCCATCATTTGTTGCGTGGGCTCCAGATCTTAAACTGCCAATCCGATTACGGCATATAAAGGCAACCAGACTAAAAATGCACCGGCGGCTTTGCAATTTCTTGATTGATCTCGATTAATGCAACGCACTGCAAGACAAGGCTGGTTGAGTAAGAGTAAGTAGTTAGCAATGCTGCGCTGGCGGTGACCGCTTAGAAAACCTTGCAGGGCAGAGCGGCAAATAGTGGGAAACGTTGCAACCCTTCTCCTCGATACTCTGATCTGAGTAACGAAAGTTACTTGTCCGTGTGCAAGTGGCACGTTACAAGCGTGACGGAGAGAAGGACCTCGCGGTTTAATAGGTCGCGAATCCATATAAACTTTACCATCGCCATTGTCATCGCAGCCTAGCATCCATGGATGGTTTCCAGTTCATCATCGAATCTCCCCACGAAACTCAAGGTCATAAGAAGCGCCCTCGCCTCGTGACCTCATGTGACAACTGGTGCGTGTCTCACACGATATCGCCCTCCTCGATGGCCCTTATCGTCCTCCTGTCAGTCGTTTGAAGAAAATTAAGTGTCTGCAGCCCTCTCCAGAGACACAATGCGAAGCATGTACGCTTGCGAAGATCCCTTGTAGGTTCCGGGATCGAGAGCGATACTTTGCGGAACGAAGTCGCGCCATCGCAGGTCCGAGCGCCACAACGTCATTCGCACGGCCAACTGGCAGGACTGGTCCACCAGACCACTTCGTTGCGTGTGACGGAAGCCCAACAGAGTACCCTTCTAGTCAGCATGCCCAGATCCCGTACAGCAATCCGCAGTCATTGTCTCACTCTCAACGCTCTTCCCACTCGCCTCCCGGAACTGGCTATGATACCAGGTCACAACCATATGCATCTCCTGAACACACTAAATCTTCGGGTGCTCAAAGGTCTTTACATTGGATACTGTAGCTCGATAGTCGACTTATTACGAGCTAGGTATTCGCCCACGGACGAACATATCCACCACCGCTCCCACAGTTCAATCTCGCAGCCGTACGAGAGAGCCACCAACCAACCGGTTCACTACCGTCTTCCACAGCTATTTGAACCCACTCAACCCCAGTTTCCGCAGCGGAACTGGATGCCACAGTTCATACAGCTATTCATAAGCCAAATGGGTGCACAATGTCCCTTCCTCACATATGAAGATCTGTGCGACAAACTACGTCGCCAAACAATGTCGTCCCTTATGGCGAATTGTGTGGCTGCGCTGGGTGCTAGGTATGCTCCGTAATACCCTGGCTTGACTAAAGTTCTTCTGATGTCGAGCATCTTGTAGGGTGTCGGAAATTCCTGAAGTGGTTGCGCGCGGCCCACAGCTGGCTGCAGAAACATACTGCGAGAATGCCAGGGTATACTTCTCGTTCTCCAAATCCATAACATACTCATCCGGGTTATGTTGCAGGAATTACTAACTGCCTCCCTCAACCAACCAACTCTCGAGACCCTACATTGTGTGATGCTACTTGCGTGGTCCGAATATAAAGGTGGACGCGTCCACGGTATGTCCGCATTTTACTCCTGATTTGGATTTCTCATAATCCATCATGTCAGGCTTCCGCCAGTATAGCGATGTTTGTACCTTCTCGGCTTGATTTATCGATTCTTCTGATGCCGCTCTCACAGCTTGCTATGCGGACTGCCATGGCAATTGGACTGTCGGAACAGTCACTTCAGCTCAGTCCATACGACTCATACCAAAACAAACTCAGGTTAACGTGGACCAGCGTCAACCAAATGCAACTTTATGCATCTTCTGGTATGTGCGCAAATATTCATAGAATTATTTTTTATTCCAAACTGCGGCGTAATTAACAGTTTAGAGGCTTTATTGTGATCTTGATCTTCTCCTTTCTCATTCGAACAATGCATGACGGTGTCATTTGCTTCATAAAAAGGCAGGGGTCGCAATAAAATCAAGCTGTAACATTGCAAATTCTTTCAATAGACCCATGTCATCACTCACGTCGTTATTTATGGTCAGTTTGTTTGTCGCCATTACAGCTTTGTCCTATCACTCTACATCAATCCAGCATAGCCTAGATATGTAACTTACTGCCCATACTCAATGCAGATATATTCTTAGAGGCCGTGGAATGGCTTAATGATAACATCGCAAAGAACAAACTTTTTATCAATCGATGTGTTTGCGCGACATCTGAATTGGCTTCTGTCATTGCCTGCTGGCACCTATCCATTGGTCAATGGAAGGCCCGCGACACACGCAGATAGCCGGGAGGGGCCCTGGCTGAGAAAACAAAGTCCCAGTCATTGAATTGCGTGGGTTTGTGAAATTAGCGCACCTGTGACGCTGGAGTCAACAACTTTCGTGCCTCGTCGACGTGGAGGCTAAATGGTCCCAGAAGCAACATGGAAGTGCCTACGGGCGATGCCAAAGTTCGAAGATTAAATTATCCCTGCTGGTGGGAATGATGACCCATAATCCTCGTAGAAGGGCGGCAAAACTTCGGAAGTGCCTCGATCCATCCTACATTCAAGTGCAGAACTCCGAGGGCCGGACCACGTCCTGTTCAGACTTGCCTTTATCGAGCAGCTCAAACTGCACGGCCAATACCAAAATCGTCTCTTCGCTTTTGCTGCGGAGATCAACGCGACATGCGTTTCGGACGCCGTGGTCGTGATTGCTGAAGTATGATCTATTGACTGGGAAACCCGTCGTCTTTTTCACAGTCACAACACAAAGGGTCCTATGACCAAATTACAGCCTCAGAAGACATGAGACGACCCGAATCACGCCATGACGTTTTGAATAACCAAAATTTCATGCGTTGAAAGTTGACAATGAAACAATATCAGCGAACATCGTGGAAAAACAGGTCTGAGGCGAATTCCGAACACTCACAGGGCTTGGTGCCTACCCCATATTCACTTTGAGAAAATGCATCTTTCTGATTTGTTTCTGATTCGAGTTATCTGGAAAATATTGGTACATTAACAATCACATCGATGGTATGTCAAATACTGGTTGGTCATATACGAGTACGAAGTCACCTTGGTCGCTCCCTCATTTACTGCATTGATGGGCTATTCCTGCTTTGTAGACGCTAACATGGATCTCGGATCGGATCCGGTTGGGGCTACTACCATTACTTGACATGTCGTGTTCTCGGCGATGACGACAAGATGTGGAGACTCATCGGGGACACGAGCACCCGAACTGCGCACTCGTGATGTTCCGGATGTGCGCTGCCACACTGACCATAACAACCAGTTGCTCATTCTGCGACACTGCTGCCCCATCAATCGAGTATAACAATGAGATATCGCAACAACGACACTAAGCTGAACACAATACGTACGTGATACCACATCGCCCACAAAGACCGACGCAACATAGGCAAGCATTGCTGCCACCCCAATTGCATTCACGCCTACAGTATGCACACATTCATGCACAACGTGCCCTCCCTCAGGTGCCTCCATCTCATGTACGCACGTTTTAACGGGTACCTACTCCCCCGTCACGCGACGCGACACATGTGTACCGTTCCTCCACCTTAGCTTCAACAACAGCGCACTCGTCAGAACGCCCATTGAATGAATACACCCACATACCTATGCGCATCATGTCTACATACTGGTGCATAACGCACCTTTTTCAGATGCCCCCACGCACACATGTGCGCCGCATGCAGTGTGAATTGCCAAGTCAGGTCTCTCATGTCTGTCTAGTTCCCTGTTTTTTCCTGTACCCCTCTCATCTGTACTGAACTTTATCCCAATATTCTCTTTCAGTTATTTCATTTTCAGTGTTTGAAGCAGGTCCTCACATGCACAACTAATCTACTGTTTGAATTCACAGGGAGTCATTATCTTCTGGAAGAGCACCAGGCTAAACATAATAGAATGATTTTTTTCAGCAGCTGAGGTTGTCCACTCTTCTACTGCTTTGATTGGAATGTGACTTACAGGTTTGTGGATTATCAAGCCCAAAATCACTCATTAATCTTAACATTGATATACCTTGTCAAGAGTCTACAGATAATATCATATGTCAAACATTCATCTTTTTTATATTCATGTTAAGACTGGTTCTCCTTGGTCTAGGGTCAAATGGTCAGAGTAGGTAGTGTACTACTGGGTTGCTATGTAGCATAGGTTAGTTATCTAAATAAAGGATCAGATAACTGAATGGATAGAGACTAGTCTGAGTTTGGTGCATGCTTGTGCACCCTTGCTTGAGTTCAAGTCAGATCAGAAATGAGTTCAGAGATGAGAGTGAGTGTCAGAGAGAAGTATCTAATTCAATATCTGAACTGGAGAGCACTCCAGCAAAAGTACAGAGCTTATATACTATAAAAGGATGCAAAGGCTATGTAGTTAGAACATTTGGAAAACCAAATGTGCAGCAAAGATGACTAAGAAGATGACTAAGAGTATGTTAGAATTTGTGTGCTGAGGTGATTGGGTGACTATGATGGATATATGGGTGTGAACTAGGTTCAAATGTGATACTGGGACAGGTATACATAACTATGAGCTATTTATCTGTAGGTAGAATCCAATATATCAAAAGATAATTACTGTCAATTAAAGGTGTCTTGTGAGTTTGACATATAGTAGCTAAATGATTTGGAAAAGAGCCAAATGGCTTGAGACCATGTCTAGGCCTATGTATGGGTTGTCATGGTCATGACAGTATCCCCATTTAGGGTTGAGCCCTTGAGACCTAGAAGTTGTGGAACCTGTGTGGTCAGCAATTTGAAAGTTAGCATTGTTCTGGAGACAAAAAAAAAGACTGTGCAACACTTATAAGTGCAAAGCTGCATGGTGTTGCCTCTATTCTTGCTTTCTTTCTCACATTTCTAATCATTTCTACTCAATTGCATTCATCCACTGTTGCCTCTGCTCCCATGGTTCCCATTGATTGGATGAAGGTTACTAATTTGGCTCTCAAAGAGCATTCATCAGACAACATTGATACAGTGTTCACCAAGGCTGAGAAGAAGGGAAGAAGATACTGTGAGTGCATTTGAAAGAGGAGAGAGTTTGAAAGGCAGCAGAGGATGCAAGGAGGGAGGCTGAGGAATGGGCAAGGAGAAAGGCTGGAGAGGCCAAATGGAAAAAGCTTGAAGAGGAGAAGGAAAAGGTGATTGAGGAGACAAGGCATGTGATCACAGAGAGGGAAAGGGAACAATGAGTGAGTGGGAGCAAAATGGCCATGAGTGACCATCCCATCACCAACTACATGTATGTGCTTATTCCTAAGAAGTTCCCAGTCACACTGATGAAAGTGCTGAGCTGAGTGGGATTGGGTCAGCTGACACTGCATGAGGTATTGTGCACCAACTGTGCAAAGACTTGGGAACTGTGTTACATGGTCATCAGCTTGAAAAGAAAATCATGCCAGAAGTGCCAATGGCAGAAGTTAGAGTGCCAGATAGTGGATTTAGAGAGCAAAAAGAGGAGGGGAGAGACAGACAGGTTGCCCAGGGGTGGAGAGAAACAGAAATGGGTGAAGAGAGTGATTCCAGATGACACCAAGGTTGAGATTACTGGATTGTTGATCATGGGACCATCATGAGTTGTGCCAGCACATGCAACTATGTAAGCTAACCAAAACAGTCACAGAAGTTCTTGACTGTCAACTTGGTGAGATGATTAAGCTCCTTTGGGAGCTGGTTGCCTTGGTTTAGAACCTTTAGACAGGCATGACAGAAGGCAATATGGGCATTACAAGGGCCATGATGGCATTCCTTGATCACTCTATAGTCAATGAAGCCAGTAAGGATGAGGGGAAAGAAAAGGCGACTGAGTTGGATGATGATGACAGATATGCAGGTGAGGGTGGGGATGAAAGAGTTCAAGAATGTTGAGATGGAGGGCATGTAGTTTCAATGTAGTTGTCCATATGTGTTTTGTTCAGACCTATAGCTATTTTAGGTGCTTTGAGTTTTCTAATGTTGTGAGAGAGTTTCAAGTGGTCCTGGCTTCAGTGGGTATGATCTGTGGAAGTGTGCAACTACTTCTGAAGCATTACCAAGTTTGGTTGTGATTAACCATGATGTTTCCTTGTTGGTTCCTTTATAACTGGCCCAACATACCAAGTATAGCAATGGACAGTTGTGTTGATGACAATCTATCTTTGAGTCAAGGATTTCAGATATTTTGTACTCTGTTTCACTGTTGATGTCAACTGGTGATGGTGATGCTTGTATGTGATTTAGTATCATGTTTGGTGTGACTGGTTCAAGCTGGGAAATGTGGAATACAGGGTGGACCAAATGTATGGTGTCAGGAAGCTGAATGGTAAATGAAAGCAAACCAACTTGAGCAATGATTGTTACGGTCTCACCATTAACACGTACACTTTGTCTTTGCGCATTTATCCAACAGACACTTCGTGGACATTACGAGTACGTTTCTCTTTGTCTTATGTCTCTTTTTCCTTGTACTTTACTGTTGTACCGGGACTCTGCTTTTCATTACCTTCAAGCGGATTACCCATTGACTTGTCACATGACTGATCACGTGATTACTTACACGTGACCTGATCATGTGATCACGACGCGTTGTGACATGGACATCATTCACTTTCCACTTATGCTTTCCCTCGTGTTTCCTTTGTACGGATAGCAACCAATCATGTTCTCGTCCAGTTCTAGCGTACTATGATTGCAGTCTGCAGTACGTATGCTTACAGACAGAGCCTGTAGTATATAGAGAGAGGGACGAGGATGGAATCCCCATCTTTTGTCCCCTTTGCAATTCGCTCTTCTCTGGCTTCAACCGTATCTTAGTGAACGACTAGCTTTGAGGAGCTCTGGACCAAGGGTTCTCAGTCGTCTCCCTAGCCAACGAACCTTGAGTGATGAGGGTGTGTCCTGGCTAAGGTTAGGGTTAGTGTGTAGGCGCTGGTTCCGAAGGTGTCATGGTTTCCAACCGTAACAGAGGACAAAAGATCCTTGTACTCAACGTCGCCATCTTCCTATGGTGACCCCTGATGTCCTCCTACATCAGTCACCTCTCTACGGCTCTCCTGCCATACGTCAAACCTCTGTGGACCTCATGCCACAGTCAAGCCCCTATACCAGCTTAAGGTGTAGTCACTCTAATAAACTCTAACGCAAACCTAGTGCTACTCACCTGCACGGGCGTACCCACTAGTCATCCTCTTACTAGCCCACCATGGTTAGGAAGTACTACGTCAGGTCGAGCTCTTCCTCCAGAAAGTTTCAACCCCCTGTTCCCAAAAGGAGCAGTCACCCATCCAAAGGTTTTGGCCTAGGACTCTCCACTCCATTGCCCCCGTTGTCTCACGACTCGGAGGACGACTCTACCTCACCGCATGTCCCTGGAGTTTTCCTCGCAGGGATGTCCTCACCCATCCATATCGACAAAGACCCAGTTACCCCTGTCGACCTCGCTAGTTACCAAGAGCTGAAGGAAGCTGACTCGGATATGGACTCTTTAGAAACGCCTATCATTGATCCATTATCCCACTCAGTCATCTCGGATATCCTGATCCCAGATCTCAAGTCACGCAACATGGCGGACACTTTAGCAGAGGCCTTGTGAGGCAGCTCCATCAAAGACCCCTTTGTGGGGCACCAACCTTCACCAGCCAAAATAGTCTATTGGTATCGAACCAAGATATCGGCAATGGCCCAAAAGGGTAAAGGCCGCACTCAAGGACCAGGAGGAAGTGGTCACGACTCTACGAGTGATGGTAAGGCCAAGGGCAGAGAGTTAGGCATGAACAAGCCAGCCATCTTCGATGGCAATCATCAAGCTTATTCCGGATGGATAACTTCAGTAAAAGTCTATCTAGGAATGAACGCTCACATCTACGATACAGACGAGAAAAGAATAGGCTTTGTCCTATCTTTTATGGACAAGGGATCGGCCCTGTCCTTCAAACAATCCTGCGTCATGAATGCCACCAGGGGAGACCTCAGTTTCCACTTTTACGACTCGTTCGTGGAGTTTGAAAAGAAGATGGAAGGATGTTTCCAAATCGGCGACATCAAGGCAATGGTGTTAATCACGCTGTCAAATATTCAACAGGGGAAGCATTCCCTGGATGAGTATATTACTAACTTCAAGAACTTACTAAACCAGGCTGGACTTCTCAAAGATGACACAGCAGCGGCCACCTTTTTTGGCAAGGGGCTTCATCCCTCAATTAGCCGAAGAATACTAGGACTGGGTTTGATCCCGTCAACGGTCTCCGAATGGAAGGAGGCAGCAACAAGGGTAAGAGTGTCAATGGCAATGCTATGGATGTATGAAGGCAAAGCCTCGGACTCCGATAAAAATTTCTTATGGAAAAATGAGGGGTATAACGCTAAACCTACTCACTACGCTCCTAGGAGAGACCCAAACGCCATGGACGTCGACTCTACTACCAAGGACAGTAGCAGGAACAACAACAACAACAACTACCGCCAACAACAAGAAACGCAGGTGTGTTTCAACTGCAACAAAGAAGGACACCTCGCTAAAGACTGTTGGGCACCTAAAAAGGACAGGGCTATGAGAGTAGAAGAATTAAAGAAGGAGTTGGCACGTCTAGAAAGTGAGGACACACCCCCTTCATCTTCTGGTGCACCCTCTAAGGATTTTTAAAGGGGTGAGCTTCTGCCGCAGCTTGTGCCCCGGTTACTAAAAATTGTACACTAAGAATAGGAGTCGTCGAGGCTGATGTATGAACAACTTACAAGTATGAAAATGATTTATGTGTATCGTCCATCAATGGCTCGGCCTACTTAGTGGAACGTGGCAACATCCCGGTCAAAACTCTAATTGACTCAGGAGCGGAAACAACATCATCGACTACCAAGTGGTAGAAAAACAAAACCTGTCGATGAGGAAGATTGAACAAGCATGGAATCTTCGGAGCGTCACGGGAAAAACAAATCAAATGATCGACAAGGTATCAACCTTTGTCGTACGAATATGGGGTAAGGAAATGAGGGTAAGGGCCTACATGGCCACAATGGGTAACGGCAAAGGCCTCTTACTGGGCATGCCATGGTTGAAGGAGCACAATCCTATTATCAATTGGCTAACCAGAAAACTGATATCTTGGGGCCCCGTAGATCCCATACCGCCCAAAATTTCAAGGACCTCAATATCGACCAAGCTCGAAGCTGTTGCTCAAAAGAAAGAAGTAACCTTACCAAAGGAATACAAAGAATTCGTGGAGGTATTCTCTGAAGAAAACGTTCCACTTCTGGAACACAGACCCTTTTTAGACCACGAGATCAAATTAAAAGAAGGGTTTGTTCCAAAGAAAGGAAAAATTTACAAGCTGACACTGGATCAACTAATGGAGCTTGATAAATTTATAGACGAAAATCTAGCCTGTGGAAAGATTCACCTGTCGAAGTCCCCTCAGGCGGCCCCAGTTTTCTTTGTCAAAAAGAAGGACAGAAAACAATGTCTCATTCAAGATTACCAGTATCTCAACAAACATATGGTCCTCGATTCGTACCCATTGCTGGACATCAAGGAATTGCTAGATCAATTAGCCGGTTCCAAGTATTTCACCAAGTTCGACATCTGGTGGGGGTTCACAAACATACAAATCAAGGACAGCAATGAATGGAAAGGAGCCTTTGTTATGCCCTGCGGGCTTTTCGAGCCCCTGGTAATGTTCTTTGGCCAGACAAACTCACTGCCCACTTTCCAGAGATACATGAACATGAAGTTCAGGCAAATGATCCACAGGCAATGTTGTGTCATCTTCATGGACAACATGACGATCCACGGCAAAACCAAGGAAGAACTTCAGGAAAGAACCCGAGAGTTCTTGTCGATTGCGAAGCGGGAAAACCTTCGCTTGAAGCTCTCGAAATGCACTTTCCAGGCCGAAGAACTGGACTTTTTGGGGTATGTAATCTGAGAGGGTTCTTATGAACCTTCCCCCATTAAAACAAGAGCTGTTAATGAATGGAAAGTACTGAAAACACTAAAGGAGTTACGAAGTTTTCTAGGCTTCTGTAATTTCTACCGAATGTTCGTGCAAGGCTTCTTGCAAGTCGCTTGCCCTCTGCACGATCTCAGCAAAAAGGACGCCCCCTTTGTCTGGGGTACTGATCAAGAAAGGGCTTTTGACGCCCTGAAAGCAAAGTTGACTTCGGAACCAGTACTGCGCCTACCGGATCTCAAGAAGCCGTTTGTCATTCACACTGACACTTCGCAGCTAGGAACAGGCACCGTCCTTAGTCAGCAAGGACCAGATGGAAAGTATCACCCCTGTGCATATCTTTCCCAATCCTTGAATGGTGCTGAACAAAATTACCAAGTCTATGACTTGGAATTACTGGCCGTCATATGTGCTCTCAAGGAGTGGTGGGCCTATTTACTGGCGCCTGTAGCGCCTACGATGGTGTACACTGACCATCAAAATATGACTTATTTCAGAGAGCCGCAACAGCTAACGCCTCGCCAGTCCCAATGGCAGGCCACCCTTCAATCGTTCCCCCTACAGATGATCTACATTAAGGGGAAGACCAACATTCCACCCAACGTCCTTTCACGGATGTCAAATTTTGAAGCCGAAGACTCCCCTCCCACCATACTTCTCCCGGAATCTTTATGGTTTGCGGCTGAGGGGGGGGTGATTACCCAAAACCCACGCATCTTGCGCTGTTTTGGTGTCTTTTTGTCGCCGACAAACCCTAAAAATCCCGACCACCCACAGGTTCCCCCGAGAACTGCAGCAGACAGGCGCCCGTCTGAGGAATCACCAAAGACTGCCGCTGCAGGCGCCAAGAAGGTTTACACCCTCTCCAGGGAACTGATGAGTAGTATACTAAAGGATATGGAACACCTCTGAATAAAAGAGCTAAATAACGAAAACAGAAACAAAGGAAAAATATATGTAAACGAAGAATGAAGAAAAGAAGTGTTAAAAGAATATCATGACCTTCGCCCTTCCGGGCATCCCAGAGTAAAGGCGATGATGAAGAAAATGACAAGGCACGTCTACTGGCTGAGGATGCACGTGGATATCTGGTCATATGTCAGAGGATGCACGGTCTGCCAGGCCAACAAGGTCAACACACATCCGATGACACCGCCCATTACCCCGCATGACGTGTCTAAATCCCCTTTCCCCTTTAAACAGATCTCGATTGACCTCATGACAGATCTCCCTGACTCTCGTGGCAACGATGCCATCCTCACCATAGTCGATCAGGGGTTGACTAAAGCAGTGATATTCCTCCCCATGAATAAAACAGTAGATTCCATCGGCATAGCTAATCTTTTCCACACCCACGTGTACCCCAGATTTGGCGTTCCCGACGCGGTAATCTCCAACAGAGGGCCACAGTTCATCTCAGCTTTCACAAGAGATCTCTACACTGCTATAGGAATTGAAATGAAGGCAACTACAGCATACTGACCACAGTCTAACGGCAAGGCCGAACATGTCAACCAGGAAGTCGGAACTTTCCTGAAAATGTACGCTGGACATGATCCCAACAACTGGTCCCGGTATCTCATGGACGCTGAATTTGTCCATAATTCACGAGTTCACTCCACACACGGGCAAACCCCGTATTACCTCCTTTACGGCTACGAGCCAACCCCCTATCCCACGGATCTGATTGGACACACGCCCCTTTCAGAAGAATGACTTGAAAAATTAGCTGCCGTGCGCAACACAGCCATCATTTTGCACAAAAATGCGCAAGAGGCGATGCTGAAGAAGCACGGAGGAAAAGGATACGAGGAATTTGAAATCGGAAGCAAAGTCTGGTTGGACACCGGAAACCTCCATTTGGATGTCCCTTTGAAGAAGCTTTCCCCAAGACGGTATGGACCATTTGAAATAACCGAAAAGATATCCACCGTCAATTACCGATTGGAGCTTCCAAGAAGCTGGCGCATCCACGACGTCTTCCATGCCAGTAAATTGACCCCATACATCATTACTCCAATCAACGAATCAACCCCTATCCCAGAGCCACCCGAAATCGTCAATGGGCACAACAAATGGGAAGTAGAGGCTATTCTGAAACACAAAACACACCGAAGGAAGCGGCAGTACTTGGTCAAATGGAAGGGATACCCAGAGTCAGAAAACACCTGGGAACCTGCAGAAAACCTTATAAACATGGCCCAGCTTTTGACCGAATACCAAACTACCCACCACCTACCTCTGTCCTTCCCCAATAGCACCACTTCATTGTAAATGTCTTCTGGCTACCTGACCCCTGACAATCTCCACGAAGATGTCTACCAAGGCTTGCTTGATGAATTACCCTCCAATGACGACCTCGCCTCCCCTTTCCCCATGTTACTCCCACTACCCAGAGTCTGCTCCACAAGGCGCTCCTGCCCCCAATCCTTTCACCACCCCCGTACACCTGCCACAGCTCCCCCGGTCACCACCTCTGGCCCATCTTGGCAGAGGCAGTCCAGGCAGCGCGAAGCCCAGGTTGTACCCCCTCTCCCCTCTCTTGTCCCCATCTCCGCCTGTGGCGAACCAACGCCATATTATCTCAGTAGCTCCGACGACTCATCCACTGATGACTATTTACCCGCCGAACCAAGTAACTGTATTCCCACCCCCTTCTGAGCCCCCAAACCAACCATCGACCAGTTCGTCGGCTATGTTCGGGTGCTTAATAACTTCAAGTCGTGGGACTCACTCGGATGGCGAGCACCAATGGAACATGAATGTTTACGGATGCTGTCCCAGGTCTTCCGGGACACGGAACAGATTGCGCGGAGAGTCAGTGAAACAGTGATATCAGAGCTGGCCAACATTCCACTCACAAACGGAGAGAGTAAGGTCACAGGAGAAGAGGTGGTGAAAGCGATGAACGACCAGAGAGGCATCATCAGTACAGTACATGATATGTTTGGGCCGGGGCTGCTGATAACCTTTCAGTCCTTTCTGGACCAACGCACCGGAAGAGCCCTGGCTCTTCCCGCTGGTCATCCCACATTATTGCAACCTCCTATGCCAACTATTGGTCGCGCAAGATGCCCTCACTGTCGGAAACGGTCCCACCTGGGACAGCGTTGCCCATCCCGCTTGGTGGACCAGTCGTCAGACAGTGGAAGTTCTCCAGGCCCTTGAATCCGATCCTCACGCCCCAGTCCTCTACCCTCCGCCGCCAGGCCCTCCCCTGCAACGACTACTCCCATGACCACCATGGGTACCACGTCCACTTTCCCCGCCCATCCTCCCCTCGCTGATATTACCCCCGTTCCAGCCGAACTCGCCCATAGCCTTGGGTATGTATGGGCTGCATCCATCATGGCTGATGCCATCATGGCTAGAACCCAGGACACCCGGTCCGCCTGGAGCCGCTTCTTCATGGCCATCAAGACGGACGTAGTAAACCGGCGGTTCTATAACGCCATGGCAACCGTCTCCCTGTTACCAGATGAGGCCTTCGTGCCCGTCCTGGTCGTGCCAGACCTCCGGTATATGTTAGCAGGCAAGAAGGACGTACCCCCAGGGCATCCCCTCTACGGGTATCGGTGCTTCGAGTGCAACCACTTCAGACACTGGAAGTGGGATCATGACCCAAACCAACCTTACTGGGAACCGGGCATGCCTTTCACTGGCAGGAGGAGCAACGAGTGGGCCGCTCAAACTTAGAGAGGGGGGTGATGTTACGGTCTCACCGTTAACATGTACACTTTGTCTTCGCGCATTTATCCAACAGACACTTTGTGGACATTACGAGTACATTTCTCTTTGTCTTATGTCTCTTTTTCCTTGTACTTTACTGTTGTACCGGGACTCCGCTTTTCATTACCTTCAAGCGGATTACCCATTGACTTGTCATGTGACTGATCATGTGATTACTTACACGTGACCTGATCATGTGATCGCGTCACGTCGCGACATGGACATCATTTGCTTTCCACTTATGCTTTCCCTCATGTTTCCTTTGTATGGATAGCAACCAATCATGTTCTCGTCCAGTTCTAGCGTACTATGATCACAGTCCACAGTATGTACGCTTACAGACAGAGCCTGTAGTATATAGAGAGAGGGACGAGGATGGAATCCCCATCTTTTGTCCCCTTTGCAATTCGCTCTTCTCTGGCTTCAACCATATCTTAGTGAACGACTAGCTTCGAGGAGCTCCGGACCAAGGGTTCTCAGTCGTCTCCCTAGCCAACGAACCTTGAGCGACGAGGGTGTGTCCCGGCTAAGGTTAGGGTTAGTGTGTAGGTGCTGGTTCCGAAGGCATCATGGTTTCCAACTGTAACAATGATTGGGAATGATCTAAGATTCTTTTCAGAGAGTTTTTTCAAGGGTTGGGTGGATTGGAAGTATTTAGCTTTGATGTAGACCTGATTGCCTACCTTGAAATTAGAGGGTGGAAATCATCCAGTGTCTGCAGGGCTTTGGTATCTTTTTTGAGCAGCAGTCATTTCCTCACATAAATATTTATGCAAGGAATTGAAATTGACTGCTAGCTCTTGAGTGTAAGCTGAAGTAAGGTCTTGTTTGGGGTGAATGGCTATATTCAGGTGGTAGCCCTTATTGACAAAAAATGGTGATAGGCCAGTAGTAGCACTTGGTGCATTGTTTTAGGTGAATTTGGCCAATCACTGCAGAAATGAAATTTTAAGTGGGGGTATAATCAGATCACCCAGACTCACAAAATCCAACCTTAGATACTTTTTTGTCACAAATGGTCACTAGTCTTAGTGTAATCTAACTTGTCAATTTTGAAGTGCCTATGCCTTTCCCTCCCCTGACTATACTTGACTTTATCCTTTATCATCTGATTCTATTCTCATCTGAAAAGTCCCTCTAATTTTTTTTCTGATCACAGACAAAAATATGGACTTAGCAAATTTTTTGTCCATCTCCAGGCTTACAACTTTACCATGTATGTGTTAGAATATTTAGTTGCTATATGTCAAACTCACAAGACACCTTTTGATTGACAGTAATTACATTTTGATATATTGAATTCTACCTACAGATAAATAGTTTGTAGTTTTACCTGTACCAGCATTGTGTTTGGACCTGGTTTGGACCCACCCATCCATTGTGGTCACCCAATTGCCTCAACCTGTGAATTCTAACAGTATGCCATGAACAATTAAGAAGTACGTCTTTTCTTCTATACAAAACAGCTGTAGCAGCTCATCTGCTTTCTCAAGATCCATGTTGATGTCAACAAGAAGGTTTCCACCTCAGAAGCTGGTGAAATTGAGCTTATCAAAGCTCTATTGTTCAATGAATCTCCATGCACAGCCATGGTGTTATGCTTTCATTTCTCTTCACACTTATGGGGAATTACCCCTATCCAACAGACACTTTGTGGACATCCTGTAGGCCCTTTTGCCCTTGTACTTGTATGTTTCCCCTTTCTCTTTACTATATGATGTAATGGTCAGCTGCCATTCTTACCTTCAGTGTGCTGACCTTTTACTTTTCCAATCATGTGACTCTGATATGTCATGAGATGCAAGGATTCATACCTTTGTGAAACAGAGTCACAATGGCTCTGTTCCTTTTCTCTTTTGTTCTCTACTTACAGACCTATCATGGTATGCCTTGTACAGCCATAGACACTATTCTCCTCATACATACACTCATTGTTCTGAGTAGTATACAGTGGCTCAAAAAACTGTCTGCATGTTTGCATGTTTTACATTAGTTATGACTAAGCATGATAATCCCTAACCCTAGCCCTAACCCATGAGTGTATGGAATAACATAATTACCCTTGGCCTTCTATTGGTCCAAGAATCAAGTGATTTGGATAAGAATTGATAGAATAGCAGCCATTTGAAAATGACATGTCATGTGGACAGTTTTTTGACTTTACAAAAATCCAACTATCTGGTACTTGGTATGAGCTTCTTTGACCTTGATAACTGCCTCAACCCTTCTAGGCATGCTTCCTATCCATTTTTGACACTCTTCCACAGAAATCTTCCCCCACTCCACTATCACCTTTTCCCACAATTGATGAACTCCTGTAGGAGCACTCTCATAACCTAAAAGAGATTTTTTGAGGTGATTTCAAGTGTGTTCAATTGGGTTGAGGTCTGGAGATTGTGCAGGCCAGTCTAGAAGCTTGATATCTTGCTTTTCAAACCATTTCTGGGCTTTTCTAGAGGCATGCTTGAGGTCATTATCTTGTTGAAAGATGATGTTAACTTCTGGAATTCTAGATTCCTCCATGCTTTGAAGCAACCCTTGCTCCAAAATGGCCACATACTGTTCAGCATCCATCCTTCCCTCAACCTCACTTAAGACCCCAACACCATTCCACCCTATACATCCCTAAACCATGAGTGAACCTCCTCCAAACTTGACTGTACCTTTGACCTCTCTGAAAATAAGCCCTTCACCCTTCTTTTTCCACATATACTCTTGTCCATCTGACCCAATCCTGTTGATTTTGGTCTCATCTGACCATATAACTCTCTTCCAGTCCTCCACAGTCCAATGCTGATACTTGAGAACAAAGGCTAACCTCTTCTTCTTGTGACCAGTAGAAAGCAATGGCTTTTTTTTCTTCATCACAGTCTTCAATGAGGCTTCTTTGAGGGTATTCCTCACTGTCTGAGAAGAAACAGGACTATCAACAATAGAGTTGATGAAATGAGTGGCTTGAACAGCATTTTTGACCTTGCTAGTAAGGATTTGCTGAACAATAGCTCAGGAAGGAATTACAGTGTCTTGAAGGGGATGCATCATCTTCTACTTCCAGTGTGTCCTCAAAGGATTTTTAAAGGGGCAAGCATCTGCTGCAGCTTGTGCCTCCACTATTGAACAGTGTAATTTTAGATTAGGAAGACTGGAACATCATGTAAATAAAGTCCCTCAATATCAATATGAAAAGGACTTGTGCCTTACTTTTTTGAATGAATCAGCCTATCTAATCAATCATGGCACTGCCCAGTTATGGACTCTCATCAACTCCAGGGCAGAGACAAATATTATTGATGAACAAGCAGTGGAGGAACATTGCATCTCCACCTGAAAAATTTGACACCCCTGGATGCTTTGTAGTGTAATAGAAAAGATGGACCAAGTCATGGACTGAATCACCACCTTTAGAGCCAAGATCTGGGGAAAGGTAATGAGAATCCATGCTTATGTCATCAGAATGGAGAACAGAGAATGGCTTCTTCTTGGAATGCTATGGCTCTGTGACCACAACCCAATTATCAATTGGGCCACACTCAAGCTGATCAACTGAGGTGAAGAGGTCCCTACTATCAGAAAAACCACTATCTCAACACAGCTAGAGGCAGCCACCAAGAAAAAGGAGGTATCTCTCTCAACCAAGTATGCTGACTTCACAGAAGTATTCTCAGAAAAGGAAGCCCCACTTCCCCCACACTGCCCCTTTCTGAACCACAAGATCAAATTAATGGAAGAATTCTATCCTGTAAAGGGAAAGAACTACCAACTCATACCAGATCAATTAAAGGCATTAGATGCATTCATTGACAAAAATCTTCAAAATGGGAAGATTCACCCATCAAAATCTCCACAAGTGGCCCTGGTATTCTTTATAGGAAAGAAGGACAGAAAACAGTGACTAGTCCAAGACTATGTTCATTTGAACAAGTATACCATTCAAAACTCCTACCCCCTACCAAACATTAAGGGTCTGCTAGACAAACTAGCAGAATCTAAGAATTTTGCTAAGTTCAATATCTGCTGGGGATTCACTAATATTAGAATCAAGGAAGGTGATGAATGAAAGGCAGCCTTTGTCACACCCCAAGGGCTCTTTGAGCCATTGGTAATGTTCTTTGGACAGACAAACTCACCACTGACTTTCCAAAGATACAGGAACACCAAATTCAGCAATATAATTGCTAGAAAGAAGAGTGTTATCTTCATGGATGATGTGACAATACATGAAAAAACAAAGGAGGAATTAAAAACCTGAGTCAGGGAATTTCTGGTGATTGCTGCCAAGGAAGACCTCAGACTAAAAATTTCCAAGTGCATTTTTGAAACTAAGGAATTATATTTCCTAGGTTATGTGATCAGGGAAGGCCAGTACAAGCCCTCCCCTGTCAGGACTAGTGCCATCAAAATGTGGCCTGTCCTGCAAAACCTCAAGGAAGTCTTGAGTTTCCTCAGATTTTGCAACTTCTACTGGATGTTCATCCTTGGATTCTTCAAAGTGGCTAGGCCACTTCACAACTTATCAAAGAAGGATATGCCCTTCAAGTGAGAAGACCCTCAGCAGCAGGCCTTCAACAACCTCCACATGCTTCTTACCTCTGATCCAGTACTAAAGTTACCAGATCTAAAGAAGCCTTTCATCATCCACATGAATGTGTCCTGGTTGGGAACCAGAGTGGTCCTCAGCCAGGCCAACACTCAGGGAGCACTCCACCCCTGCACATTTCTTTCCCAGTCACTAGTAGGCACAAAGCAGAACTACCAGGTCTATGACCTGGAACTGCTGGCAGTGGTAAGGGCACTCAAGGAGTGGCAGCCTTACCTTCTTTCCCCTATAGAACTTACAGTGATCTATACTAATCACCAAAATATGATTTATTTCCAGGAGCCTCAGAAGCTCACTCCCTGGCAGTCATGATGGCAAGCAACATTGCAGGCTTATCCCATCAGACTCACATACACCAAAGGTACATGGAACACTCTGCCAAACACACTATCAAGGATGGCAAACTTTACTGTGGGGGCACAGCCACCCATGACTCTTCTCCTAGAATCTTTATGGTTCCAGCCTGAGGAGAGGGTGGAGAAACCTTTGATTTCCTGGCAAGTTCAGTAGTTTCCAGCCAAAACCACAAAAATTCCCAACCACACATGCAATTTGACAGATGAGTCAGCAGACAGGTGCTCACTTGAGGAAAAGTCAAAGACCACCACTGATGGAAAGTCTATTTTCACCCTCTCCACCAAGTTGATGAACACAGTATTATTAGAGACTGAAAGACTAAAAGACAAAACAGAAATAAACAAGGCCAAAAACAGTGGAAAAATATACATCAACCCTGAAAGAAGAAAGGAAGTACTCAGGGAGTACCATAATGTCAGACCTTCAGGTCACCCTGGCATCAAAGCAATGACAAGAAAGGTGCAGAAACATGTCTATTGGCCCAAGATGCATGCTAACATCTGTCAGTATGTAAGGGGATGTGTAATTTGTCAGGCAAACAAGGTGAACATGCACCCTACAACTCTGCTGATCATGCCCCACAACATGTCAAAATCCCCCTTTCCATTCAAGCAGATCTCCATAGATCTAGTGACTGACCTCCCCAATTCCTGCAGTAGTGACTCTATTCTCACTATCATCAATCAAGGGCTAATGAAAGCCATTATCCTCCTACCAATGAACAAGGACATTGATTCAGTAGGAATTGCCAATTTCTTTCACACTTACATGTACCCCAGGTTTGGAGTACCTAAACCAGTCATTTCCAATAGAGACCCCCAGTTTGTCTTGGCTTTCACCCATGATCTCTACCAGGCCATCAGAATTGAAATGAAGGCTACCACCACCTACTGACTACAGTCTAACAGAGAAGCTGAGCAAGTAAACCAAGAAATCAGCACATTCCTACAAATGTACACAGGGAAGGACCCCAACAACTGGTCCTGTTACCTTCCTGATGTGGAATTTGTCCACAACTCTTGAATCCACAGCACACATGGGCAAACCCCATACTATCTTTTGTATGGATACAAGCCCACTCCTTATCCCACCAATCCCCTCTTGCATGTGCCCCTCTTCAAGGAGAGGCTGGAAAAATTTGCAGTGGCATGAGATACTGCAGTAATCACTCACAAGCATGCCTAGGAAGCTATGCTAAAACAGCAACCTGGGAAGGTTTATCAGGAACTTGAAATAGGAAGCCAAGTTTGGCTCAATAGGTCTAATCTTCATTTAGACATCCCATCAAGAAAACTCACACCCTGATGTTACAGCCCCTTTGTCATAACACAAAAGGTAACTCTGGTCAACTACTGATTGAAGCTTCCCAGATCTTGGTATATCCATGATGTTTTCCACACCAGCAAATTAACCCCATATGTTGTAACTCTGATCAATAGATCAGAGCCTGTCCCAGAACCACCCCAAATCATCAATGGTCATAATGAGTGGGAGGTCAAGGCCATTCTAAAACACAAGACAATGAGAAAATGAGTCAAGTACCTAGTCAAGTGGAAGAGCTATCCTGATTCAGAGAATACATGGGAACCTGCTGAAAACCTTATAAACTTGCCAGAACTCCTCTCCAAGTATCAGCATACCCATTGTCTTCCCCTCACAAGCCCATCCATATCTCTTCTTGTTTAAATGTCTTCTGGCTACACTACCCCTGACAACCACCATGATGACCTCTATACCATGTTACTTCCTGAGCTCAATGAGCTTGGAGACCCCATCTCCCCACATCTCTTTTTCATACCTGTGCATCACACCCCTGTCAAAGGCAATCCCTTTGCAATGCCACCATTTCAGCACCCTATGCTGCTCCCCTCTATGCCTCTGCCAGCCCAGACCAGGTCCAAAACTCCAATGTACCCTGCCACTACAACACTTTCATGCTACCAAGATGGCAGTGTGTGAACAGGACCCCAGTCCTCCATCTTCAGCCAAGCCACACCCCCTTGTCCAGTGATGAAGACTCAGTCCTGCCCCCATCCCATGCCAACTCTAACCCTGCACCACTACTTGCACTACCTGTTGACCAGTTCATTGGCTACATGTGAGTGTTTAATAACATCAAGTTGTAGCACACACTTAGATGAAGAGCACCAGCAGACCATGAGTGTCTATGATTGCTGTCTGAGGTTTTTAGGAATGCTGAAAGGATAGGAGGCCAGGTAAGTAGACATGTGTTGGCTGACATCTTTGGCACAATTCCCAAAGATTATGATTGCATCACCAGCCAAGATGTGATCAATGCCATGAGGGTTGAGACTGAAATGGTCATGCTTGTGCACAAAATGTACAGCCCCTCACTTCTGGAGTTCTTTGACTCCTTTCTCCAATAGCACCAGAGACCCCCAGCAGTTTCCCCTGGTAATGCCTCACTTCCACAACCTGCTGGGAGAGCAGCTCATGCTCCATGATGCCCCCATGCAGCAGGACATTGCCTACCCCCATTGGTGGACTTGTCCCCCTCATTGGATGATGCTGAGCCCCCACAGCTCTTCTGCCAGGTCCACACCCTTTATGGACCTGGTGTTCCTAGTTCTAGCCCAGTGTTATGATTTTCCCATTTCCTAATGATTTCCTAGATGATTTCACTTTCTCTTACTGATCCAACAGATTCTCCAAGGACTTATCATTACCTACAGTCTAGCCCATGATGTCATACCCCACTAATACTTCACTTTCTCCACCTACATCATACTGACATCATGTACTCCATACTCCATTGCTGTGGTGTGGAGCTTCTTACATGACCCTCCACACCTTTTACCTTACAACTCAATTTCAGGTCATCACTGTACTTATATGCTGCCATGATGAGGATTTCAATCCTCATATGAATTGTACCTTGTATCTAGCTTATTTCTTGTTGTTAACTGAAAAGTCTTCAAGACAGCAAGGTGCAGATCATTCCTGTTCACTAACTCCATAGTCTTCTATAGGAGTCATCTGGTGTTTGATAGCATCAAAGGTCTACACCATTATTAGCAAGTCACTGGCAAAACAGAATAATTCAGATCAACATTGTGGTATGTTCATCACCCTAGAAACAAGGCTTACCATTGGAAGGACTCCTACACCCCCTTCCACAAAGGCTGACTCTCTACCTTGTTGATTTCTCTCACAGGACAATGTCATCTTCATTGCCCTCCCAGCTGATGAAGGCAACACCCTCCAATCATTAAATCCCTCTGATGATGGGCCATCAATGTTATGATGTGACAGTAACATGGCTTGTATTTCTATTTTCTCTTACCATTATCCAACAGACACTTCATGGACATCTGCTTATCCTCCCTTGTATGTTTCCCTTATCTTTCCTTTCCTTTACCTTTACCTTTACTGTGTATTACTTATGTGGGCTTTCACCCTTCACTGTTTTTCCAGTGAAAGCCCCTATAATGTGTAGCACATGACCTTGTCATGTCACATCGATTCATACTTACTCAGACTGACTCATACCTACTCATTGATGGACACAGCTGACTGTGGACTACACCTGCAGTACTTTTACTTGGACTATCTGTACTATTAGCACAGCTGGGATATGCCTGTGCAGTTCTTGTAAACATATATAGGTGAAGACAAAGATGGCAGATATTCCCCATCTTTTGTCTCCTTTGCAATTCACCTAAGCTTGCCAGCATCATACCCACTGAGGATGTGTCAACAAGAAACCTTAGCTCTGGACCAAGGGTTCTGCTGCAAGAGGAACATCTATACTGACAGGACCCACAATTAGCACTAGGCACCATAGGGTTAGGGTTAGAGTTTGAGCACTGGTTCTAAAGGAACATTTTTGGCTCTTGAACACCTCACACTTTAAGGCCTTGACAGAAGATGAAAGATCACCAAACCCTGCATCAATGTCTTCATATGCTGATGCCCCCTGCTGCCTCCATGCGACAGTCACCCATTGTCTTCACCCCTATGCCACACCAGTGTAGTCCCTCTGCCCATATTAGGCAGTCTATTACTAATCAACCCCTAGCATGCTGCTCACTCCCAGGTAGCTCCTGCTAGTCACCCTTTGACCCATCATGGTCCACAAGTATTACATCAGGTCAAGCTCTAGTTCCAACACTAAGTTCCAACCCCCTGTTCCTAAGAGAGCAAGTCACCCCCAAACCTTCCATTTCAGTCTAGGAGCCACTGTCCCACTACCACCCCTTTTGGCAACCCCAGAAGTTCCCAGTGACAACAACTTCAACTCTGAAGTACACATGCCTGGTGTCTTCATTGCCAGCACATCCACCCCTATTCAAGTCAATGTCAACCTGTTAGAGGAAGGTTCCAACTTCTTGAATTACCAAGAACAGAAGGATCCAGATTTGGATAATGACTCCCTTGATACCCCACTAGCCAGTCCCCTCTTCGCCTTTGTCTTGTCTGAAAAATCAGACTTGCTGACTACCACATAGCAAGAAGAATCTATGGCAGACATCTTAGTGGAAGCTTTATCAGAAGCTTTGATCATGGACCCTTTTGCAGGTCAACAGCCATCTCCAGCTGAAATAGTCCACTGGTACTGAACAAAGGTATCAACAACTGCCAAAAAGGGTAAAGGCTGTGCCCAAGGAGCAATTGGAGTGAGTGGTCATGACTCTAAAGGTGACAGTAAGGCCAAGGGCAGAGAGCTTGGGCTTAACAAACCAGCCATGTTTGACAGCGACCACCAACAGTACTCAGGATGGATTACTTCCATCAAGGTGTACTTAGGTATGAATCATCACATCTACAATACTGACAAAAAGTGGATAGGATTTATCCTGTCATTCATGGATAAGGGCTCAGCCCTTAGCTTCAAACAGTCTTACATCATGCAGTGCACCTTTGAGGGCACAGATGAAGAAGACAGAGGCATAATCTTTTATGACAGCCTCAAAACTTTCAAATGGAAACTTGAGGATTGTTTCCAAATCAGTGATGTAAAGGCCAATGTGCTAATCACCTTATCTCAGATCCAACAAGGAAAACACTTGTTAGATGAGTATATCACTAATTTTGACAACCTACTAAATAAAGCAGGGCTTCTCAAAGATGACGTAGCAGCAGCCACCTTCTTTGGAAAGGGACTGCACCCATCTCTTAGCTGAAGAATTCTAGGACTCAGATTGATCCCCAAGACAATCCTGGAGTGGAAGGAAGCAGCAACATGTGTCTGAGCATCCCTTGCAACAATGAGGATGTACAAAGGGAAGGCCTCTGAGGCAGACAAAATTTTCCTATGGAAAAACAAAGGGTATAGTAGCCCTAACAAAACTAACTACTCTCACAGAAAGGAGAGAGACCCCAATGCCATGGACATGGACACCACTGCCAAAGACAGCAAAGGGCAAACCCCAAAGAAGTCCTGAAATGCTCAGGCATGCTTCAATTGCAACAAAGAAGGGCATTACACTAAGGACTGCCCAGATCCACCAAAGAACCAGAAGGGCAGGCAACCTAAATCCAGAGAAGTGAGGATAGAGGAATTAAAGAAAGAAGTGGAGTGCCTCGAAAAGGAGGATGCACACCTTTCTGATTCTGGTGCATCCTCCCAGGATTTTTAAAGGGGTGAGCTTCCACCACAGCTCATGCTCATACTACTGAAAAATGTACTTTTAGACTAGGCTGTATGGAATGAAATATCAACTCTGTTTACCAGTATGAATGAGAGTTGTGCATATCAGCCATTAACAGCTCAGCCTATCTAATTGACCATGGTGACTCCCCTGTCAAAACCTTAATTGACTCAGGGGCCAAAACAAATATAGTCAATGAACAAATGGTTGATTGAGAAGTGCTCTTGACCAGAAAAATCCAAAACCCCTGGACACTAAGGAGTGTAATGGGTAAAACTAACCAAATAGTTGATAGGATTGCAACCTTCAGGATTCACATATGGGGCAAAAGTATGCACATGCACATGTATGTAACAAGAATGGGCAATGGAGAAGGTCTCCTACTCAGAATGCCCTGGCTCAAAGAACACAACCCCATAATCAACTGGTTCACCCAGAAACTTGTAAGTTGGGGAACCAAAAATGATGCTGACCATAAAGTACAGTGAACATCAATATCTATGCAACTAGAAGCAGAAACCAAGCAAACCAAGGTAATGCTTCCAAAAGAATATCAAGAATTTGCAGAAGTATTCTCAGAGAAGGAAGTCCTGCTTTCAGAACACTGACCCTTCTTGGACCATGAAATAAAGTTAAAAGAAGATTTCATGCCAAAGAAAGGAAAAATTTATAAGCTAATGCTGCCCCAGCTCGAGGAGTTGGACAAGTTCCTAGACAAAAACCTTGCCTGCAGAAAAATCAGACCATCCAAGTCCCTGCAGGTGGCTCCAGTTTTCTTTGTAGGAAAGAAAGATGGCAAGCAGCAATTAATCCAAGACTACTGGCACCTCAACAAGTATATGGTGCAGGATTCATATCCACTACCAGACATCAAAGAATTACTCAACAAGCTTGCAGGTTCTAAGTATTTCACCAAGTTTGATATCTGGTGGGGATTCACTAACATCAGAATAAAGGAGGGTGATGAATGGAAAGGTGCTTTCATCATGCCCAGAGGGCTGTTCAAGCCCCTGGTAATGTTTTTTGGGCAGACCAACTCTCCACCCACCTTCCAGAGATATATGAACATGAAGTTCAGCACTATGATCCATGGAAGGAGAAGCGTTATATTTATGGATGACACTACTATCCATGCCAAAACCAAACAAGAACTCTGAGAACAGGTCCAAGAGTTCTTATGTATTTCACAAAAGGAAAACCTTCAGCTGAAGATCTCCAAGTGTATCTTTGAAACCAAAGAGCTTGATTTCCTCAGATACATAATCAAAGAGGGTAGCTATGAACCCTCTCCCATTAAAACAAAAGCTATTAATGAATGGGCCACACCCACAAATTTACAAGAATTATGAAGCTTTTTAGGGTTTTGTAACTTCTACAGAATGTTTGTGAAAGGGTTCTCACAGGTGGCATGCCCCCTTCATGATTTATCAAAAAAAGACATGCCATATGTATGGGGCCCCATGCAAGAACAAAGTTTCCAAGCACTCAAAAAGGCCCTCATGTCAGAACTGGTGCTCCAGCTACTGGATTTCAAGAAGCTGTTTGTGGTCCACACAGATGCATCAAAACTCAGAATGGGTGCTGTCCTTAGCCAAAAGGACAAGAACAAAGTGTTGCACCTGTGTGCATACCTTTCTCAGTCTCTCACCAGAGCTGAGCAAAACTACCAAGTCTACAGCTTGGAGTTGCTTGCTGTCATATGCACTCTCAAGGAGTGGCAGACATATTTGTTGGCACCTGTCATGCCAACAATGGTGTATACTGACCACTGAGATATGATGTATTTCAGAGAGTCACAGAAACTTATGCCCCACCAGTCACGATGGCAGGCTACACTGCAGTCCTTCCCCCTGCAGTTCATCTACATCAAAGGCAAAAGCAATGTGCCACCAGATGTTTTATCCCACATGGCAAATTTCAAAGCCAAGATAGTTTCTCCCTTGACACTTCTCCCAGAGTCATTTTGGTTTCAGGCTCAGCAGGGGGTAGGATTCCCCAAAAATCCATCTATTTCTCTACAAATCATGGGTTTTTCACCCAAAACCACTTATTCCCCCAACACTTCACAGGGTCCATCGATTCTTGCAGCAGAGAGGCACCCATCTGAGGAAACTCCAAAGACCACTGCTCACAAAAAAGGAATCTACAACCTATCTGCAGACCTGCTGAGTAGCATACAAAAAGAAACTGAGCACCTGTGAGTCAAAGATCTTGGTCCCCTGAATAAAAACAAAGGAAAAATCTATGTAAACAAATTGAGAAGAACAGATGTATTAAAAGAATACCACAATCTTCTCCCGTCAGGTCACCCCAAAGTTAGAGCAATGACAAAGAAGATGTCTTGCCATGTCTACTGGCCACAGATGCATGCTGACATACAGAACTATGTCAAAGGATGCTGTTACGGTTGGAAACCGTGACGCCTTCGGAACCAGTGCCTACACACTAACCCTAACCCTAGCCAGGACACACCCTCATCACTCAAGGTTCGTTAGCTAGGGAAACGTCTGGGAACCCTTGGTCCGGAGCTCCTTGAAGCTAGTCATTCACTAAAATATGGTTGAAGCCAGAGAAGAGCGAATTGCAAAGGGGACAAAAGATGGGGATTCCATCCTCGTCCCACTCTCTATATACTACAGGCTCTGTCCATAAGCGTACATACTGTGGACTGCGATCATAGTACGCTAGAAACGAACAGAGACATGATTGGATGCTATCCATACAAAGGAAACACGAGGAGGGAACATAAGTGGAAAGAGAATGATGTCCGTGTCACAACACGTCGCGATCACATGATCGGGTCACATGTAAGTAATCATGTGATCAGTCACGTGATAAGTCAAGGGTAATCTGCTTGAAGGTAGTGAAAAGCGGAGTCCTGGTACAACAGTATAGTACAAGGAGAGGGAGACATAAAACAAAAGGAAATGTACTCGTAATGTCCATGAAGTGTCTGTTGGATAAATGTGCGAAGACGAAAGAAAAAGCATACGTGTAACGGTGAGACCATAACATCACCCCCCTCTCTAAGCTTGAGCAGCCTGCTCATTGTTCCTCCTGCCGGTGAACGGCATACCCGGTTCCCAGTAAGGTCAGTTTGGGTCATGATCCCACTTCCAGTGTCCAAAGCGGTTACAATCGAAACACCGATACCCGTAAAGCGGGTGCCCTGGGGGTACGTCCTTCTTACCAGCCAACATATACTGGAGGTCCAGCACGACCGGAACGGGTGCGAAAGCTTCATCTGGTAATGGGGAGATGGTTGCCGTGGCATTATAGAATTGCCGGTTTACTACGTCCATTTTGATGGCCATAAAGAAACAGCTCCAGGCGGCCCGAGTGTCCTGGGTTCTAGCCATGATGGCATCAGCCATAATGGACGCGGCCCATACATACCTGAGGCTATGGGCGAGTTTGGCCAGAACAGGGGTAATGTCAGCAAGGGGAGGACGAGTGGGGAGAGCGGATGTGGTACCCACGGCAGTCGTGGGAGTAGTCACTGTGGGGGAGGGCCTGGCGGCAGAGGGTAGAGGACCAGGGCGTGAGGATCGGACTCGAGGGCCCGGAGAACTTCCGCTGTCTGTTGACTGGTCCACCAGGTGGGATGGGCAATGTTGTCCCAAGTGGGCCCGTTTCCGACAGTGAGGGCATCTTGCGTGACCAGTAGTTGGCATAGGAGGTCGCAGTAATGTGGGATGACCAGTGGGAAGAGCCAGGGCTCTTCCGGCGCATTGGTCAAGAAAGGACTGAAAGGTTATTAGCAGTCCTGGCCCAAATACATCATGCACTGTACTGATGATGCCCTTTCGGTCGTTCATTGCTTTCACCACCTCTTCTCCTGTGACCTTAGTCTCTCCGTTTGTGAGTGGGATGTTGGCCAGCTCTGATATTACCATTTCGCTGACTCAGCACGCGATCTGTTCCATGTCCCGGAAGACCTGGGACAGCATCCGTAAACATTCATGTTCCATTGGTGCTCGCCATCCAAGTGAGTCCCACGACTTGAAGTTATTAAGCACCCAAACATAGCCGACGAACTGGTCGACGGTTGGTTTGGGGCTCAGACAGGGGCGGGAATACGGTTACCTGGTTTGGCGGGTAGATGGTCATCGGTGGATGAGTCGTCGGAGCTACTGAGATAATATGGCGTTGGTTTGCCGCAGGTGGAGATGGGGACAAGAGAGGGGAGAGGGGGTACGACCTGGGCTTCGTGCTGCCTGGACTGCCTCTGCCGAGATGGGCCAGAGGTGGTGACCAGGGGAGCTGCGACAGGTGTACTGGGGTGGCGAAAGGATTGGGGGCGGGTGTGCCTTGTGGAGCGGACTCTGGGTAGTGGGAGTAGCGTGGGGAAAGGGGAGGCGAGGTTGTCATTGGAGGGTAGTTCATCGAGTAGGCCTTGGTAGACATCTTCATGGAGGTTGTCGGGGGTCAGGTAGCCAGAAGACATTTACAGTGAAGTGGTGCTATTGGGGAAGGAGAGCGGTAGGCAGTGGGTACTTTGGTATTCGGTCAAGAGCTGGGCCATGTTTATAAGGTTTTCAGTGGGCTCCCAGGTGTTTTCCAATTCTGGGTACCCTTTCCATTTGACTAAGTACTGCCGCTTCTTTCGGTGTGTTTTGTGCTTCAAAATAGCTTCCACTTCCCATTTGTTGTGCCCATTGATGATTTCGGGTGGCTCTGGGATAGGGGTTGATTCGTTGATTGGAGTAATGACATATGGGGTCAGTTTACTGGCGTGGAAGACATCGTGGATGCGCCAGCTTCTTGGAAGCTCCAATCGGTAGTTGACAGCAGATATCTTTTCGGTTATTTCAAATGGTCCATACTGTCTTGGGGAAAGCTTCTTCAAAGGGACATCCAGATGGAGATTTCCAGCGTCCAACCAGACCTTGCTTCTGACTTCGAATTCCTCATACCCTTTTCCTCTGTGCTTCTTTCGCATCACCTCCTGTGCATTTTTGTGTGAAATGATGGCCACGTCACGTGCAGCTGCCAACTTTTCAAGTCATTCTTCTGAAAGGGGTGCGTGTCCAATTGGATCTGTGGGATAGGGGGTTGGCTCATAGCCGTAAAGGAGATAATATGGGGTTTGCCCATGCGTGGAATGAACTCATGAGTTATGGACAAATTCGGTGTCCACGAGATACCAGGACCAGTTATTGGGATCACATCCAGTGTACATTTTCAAGAAGGTTCCGACTTCCTGATTGATGCATTCGGCCTCGCCATTAGATTGTGGCTGGTATGCCATGGTAGCCTTCATTTCAATTCCTATGGCAGCATAGAGATCTCTTGTGAAGGCCAAGATGAACTGCGGCCCTCTGTTGGAGATTACTGTGTCGGGAACACCAAATCTGGGGTACACGTGGGTGTGGAAAAGATTAGCTATACCGACGGAATCTACTGTCTTATTGGTGGGGAGGAATATTACTGCTTTAGTCAGCCCTTGGTCGACTATGGTAAGAATGGCATCATTGCCACGAGAGTCGGGAAGATCTGTCATGAGGTCAATCGAGATCTGTTTAAAGGGGAATGGGGATTTGGACATGTCATGCGGGGTGATGGGTGGCATTGTGGGGTGCATGTTGACTTTGTTGGCCTGGCAGACCGTGCACCCTCTGACATATGACCGGATGTCGGCGTGCATTCTTGGCCAGTAGACGTGTCTTGTCATTTTCTTCGTCATTGCCTTTACTCCGGGATGCCCAGAGGGGCAAAGGTCGTGATACTCCTTTAACACTTCTTTTCTTCATTCTTCATTTACGTATATTTTTCCTTTGTTTTTGTTTTTGTTTTTGTTGTTTAGTTCTTTTATTCGGAGGTGCTCTGTATCCTTTAGTATACTACTCATCAGTTCCCTGGAGAGGGTGTAAACCTTCTTGGCACCTGCAGTGGTGGTCTTTGGTGATTCCTCAGACGGGCGCCTGTCCGCTGCAGTTCTCGGGGGAACTTGTGGGTGGTCAGGATTTTTAGGGTTTGTCAGCGATGAAAAGACACCGAAACAGCGTGAGACGCACAGGTTTTGGGTAATCACCCCCCCCTCAGCCACGAACCATAAAGATTCTGGGAGAAGTACCATGAGAGGGGAGTCTTCGGGTTTGAAATTTGACATTCATGAGAGAACGTTGGGTGGAATGTTGGTCTTCCCCTTAATGTAGATCATTTGCAGGGGGAATGATTGAAGCGTGGCCTGCCATCAGGACTGGCGAGGCATGAGCCACTGTGGTTCTCTAAAATAGGTCATATTTTGATGGTCAGTGTACACCATCGTAGGTGCTACGGGCACCAGTAAATAGGCCCGCCACTCCTTGAGAGTGTGTATGACGGCCAGTAACTCCAAGTCGTAGACTTGGTAGTTTTGTTCAGCACCATTCAATGATTGGGAAAGATATGCACAGGGGTGATACTTTCCATCCAGTCCTTGCTGACTAAGGACAGCGCCTGTTCCTAGCCGCGAAGTGTCAGTGTGAATGACAAATGGCTTCTTGAGATCCAGTAGGCGCAGTACCAGTTCTGAAGTTAGTTTTGTTTTCAGGGCGTCGAAAGCCCTTTCTTGATTGGTACCCCAGATGAAGGGGGTGTCTTTTTTGCTGAGATCATGCAGAGGGCGAACGATTTGCAAGAAGCCTTGCATGAACATTCAGTAGAAATTACAGAAGCCTAGAAAACTTCGTAATTCTTTTAGTGTTTTCAGTACTTTCCATTCGTTAATAGCTCTCGTCTTAATGAGGGAAGGTTCATAAGAACCCTCTCGGATTACATACCCCAAAAAGTCCAACTCCTCGGCTTGGAAAGTGCACTTTGAGAGTTTTAAACGAAGGTTTTCCTGCATCAAGAACTCTCGGGTTCTTTCCTGAAGTTCTTCCTTGGTTCTGCTGTGGATTGTTGCGTTGTCCATGAAGATGATGCAGCGTTGCCTGTGGATCATTGGCCCGAACTTTGTGTTCATGTATCTCTGGAAAGTGGGCAGTGAGTTTGTCTGGCCAAAGAACATTACCAGCGGCTTGAAGAGTCTGCGGGGCATGACAAAAGCTCCTTTCCATTCATCGCCGTCCTTGATTCGTATATTTGTGAATCCCCACCGGATGTCGAACTTGGTGAAGTACTTGGAACTGGCTAACTGGTCTAGCAGTTCCTTGATGTCCAGTAATGGGTACGAGTCGAGGACCATGTGCTTATTGAGATACTGGTAATCTTGAATAAGGCGTTGTTTTCCATCCTTCTTCTTGACAAAGAAAACCGGGGCCGCCTGGGGAGACTTCGACGGATGGATTTTTCCACAAGCTAAATTTTCATCTATAAATTTATCAAGCTCCATTAGTTGATCCGGCGTTAGCTTGTAAATTTTCCCCTTCTTCGGAACAAACCCTTCCTTTAACTTGATCTCGTGGTTCAAAAAAGGTCTGTGTTCCGGAAGCGGAACATTTTCTTCGGAGAATACCTCTGCGAATTCCTTGTATTCTTTCAGTAAGGTTACCTCCTTCTTTTGGGCAACTGCCTCGAGCTCGGTCGATATTGAGGTTCTTGAAACTTTGGGCGGTACAGGATCTACGGGGCCCCAAGAGATTAGCTTTCTGGTTAGCCAGTTGATAATGGGATTGTGCTCTTTCAACCATGGCATGCCCAGTAGGAGGCCTTCGCCGTTGCCCATTGTGGCCACATAGGCCCTTACCCTCATTTCCTTATCCCATATTTGTATGACAAAGGTTGATACCTTGTCGATCATTTGATTCGTTTTACCTGTGATGCTTCGAAGATTCCATGCTTGTTCAATCTTCCTTGTCAACAGGTTTTGTTTTTCTACCACTTGGTAGTCGATGATGTTGGTCTCCACTCCTGAGTCGATTAGAGTTTTGACTGGGATGTTGCCGCATTCCACTAAATAGGCCGAGCTGTTGATGGATGATACACATAAATCGTTTTCGTATTTGTAAGTTGTTCGTACATCAGCTTCGATGACTCCTATTCTTAGTGTACAATTTTTAGTAACCGGGGCACAAGCTGCAGCAGAAGCTCGCCCCTTTAAAAATCCTTAGAGGGCGCACCAGAAGATGAAGGGGGTGCGTCCTCACTTTCCAGACGTGCCAACTCCTTCCTTAATTCTTCTACTCTTGTAGCCCTTTCCTTTTTGGGTGCCCGACAGTCTTTAGTGAGGTGTCCTTCTTTGTTGCAGTTGAAACACACTTGCGTTTCTCGTTGTCGTCAGTAGTTGTTGTTGTTCCTACTACCGTCTTTGGTAGCGGAGTCTACGTCCATGGCATTTGGGTCTCTCCTAGGAGCATAGTGAGTAGGTTTAGCGTTATACCCCTTGTTTTTCCATAAGAAATTTTTGTCGGAGTCTGAGGCTTTGCCCTCATACATCCGTAGCGTTGCCAACGACACTCTTACCCTTGTTGCTGCCTCCTTCCATTTGGAGACCGTTGACAGGATCAAACCCAGTCCTAGTATTCTTCGGCTAATTGAGGGATGAAGCCCCTTGCCGAAGAAGGTGGCCGCTGCTGTGTTGTCTTCGAGAAGTCTGGCCTGGTTTAGTAAGTTCTCAAAGTTGGTGATATACTCATCTAGGGAATGCTTCCCCTGCTGGATGTTTGACAGCATGATTAACGCCATTGCTTTGATGTCGCCGATTTGGAAACACCCTTCCATCTTCTTTTCGAACTCTGCGAATGAGTCATAAAAATGGAAACTGAGGTCTCCCCCGGTGGCGTTTGTAACATAGGATTGCTTGAAGGACAGGGCTGATCCCTTGTCCATAAAAGATAGGACAAAGCCTATTCTTTTCTCGTCTGTATCATAGATGTGAGCGTTCATTCCTAGATAGACTTTTACCGAAGTTATCCATCCAGAATAAGCTTGATGATTGCCATCAAAGATGGCCAGCTTGTTCATGCCTAACTCTCTGCCCTTGGCCTTACCGTCGCTCATAGAGTTGTGACCACTTCCTCCTGGTCCTTGAGTGTGGCCTTTCCCCTTTTGGGCCGTTGCCGATATCTTGGTTCGATACCAATAGACTATTTTGGCTGGTGAAGGTTGATGCCCCACAAAGGGGTCTTCGATGGAGCTGCCTCGCAAGGCCTCCGCTAAAGTGTCTGCCATGTCGCATGACTTGAGATCTGGGATTGGGATATCCGAGATGATAGAGTGGGATAATGGATCAACGATAGGCATTTCTAAAGAGTCCGTATCCGAGTTGGCTTCCTTCGGC
This sequence comes from Scleroderma citrinum, assembly GCA_029372045.1. Lineage (NCBI taxonomy): Eukaryota > Fungi > Basidiomycota > Agaricomycetes > Boletales > Sclerodermataceae > Scleroderma > Scleroderma citrinum. The sequence continues at coordinate 1,436,894 of JARFMN010000002.1, forward strand.
TCTTGGTAACTAGCAAGGTCGACAGGGGTAACCGGGTCTTTGTCGATGTGAATGGGTGAGGATGTCCCTGTGAGGAAAACTCTGGGGACGTGTGGAGAGGTAGAGTCATCCTCTGAGTCATGAGACAGCGGAGGCAATGGAGTGGAGAGTCCTAGGCCGAAACCTTTGGATGGGTGACTGCTCCTTTTGGGAACAGGGGGTCGAAACTTTCCAGAGGAAGAGCTCAACCTGACGTAGTACTTCCTAACCATGGTGGGCTAGTAAGAGGATGACTAGTGGGTACACCCCATGCAGGTGAGTAGCACTAGGTTTGCGTTGGAATTTACAGGAGTGACTACACCTTAAACTGGTATAGGGGTTTGACTGTGGCGCAAGGTCCACAGAGGTTTGACATACGGCGGGAGAGCCGTAGAGTGGTGACTGACATAGGAGGACGTCAGGGGTCACCATAGGAAGATGGCGACGTTGAGAACAAGGATCTTTCATCCTCTGTTATGGTTGGAAACCGTGACGCCTTCAGAACCAGCACCTACACACTAACCCTAACCCTAGCTGGGACACACCCTCGTCACTCAAGGTTCATTAGCTAGGGAGACAACTGAGAACCCTTGGTCCGGAGCTCCTCGAAGCTAGTTGTTCACTAAGATATGGTTGAAGCCAGAGAAGAGCGAATTGCAAAGGGGACAAAAGATGGGGATTCCATCCTCGTCCCACTCTCTATATACTACAGGCTCTGTCCGTAAGCATACATACTGTGGACTGTGATCATAGTATGCTAGAAACGAATGGAGACATGATTGGATGCTATCCATACAAAGGAAACACGAGGGGGGAACATAAGTGGAAAGAGAATGATGTCCGTGTCGTGACGTGTCACGATCACATGATTGGGTCACATGTAAGTAATCATGTGATCAGTCACGTGATAAGTCAAGGGTAATCCGCTTGAAGGTAGTGAAAAGCAGAGTCCCAGTACAACAGTATAGTACAAGGAGAGGGAGACATAAAACAAAAGGAAATGTACTCGTAATGTCCACAAAGTGTCTGTTGGATAAATGCACGAAGACGAAAGAAAAAGCGTACGTGTAACGGTGAGACCGTAACAGATGCACCATGTGCCAGGCAAATAAGGTCAATACTCACCCAACAACTCCACCAATCACACCACATGATGTGGCAAAATCACCCTTCCCCTTTAAACAGATCTCAATTGACCTTATCATGGATCTACCCAACTTACAGGGTAATGATTCAATCCTTACAATTGTTGATCAAGGGTTGACTAAGGTGGTGATACTGCTGCCAGCCAACAAAACTGTGGACTCTGTGGGAATCGCTAACCTTTTCCACACACACATTTACCCCAGATATGGAGTCCCCAACATGGTCATCTTGGACTGTGGGCCACAATTTGTCTCTGCTTTCATGCACAACCTATACAAATTGCTCAGTATTGAGATGAAAGCCACCACCACATATCAACCACAGTCCAACAACAAAGCCAAGCAAGTCAATCAAGAAGTCGGTACCTTTCTAAAAATGTACATGTCAAAAGATCCAGACAACTGGTCCCAGTATTTGGCAGACACAGAGTTTGTTCACAACTCCCATATCCACTCAACTCATGGGCAGACACCCTACTACCTCCTATATGGCTATGAGCCAACACCCTATCCCACCAACACAAGTCAATATGCACCCTTATCTGAAGAATGCCTGGAAAAGCTTGCTGTGGCATGAGACACAGTGATCATCGCTCACAAAAATGCACAAGAGGCTATGCTAAGGCATCATGGAGGACAAGGGTACTCAGAATTCAAAGTTGGCAATAAGGTTTGGTTAGAAGCCACTAATCTCCATTTGGACATACCCTCTCAAAAACTAGCCCCAAGAAGGTATGGACCATTTGAAATTACCAAGAAGATCTCGCCAGTCAACTACCAATTGGACTTACCAAGATCCTGGCACATCCACAATGTTTTCCACACCAGCAAACTGACTTGGTACATCATCATGGAGATCAACGAGAACACCCCTATTCCACAACCCCTTGAACAGATAGAGGGCCATGATGAATGGGAAGTCAAGAAAATTCTAAAGCACAAGTCACACAGACAGAAACTGAAGTATCTGGTCAAGTGGCAAGGGTATCTGGATGTGGAAAACACCTGGGAGCCTGCTGAACACTTTAAAAATGCTCCTCAGGCCCTCACAGAGTACCAACTCACCCATTCACTCCCTGTCACATACCCTTCACTCACCACCATCTAAATGTCTTCAGGCTACAACACCCCAGACAACCACCACGAAGATTATTACCTAGGTATTCTCAACTATCTCAATGACTTTGCAGAGGCCGATCTCTCCTCACCTATTCCCCAGGTATGGTCCTCCATGGCTGATCATGCCCAACCCCTTTGCTACTCCTGACCTGCAAGGACTCCCCATGCAGCTCCCACAGTCACCTCCACCTGCTTTCCTCACAGCAGGCAGACCATGCAGTGTGAACTACCAGGGAGAACTATGGTCCCCATTACTCACCCCATCCTCAACTCTACCCAAACTGCTTGTCACACAGCAGCCACACTGCCATCCTGAAATGACCAAGTACCTGCCATCCTCAGGGGTACAACATCCCCAACAGTCACAGAGTTCATCTGCTATGTGTGGGTGCTTAATAATTTCAAATTGTGAGACATGCTCAGATGGTGAGCACACACACAGCATGAGTGTTTACGGTTGCTGTCCAAGGCTTTCTGGAATGCTGAAAGGATAGTGAATAGAGTCAGAGTAGCCATCATATCAGATCTAATGAACACCCCACTACCTAGAGGAGAGGAAAAGGTTACTGGAGAGGAAATCCTAGAGGCAATGGAGACACAGAGGACCATTATTGATATGGTTCATGAGGTTTTCAGCCTGGCACTACTAATCACCTTTGACTCCTTTCTCAAGCAACACTGAGGATGTGTCATGGAGATTCCCTGAGGTACTCCCTTACTGCTGAGACCTCCTACTCCAGCGACTCACCAAGCAAGATGCCTGGTATGCAGAAAGCAGGCCCACCTGGGCCAAAACTGCCCATCCATCCTGGTGGACTTCTCCTCTGATGACTCAGATTCTAGTGGCCCTTGAATCCAGTCAGTATGACCTAGCAGCACAGCCACTCTCACAGCCACCAACTTCCCCAGAAGAGCAGCCAGCCCTCACTACCCCCATGTCTCCCCTGCCTGCCCTTCTGCACCAGAGCCCACTAGGGTTCACGCCAGATGAGTACCTCTCACTGATATCACTCCCATCACCACTGGACACACTGCTGATGTAGATTATTTCAGAGCAGCAGCACATCTAATGGAGTGCTATAGGGCTATCACAGGTACTGACATGGATGACTGGCCCACTTTCTTCATGGCAGTACAGACTGACTCACCCCCTGGCAAGGATCTTTTTAATGCCACCACCTCCATCATGCCAATCCCAAAGTCAGCATTCGTACCTGTACCAATCAATTCTGACCTCTGGTACTACTTAGCTGGGAAGAAGCCACTCCCAGTAGGCCACCCTCTCTATGGCTACCAGTGCTATGATTGTGATCAACTTGGACACTGAAGGTGGGAACATGATCCTGACAGGCCATACTGGGAACCCAGCATGGTGTTTGTAGGAAGGCAAGGCAGTGCAACTTGTGTTCAAGGCAAACAGACTTAAAGGGGGGGTGATGTTATGATGCAACAGTAACATGGCTTGTATTTCTATTTCCTCTTACCATTATCCAACAGACACTTCGTGGACATCCACTTATCCTCCCTTGTATGTTTCCCTTATGTTTCCTTTCCTTTCCCTTTCCCTTTACCATGTATTACTTACACAGGCTTTCACCCTTCACTGTTTTTCCAGTGAAAGCCCCTATGACATGTAGCATGTGACCTTGTCACATTGCATTGATTCATACTTACTCAGACTGACTCATACCTACTCATTGATGGACACAGCTGACTGTGGACTATGCCTGCAGTACTTTTACTTGGACTATCTGTACTATGAGCACAGCCAGGATATGCCCACACAGTTCTTGTAAATGTATATAGGTGAAGACAAAGATGGCAGATATTCCCCATCTTTCATCTCCTTTGCAATTCACCTAAGCTTGCCAGCATCATACCCATTAAGGACATGTTGACAAGAAACCTTAGCTCTGGACCAAGGGTTCTGCTGCAAGAGGAATGTCTATACCAACAGGACCCACAATTAGTGCTAGGCATCATAGGGTTAGGGTTAGAGTTTGAGTGCCAGTTCTGAAGAAACATTTTCAGCTCTTGAACACCTCACACTTCAAGGCCTTAACAATCAACCCTGTGTCAGTCTTCCCAGCATCTACCATGTCAGGAGAAAGACCACCAGTCTCTCCTAGACCCAGACATATTACTGGACCATCCACCTATGAGGACAAGACTTGTGCCTTCCCAAGGCACTTTTCATCTCCTCCTAGTCTAATCCACCCTTCAGTGTCCATGGTATCCACCTTGCCTGAAGTCACCCCCACTGCTACTCTCTCTTACTGCAAACCCCAACCAACCATCTCTGGTTCAGAAAATGATCCTCTTCCACAGCTGACCTCTTCTGACACACCATTGGAAGACATTCACATCCCCACCATCAAAAAGGCAGATATGATCAAACAACTAGCCTCAGCTACTGGCAGAATCTCTTTATAGGATTCATTTTTCAGACTCCACCCTACTGCTGCACAGGTGGCCCAGTGGTATGAAACAACCTTCACAAAGCCAGGGACAGTCAAGGGACCATTCCCCAATCTCAAGGGAAAGTCAAAAGCCTGGGATTTGAACAATGGAGAGGACAGAAGCCCCTCTATGAAGGAAATACAAATTAACAAGCCACCCAATTTCAATGGAACTCATTAAGAGTTCAGTGGCTGGCTCATGGCTGTTAAGACCTATCTACAGTGGCTCAAAAAACTGTCTGCATGTTTGCATGTTTTACATTAGCTATGACTAAACATGATAACCCCTAACCCTAGCCCTAGCCCATGAGTGTATGGAATGTCATAATTACTCTTGGCTTTCTATTGGTCCAAGAATCAACTGATGTGGATAAGAACTGATAGAATAGCAGCCATTTGAAAATGACATGTCATGTGGACAGTTTTTTGACTTTACAAAAATCCAACTATCTGGTACTTGGTATGAGCTTCTTTGACCTTGATAACTGCCTCAACCCTTCTAGGCATGCTTCCTATCCATTTTTGACACTCTTTCACAGAAATCTTCCCCCACTCCACTACCACCCTTTCCCACAATTGATGAACTCCTGTAGGAGCACTCTCATAACCTGAGAGAGATTTTTTGAGGTGATTCCAAGTGTGTTCAATTGGGTTGAGGTCTGGAGATTGTGCATGCCAGTCTAGAAGCTTGATATCTTGCTCTTCAAACCATTTCTGGGCTCTTCTAGAGGTATGCTTGAGGTCATTATCTTGTTGAAAAATAATGACATCTTCTGGAATTCCAGATTCCTGTTACGATGACGAATACATTGGTGGAACTTGCGACTTGCTATGCTACCTTGTCGATGGATGACCACGAGAAAGACTTGCAGTAGTCGACAAGGGAATGATATAGAACCTTGAGGAAGACTTATGAACTTCTAGAGAGGACTCTAGAAGAAGTTGTGACGAGGGACCAAGTAGAATTTAGACAAGGGTTGTAATCCCTTATCGCTACTCGTTATATACAACGGAGAGGTATAGTACAACATGCGGGGGTCATCCGCAGTAGAAGCTCCACTGCTGACGTGGGTGGAGTATGGAGTGTGGTAAGTAATACGTAGACCCTTACACATGTCATGGAATGTCATAGAACGTCCTCAAAGAGTCTATGGATATGTAAGTGTGTATGTTACGGAGACAGGGGAAAGGCAAAAAGAGAATGGAGGGATGGTGAAATCGTAACATTACCCCCCCCCCTTTATGGCTGATCGTCCCAAGAGGGTGTGCTAGCGTCTGTAATAGTCGCCAAGCTCCGGAGGAGCTAGTCTGCGGTCTGAAAGCGTCCATTGGGGTCAGTTGGGGTCATGGTCAGTAGACCAATGGCCAAGGTATCCACAACAGTAGCAGGCGAAGGGACGGAGCGGGTGATTGGCGGGAACCTTGGTTCGACCGCAGAGAAGGGTCTTGAGGGCAGTGGTGTGGGGGACCGGGATATATGCTTCGTCAGGAAAAGGGAGAGTGCTGGCAAGGGAGTTGGGGACATTTTTGCTTAGAGGGATGTCGCGGAGTTTCATGAGAAATGGGAGCCAGTAGCCGATTGACCCACCTGTGGCGTCACGAAGGGTGCCGGCGAAACCATAGGCAAGCTGGGAGAAGGAGGGGGTAGGGGGACTGGCTGAGTCCGATTCAGCCCGAGGATCTTCTGGGCTTGGGACATCCCTTGCAGAGCATATCCGTGCAGCTCTTGCAGCTGTTCTGGGTTGAAGTGTGAGGTGGGAAAGAGAGGGGAGTGATTGTACGCGGGATTGTGTCTTCTTTCCTTTGCTAGGAGTCGTACTCGTCTTGCTTGCAGGAGTCAGTCCTGGACCGTAGTGATCAAGGTTGGTAGTGTCCAGGGGGACCGTTCTCCTGGAAAGAAAGGACAAGAACAAGTGGATTAGCTGTACTCCATAGTCACAATGAATGATCGAGACGATCGTGGATTGGGTACTCATCGCTTCTATCACCAAGCTCCCCATTGTCTCATCTATTCGCAAGCTCGTAGTTTCCTCCCATGTACTATCCGCAGTACCAGCCAGCTCTACTAGTTGTTTCCCTATGTTCTCAGCATTGCGGTTGTCATCTGGTCCAGGGTTCCACCCCGATGCCTCCCATGTCGGGTAGCCCACAAGGATCCGGCTGTAACTGATGAACTCGTCAATAGATGGCTGGCTTGCGGGTGGTATGAAGTTGGATAAGGGGGTGCAAGTGGCATTGGTGATGTCCAGAAGGGGGTCGTTGTCTGTGACAATGACAGCAGGGGGACAGGTGGTGGAAGGGCCAGCGGAAGGGTGTAGGTCATCGTGTTGGGCTGAGGCTGGGCATTGCGGAGGAAGGGGTTTGGAGGAAGAGGGTTGAGGGGGGAAAGAGGTCTCACGGCTTCTTGGAAGTGAAGTCAGGGCGACTGAAGTCAAGCATTGGGGGGTTGCGCGAGACTTCCCCTTGGCAACAGCGGGGGTGAGAGATAGCAAACAGGTTCTGGCAGTGTGTGAAACGGGTTTGGTTCGCCAGTGGAGGGATTCCACCGAGATATCGGAGAACGAGGGGGAAGGGGAACAGGAGATCGGGTTATACGTGAAGGGGTTCAGGGGTGTGATGTATCCTGAGCTCATAGTGGGGGAAACAGTGGGTTCGCTTGTACACCTCCAGGAGTTCTTGCATGTTTTTTAAATGGTCCTCCAGTTCCCAGGTGCTTTCCACATACAGGTAGCCTCTCCACTTGACCCGATATTGGTATTTGCGACTCCTTCGGTCATATTTGTGGGCCAAGATCTGCTTAACCTCCCATTTGTTGACTCCTTCGATAAGGTCAGGGGGTGGCGGTGGAGGTGGAGCGCCATTGATCGGGGTTTCCACATACGGGGTTAGCAATGACGTGTGGAAGACGTCATGGATCTTCCAGCCATGCAGCAAGTGGAGCCGATAGTTTACCATTGATATTTTTTCTGCTATTTTAAATGGCCCCACTCATCGGGGAGTGAGCTTCCTCGTGGGCGCATCCAATCATAAATTGGTGGCGTCCAGCCATACATGGTCTCTGACAGAAAACTCCTTATATTTTTGGTTTTGATATTTCCGCACCACCTCATCCTGTGCCGCTTTGTACGCCAAGAGTGCAGAGTCTCGCTTCGCTGCTAGGAGTTCTAGCCTTTCTGCCGAGAGTTCTGGGGGGTTGGTGACATCCAAAGGGTAGGGGGTCAGTTCATAGCCATAGAGGAGCAAGAACAGCGTTTCCCCGGTAACGGAGCTGATTTGGCTGTTGTGCGTAAACTCAGCATCCGGTAAGAACTTGGACCAGTTGTCCAGATCAGCGGTGGCGAACATCCGCAGGAAGGTCCCGAGCTCCTGATTGAGTCGTTCTGCTTGTCTGTTGGATTGTGGGCGGTATGCAGTGGTAGCATGGAGTTTGATACCTAATGCTTTGTAGAGGTCCCTGGTGAATGCTGATACAAACTGTGGGCCTTGATCGCTGATGACTGCATCAGGGAGGCTGAACCAAGTGTAGACGTGTGTATGGAAGAGGTTGGTGATTTCATAGGAGTTGGCCATCTTGTTTGTTGGTATGAAAATCACTGCTTTTGTTAGTCCCTGGTCGACTACTGTTAGGACCGCGTCACAGCCTCTTGCCGGGGGTAGGTCGGTGACAAGGTCGACGGAGATGCTTTTAAACAGTAGTTGACCGACTTTGACAGGAATTGGGATCAGGGGGGGCATGGTCGGATGTGTGTTGACCTTGTTCTCTTGGCATGTCGCACATCCTCGGACATACTCTCGGATGTTGGCATGCATTCGCGGCCAGAAAATGTGTCGATTCATTTTCTTGGTCATTGCCCGTACTCCTGGGTGACCATTCGTCTTCCCGTTGTGGTACTCTTTCAACACCTCTCGTCTTTTGTTTTCCGGTATGTATATAAGTCTGTTTGCTGTTCTTTTGTTTTCCGGTACGTATATAAGTCTGTTTGCTGTTCTTTTGTTTTCTGTATTTTTAAGTATTTCGTTTTTTAATGGGTTTGAAAGGATGCATAACTTAGCATTTTTTGGATAGAAAGGGGGGGCTAGAGGGTTTAACATAGAAAAAGATGCTTTTTTATTTGTTTTAATGTGTGAAGAAGTGTTCAAAATGGGAATGCTACCCCCCTCTCCCGCTGGCGGGGAAAGAAAAAGGGAATCTGGCAGCAGGGTTTGAGGGAGTGGGGTCTCTTCGCTGAAGTGAGGCATGTGGGAAAGAGTGTCGGGGGGAACGTTGTGCTTGCCGGGGAGGTAGGAGAAGCGCAGGGGGTACTCCTGCAGTGTGGCCTGCCAGCAGGCCTGGCGAGGGGTGAGATTTTGGGGCTGCTGGAAATACAGGATGTTGTGGTGGTTGGTATACACCACCGTCGGGGTAACGGGAGAAAGTAGGTAGGGGCACCAATGCTTCAAGGTGCGAACAACCGCAAGTAATTCCAGGTCATAGACTTGATAGTTTTGTTCCGCACCGACGAGGGATTGGGAAAGGTAGGCACAGGGGTGGAGAACTCCTTGAGAGTCGGCTTGCGAGAGGGTTGCACCAGTACCTAGTTTGGACATGTCTGTGTGGACTACAAATGGTTTAGTGAAGTCCAGAAGTGAAAGCACTGGTGCAGCCGTCAGCCGTGCTTTTAACTCATCGAAGGCGGCAGCTTGCACCACGCCCCACACGAATGCGACTCCCTTCTTGCTCAAGTCATGCAAGGGGCGTGCAATTTGGGAGAATCCAGGAATGAACATCCGGTAAAAGTTACAAAACCCAATGAAACTGTGTACTTGTTTCAACGTGGTTGGGACCAGCCAATTGTGGATTGCTGCCGTCTTGACAGGCAATGGCTTGTATTTTCCATGTGTGACGACATACCCTAAAAAGTTGAGAGTCGTGGTTTTGAAGGTTGACTTTGACAGTTTTAGGCGTAGTCCTTCTTGCCAGGCGATTGCGAGGAATTTTTGAACTCGGTTCCACAGTTCTTCCTTGGTTTTGGTGTGGATTTGTTTCAACATGGTTGGGACCAGCCAATCGCAGATCGCTGCCGTCTTGACAGGCGATGGCTCATATTTTCCATGTGTGACGACATACCCTAAAAAGTTGAGAGTCATGGTTTCGAAGGTTGACTTTGACAGTTTTAGGTGTAGTCCTTCTCACCGGGCGATTGCGAGGAATTTTCAAACTCGGTTCCGCAGTTCTTCCTTGGTTTTGGCATGGATCACAGTGTCATCCATGAAAATGACAGCTCCTTTTGCCCATCGCATGTCGTCAAAAGTGTGATCCATGTACTGCTGGAAAGTGGGCGGTGAGTTCGTTTGCCCAAAAAACATTACCATTGGCTTGAAGAGCCCTCTTGGCATAACGAATGCGGATTTCCATTCGTCGCCCTCTTTAATGCGTATGTTAGTAAAACCCCATCACACATCGAACTTGGCGAAATATTTTGATTCTGCTAGTTCATCCAGTAGCATTTTGACGTCAGGGAGCAGGTAGGAATCCAAGACAGTGTTGGCGTTCAGATATTGGTAGTCTTGGACCAATCTTTTCTTTCTGTCCTTCTTTCCAACGAAAAATACCAGCGACGCTTGCTGGCTTTTTGAGGGGCAGATCTTTCCACATTTGAGGTTTTCGTTGAGGAATTTGTCCAACTTGGTGAGTTCATCTAAGGCCAATCGATAGGGGACGGCCTTCCTCAGGACAAAATCCTCTTTCAGGCGTACCTCATGGTCAAGGCCTGGCCTATGATTGGGGAGAGGGATACCCTCTTCTGAAAAGACAAGAGAGTAGTCAGTATACTCCTCAGGTAATTTCACCTCTTGTTTTTCTTGTTCAGCTTCTATCTTGGTAGAGATTGACGTCCACTTTGCTGCTGGCCTGTCATTGTGTTTCTTGGTGAGATCGTCTTCGCCTAAGTCGAAGCCGATCAACTTGCGGGTTTTCCAATTGATGATTGGGTTTTCTTTGTGTAACCAGGGCATTCCTAATATGAGGCGCTCCCACCCTGTTAGCTTTGAGACGTAGGCCCACAACCTAGTCTCCTTTCCCCAAATTTTTACCTTCATGGTGACGATATGCATGATCATTCGTCCAGTAGGTCCAGTGATTCCATGAACCTCGAACAGGTCTTCTATGCGCCGTTTCGTGAGCTTGTGCTTAGCCACAACTTGCTCGTTGATCAGATTCATTTCAGCTCCTGAATCAATGAGCATCTGTACTGCCGCGTTTTCATATTCTGTTAAGTAGACGATTCCTGCTAGTGAAGGGACGAAGTGGTCTTGTTTGTATTGGCAGACCTTGTTCACTATTCCTACTTTACAAGAATTAGAAACAGGGGAATCAAGCACGGCCGCTTGTTCCCCTACTGAAAATCCTTGGAGGACGCTGTTGACAGGATGACTATCCTGCCTCTAGGTCATTTTATCTGACCGCTATATACTCATCGTTCACTAGTAACGATTTATCTTACACGTGACCGGTCATCACAGATACCCGAGAATCACATGGAACCGTACTATCGGTATCCTTCTTTTATGTTCTACAACGTTCTATCCCTAGATAGAAACTTACTCCTTCCATAAGCAGTAGTTGTAGTTACAATGCTCCGGAGTTTCTCCGTGTGCACAGACCATGTACAGTACGTATATATACTGTACTCCTAGGGCGTTACTCCCTAGGTTCAAATCATATATTCTCTCATCTCTACTGAGTGATCAGGTCCTTCGACACTTGATTACTCTAATAGCAACATACTCGTTCTTCCACTCAAAGCACAAACCTCCAGGTGAGCACAGAGTCGCTGCGCCCTTCCTGCCTTTAGTTTGTTAGGTTATGAGCCCCGCCAGGCTCTGACTTGGTAGACGATTGTATTCAGCCTAACGGGCGATTCCCCAATCCAATCTATCATGTTTAGCTGGCTGGCGGACTTGTGCTTTGCAGTTACTTTTGAGTTACAGTATATAGCCTTCGCTCTTACTTTAGCTTTGGCCTACTGGTCGTTAAACGACAACATTCCTTTTGGAGTCGTACCCCTCTTCACCTATATGGTCTACTTGGCTGTTCGCATTGTATCCCTTCTCCAGTGGAGAGATGCCCCAGTGGCACTCCCACATCCGATCACACCTGCTCTACCAGAGGACCACAATTTCCATCCAGCTTTCCAGGGACTTGAACCGTTCCCTCTTGGGGACAATGGTTATCCCAGAAGCTTTGATCGGGCTCCACCACTCTTCAACTGGGCTATGCACGCTTTTCAGGATTACGACTTCAATCGTTTCTATGACTATCTTCCGGTCATTGTACGATTCGTATTCCCACAACCGGATTTGTGGTTACCACAGCAGTACTACATGCAGCGAACCTTCTCGGTTGCACAGCGGCTTGGAATTGGCTTTGCCAAATCCTTTAGAACCTATATGGTCTATGCCCCTTGTAGAGCTCTGCCTGATCACATCCTCTTTAGTGATGTCACTCCCTTTGATCTTTTTCTCATGCGACATCGCTTGTCCAGAAATGATCTCCGGTTCTTCGACGACCAATTTGCGGAACTTGTTGCTGAGTTCGGTCATGAGAATGGATTTTACGCCCCTACAGGCGATCAGGGAGAATCGTGGGTCCAAGAGACTCAGAATGATGCACGTCAGAGCGGGTACCCCCTTGAGGATCTGGACGATCTCCAACTCGACAGATCTATCGACAGCGGATTGGAGGAAGAAGCAGGGATTAGGAGACAAGGAGGTGAGGGCAAGGGCAAAGGACGTGCCCTATAGGCATGGCCTTCACTGGTCTAACTTTGTAGACGCAACAGAACCAGATTACCTCATAGCAGGTATTGTCTCTGGAGGAGCGAAGACCAATCGCATCTTCTCTCGTGCGTTCTGTCGCGAAGCCGCTCAGTCCCCCTTACCCTTTATTACTTCTTCATTCTCGGCACCCGAAAACCCTTTTATGGAAATTCATTGGCTTTTCCACGGCTCCTATGAGGCGCCATCGGCTAAACTGACAAGGTATTCTACCCCGCATAGTATCGCCAACTTTTGGGGTTTCGACTTACCTGCCTTGAACGATGAAGACCCCTCACTACTCACTGTCCCGGCCTTCTGGATCGATACACACCCCAACGAGTACTCACCAAACTTGATCTGGGTTCACCCTCTTTGGGATCCTAGACCATTTAGAGGAGCAGTTCCTGCTGTCCACGCCTGGAACAAGTACCTCAAGTCCCACTTTAGGGGAGCTTTTAAGAAAGGAGCTTCAAACGAAAGCTCTTTCTTACCCTCATGCCTGGACCAACAGCCAGATGCTCGCATCAGTCTCTGGCTTTCACAGGTCGTCAACGCACGGTCTGATCCTAGGGTTCAAGCCACTTTGGACTCTCTTGAGGCTGAGTCTCTCTCACCGGTCTATGGTATTACCTGGTGGCCAGGGAACTGCACAGTGCAGCATCCTTATGGACTCACGTCTTGGCAACTCGACCTCTGTAGAATCAACCTCCTTCCTGCACTGGAAGCTGATGGCTCTGATTACATCTCTTAGAGTCAATCCCAGGGAAATGGAAGGAGCATTCAACATGGTCCTCCATTATACTTATCCAAGCCCAGTTTGGATAGAACAGCCATACTCCGGAGGAGGAAGGGTTTATGACGACATCTTGGACTTATCAACAGTCTCTTTACATACTTTTTCAAATCCCTCATATCTTATGATACATTTTCCTTACGAAGTTTTTCCTGTTTCGCTCTTGGAAATGGCTAACTTGGAGTCGTTGGGGATCCAACTCCCCAACTACCACTATTGTCCCGACTATGATCTAGGACAGTTTTTCGAACTTAGGCTTCCGGACCCAACTCCGGTTGTAAGACCTATAGTTCCTCGACCTAGGATTCCTCCTAGAGTCATCCCAGTGGTAGCACCTCCAGTTATCATTCCTCAACCATTTATCATGATTCCAGATACGGATGATTCCTTTTTTGAATTATTGCTCTTACACGATTTGTAGCAATGGCAGACGAAAAAGCCGGATTTATGAAAAACATTCCGATTTTCGACACCACAAACTACCCAATCTGGGTGATATCAATTAAGAATTTCTTACGCGTACAAGGAACATGGCTGGTAGTCAACAGTACCACCACTCGACCTCCAACAGCAGCAGCGGCAGCTGGGCAACCAGCACCAGCACCAACTGCAGACCAAATCGCTTGGGATGCTCTTGACTCAAAGGCTCTCAGAGCCATTATGGGTCACTGTAAACCGATCATCCAGATCAAAATGGACCGGTTTGCTACCTCCCATGAGGTATGGGAGTCGTTACTGAACACTTACGGCAAACCCGGCGCAGCCGGAGTTTATGTGCAGTTTAAGCACGCAATGAAGATCTCAATCGGCAATCGCGAGGATCCACTCCTGAAGATCACTGAGATCAACAATTTGTTCAGTTTCCTTGCCTCAAATAGCATGCCCTTACCCGAGTCAGCACGAGCCATGATTATCATGGCTGCACTCCCATCCGATTGGGAAAACTTTGCGACATCTACGCTTGCTACGCTCCCAGTCACTTTACCGGCAGGACAGCAGGGACAAACCCTGACTGTTGACGCAATCCTTCCTCGTATTAAGGAAGAATACTTACGGAGACACAGAAGAACACAACTTCCTAGAACTACTGATAACGTTGCGGGCAACTCTGCCCAGCATGCGCAACAGAACCAGCGACCAAAGTGTTGCAAGTGCGGCAAAGGTCACCAAACGGAGGATCATTGGGAAGGAGGAAGACCTCCTACCATTAACTTACCAAAGACACAGGAAAAGAAGAAGGAAAAGAAGGGGAAAGGAAAGGGAAAAGGAGGAGGAGGCAAGGCCCCCTCGGATAAGGCAAAGGGGAAGCAGAAGGCTTCCAACCAAGAAGTCAATGAGGCTCAAGCACAGCCTTATACGTCTGACGACGAATCCTCAGTCGGACAAGCATACGCAAGCTCCACTATTGCAGAAGCAGGCTGGTCTAACACACTCCCCTCATCAGCTCAATGTTCTTCTCTCGCTATTCGAACTAAGGTTCGAGAGGAGATGGAGCGTGATAGAGTCTGGAGAAGTGTTAGAACCTATAAAGACCCTTACAATGCTTCTTGTAACAATGGACAATTTGCACCTGTCGAATATGATTCTGACTGCTACGGCACAGCAGGTTTTTACGCTTATATGTCAGACTGTGAGGGATGTCATCAACGACGAAAAGAAAAGGATGACAATCTATGGCTAATGGATTCAGGAGCAACAAGTCACTCCACTCCCTTCAGAAAGGATTTCCTTAGCTATGTCAAATTCAAGTGACCAATACCAGTGGGCACTGCTGGTAGTGAAAAAATATACTTTCTGGGTATTGGGACTGTTTCTTTTACAGTTACACTAAATGGAAAACAGGAACAACGGACACTTCGAAATGTCTTCTATTCGCCCTCAGGAGCAAAACGTATCCTCTCCATACCATCCCTTACCACCGGATTGGGCTACACCTTTCAAGGTGATAAGACCCATACTCGAATCTACGACACGCGAAAAAGACTCTTCCTCGAAGGCACTCACGTGTTTCGCGGCTCCAATCTTCACTGGTTTACAGGAAAACCGATTGGGAAAAGTGATCCAAGATTGGCTCTTCTAGTGTGTTTGGACAACAAGAATATCAACACATTCTTATCTCTCTTTGCCGTCGAATATTCTGACATGTATAAACTTTGGCATTCAAGGTTTGGCCATCCTAGTGATCAGGTAATGCGGAAAATCCCCAGCCATACTACTGGTCTTGATCATATACCACCTCAACCTAAACCTTTTCCCTGTGGCAAATGTCTCATTGGCAAAATGCATAGTTGTCCGTTCTCTCCTTCTTGGACTCGAGCATTGGAACCTCTTGCATTGATCCATATGGACCTCTTACAGTTTCCTACGGAATCGTATTATCGTCATCTTTACTGCCTCACCATCATTGATGACTTTAGTGGCTATGGGTCTACTCTCTTGCTTCACGCAAAGAGCGACACCGCCAAGTCCTTCATTGATTGGGTTTCTTGGGCAGAACGCCAATCTGGCTTCTCTGTTAAATTGGTTCGTTCCAACCGAGGGGGGGAATTTATGGCGACTACCTTCAAGGAGTTTTTGATCTCCAAAGGTATAACTCACCAGTTATCAGTCGCTGATACTCCTCAGCAAAACGGTCGAGCAGAACGCTTCAACAGAACCGTAATGGAGAAAGAGGAAGTTCTACATCATGCAGCTTGCTTACCCAAGTGCTATTGGAACTTTGCACTACTCACAGCAGTCTTCATCTATAATCGCACTCCACTTCAACGAGTACAATGGAGGACACCATTTGAGCTCTTTTTGAAGAAGAAACCAACTATTTCCTATCTTCGAGTCTTTGGTTGTCTAGCCTATGTCTTCGTTCCGAAGGATCAGCAAAAAGACAAACTCTCTCCAAAAGCAGAAGAAATGATATTCCTTGGCTACCCAGAAGGGACAAAAGGATACATTTTCCTACGCCAGAATAAAACGATTTATATTTCCACCACTGTTACATTCATCAAGAATGTGTTTCCCAACTGTCCCATAGAGAAGTTATGAGACAAAATTGATATACCTCTCCCGGCATCCGGTCCCTCAGAGGACTCTTCCGACGATCAGGATGGAAGCGAGACTGATCATCCCGCTCCAGGTCCTAGACCACCTACTCCAGATTTCAATAGTGACAATCCATCCAGGCCTCCAACTCCGAGTCCACCCCAACTCAGGCAGCGTCCACCTCCTGTTACAGTAGAGGATTATTCAGACAAAGAAGAACCAGATTCCCCAGAACCTGAGCGACCAGGTCCAACACCAGGACCTTCTTCACCTGCCTTACCTTCAAGACGTGAATGTTTGGATTGAGTACAAATTCCAAACCCCACTCACCTACAACCGTCTCCTCCACCATCTCCACCAGTGAGAGAAACTCCTAGTCAAGGTTTCCCCGGTAGAAGAAGACACGAACCTCGTCCTATTCCATCATTCATACCACCACTTCTTGATAGAAATCTTCCACTGTTCCTCGAAAGACATCCAACTGAAGCCCCTGACCCATCTTATCCTCCTGCCCCTTCTGCGTTACGCAGGTCAACTCACGTACCTGTTCCAAGGGTAATTCCTAACAGTGTGTACGGAGATCGACCACCAGTTCAGGTCGAAAGGGAGTCAGACAGAGATTGGGAAAGAAATCTTGAGAACCTGCCACCCGCGCCAGAACGACCCAACATAGACGATCTATATGAGGATAGAAATCCTCAACCACCTTCTGAAGAAGGGGGAGACGTCAATAGTCTAGTTTGCAAGCAAGGCTCTAGTTTTCTCCATTATCTTTTAGCTCAGGTGATTTCAGAAGTACTGAAGCAGTACAAGGACATTCTTCGGTTACCTAAGGAAGAACAGGAAAAGTGGAAGGAAGCAATGAAGGACGAAATTAGGTCTATCAATGACCGACACGTCTGGACTCTAGTAGATTGTCCCCCTGATCGTAAACCCATCAAATGTCATTGGGTTTTTGCAAGAAAGTCGGACAGAAGATACAAAGCTCGCCTAGTGGCAAAAGGCTTTTCACAAATTTACGGAGAAGATTACGAAGAAACCTTCTCTCCTGTAGCAAGGTTTGAGACAGTATGACTGCTCATGGCCTATACCTGCTCTCAGGATTGGGAGGCTCATTGCCTCGATGTCAAGACTGCGTTCCTCTATGGAAAGCTTGACGAAGAAATATACATGGAACAACCAGAAGGTTTCGTAACTCTGGGAACAACAAACAAGGTTTATCGTCTTTTGCGCACACTTTATGGCCTTAAGCAAGCAGCATTAGCATGGAATAAAGAACTCCACAAATCCCTACTCAAGTTAGGTTTTTATTGAACCAAATCAGACGCGGGAGTTTATGTCCACAAGACTAAACAAAGCCTAGTCATTTTTGTCATCTACATCGATGATGTTCTCCTCCTTTCATCTTCTGCTAAACTATTGAAAGACAGAAAAGAAGCATTTATGAAGATATGGGAAGTACGAGATATGGGAGAAGTGAAAGAATATCTTGGTATCCAGATTTCGTGAAACCGAAAGGATAAAACCATCACTCTTCACCAACAACCCTACGTCCAGAAAGTGTTGAAACGCTTTCAAATGGAACAATGCCGAAGTGTGCGGACCCCTCTTCCGAGTGGTTACATCCCTTCTCCTATCCCTTCCGGATATACCGCTACACCAGCTCTTCGACAGAAGTATCAGCAGGTTATCAGATCCCTCCTTTATGTCATGCTCGGAACTCGTCCGGATTTAGCATTTAGCGTCATTCGAATGTCGCAGTATATGTCTAATCTGACACAGCAGCATTTGGACAAGGCAATGCATATTGTCAAGTACCTTTCTTCAACAAAGGACTTATCCATTCATTATTTCCAGAGCGAGTTATCTCTGGATTGCTATTCTGACTCAGACTGGGCTGGAGATAAGGAGACTTATCGCTCTACTTCCGGCTACTCCATGTTCCTAGGACGAAATCTCATTTCCTGGAGATCTAGAAGACAACCGACTGTCGTGCTCAGTTCTACTGAAGCAGAGTATATGTCTCTTTGCGACGCCGGACAACAGATCAAGTGGATCACCACTCTATTCCAGGAATCCCATCTTTGTTTCACAACTGTCATTCTTTTTGGCGACAATAAGGGTTCCATTCATTTGGCCAATAACCCAGTCGTTGAAGGTCGATCGAAGCATATCAATATCAAGTATTATTGGCTTCGTGAATCCATTGAAAATGGAGACTTCAAGCTGGACTACATGTCCACCGACCATCAAAGGGCAGATTCCATGACTAAGAATCTAACCTGGCAGAAACATGACCATCATCGCTTATTACTAGGTCTTTATTGAACCAATTTAAAGCGAGGGGGAGTGTTGACAGGATGACTATCCTGCCTCTAGGTCATTTTATCTGACCACTATATACTCATCGTTCGCTAGTAACGATTTATCTTACACGTGACCGGTCATCACAGATACCCGAGAATCACATGGAACCGTACTATCGGTATCCTTCTTTTATGTTCTACAACGTTCTATCCCTAGATAGAAACTTACTCCTTCCATAAGCAGTAGTTGTAGTTACAATGCTCCGGAGTTTCTCCGTGTGCACAGACCATGTACAGTACGTATATATACTGTACTCCTAGGGCGTTACTCCCTAGGTTCAAATCATATATTCTCTCATCTCTACTGAGTGATCAGGTCCTTCGACACTTGATTACTCTAATAGCAACATACTCGTTCTTCCACTCAAAGCACAAACCTCCAGGTGAGCACAGAGTCACTGCGCCCTTCCTGCCTTTAGTTTGTTAGACGCACCTGAAGTGGAAGGGGACGGTGCATCCTCACCTTCCAACACCTTTAGCTCTTCCTTCATCCTCCTGATCTTCTTTTTCTTCTCTTCCGGACAATTTTCACGGAAATGCCCAGGTTTACCGCATCCATAGCACACCTTCTGAGTTACTTGTGCATGCGGTTGATGTCGTCGGGACTTGTCAACGTCCATGGTGTAGGGATCCTTGACCACTTCTTCCTTCTTTGAGTTCTTCCATAGAAAACTCCGATCTTGAAGGGTACTTGATTCATTGAAGACCTTCCAAGTGGCAATACTTGCCCGCACCAAAATGGCGGCGTCCTTCCACTGTTGCACAGTCTGCAGAATCACTCCTCGGTCCAATATCTTCCTACTGGTGGCGGGGTCCAACCCCTTACCGAAAAAGGTCGCAGGAGCCAGGTCGCTCGCACTAAGCCCTGCCTTGGCCAGGCAGTTGTCAAAGTCGGCGATGTACTCATCGAGGCTCTTCTTCCCCTGCTTGATAGCTGAGAGGTGGATAAGGGCCATAGCCTTGATATCACCTATCTGAAATTGATTTTTTAATTTTGTTTCAAATGTGCCCCATGTGTCAATGATGAAAAAGCCCGTCTCGTCCATCCAATTTTCTACGACATAATTTTCTCTGAAGCCCATTGCACTTCCTTCAGTCATGAATGACAAGGCGAAGGTGATGCGTTTGGTGTCATCGTCATAGATATGGTGGTTGACCCCGAGATAGGTCTTTACCGATACTAGCCATCTGCTGAAGGCTGAGTGGTCACCAGAGAAGGTGGGTGGCTTGTTGATGAGTATCTCCTTCATATTGGTCAGTCTGGAGTTGTCATCGTCTCCAGGCAATGTTGCTTTGGCCTTTCCCTTTCATGGAGTGGGGGGGAAGGGGCCCCGAACGGCTCCCAGTTGCTGGTATGTTGACTCATACCAGGATGCAACCTGTGCCGCGGTGGGCTGTTGTCCGGCAAAGGGGTCGGCGAGACCCATGGACTGTGTAGCTTGGGCGAGTTGTTCCGTCATTGTTTCTTCCGCGATAGTTGGTATGACCATGTCCTCTGATGGGTTATCTGAGACTAGTCCAAAATCGGGATCATCCTCCGAGTCACTAGGGACAGCTGCTAAAGGGTCACGGTAGCTGGTGGTGGCAATCAGGGTTACTTCAGGCGAGAGGGAAACAGTTGGGATGGAAGGGTTTATGAGGAACGGGGGAGGGAAATGTCTAGGGAAAGCACGAGTCTTATCCTCATAGGTAGAGGGACCAGCGATTCTTCAAGGAGGGACTGGTGGTCTGTCCTCAGACGTGATGGCAGGGGGAACTGACGAGGGATTGGTGGCCTGTCGTCAGAGGATAGAATGATTAGGATACTATGAGCATTTAGTGTCGTAGGGAGGTCAGGATAAAAATGAATTTAGGTTACTTCGGTTGAGCCAAAGTTGCTGGGTTTTCTCTGAAGGGGACTCTTTTTTCGAAGTGGTAAGCGTTGTTTGTAGGACGATGAACGTACCAGGGTAATGGTCTAAATTCTTTTGTTATGACGACAAATACGTTGGCGGAACTTGCGACTTGCTATGCTACCTTGTCGATGGATGACCGTGAGAAAGACTTGCGGTAGTCAATGAGGGAATGATATAGAACCTCGAGGAAGACTTATGAACTTCTAGAGAGGACTCTAGAAGAAGTTGTGACGAGGGACCAAGTAGAATTTAGACAAGGGTCATAATCCCTTATCACTACTTGTTATATACAATGGAGAGGTATAGTACAACATGTGGGGGTCATCCGCAGTAGAAGCTCCACTGCTGACATGGGTGGAGTATGGAGTGTGGTAAGTAATACATAGACCCTTACATGTGTCATGGAATGTCATAGAACGTCCTCAAAGAGTCTATGGATATGTAAGTGTGTATGTTACAGAGACAGGGGAAAGGCAAAAAGAGAATGGAGGGATGGTGAAATCGTAACAATTCCTCCATGCTTTGAAGCAACCCTTGCTCCAAAATGGCCATATACTGTTCAGCATCCATCCTTCCCTCAACCTCACTTAAGACCCCAACACCATTCCACCCTATACATCCCTAAACCATGAGTGAACCTCCTCCAAACTTGACTGTACCTTTGACCTCTCTGAAAATAAGCCCTTCACCCTTCTTTTTCCACATATACTCTTGTCCATCTGACCCAATCCTGTTGATTTTGGTCTCATCTGACCATATAACTCTCTTCCAGTCCTCCACAGTCCAATGCTGATACTTGAGAGCAAAGGCTAATCTCTTCTTCTTGTGACCAGTAGAAAGCAATGGCTTTTTTTTCTTCATCACAGCCTTCAATGAGGCTTCTTTGAGGGTATTCCTCACTGTCTGAGAAGAAACAGGACTATCAACAATAGAGTTGATGAAATGAGTGGCTTGAACAGCATTTTTGACCTTGCCAGTAAGGATTTACTGGACAATGGCCCTTTTGTTGATGGAGGAAAGCTTGAAAGGGTGACCACCATGAAGCCTAGGCCTCTCTGATTGGATTTCCTGAAGAACCTGGGATACTGTAGACTTCCCTAGACCAGTCTGTGAGGCAATCTTCCTAGTAGACAGGCCAAGAGAGGCAAGAAAGATGATATTTTGTCTTTGAGAGGTGGAAATGGATTTCATGATGATGATGAGAAAATGAGCAGAGGGTGGTGGGGTTTATATATGTTGGATCATACTCATTACATAAAGGTAACATAATAGAACCCTTGATGGATGTATGTAATGATATCACAGCATGCCAGGGTCAATATATATAATCAAAACTTTAAGTCAAACAACTGTCCACATGACATGTCATTTCCAAATGGCTGCTACTCTATCAATTCCTATCCAAATCACTTGATTCATGGACCAATAGAAAGCCAAGAGTAAGTATGACATTCCATACACTCATGGGCTAGGGCTAGGGTTAGGGGTTATCGCGTTTAGTCATAACTAATGTAAAACATGCAAACATGTGGACAGTTTTTTGAGCCACTGTATCTTCACTGCACATTCAGTTTTCCAAATGTCCTGACTACATAGCATTTCTGTTCTTCTGTAGTATAAAACCCCTGTACTCTTGCTGGAGTGCTCTCCAGTTCAGACATCAAATTAGATACTCCTCTCTGATACTTGTTCTTGTCTCTGAACTTGCTTCCAACCCAACTTAAACTCAAGCAAGGGTGCATATGTATGTAAGTGTGCACTGAACTCAGACTAGTCCTTATCTGTTCAGTTATTCAATTCTTCATTCAGATAACCATACAACACTACATAGCAACCTGGTAGTATGCTATCTATGCTGCCTGTTTGACCCTAGACTGAGAAGAACTGGTCTTAACACACCTCAGGCATGTTGATCAGCTCCAACCTGGATCTGAGCCAGAACTTTGATCTTTTTTATTGCATGGTATATCTGAACCTACATATCATGAGAACTGGGTATTGAGTGCATAGATGCAGCTATCTTGGTATTTCCATGAAGCTACAAGCCTTGCCAACCTCACCATTGAGCATGAAAACATAATATCCACAAAAAATACCAATGTCCTTAGCTGGACAGCCCTGTGGATAGCCAAACACCTACCATCTATAGTCACATTGGTACATGCAGTAGTAAGGACTATTCCTATCTGCTCACATGACAGTGGATGAGTGGAACTTTGCTACATTCTTTTCCCTGAACAAGAGCCGGCATCAGATGCACACGTAGACCAGTCGGAGTAACTAATGTACATATTATGTAGCTGTGCCATTGGTGCGGGGACTTGTAGTTTTGATCGGACACTAGGTGTTGATGTATGGTGTCACGTGGATGCGTAAGCAATGTGATGCAGACTTTGCACTGCACAAGATGCCATACATTCAGTAAGCATTTAGAGGAATGGAATAACCGAATGTAGTGCGCTGCGTAGGGTATCCAGTTATTAAGGAAAACGAAATATAGGTTGCAGGTGTCTCCTTATCGCAGCAGTCCAACACAGACGTTCACCCAACCGTCCGCTCCTGCTAGACACACCCCAAGCCATGCCATCTCTGTCTCAGGGGGTAAAACGATGCCTTGGATTAGTGGGAATGCGAGGTTGAGTCCGGATGTTCGTGATGGGAACAACTGTGGGAGGTGTGTCGACAAGTAGTGGGCAAGCGTGTGTGGAGTGACTGTTGAGTCAACCGCACCAGAGTAAGAGCGCCTTGATCAAAAAACTTGATTTGTGTGATATGCGAAAGGCTTACCGTCCTCCAGCACAGGTGGGACAAGGTCTTGTATCACTGGACCATCTGGCAAGTATAGTCTGACTGGTACACTGCGCACGTTGTAAGCACCATCCCGGTCTGGAGTATTTTGAGGATCATTGGATTGTGCACGTGCATGAGCAGAGGCGGAAGAAGAAGGCGGCGGCGAGCTCGGACGTGTCGTCGGTGTTGTTGTGGGAACAATCTTGGATGCGACACGCCAGTAGTCGTCAAAGTTATCTGTATTTCATGATCAGTCTACTGGATCAGAACGCTTGCGTATTACCCCAGTCACAGCATTGATGCCATGACTCGCAAAGTAAGATGTGGCATCACTTACGTTCTCGAATACCTTCCCATATCCCATCTTGCTCTGCCTTGCGCAGACCCGTAATGCGCTTGGTATTTCCCCAGCGAATAAAATCAGCCTCCTTGAGCTGCCCCATGAACGCCTGCTTGCACGCCTCTGCAGACGGCGGAAGGAGAAGTTTCTCTGTCGGTGGGGAAGCCAAATGAAGAATCAGTTTGAGAGGGGTTATCTCCATGTCTGTGGCGATGCTTGTTCCCGTGCTGGACGACGCAGCCGAGGATGCGCGCACGGATGCGGATATGGTATGGTTGTCATAGATCAAGCCTATCGGCCAATGCCTGGTATGAATGGGGTGTTGAATCAATACCATCTCAACCAAACGTATATCCAGATCCATCCACAGAGCCATGACAAGTGACACTTTGTGTCTGGTGACGACGGATATGCGGGGCTTACCACTTGAGCAATGTCCCCTCTTCACTCTCGAACCACCAGTCCTCCTCCTTTAGTATCTTTGCCGCAGCATCATCAAAAACGACGTCCATCAAGAAGCGCCTGAGCTCTGGCATGAGCAGCGGCAAATAGCTCACACGCGGAGCCTGGATGTAATAGCACTCGAGTCCACGGTCTGAGTTCGCGGGTAGCTCCTTTGGGTCTACGCGGATCTCAAGGGGGACTGTACCCTCCCATGTGAGACGCCTAAAGAGCGTCACGGACGCGGAGGTTGTGAACGATGAGGGAGTGTGATGGCGAGTCGACCCGTATAATGACATCTATCCGGTATTCGACTGTACACTGACACGGGTTTTTGCATTCACCTTCTGCTGACTAAGACACCTTATATAATACTAAGACTACTTGACTGGGGGATAATTTCGCCTGGAAGAAACAGATGAGACTGAGACATGCTGGTCATGGAAGATGTACCATGTACGCCAATGGTCGAATTGCTTCTGGTTGAGACGCTCTCGCCAATCGTCCTTTTTGACTTCTGATCTAAAACGCGGCTGTTGGAGGAGTTCTAAATGATGTAGAGCGTGAGGATAGCTGCAACGAACATTAGTCAAGCTGTAGTCCATAGTGTGTTTCTTACTGGATAAATCTGGCGTAGTCTTTCTCTCTCCAATATTGCAAGTAGCTAAGGAAGTTGATGAAGGCTGGTTGATCAAGGATATTTTGCTGTGCAAGCGAGTGCAAGTAGTAAGGATTTGCAAGGGACTGCACAAATTCCAGTTCAAGTTCGAAACGCTCCCTGTTCACCGCACGCGCATCCTGCACCAACGGAGGATTGTTGTCGTCGACGGTCGCAGACTCCATATGGTCTACACCAGAGTATAAACTTATCACGTGCTCTGAGGTGGTGACGCGTTTCAGTGGGCGCCACTGACAATATTGGTGCTGCAACCATGTCTGGAGATGATGATTCAAGTGGCTGGCAGCTTACAGAGTCAGATCCCGGTGTCTTCACGTACGTCTGTCCTATCTTATTCAAGAATTCGCTGATGAACGGAACGTGCATCATAGGGAGCTCCTGAAAAATTTGGGAGTACCCTATATTGTAGACGACCTATATTCTCTTGAACCAGAAGCACTATCTGCATTGCAGCCCTTGCATGCGCTCATCTTTTTGTTCAAGTGGCTCCCTTCTACAGATGACGAACCAAGCAATCAGGCGGGCGAATACGACATTGATTTTCCCGGCTTCTTTGCTCATCAAACCGTCAGCAACGCATGTGCCACACTCGCCGTCATCAATGCCCTCGGGAATATCCCATCATTGACATCCGGCACTCAATTGGCAAATTTATTGAGTTTCACCGCTGGCATGGATCCGCAGACATGCGGAATGGCGGTGACGAGCGCTGACTGGTTGAGAGAATCGCATAATGCACTTTCACCTCCGAGTGCCATATCATTAGATGGCCTTGGCTTACCGAAAAAAACTGAAGATGCCTACCACTTTGTCGTGTATATCCCTGTTCTCGGGAGCGTTTATGAACTCGACGGATTGAAACCTTGGCCGGTACGCCACGGTGATTATGAAGACTCGAATGAGGGTTGGCTTCGAAAGGCTAGGTAAATACTCAGCAGTGGAAATCACGACAGGGCTAACAGTATGGTCACCAGAGAAGTAATTGAAGCTCGGATAGCAGGGTATCCGCAGGGCGCTGTGCGTGGTCGTACCCCAACCATGCTACTTATCATCAGGACTGAACATTTTTAATAGATTGAATTCAGTCTATTGGCTGTTCGGGACGATCCGCTCCCTGCGATGCACAGGCAGTTGGAGGCCGCCCGACAATCGGGTCAAGCCGCTGAAGCAAGGGAAATCCTCTCCAAAATTTCACATGAAAATTCCAAACGAGATCGGTGGACTGTCAGTTTTCCAGATTCTGGTCGTAATGATGTCTAACCATCTTCCGTGATAGTTTGAAAACAGTCTCCGTCGCCATAATCATATTGGCTTAGCCCACGCTTTATTACTTGCGCTAGCGAAAGCTGGGCGATTACAGCCTGCGATAGAAAATTCCAGAAAGCTCATGAGGGAGCGTATAGAGAAACAGAGAAATATGGTCCCTGTGGATATGGATGAAGACTAAGGTAAAACGTAGGTATTGTTTTGGGCCAGCTCTTCTTAATTTCTAACGAAATGAGGTCGTGCGTTCCACCATTATTTCTTGGCATTTTTATAGTCCAATGGAAGTACTATTTTACAAATATCGCCGAGATCTCTCCGCCTTCGCAGATCTGGGGCAACAGCCACAGTAGGACGATAGTTTGAATGAGTTGTCCTACACGAGAGCTATGCACGCCCAAAGCGGATCATCCAAAGGTCTAGGTTTTGGGTCTAGGCGAGCGTGACCGTCTGGCTTTCCATAATGCACCGTGTGAGCTCGTGTCACCCTGGTCACAGAATTACCTAGTTAGCTATTTGCATGAATCGACTTGGATGATCGAACGATTCACCCTTTCATCCTTTGACTTTCTCTGAGTCTGAGATGCTGCTCACTATTAAGTCTACGGTCCAGCTAACGTCAGGTAAGGTGGAACTGGGTGCAGACCAGCAATAAGATTAACTGTGATGGTGCATGAAGGTTACCCGATGCCCCTCTTGGGGTTTGGCGTTTATCAGAACGACGATGCAAAACCTTCAGTGCTAGAAGCTCTCAGAGCAGGTTATAGGTAATCATTGATCCCCTTTAAATTTCCACCTTTACTCATCCGTGGATCAGGCACATTGATTCTGCACAGATGTACAGGAACGAGGGTGCAGTTGGTGAAGCAGTTAAGGCTAGTGGAATCCCTCGCGAAGAACTCTTCATCAGTGAGTTTCCATCACCGTCCCGAGTACTACATAGTTTGCGGCTCATATTCGATGTATCAAGCAACAAAATGCAACAGCACGACACATGGGTATGACAGTACCCTCAAGGGTGTCGATCTATCACTCGCAAGAT
The DNA here is from genome assembly GCA_029372045.1 of Scleroderma citrinum. Classification (NCBI taxonomy): domain Eukaryota; kingdom Fungi; phylum Basidiomycota; class Agaricomycetes; order Boletales; family Sclerodermataceae; genus Scleroderma; species Scleroderma citrinum. The sequence goes on from JARFMN010000002.1 coordinate 1,464,077, forward strand.
TTGGTTTCGGTAAGAAATGCCAGCTGGTGTTTGCCTATCCTTGTTTCTTGTTAATCAATCTTCGTCAAGACTACATCGACTTATTTCTTATCCACGATCCATTTTCTGGTGCCGAACGCCGCCTGGCTACTTACAGAGCCTTACTGGATGCCCAGGCAGCTGGCAAGATCAGGAGTGTCGGAGTCTCTAACTAGTGAGATTTTGTCACCCTCTTGGGAGAAATCATCTCTACACCTTTGATCAGCGGCGTCAGGCACCTCAACGAAATAAAGAACGCAGGCCTCCCAATGCCAGCGGTGAATCAAATCGAGGCATGTTCTTTATCGTGTCACATCACAGGGTAATGGGTCGATGTCTCATTGTGTTATATATAGCTTCATCCTTTTTGTCAACATCGTCCCATAGTGGAGTATTGCCGTGCGCACTCTATTGTGGTACAAGCTTATTGCCCTCTTATCCGTGGACGGATGGACCATCCTGTGATACAGGAAGTTGCAAGGAAGGTTCGTTCAACGCATCCTTGGTCGCCCTTACAACCCATTTATTTGATTGTGTTTTCCAGCACAATAGAGATCCTGCGCAAATTCTCATCAGGTGGTCCTTGCAAAAAGGGTGCGTCCTAAGCAGGGGACTCAGGGGGCATTTCGGTTTAAGTTGATGATTGTTGTGCTGCAGGTTTGTTCCCCTTCCCAAGTCCGTGACCCCCACCAGAATCAGATCCAATGCAATTGTATACGACTTCGAACTATCCCCCGAGGACATGGGACAGCTTGACTCCCTTGACCTTGGACAGGAGGGTGCTATTCTCTGGAACCCTGTTGATGCTCCCTGAACCCCCAAACTGAAAACATGGCGTAGGGACAGGATCATGGCCATGATTTAGGTTTAGTTTACGCATCGTTCCTTTTCCATTCCCTATGTACTATAACGACCCATTGTTGTTCAGACTGCCATCATGACCATCACGTTACATTGCATGTTGTGTTCTCCACTCCGAGGACATTTTCCCTCAAACTTTCCTGTTAGTTACCGGCAGTCTTTGGTATAGCTTCCGATGTTCAGGGTGGATGTGTTTGATCAGAAGTGGAGAATACTGTTCAGCGCTGCGGAATCTCTCGCAACAGGCACAATAGAGAAACCATTTTCCCGGGAGCCAGCAACCCGAGGACAAGCTTTTGTGATCATAGCATAGCTTCCGCCAGGACAGCACTTTTTAATTGTCCTGCACTGTACGTATCTAGGGGGAGTGGGCCACGCAAACCGGGAGGCTGGTCACAGTAGTTGACATGTGTGAGTGCTTGAGCAGTCGATATCTGTATACCAGACCAATCGTCAGTCCGGGTACCAGCTGGCACCAGTGATCAATGTGATGCTGTTTGTGTGAGTGACTTTGCAGTGGCCTTGCTTTAATCTATGAAACCTAGAATGGCTTCCCTTTCGCGACGTTGGGGCAGGAATGAGGTGTGCAGATAGGTCAAAATACAACCCACCTGCTCTACAAATCATGGGTTTGAATACAGAAAGGTATTTCTGCTGATGCACGGAGGTGGTCAGGATCAGTGCAAGTGAGTCACGGACACATAATGAGTCTGTCAAACCACTCAAATCGCACAGAATTGTCAGATTTGACGATCAGCGGGTATGGGCATACTACCAGCTTCCCTCAACTTGGCTGACCAAAGGAGATAATGCAGTTTCCTGGTTATGCCACACACAAGCTTTGTTTCGGAAACGTGCTGCGGTCCGCATGAGTACATATGTACGACACAATATGATCGCACTCAAGAGGGTCATCTCGACTATGGGAAAAAAGTGTGAGGAAAACACGTTTATGATGGAATGAAGAAAGCAAACCCCTGTGATTTGCAAGGACCTGGAGCTTGAAGTCTAAGGAAACCACAGGGTGCCCATATCCCAGATGGCGCACTGGACACTGGGGTATAGTATGCCTCCATACTCGGCTTACTCCGAGTAGCGCTTTAGTAGCGTCATTGTAGCTGGCTCCTGAATGGCTCCTGAAACCTTTGAGACGGTACTAGGGCCACACGATAGACCGATACTATGATAACTCAGCTATCTGCATCAGGAACAGGTCGCTGTAAGTTTTCTGAGATAAATGCATTTTATCGTAGGTACACTACGTCCTATAGGCCGAGCACCACGCGGAGCGCTCCAAGGGGTTGTCAGCTGGTCGCGGAAGAATCCACAAGTGTAGTGATGGCAGCACTTTGACAGTTCTGGGCGTCATGGGTCGCACCTTGCTTATGACTTCTGCCAAATACACTTTGAATTTCCAGAAAACAACACAGGAGCATTCACACCTTGCCTTCGATCCTTGAAACGCTGTCACAATGCAGCGAAAAGGCGCCAGGCCTTGACGCTCTTAACGACCGTTCTTAGAGGAACAACTTAACGGTCTTCTTTCATTATGGTTTGGCTTTGGATAACGGCCTAGCACTCAGACAACCATTTGACTGTGGCTAGAGTTGTTCTGTTGAACGTATGGGATCTATGTTGATTAGCACATTCCGTAGGTGGCGGTGCTGAATCCTGATCGCTCCTCTCATCCTAATGGCGATGGATGTACTCTCGCACTTCAGCAGGCTTGATGAATTGATACAAATCGTTTACCAGGGGTTCGACAGGTTTGTCATACTGTCTCAAGTCAGCGAATCAGCCTGGACGATCCACCTTGCCCTCAAAGGGCCCGGCGGAAGATGGTGGCGAGGCTCGTGGTCTGCGCAAGACATCCTTCGTACTATTGTCGGCTCTTCTCTCCCCGTTACCACGCATCACGCGTTAACCAGTATTTTTTCATAGCGTGTGAGCGCTAGCCCCCAAGTGCTCGACAGTTTTGCCGAGAAGTTATCAGAAACGTTCGTCAAGGGAGAACTCGTGATTGGTAATTGGAGTCCCGAGAAAGGGGAAAATATAAACGTGATTCTACTCCTTTGCTAATGGATTCTCTTATTGTTACCAGGCCACTCAGCTCTCTCTTGGGCCCACGTCGAAGACGCCTCTATGCATTCCCATGGTAGAATTGTCGCCCACAGAGGCAGCATCTTATGCAACAACGCTCTTGAGTGAAGTAAGGTTTTTGGCTGCACTGCAATCACGACACTTGTGACCGTTGATCGAGGTCGCCCTCCAAGCGCAGGCCCGCAAATGTCGACTAAATCCTCCCATGTTTCCTTCCGTTTCCGTCCTAAACCCGAGTTGTGCTAGTCCTCGTGCGTATGACTATATTAGCAGGACCTTGGGATTATAATGGCCATTCGGTAGCCACGGCCCGTTCATCTCCGCCAAACACGGACACCATGGCCAACGTTTCTTCGTTGTCTGCTGAGGCTCAACAAAAAATCCAGGTTCTGGAGGCTGAGCTTGCGCAGACCAGGGCTCAAAAGACAAAAAGTAAATCCCCACCAATCGAATTGGGCTCCAGTGAGCGTCTATGTCTGCGCCTGGTGCATCAGTTCAACGCCTCCCCCAACAGAACTTTTACCAGCATCACGGCCCCCCAAAGGCATTTCTCTTGCCAACCCCCACAAGAAAGCACGCAAGTATCAGGCATTGGAATTTGCTAGTGATGATGAATAGTGGTGGAATAGATCGGAGATATTCAAGTCACACGTGCATTGCTGTCAAGCTGAGTGATAGGACTTGTCAGTCACCGCATCAAATGCGTTCCTCGATACATACGTACCAATCTGTTTCCGCAACGAAATTGTTTGCCCCAACACGAAAGGAGACTGAACTTCCGGCTTTTATGGTGAGAAATACGATGGATATGTGTGGGGTTTGATCATATCAATGAACCCGCGTTTATCAAATACATACAAGGCCGGCACCCGAATTAGACAAGAGCCATCCATTGCATCTGTTGCACGCATACTACACGTTTGCACAATCATAAAGATACTCTCTGAGGCACCCTCCCACACAATAACCCTTGACCTTTGACTATCATGTCGCTTCCACTTGGCTCTATTGCTCATGCAAACAGCGATACTAATACCCTCTCTGTTGAGGTGATGTTCGCCCAAATTCTTGGAGCTGTTCAAAAATCCGTAGGCACCCCTCGACATAGTATTACGATGGAGATTCGCTTCTGACAAATCTTTTGGCTACAGCAAGCAGAGATTACGGAGCTGCGACGTGAATGTGGTGACTTGAGGCAAGCAAATGCTAACTTGGAACGTCAGGTTCGAGAAGGTTTGCAGGTCAGTTCCATCTCCAATATAACATCCCCCTTAGTTCACTCGTTGCGATATAGAATGGCAGTGTGGCCTATACCAATGGTCGTACAGGCTTTACCACCCCAGTTCCGGGGAGCCCTCAGCTCCGTGCCAAGTCACCTTTTCTCTCCCCTCAGCACATCCCTCCTGTTGTCCCAGTCCCGCTCGCACTTCACGTCCCGTCGGCTTCACCGTTAGGGGACAACGTGTTGACGCCGTTCCCTTGCTCTTACAGAGATATCCCTGGTTTCTATGTAGTCATACCTGCTGGAGGCGCTGGTACACGACTTTGGCCATTGTCAAGAGAGGAACACCCAAAATTCCTTCTTGATCTCACTCTCAAGGGAAGATCGCTAATTCAGGCGACTTGGGATCGATTGCTACCCCTTTCCTCTCCTTCGCGCACTACTGTTGTGGCTGGCCCAGGACATGTCCAGTCTATCCGAGATCAGCTACCTGACCTTCTTGCTGACAACTTGATCTGTGAGCCTGGTCCAAAAGAATCTATGGCTGCTATTGGCCTCGCTGCCGCTGTTCTGCAGAAGCGGGATCCCGCTGCAATTATTGGCTCATTCGCCGCTGACCACATGATTTCCGGGGACGACGCTTTCCTCTCTGCTATTGCGGAGGCAGTCGAGGTGGCCAAGAAGAATTATCTTGTTACGATTGGTATCGCACCATCTCATCCTTCTACCGGATTTGGTTACATTCGACTTGGTGACAAGCTGAGCATAAAAGAAGCACCCAACGCGAGACTAGTGTCAAGTTTTAAGGAAAAGCCTGATGCCCGCACGGCTGCCGCCTACATTGGCACAGGAAACTACCGCTGGAATGCCGGTATGTTCGTTACGAAAGCCAGCGTTCTCCTCGACTTGTTGAACGAATACAAACCTGATCTTTGCTCTGGTCTACTCAAGATTGCCGAAGTTTGGGATGATGAAGACCAGCGTCGGGCAACCTTTGAGGAGGTCTGGCCAGGTCTTGAGAAAATTGCTATTGATAATGCTGTGGCTGAGCCTGCTGCTGCAGAAGGAAAGGTTGCTGTTGTCCCTGCCACGTTTGGTGCGTTCATTGCCGTTCATGATATGATACACCATTTGATAGAGATGCCGTGAACATAGGTTGGGATGACGTTGGTGACTTCTCTTCTCTTGCAGAGCTTCTCCCGGCCGAATCCAATCAGCCTCGTGTCCTGGGTGACGGTAGCTTGGGTAAGTTTTCATCCCTGGTTAGAGCGAGGTTGCATCTGACAGGAGGACCTCCTAGTCCTTACGGAGCAAGCCGCTGGTGGGATCATTGTTCCTGGATCAGGTCGTCTTATTACTTGCTTGGGTGTCGATGATCTGGTCATCGTCGACATGCCAGACACTCTTCTTGTGACCACCCGCGCAAGATCTCAAGAAGTGAAACGACTCGTGAAGAAGTGTCGCGATGCTGGGTTAAAGTCACTTCTCTAATTCGGGATATTTGCTGGCCTTGCAAAGAACTTTCAAAGGACGCCGGATAGAATTGAACACTGGAACCCTGCTATGAACACTTGTGTTTGTTTTGCTTTACCCTACCTCAATTTGACTTTCTGTTTAAAACTGTCGTAACTCGCATAGTATAGGATACCCGCCAGCTTGACCTTCCTCGTACTAGAGTATTGGATCATACTTCCGTGGGTCTTGTTTCAGATACATGTCTTGTTGGTGTAAGGAATTTGACTTCGACTGTTGGTCGTCAAGTCGAAACAGTGATCAGACAATAGTCATGCCACTAGCCAAATGATACCCTGAAAAGTGATTGGCAAATTTTCAGGCTATAGCCATGGCTTGCTCGTGGCGGGCCATAGTTAGTCGTGCGTCGTCAAGGTGCCAAATCTCGAATGTAAGTTGGTCAGCACAACGGTCCTCTGTCACTGCTTGGGAATTGGCTAGATGCTGGACACTTGCCAAAATTATTTTAATCCGATCGGCTTGTGTGTGCGTTGTTGCATCTAGGCGCAGTATTCCGGTAGGCACGTTTACATTTGAAAGCCATCCGAACTTGCTGCTGAAAATGCATACTCTACGATCAATCAAGTGCTCCACTTCTAGGAATGGCACTGCATGAAATGAGACGTTGGATGGTTGTGGAACCCAGAACAGGCTGTCTCCGCTCAACATGGTGTCTCACGTTTACTGTTGCAGGATCTATGGAATGACCCAGATGAGATCTTTGGTTTATGGAGTCCCCTGTGCCCTAATGCCCAAGTAGGTGATCCGGCAGACAGACAACGTCCATCATGATATGAAGAGTATGTCTGATCTATTTTGGGTCCGATGCGCCCTGCACCCTGGAACACAGCATACACGTTTTCCATTGGGGCAACCTCTGCAGTGTCGGAGCCAAAGAACGGCTTCATGGGTGTAGTCGTCTACCTGCCCTCCGAACCTTCGTCTGATTATTTGAATGTGACATATTATCAAGCGGGGCTGGGGGTTTGGGATTCCCTAGTGACAAGCTTCTCCAGTTACATGGGGACCAACGACGACATCGACGATTTTGGCATGTCCATGGATTTCTTACAGTGCGGAGCATAGCGCTACTACCTTTATATGGGATTTGAGGTTACCTCGCGGTTGCAAGACATATTAGATATTTTAGAAACCGCGAGCTCGGGCGAAGCGGATACTCCGATTCGAAGACTTCTTTTCTGATCGCTGCATAATCGTACATTTGGGAACTTGTCAGTATGTCTCGACCCGCATTCGGATGTTATGATAACATCAGATTCCATGTGTACTATAAGTTAGTCATTGGTCGCTCTGGGTTGGGGACTTAAGGTCAGTATGTATTGAAGGATCTCCATCTCACTGTTCGTAGGGAGGATACATATTAAGTAATAATCGTTCTCGTACTTCATGCCTAATGTGCTTACGTTTAGGCTTGCACACTTCTCTTCTACTGCTGTTAAGTCGACAGTCGTTCCAAAACAGAGTTGAGAGGCGGCAGCTAGCGAGCCATCTAATCATATGTCATTTGCTGAGAACACAGCAGTCCCTCCCACTTTACATTTCTTGCGGCATTGCCAGAGGTTTGTGCATACTTCTACCTTGTTGGTTGAGTGAAGTTGTAACTCAGCGACTCAATCCCAGGTAGTCTTATGAGCAGTTGGTGCGACTTGCCACGCATTGTGATCCAGTGGCGGATGCAGTCCTTTAGGGCCCAGCCCAAGGGGACTCCGTCGCTTGCGTATGTTCGTAGAGCGAATTGCTTTTCATGCCAACCATCCGATCAAACCCGCCCTCCCCATAATCCAAGTTCCGGTTGACCGGCGAAAATTTGATAACCGTTCGTACCGCACATACAATGAGATGCGATAAATTTTCATTTTGGGATCAGTGACTCGGGGGAGCCGCATGTCGATGCGGGATACACGTTGTTCCAAGTGCGTGGATAATTCCACACCGCAAGGATAAATATTTTGTTGGTTCAATCAAGGTCCGACAGGGTTTGTAAAGCAGCCCAATAACTTGAGCTGCTGTCGATATATGACTCGCCGCAGGACGGAAACCACGATTTCAACGAAACTTTTTTTTCCCTCTGCAGGTGAAGAGGGAGACAATTACGAGGGCATTGCTGGCATCTCCTGCCACATCCGTGTGATTTACCACATACCAACACCAGCCATTGGTATGTCTGTATCAATATGTTAGTCACAATGACTTCCTGGTTCATTTCCGTAGGTTTGGTCTAGGACAGCTCGACACGCTTTCAATGATGAATTCGCACCTTGGCTAAGTGCTAGGGATACAGGAATTAATATCTAGACCCAAGAATACGGGTTCCTTCCGTGTGGCGCCCAATTCCGTGGAGCCATTGTGCAATCTCAACTCTAGGGAAGAAGTGCTGGTCCCCGCGCGAAGAGTGACCGTCCCGCTTGAAGGTCCCTGAGCAGAGAGTAATGGCGAAGGGTTGGGGAAACGGGATTTAGTCGAGAAGGAAGGGAGGACGGTAGTAATGCCCATTCGCGGACAGTGGATGCCTCTCATTATGCACCAAGTCATGATTGGTCCCCACCTCAATATCCATGGTGTCTTCTACCGCGTCCAGAATACCCGAAGGACATTTTCCGTGAAGACCTGGAAGGGAAGAAACGGGTCAGTCGCTTTCCCCTCAGTGCACTATAAAATGAGAGGAGCTAAAGCGACTCGTGAAGGTTTCAAGAAGACCATCATTGGCTACCAGGAAAAAAACGGTACAACACTTTTCACGATTTGCGGCCAGTGGCTTGAGTTGAACACGGGAATCAAGTAAGGGCGTCTTACATTTACAAATAGATTGTTTTCAGCTTCTGTGCACATTCAAGGACATCAACTTAGCAAGTATTAATCCTTCATCATTCAGAAGCTTACCACACTTCATCATCGTGCGCAGCCCACAGCAAGGGACTTCTTCCGTAGTTAATGGTCGACGTCCGAAGCTTTACCGGTGAATCAGACAACCTGGAAGGATATCGATTCACATATGCAGTCTGCATGCTGGTGGCTTTGCTATTTCTGGGACCCCAGAAACCAGGTAGCGTTGAGCTCGTGAGGATTCCAGTCAGCAGCTTGTAGACTTACCTCATGGAGGTGCTTGCCATCAGCCGAGTTTGATATCTGGAAAAATGACTGCCATCCTGATAGACCCAGGTTGTGCATGGAAAAATAATGGACCAGGTCCTGACATAAGCCAGATGAGGGAGACATACGTATGCCTTGGTCCCCTTCTGTTGTACGTGTCGTGGATGCCGCAACCTCTCGGCGGCAATGACGACAAGGTTGCCCCCCGCTTAGGCTTTAGGGGGAAATTCACAGCCTCACTAAATCAGGCTATGATGCAGTGCGATGAAGACGCAGATATAACTGTAATAGTCCTTCCACATGGTTCGCGCCATGCGGAAAGCACAAGTCTTTGCATACTAGATTACGTCCATTGCAAGAAACTATCTAAGTGCGACAGCCGGGCGGTACAAGGGTCGGCCTGGTTGCATTTACTCGGATGCATCCCAGGGTAAGGGACCCTGGAACAGTTCCGTAGGGTCGCTGGGACACCATTCCAGTAGGCCACGCAGTTCCGGTGCGGATGAGTGATACGGGTGAAAGCGTAGGAACAGATTTCTTGCCCGTCGCTTAGCAAGCAGGAAGTCGTGGCAACCATACAAGTCGATAGTGTATGGCTTGTAACCATTGCGAAACTAAGAGTTAGGATGGATAAAATCGTACGAAGTTGGACAACACAACGTAAATCAGAGCCATGGTATGCTTTTATACGGTCATGCGCTTACCTCACCGTCACGAGCCTTCGTGGATTCGATTTCGCTTGCAACGGGTTCTATACCGACGTATTGGAAAAATTGTGCAGGAAATCTAACAGCGACTCGATGAAGTTCTTCAAAACGTCGTCGTTTCATCTCGTAGCCGATGACGGTTATCCTAGAAGGATAACGAGAGGTAATCTCGCGAAATCGCGCGAGCGAAAACAGTAGATTTTGGAACGAATCAAGTGCATACGTCTCAGTAGTTGCACGCGAAAAAGGCGAGGGGGCGGAAGGATCAGAATAATGGTTTCCGAATAAATTAAGACTAAGAGCCAGTCTCAAGTATGACTCTGCTTCGGTAGTCGTCGAAAGTAGTCTGGTCTGTCCGCTGGAGAGAGGTCAACAAATGACAATCCGAGGACAGTGGTTTCCTCACCCACTGAATACTAGTAGGGATTTCTCGTCTTCTAACGCAAGTGATGCCCTGGTCAAAGTGCGCCTAAGCGAGAGGCGAATATGAACAAGAAGCTAAAGAATACCCTTGCTTTATGTGGTCCATAAAAGCCGATATTCGACCACCGCCCTTTTGGTATTCTTCTAGAGTCCAAAATTCTTCGTCCCAGGCATGTTCTGGCCTAATACCGGTCCATATGGCATGACCGGGAACGATAATGAGATGGTCAAGACTGGTCAGTGTCTCATTACGCTCTATCGTAGCAAGGATGCTGGATGGCGTGGAATACTTAAGATATGCATCGTAGAAGGGTGAGGAAAATACGAATGAAAGGTTGTAAATGAAAGATAGGGAGGCGAATGCAGCCAGTAGTAAGACACCAAGGTTAGTTATTCTAGAGCGCGTGCGAAGATAGCGCAATGTCCCCTGGAGGCCAGAGGGTAACAGAAAGTGGAATCGATTCCTCTCTCTCCAGTGTACTTCGCGTTTGCTAGTAGTTGACGCTGCGGAGGTCAGAGCCGGCAACGGGAGCATGACATGCAGACTCTGCAAGATCTCATTTCAGATGTGACACGAAGCCACCAATGAACCAAAAAAGGAAGCCGTCGTGGATCGTGTCAATGGTATCTGCCTAGCCACAACATGTATTCGCTGTACCTGTGTAAGTAGCAGCATACCCCGAGGCTCACATTCAGCCCTGAAGCATTTCTCGTGGTCTTTTCTTTAAAGGTCCTGCAAATGTCATCAGGATAAATATTCAGGGTAGTTCTCCCTGATCAATAGCCTATCTTCCGTGAACCTTCACGGAGGATTTTTACATTCATTCTTCCAGCGTCTAGGACGGCCACCGATCCAAGTACCATCGTGTTTTGGTACCGTGTGACACATTCCTACGACTCAGAATTCCCATCAACTTCTTTGTATCATGCGATGGAAACGAAGTCATTCAATTCCGATAGGCGAGTAGATGCTAACTGAGATTCCCTGCGGAAATTGACTCTGTCCATGACTTGTTCGTCGCCCAAAGACTACTAGTAAAGACGTGATTATATATGCAGATGAGGCAAGTAGATGAATCATGTGTACACGGCAGCCAAACCTTCATTCTTTAAGCATACTCACTTCAATGGCACCAAACAGTGCTTTCTCCATCCTGCATGACCATAGTTCTTCACAAACAACCCTGAGGACCACTGGAGCCCCACACAGTGTGACCTCATATATAACCAAATGCGTCACCTATACATCATACGAAGGCGCAGAAACTGAGCATGAGCTCATAATAACTGCAAGAAATCACTCACCTATGGTTCATGTGAAGTCTGTACTCGTCACTTGACGTCGCATGACGTTGGATCCGCTCCAACGGATAGCATCGGCCAAACATTCCGACAGGTGAGAACGGTATGTCTGAGCATCTAGAGACCCCGTGATAAGCATTGTGAATTGAAACCCATACGAGGAAATTTACCACTATCAGAATGACGAGGAGAGAGGTCGGGAACCGCTACCCGTGCCGTCTCCGATGGTACAGACCAGCGATTCGTAGAATCGCTTCCTACCCGCAGGGAGGTTGCCACTGGATAGCGGTATGACTTTTCGCCTGCTCAGGGTCAGCTGTGAAGCAACGCCACATTCTTAAGAAATACGTACAAAAGGCGTCACCTGCACTTTTGGGAGGGTAATGATAGTGAAGTTGAGCGTTGATCAGCCCTTCACATGAGGTACGCCACATCCCCCCACTGGCATTATAAGGATTAGCGGATTTGACCCGGTTGCGAACATATGCAGAAGAATCCACGAGACCTGTTGAGGAAAATTAATTATCTGGCGGATAGGGTTTCGCTGGGTGTACTTACGGTAGTGCTGCTGTTCTGCTAAAGCCTGGTAGCGAACGTCTACGGGGGGCGTATGTTGAGGTATATAATTATCTTCTGTGTATGAGCGTTGCATGTGCTCTGCGGAAGAAATGACTTGTTGACTAGATGATGAATAGAACAAGGTCTCAGGGTGGTGAGGACGTTGTTGGCTTCCCATGCATTGAGACGAAATATGGAAGGCATCCTCCGCGGAAGACGAAATTAATGGCGTATCGGGTGCACAAGTTTGGTTGCGCGAATTATCGTGATCGACAGCTACAGCATTATATCCAGAAATTATGCTAGGGAAAAATGGTTCAAAGACCTCGCTAGAGTAGAATGCGTTAACTTGATTTTGTACAGGCTCTGCATTAGAGTTGGGATGTGGACAGGCGTCGCTTGTTGATGATATCGCTTCAGATGGCGAAGGGGAGGGTCCATCACTGGAGAAGCTGAGCTCTTCGGGCCGGTTCTCCATTTGATCAGCCACTGGCGCGTTCCAATGGTAAGACTGATCCGGCGGAACGTTTGAGTCCATAGTGGTGCGTGGTGCAACAGGGGAAATATCAGACGAGGATGTTGGTGGCGTGGACAGCTTCGAGACCAGTTGGTCTACCGGGTCCGCGCTATGCTCAGGTACGACCGTCGTGGCATTCGTTTTCGCAGCCGTAGAGGACCTGGGTGGGCGAATGACAAAAACGCATTCCTTGCCACGTGCCTGGCATTTGCTGCATGGCTGCTGTAAATCACACTTTACTTTGGAATTAGCACAGGCTTGACAAGACCGCCGCCTCGTGCGGTTGGCATGGGATCTAGAATCACCATAAGAGCAAAACGGGAAGAAGTGCTTGCAAAGGACTCACGGGTCTCCGCATGTTTTTTTATGTCTCGTTAATAAGTCACTGCGCGTGAACTGCGCCTCACAAGTCTGATATGGGAGTGTTAGACATATACCAGGGGGAAATTTTTTTTTTCTAGCGCACATCGCAACGATGAAGCCTCTCTCCTGTGTCTGGTAGTCAATGAATGGTAGGTCAGCTCCCGGAAGCCCATTAATTAGAGCATGGATACTAACGGGTTCGGAGATGCCTGTTAAGGTGTGTCGTGCGGGTAAACTTCGCTGGGCAATGAGGGCAGAGCTTTGTTTGCGGGAGTATCGGAATGTTGCCCTTGTGCGAACGCATCTTGGATACCGTCCCATCTTTGCGATACTCAACGACTGCTGAGCGCGGAAATGGGGCGGAGGAGGTGCCTGGGTCTGAGGAATGGCGAGCAGCCAATGCACCATAGGCCATGGTAGATGTTGGCAAAGGCTGAGAGAAGTCAGGAGCACGGAAGTCAGCTACGGCTCATATTTCAGACCAAAGTGCTTTATACATGGCAATGTCAATCTCCTTTCACTCCGATGTGACACTGCGACAACTAAGGTCTTATTTTGCAGGCAATTAACCTAAAATCACATTTGCATTCCTAGAAAGGTAAAGATAAGCTTTCCGATAGGAGTGATCGGAGCCAGTTTGTAGAAAATTTGCCGCACAAGATTTTTTTTTGGTCTTGCCACCTTGAACGTGCCGGACCTCCAAAGATGTGACAATTTGGGCGGTTCACCAGCTGTCTAGAACTGATCGGGGTCCTGCCCCGCGTGTATGGAGCCCTGCGAGAGTTGAACCGTTTAGTTTGGACACGCTGATCGACATCTCGCACAGCTTAAGTAACCTATGCAGTTTCAACAAGTGAACGTGAACGGACTTCATGACATGTTGACAGCATTTCCCTCGGTTACGTCCAAGTTATCCAAGCATTGTCAAAATCCAACACTCGATCTCCAACATCACAGCAATTAAACAGCGATGCCTCCCCGCCTCCTCATGACCGTAACTCCTGCTCTAGAGCCCACAGAACCGCTTGTTCTACATCTTGAGTTTCATGTGTAGGTTTGTGCTTCGGCGGCCCATATTGTGGGTTGTAAACACCGGTGTGCACCAGGACAGATTTCCACCCCGCAGCGTTTGCACCTGCAATGTCAGATTCGGGGTTATCTGGGTAACTGGTCAGTAAATTGTACAAAATAATTTTACGGTCAGTGGAACTGCGACCCACCCCCAATCATATATCTGGTGAGCCGATCATACAATTGTGAGTTCCTAACGCAAGAATCCTAGAACTTGGACAAACACTGTTGGTACGGAATCACCGGTGTAACGACTTAGGATCCTGGCTACGAACGTGTAGGTGGCTTCAGTTGGTTTGCCGAACTGGACATATGGGTATGTAGCGCCTGTCATGGCCTACAAAGATCTGATCATCGACTAGATGCAACGTCGTTGCAGCATTATACCTTGAATACGGCCTGGAAGGCTTCTTTGAAGGCCCCTTGACCCATACGTGGGCGCTCGAACTCAGATCTCCATACAAGGTCCGGGTTGCAGAAGACCAAGTCGACAGGCTTTCGCGCGCATTCTGACACATAGGGTCCCCCAACAATACCGCCCGATTGTATCACGTCACAAATTACCTGGATATCTAGGGCCCAATTCCGGGGATCGTGAAAGACAAAGATGGCGGCAATGGGAAATTTGGAGAAATCTACGTTCTGAGTGGCACATGAAGGTGCGTTGAGACCGAATGTTGATCGAAGCGCCAAGGGTAAGTCTAACCTTGACTGATGCCCGCTCCTCCACCGTCAGATCGTGAAACGGCCAAACACTATGGTAGATTGAGAAGCATACACAAGAGAGACATACGACGACATACGACGGATTCCATGCAAGCACGTCCAGCGTATTGTAAACCTGCTTGAAGCCGTAGCTGATGGTCCCGGGACTATCACATCAGTATAACGGCATCATAACTGTGCTAACTATTACCCTTCGGCCACTTTACGGAGGGTGTCACCTCTGCCACCAAGCACTAACACCGGCATATCAGCGCATCGGTGTGCGAGGGACTGCACCACTGTGTGAGCTTGGATATATTGCTCAGGCTTGATCTGATGGGGTCCTGTGTGATTAGATCCTTTCATTAGATAGGCATGACCGCGGGTCTAACCTGGACGCCAAGTTGCTCAGTGAGATTCTTGCATCGTGTTGTTTCGCTCACGCCACCGCCGTTGGTCAACTAAGGGAAAATTGAGTTTGATCGAAGGGGTGTACGGCGTGTCATACTAAGATATAAGGTATCTTTCTGAGAAGTGGTATCAACATGAATGGGGTGAAAGGAACTAGGGTGAGACGGAAAACATACATGCCAAGTTCATTGTCACCATCAAGGATCGCCAGTGCACGCTTTGCTGCTGGCAATGCATGCTTGCCACGAACGAGAACCCCATCCTAAAGTTAAGCGTGAGACAATAGTAAACCTAGAAGCGTTAACGGACAATGTCCAACGCAAAAGCCAGCGGCGAGACAGGTTTACGCGCTGGACGAGAATGGACTGTTGTGAGAAGCTCAATGATGGGTGAGGAAGATAGCTTGCCTGATGGGAACTGACCCGTGTAATGTCGTACAAAAGACTTGATTGGAGCTGAGTTGACGTACTTGAGGCACATGTGCATGATGAATTTTCTGCGAAGTAGGGTGCTTCGCTGGCGCGTCCTGAATTCCCGGTATGATGCGTGAGAGTCAAGAAAAACGCGGAATGGGCGCACCTGGTGAAGCGAATCAAAGAACGTTAGTGATAGTCCCAACTATGGGAGAATATATGACTATGAGATCTTTGTGAGGATGTGAACGAGTACCTACGTGTAATTATTTTCTTCCACGACGACGCGGGACTCGGTCGGATATTAGGAGAGAACAGTGTGGCTGACGTAACCCAGATCAACAGAAGCATTGAAGATCACCAACCACACCCGCCGTAGCCTGACAGCCCTGCCTTCGATTAAACACCCGCTAGCAGACCACACGTCCGCCCACCAGCAGCCGTCCTGCAGCCTAGGCACCTTCTCCACAAAACGTTTCTTGTCTTTAGGCTCCGGTGCCTCGGAGCCCCCTGCCACAGGGTCTCGAAACAGTACACGTGTGATCTTCCAATCAGTCACAAACTCATGGCCTGTCTCGACGTCGGCGTTCACCAATGGCGGTACTCCTCCTCGCCTTTGCCATCGGTGCACACCTACCTGCAATCGAGACCGTTCTCTGGTTTGAAGCCAGTACCTCGATGGACCGACAGAAATGGGTAAGACGGCCACCGGCCACTGTTATCTTTTCTAGGGTACCTCAAACCACGTTCAAAGCATACCTGTTTACGTGATAACGCGTCGTTAGACACCTGATAGTTATTGTTGGTACTTTGTCAATATACTCTTGACATCGTCAACCAATTGACATCGAATTAATTTACTGTTTCAAGATCTACTTGCGATCATATCTCCAAAATCGAATCTGGACGCTGAGGGCATAATTTTTTTTGGCGGGAGAATACTGATGCGGTTTTGGTGGAAAACCTATTCTGCATGATACTATATACCACCGAGAATACTGATCTCTGATCGTCACATATGTATCTTATCTCTATCCCGAACTCCAACCATGTTCGTAGGCTCTCTAATTTTTACCGTTGTCTCAACCAGGGAAATGGGGTCTGCGATGGCTAGGAAGTCTAAGTGTGCAGGATCTATACCAACTTGGATGGTCGACCTTCCGACGCGCCAAAGAAGCGGGAATGGTCGATCTTCCCTTGGTTGATGTAGTGCGAATTCTCATTTGCGAAAAGTATTCGCGATGCGGTTCACCACCAACAGTCTCGCGTATTTGTGGACTGCAATACGGTTAGTCCAAGTACCGTGACCCACGTCGCGGAAACACTTGCTGGTACTGTACAGGCTTCAAGTTCGTGGATGCGTGCATCGTCGGATACCCACCAAAGGATGGATGTAATCTCACCTTTTATGCTTCTGCGGACATAAAGGACGATCGTCTTCTGGACGAGTTCACCTCACTCCCCGAGCACGGGGAGCTGGCATCGGTGGGGCTAGGCGTTAAAGATGTCACCCTCGTTGAGGCTGATAACGGCGGTTCGTATCCGATTAAATTTATCGGGTATGATTGACAGGGAGTCATCAAGGGTATTGTTGGGGTATTTGCCACTTTGATCCTGGGTGAGATACCACACTGATTCATAAAATTATCACAGGAGTATTTGGATGGCTTTAGTGGCGCACGAAGCATCTCCAGAAATAGCTGAGGCGCTCATGAACGAGCGGAATATATCACAGCCCATGCCTTTAGATCTGTTGATAAGGATTGTACCCAAAATGCTCCCCAAAGCATACCGGTGGGGAGGTGGAAAGGGAGGCTTGCAAAACTGTACCAGCGTATCGAAAGCCACGGGAAGGGGACCAAGCGAATGTGGATATCTTGAAGGAATTTGCGAAGAATGCAAGGGAACTTCAGGGTTAACACACGAAGAAGACCTTACTAGCGCCAAACATTGTGGTTCATTGCCAGCGATGCGGTCAAAGTACGCCTCTAAGAGCTGGTTTCGCTTGCCATGCGAACGATGAACCACAGGGAAGAATGCTTTGTTCGCTTTATTGGGAGATTAAACATTTGAAGCGTCGCTCTTGACTACAAGGGACTCCGCATTCCATACAGAAATCCCTTTCAGCGGCCTCCGTGTTCTTGATACGGAGACCCGTAGGACTAGATGAGATGGAAGGGCTGATCCCAGGCCACATGTTAGTATTTGGTAGATCTCCTCGAGGTTGTAGTAAGTGTAGTGACATTTGGAGGTAAGCGATTACGACTTTGCTTGCCAACATTCTTGGGATATCTGCCTTCAAAGTGAGCCTCCAGGTTCAGTTTTCTCCAGCTCAAGCCACATATCTTGTCAACGTCCTGTCCATCATTTCATAGAGGCCTATCCGACCACCACGACCAGGCTTTTGTAAAATATTTTTACTTCACAGACGATACTTTGCCCCGCCTCTTCCTCCATCCACTTCCAACGTTGCAAGAGATACCCAGATTATTAGAGGATGGCTACGGCTGTCGCAGATGGTGCTGTTGATCTTGGCGTTCAATCTTCTACGCCTATATTCCCCACATCGCCACCGTCCGAACCTGGAGCCAAAGTGGATGCAAGCCTAACCCAGACAAATGGAACTTCCGACCTTTCAATGGTACCACAAGTGAATGTTAATGGGGAACCATTACGAAGTCCACGACCTTCAGGAACGTTCGGTTCCCCCGCGGAACCTGACAAGACGACGTGGGGTGCAAATTTTTGGGTGACGCTGGTGGACCCACAGGTGTGCAGAAGCCCTTTATGTTTTTCGCGTCGAAGTAGCTGAAAGCGCTTTGAAGACTAATGCAACATTCTTTGCGTGTCCAGCGACGGGCCAAGTTAGTTGGGACCCGCCGGTGGGGACATTTGTGTGAGTGTGATGTCAGAATTTGAAATGCCTGGTCCTTTGCAGCTCATCTCAGCATTCTAGTTTACCTCCGGCGGACCAGGGTGAATGGTGGGAGCTCAGTGATGACTCCCGAGGTGGCATACCATACTATTATCAGACGAAAACAGGCGAAACGGTTTGGGAACGCCCAGAGGGATTCGTCATTCCCCTGACTATC
This sequence comes from Scleroderma citrinum, assembly GCA_029372045.1. Classification (NCBI taxonomy): domain Eukaryota; kingdom Fungi; phylum Basidiomycota; class Agaricomycetes; order Boletales; family Sclerodermataceae; genus Scleroderma; species Scleroderma citrinum. Next base: position 1,482,463 of record JARFMN010000002.1, read on the forward strand.
ATCCAAGTAATTCTTACAACATCTTACAACGACGACTAACGGAACTGATGGAAGTCATATTTTCACTCCAGCAAACCGCTCTGGGTCGGCGATTGTCTCAAACAGGCATGCGCAAGAAAAATTCTCAAAATACAAGCCCTAGCAACGATGCACTGGATCGACCGGGGTGCCGCATTAGGGCTCGATCACAAACGAATGACAGGGATACCCGTCATGTTTCACTTCGATCAGGAAATACGGATCCTAGGTTATCACGGTCCTCAACTTCCTCGGCGCACCGTTCGCCCATCAACGCTGTAGGCGTTAGCCCGGGGAAGAAACAGCCTTCACCTCCGTTGAGGCGGTCATTTACCAACGATCAACAGGGGCAGCTGAACACCTCACGAGGCTGGATAAATGGTCATCATTTACCTCCAATCCCCGCATCACCTTATCCAACAGAGCCTCCTACGCCTACCTCACGTAAATCGACTTCCCCTTCTCCTGCATCGGGTAAAGTGGGCGCTAAAGAGAAGGGCGTAACTAATGGTGCTGTCACGGATACCGAAGACGGATTGCTTTCGCGGTCTCGGTCAAAATCGTCGTCCTATATACCATATAGGTCTCCAGTTCCCCAGAGCCTTAACGCCGCCATGGAAATGCTCTCTTTGTCTGAACCGCGTTCTACTTCTGACCACGGGCACTCTGCAGCACCTCCACTTAGGGTCGCAGATGTACCGCGAAAGAGCACGAGTAGCACGACTCCTCCAAAGGACAAATCAAGAGGGGAAAGGCGTGACCTTTCTTTGTCTTTAACGAAGAGTTCTCATGGGCCGTCGCATGGCGCATTTTGGATGGTGCGCAGCACCTCTACGCCACCACCGCCTACAGTCAATGGCAAAGCCATAAGTAATCCTATCGTCAACCAAGGTAGGCCATGCGATTTCGTTTAACCACTACACCAACTGAAGAGTTTGGTAGAGGCGGCATTGAACATGAGTCCCATCAAGAACCGAGGTGCTGGAAAGCCAATCCCCGTCGCATCACATTCAGCAGAAAACACGCCCACTGCAACCTTAGCGTCCGGGTTTGTTCCGCGTATCTCTTTTCCGATGGGTAACTGACTTGGCCTACAGCAAGACTTACCCAGTTCTTCCCCATGATCTTGCCTCGGACATCCAACAATTTGTAGAATCCGAGTATGCCAAACGATACTTCTCAACGCACCGTACTGGATTTATCTTTCGTCGCAAAGTTCCGGTCGCACAGATGATGGCTTGGCAAAAGGCACCGCTTACCTCCCCCCTCCTTACACTCAATCGGTCGTTGAAACAAGACGCGGTCAAAATCTTCAAGGTTATCCAACATATTATGGGCGAACGGGAGCGAGACCGTCCTGCCGTTATACCCGTGCATAATGGTTCAACCTGCTCCCTCCCATCCTCTGGTTCATTAAGTTTGCTCGAGGAAGAACGATGGTTAATCAGCGAAGGTCTTACACATGGCGAATTACGAGACGAGATATATTGTCAGTTGATGAAACAGTTAACTGGAAATCCCAATCCAGAGAGCGTGTTTAAAGGATGGCAGATAATTTGCGTTCTTTTAACCGCATTCCCGCCATCCAAAAATTTCGAAACATATCTTCGTTCTTTCATACTCCAGCACACTTCACATTCGGAGGGACGTGTCGATGTGATGGCCAAGTACTGTGTTAGACGGTTAGTTGCCATCTCCAAAAGAGGACCCAGGGGAAAACCACCCTCTGTGGCAGAAATAGAAACCGCAGCAGACGCTGCCTTCAACCCTTCCACCTTTGGGGAATCGCTGGATGCGACCATGCGCCTTCAAGAGCGGAACTATCCCAACGAGAAGATTCCCATCATACTTCCCTTCCTTGCAGATGGAATCCTTGCTCTTGGCGGCACGAAATGTGAAGGGATCTTTCGTGTTCCAGGGGACAGCGACCTCGTTTCCGAGCTCAAACTTAGGATTGACAAGGGGTATTACACCCTCGAGAATGTTGACGATCCCCACGTTCTTGCCTCCCTGCTCAAGCTTTGGCTCCGCGAATTATGCGATCCCCTTGTTCCTGAGGAGCTCTACAATCACTGCATCACTGCAGCACCTGATCCACCTGCTTGCGTCACTCTTATGCGCAAGCTCCCGACCATCAACAGAAGAGTGGTACTGTTCGTCGTGAGCTTCCTACAGCTCTTTCTAGAGGAGAAGATTTTGGCGAACACGAAGATGACGGCTGCGAATATGGCACTTGTTATGGCACCCAATTTGCTGAGATGTAGCTCAGAGTCGATGACGGTCGTGTTTACGAACGCTCAGTGAGTATCTTTCTTGGGCCGCTGCACCACGCTAACTGGTGTTGGGAACATATCAGGTTTGAACAGATGTTCGTATATAACCTGCTTATGCACCTGAAGTGTAACGACGTCGATGAAGACTACGTACCTGTTCATGGACGAGGTGCAAGTCCGCCTATTTCGTCGAAACCGCGTCTCTCAAAGTCTCGAAATCGGCGATGAAGTTGCCCACCCATTACATTCTGGCTTGCTCCTCCACCAACCTCAACAGCTACTCATGATTTTCGTATCCAACCTGGGCAATTCAAGTTGTACAATAACTCGTCATGATTCCGTGTTCTGGACTGTCCCTCTTCTGTACGTGACGCGATTGATCAACAACTGCTTTATCTATACCTGCTTGATCTTAACTTCTTTTACCATTACACCCCGCATCTATTCTCAATTACATTCGGATTTACTTTGCTGCAACTGCCAATCAATACCTACCAGCTTTCTACATTCCTTATCAATATATCACATCCTTTCCTTAACATTTTCTTGTCACTGCACTGTTTCCTTGGGATACAATATACTGCTGAGATGCACTGATAACAACTACAAGGAAAATGAGTGGTCTCGAGTTATCCATGAATAGCAGTGGATACAATACGTGGATATTATACAAGGAGCTGTACTTTTAAATCATGATAAGGGAATACGTGGCTATGGATGAATTGCATTCCTCCTACTCGAGTATACGAGCGCTCTCATTTGTTCATCTTGCCCTTGGGTTTCTTTAGTCGACTCCAATTGTCAAACTCCCAAGTATCATTGTTTGTTTCAGGATTTAAGATCTCGGTTTTCCAGGACTCTTGGATCGAAGGCTTCTTTGTACGCTTGGGTGACCTTGATTTGCGTGCCGTCTCTTTGAGAGTCAGATGTTCGATGCGAGTGAGGAGTTGGACTACTTCGGCCTCCCCAAGGTCGATCCAGAGGCGTCTGGCCAGGAGATTCGATCTGTCCGACCCGCCTACTAGACCATTGTCGCCGCCCAACTCAACAGGACGTGCCTCTGCGACCTCTCGCCTGATTTTTTCTATGATCATCTTCGTGAGGCCATCCCCTCTTACACCGTTGAGTCTCATTTCCTCAAGGGCGGCGCATACGCCAGCAAGGTCGCCCCAACCCTCCCATTTCGCTTGGATGAGTTCGTTGTATACAGGAGCGGTGCATCCAAATACGTAAGAGGGAATGGAGAGGCGGGAGGCGTGGGTGAATATGCACAGGGAAAGAGAGGGATTGGTGTAAGTGGTTCGGAAAACTTTCATGAGATGGGCAAGTAGGAAGGGATAGGTAGGGGGTTGGAGAGGAAGAGCTTGCACAGGTGTTTTCGTAGACATGGAGGTTTCTTTATCCTTGCCATGGTCATTAGACGACTGGATGCCAGTTGTGGTGTCTTCTATTGCCTTTCTTGCATCATCTACGGATTTCGTAGACACGGCAAATACTTCTCTCGCTGCCCACTCGAGTAGTTCCTGATCAGTGTCGCAGAGGTCCATTTCCTCCTTTTTACGATCGAGTTCCTCGTCTGCCGCAGAGGTCCATCGAACGCGTGAGGAATGTCGACGGAGAGTGCGAAATATATCGTTTAGTGGGGATGTGGAGGAGGATGGGCCGATACTGGGTGTATGGCGATCAAGTGACCGAGACGAACCAGGGGCAGCACGTCGATCAGAGACGGCATTGAAAATCATGTTGAACATCTCGTCGAACGCATTGATCTCCTGGGCGGTCATCGCCTGTCTGCGGGCTCTGGCAGGGCGGCCAAGTAAAGTGTCGGATGTCGAGCTGGGGGTGTTTCCGGATGAGCGGCCGGCCTGGCGTCGTGCAGACGCGGGGGGAAGAGGATGCACAGTGTCAATATCTGCGAAGACATGGTCCCATGGTGATTCGGAAGAGGAGAAAATAGAGTCTTGGGACGGGGAAGATTTCGCTGAAAATGTGCGACCCAGCGAGCGGGCCAACGAAACCCACTGGTAATGGTAATGTCGACAAGAGAGCATTTAATAAACTACGAATGTCCGTGCCAGGGAGTAGACACTGTGCCGACGCGTGACAGCGACTCTTGAGGACACCGACACCCAAGGCGCTATAGCCAAGTGGTTACGGCGACAGATTAGAAATCTGTTCCTCTTTGAGGGCGCAGGTTCGAATCCTGCTGGCGTCGACTCGATTTTTCTTTCTTTTTCAGGCTACGTTCGCGGAATTTGGCTGTCAACGCATCTGATAGACGATTTTTGATCGACGTTGATGATCAAGCTTTCAAGATGTAGTACGTTCGGGGTATTTCATCCTTATTCTAATCCTACATCGAACATTGATCTAGCATACCAGTGCTAATTTGGTTTAGGAGCTAATGACTTATTCATAAATCAGTGAGAAAGAACTGTACAGTAAAGAGTACGCGGAGGGACCACATCAAGAAACCAGAGCGAGGGACGATTAAGGAATAGAGATAATTGCGTGGATGCAAGATGGGGATGGGAATCGTGATGATAGGCATAAACAAGATCACCATAGGAGAAATGGCGAGTCGGGGAGTAGATTTGACACGTATGCAGCGATCAAGAGCACAGGTCGCAAACGGCGAAAATTCCTTGGGAATGGTATCAGATGACGGAAGTGCAGGTGATCCAAGATCAATGATGGCCAAAACACAACATAAGCAGCACTAGCAGAGCGACAGAGTCGACGAATCATATAGCACAAATGCAAGCAAAGCAATCGGATAACGTAGGTTGTATCATGGTAAGCCCTGCGACCAGTCAGAACTTTGTACATTTTGAGGACGGGCATGCCAGTCTTGGGGTACCTGGGTCAGTTACCTAACTCAACTAGCAGACATGTCCCATGGATGGGGAGCTTGTTCGACCGGTGATTCGGGTATGGCGACTGGGGGCTTCCAGCTGCCTGCGACCCGTCGAATGGATGAGTTCACCGCACCTGCAGGAGGAATGTATTGCGCAGTGGCCCCCGCAACAGGTGCATTCGTCACCTGAGTGAAGATGGGCATCGGCTTGGCGTGCTGAGCGGGTTGGGGAGGAGCGCGCACCTGCTGCGGGGCAACCGTCGGGGGAGCAGGGGTCATCGCTGTAGTATCCTGCAACCCACCCTCTGCAACTTCGAGATTGAGGAATTGCATTACATCCTGAGTGAACATGCTAGGTTGTCGTTGTTTGATAGAATTATATTCCTCCGCGTCGGGATTGATCGATGTCTGGAATAGGGAAGTAAGGTCGTCCGCATCATTGGTAGCAGTCACATTGACCATCGAGTGTGAGTCTAGATGTTCTAGCGACGAGAAATCGAAGTTGGCAAAAAGGTCGCCATTATAGTCGTAAGGTTGGGCCTGCGGCCCCACCGCAAGTTCAAGCTCTCCCTGAGGATGTGAAACCAGAGAGAGCGGATCAAAGTTGGCCAAGCTGAAGACACCGTCGTCCCCGGACATCGACAGAATGTCCTGCAGGCCATCCATCTGCAAAGCCTCTCCAACACCTTGCGACAAATCCGAAAAGCAATTGTTTTGAGGGAATCCAATGTCGAAGTTCAAAAAGTCCTAAAAGGAATACGTTATAACTCCTGAAGGGACTAGAATGTGTTTAACTTACCTGTGGATTTTGGGTTTCAACGGGTGGCAGCTGAGCGGACGTGGAGTGATTCCAGTTTGGTGGTAATTGTGGCACCGATCCAGTGGACAAGGGAGTTTGAGGGTGCTGTTGCTGATCCGGTTGCTGTGACCACTGGGCTTGCTCGGTAGTCTGAGACTGCATGTCTGGAAGTGGATGAGCGATGTCTAGATTTGTAGGTGATACTTGAACGCCAGGCAGTAGTGACTGAGGCATGTAGAGTGTGTTCGCGGGCAAAGGTTGTGATGCAGATGAACCTTGTGATTCCAGGACAGCCAATGGGCGAACAGAATTGCTCGTAGAAGGTCCGGGCTGTTCGTCCAATACGGGAAGGGGTGAAGGAGAGTCTTCCGTTTCTGGTGGGGAGGGTGCAGCCGACAATGGCGGGGATGGTCCAGCGGGTCCGAAGCGCGCTTCGTTAGTGAAATAAGATTGCGAAATATATGGCATCTGCATCATAGTATATCCCAAAGGCATCCCATACGGTGTGGCGTATACCACTGGTGGTGGCATGACTGGCACAGTGGATGGAGGGGGAAGGGCCGGGGCCGAGGTCGATGCAGTTGATGTGGCGTCACGCTTGGATTTCTTGTCTGCACGAGCCCGCTGTTTCTGTAGCTTCTGTTGCTCGCGTTGCTTTGCCTTTTCCTCCTTCTTCACGGGCTGAAAGCGATAATCAGGGTACATGAGTTGGTGTGCTGCTTTCCTCTCATCAGCCATGCGTTCGTATTCCAACCTCACAGAATCGGATTCATTCTTCCACATGGAAGAGATCATCTTAGACACGTCTGCTTGCGCCCTGCCCTTGTCTGGAGGCAGCTGGCGCAGTTTGTGAGAACGATAGAGGATCCATGCGTTGGGTGGCCGTGGGGGTTGAACTTTGTTGCTGTCTGCACTCTTATCCTTGGATCGGATGGGCCCCGTCATCGCGTACAATGGCAGCCAGGGGGGATATGCGTTGCAGAGGGTAGCAAGATAAACGTTTGGCTGGGAGAACGCGTGTGAGTAGAGGCTGTAGTTATGAGGAGAGATGCAAGAAACGCGTCGTGGGCGAACAGCAGCAAAAGGCGCTGTAGTCTCTTCCATTTTTGTAGGTCCGTGTGGGTCCACGCTTTTGCTGTGGTCTTGTTTGCTCTGCACACAAGTTAGCACTGCTTTGACGGTGTGTAGTGGGTGGACGAACTCACCGCAGTGGACATGGTCGCTTTGAAACAAAGCAAGCTGGGCCACTGCAGGTCAAAGCGGACACAAAGAACACTGGAAGTCGCCGCAAAGCGTATTTTGTGGAAGTTGCTTTGTACATTTGCTACCTAATACCGTAGACTCGCGTCTGGTCTAGCGTGCGATAGCCAACAACGATAAGCATGTCTACCGCAGACCTCGTAAGCGCTGTACTCTCTCAGGTGCAAACGGAATTCTCTGTGTGGAGCTGGGCCTATACCCGCAAAATATTGCGAGTATTGGCGTTTCCTCCAGAAACCTACCATGAGCTAGCACCCATTCTCAACCCACCCAACGAACACTCCAAAGCCATTGGAGGTGATTGTCATGAAGCTCAAACCACGACTGTGACTGCCTTGCAAACGACCTACTCACCAGATGAAGAGATCGAATCCGTATCTTTTCGAGTCATCGATCTTGCCCCAGCTCTCACTCCGCATCCCCTGTATGAATCCTGTTCACCATCGTCGCGAAATGTCTTCAAGGGAGACGACGATGACAGCATGGCATTCATCCCCTATGCTGATGACCCTCTCTTCGATCAAATCGATCATACCCATTGTTATGGTTCCTTTTCGTGGCAAGGTGACTTCGATCCCGACCGTGAGTTGCAATGATCAACTAGGCCTGCGTGGTTCGATTACGGATACCAGGGACACAGTGCAAGTCGTCCTTTTGGAGGCCGCATATCGCTTGCATACTCAGTTTGGGTTGGCATATGAAGATATTGAAAGATGTGGTGTCTTTCCATTGAAACTCGCGTCACATCCAGGGAAGCCTGGGTTACTCGCAATCAGTCGGAGGAGGTAAATCGAACACACATTCCTCTTGAAATACTAAACTCTGCTTAGGGACCGCCTGGACTGGACCGGAAATTCTGTCCCCGCTGACTATGTATTTCCGCTCATGAAGCCCACGCTAGTCTCAAACTTTCGGCACCGCATTCAGAGTCTAAACACACTCTTCTGCCCTAACCTCAATTGCGTGGAACCTCTCTGTAGCGTACATGGTGAGGTCTCGTTGCACTGCTCTTCCACCGCTCATTTCTGGGTTAAAGTGGAATTAAACACTATTCCCCCTTGCAAGAGATCGCCCAAACCACTACATCAAATCTTGGCTGGAGTTGAAACGCCGTGTAAAGACCGATGCTTTCTGGGCGTAGGTGTGACCCAGGTGTGTGGGCAATATGCACTACCCTTCACACGCTCAGTGTCGGTGCTACAGGAACTGCCCTGTTGGAGCAATGATGAAATAGAGTCTTTTAGAGTCATATTCGAAATAGCGCCAGACTTGTCGCCTTGTGATCTTGCAGTGCTGTGCCTTAAACCCTGCTGCGAGGTAACTGCGCACCACATGAACAGGCAAGTTAGTACTGATGAGGGGAATAGGTCCTATGTTACCAAAAAATTTTACACCTAGACACCGTGGAAATACATGGGGAAGAGAGAAATTCAAAAGGCAAGCATCGTGTGGTGGAGTTCTGCGGTAAGAGCTTGCGCTTTTGTCCTCACTATATTGACTGAACTTTGAAATAGATGATGATTGTATGCAATTTACACCGTATGCCCTCGGCTTTTTGGTGCACCAATTACTAATTGACGAGGCTCATATAGCCATGATCCTTGTCATCACAGTGGGCCCTGTGACACAGCCAATAATTGTCCATGTGTTCAGAGCAGGGCTCACTGCCAACGCAATTGTCACTGTCCTCCCAAGTGTAAGACTGCTATCTTTGTCTCGATTTAGTTCCATAACATTTTTGGGACCTCAATGCTATTCCGTCTAGGTACCCGTAGGCCACGCGGTTGTCGGTGTTCTAAAGGAAAATCTGGCTTCTGTTGCACGAGCAAAAAATGTCCATGTGTTGATTCTTTCAGAGAATGTGACCCAGAGCTGTGTTTGAACTGTGCATGCAAGTAAGTCTTTGTTGCGTTGACTATTCTACTGGACGATGAATAATGTCCGCGCCTCAAGAGGTAGGACGTTCGCAATCACCTATCGTCTCTCACTGTTCTTTGAGTAGACGAGAACACGGTGTGTAGAAACTCTCAAATACAAAAATTCGCACACAGGGTCACTGTTCACAGTTGTAACCTAATCACTGTTATGGCTGATCGGCGTATTAATACCTATAGGGGTTAGAAATAAAAAGAAGCCGGTGGGGCCTCGGAGCTTTTTTGACAGAACCGGCCAATGTAGAGGACCTTATCACAGGTGCTTTGGCCCCACAGTTTCGCCGCATGGTTGCTCGATAGTTGACGTCAATTCCCTTCGTTAGAGTACGTTGGCGAGCTCATATACGAACCTACTTTCGACAGTCGCGGGTGAGTCACTGCAGGAATGCTCCCTTCTGCCCAATGTCCAATTTTTTCGTCATTCCTCAGCGAGGTTGCAGCACACCGTGGACGAAGCTATGTCTTTGGGCTGAACAACGCGCTGTCCTTGGATTCTTCCAACATTGGGAATTCGTCGCGGTTTATAGACCACTCTGGCAGTGTGGACCAAACAAGGCAACCTAATTGTAAAGCATATGGTGTGTATTCTTGTCCCTCACAGCAACGTGATGCGGTGATTGATAGTTGATACGATAGTGCGTCTCGTGAACGGGGAACACCGAATAGGGATTTATGCAGGTGAGTCATCGGGTCCTTGGATAGCAAACTCTGGGCCGATGATGACGGCTTGAACTAGCTCAGGATTTAGAGGCTGGATCGGAAATTTTACTTGATTATGGCCACGCCTTTTTCTCCAAATAGAATCGGATATGCTTGGCAATTAGCATGCTTTTTTTTTCCACAGTCGGGGATAACATGCTTCCGTGATCGATAATGGGATGTTGAACAATCCTCTGGCGGGGCTGAAAAAGGCTAGGAGAAGTCGTTTACATCCCTCCAAGTGCGCTGATGTATGTAAAACACCCAGCCTCCAATCTCCTGTAGGAGCTACATATGCATATGGAGGGAACATATTCTTGGAACCCAGCGACATGGACTTCCGCTCTAGGGTTTCTGGCGGCGCGAATGAAGCTAATTCTTGTTGGTAGAGGTCTTGCAGAGCATCGTATTCGTCGATGCATAGGCATATGTAATGAATCAAATGGCCGAGCACTTCCTCATATATTCTGAATTGAATGTACGGAATGACCAACTGAATGGAAGAAGCCATGCAACCACACCCAACATCTCAGATAGGGCTAATTGTTCAGACTGGTCGTTTCAAGATAGGAATCCGACTGTCGGGTGTGTAGGGCCAGTGCTGTGTACAGGGAACTCGAAAGCAGTAAACCCTAATCATCATCATTACTACACATCGATCATCGGCGTAGATGATGGATTACGGAAAATGTACAGTAGGACCGCCCTTTTTTCAATGTATGTAGTCGACAACGATGCATTATGTGGATGAACGCTAACCACGGCCGCCGCCATCACTATTGGCATCGATTACGTCCTTGTCCACTCTCTGATTGTCGTTAAGGACTGACCTCTTGCACCTCGAGTCACACGATGGAGAGGCAACCGTCGCTGTCACTGGTGTAAGTACCATCGAACAAGCACCCTGAACATGATCGAACACCGCTTTTAACGTTATTTTTGGTCAGTCCCTCAACTATCCTTGCGTTATGTCCCTGAGCAGTTTATCCATATTCTCATCGTCAACATCAACTCATTCACCTTCAGCTGGTCAATCATGCCAACCCTCAATTCTTCTCGTCATCTAGGACAAGCTTTTTGTGGTGGCGGCGGCCATCAACGGCCCACTGATTTCGGCCGTATCTCTCTATTCAAGCCACCGCAAGGGTCATGGCCCTGGGTACTGCTGACACTCCCGATCGTTCTTGATACTTTATCCTTGTGTCAGGTACGTGCGTTGAACCAGATCCGCCAAGTATGGGCTGAGAATCTATAATGTTATAGCCACAACCAGGGTCCTGTGTCAAGTGCTGTGCGCGCGCGAATTCTAATCGTGTCTACCTTTTTTTCTGATCAAGTCACCCAGATATTCCTACGAAATATTCAACAGCGTGCAAATCCGTCTAATTGACCCCGTGCACAATATGGGTCAAATAAGACACTGATTTCTTGGGCAGTAATTTACCTTCAGATGGGTCTCGATATATTTAGCTAGCACCCTCAGGTTTATTAGTGAGGGTTTCAGGCTGCCATCGCTCATTATTGCACCTCTCTGACTGATCCGATTGGTGTAACACCAAAATCTTTTGTTCTATTAGTCTCCGAGGCAACTGCCTCGTGTTGGCCTTAACCTTTAAGTGACGGAGTGGACCGTTTTGGCCTGAGTGGCGGAAACGTTACTCCGTCTCTCTCAGCAAACGACTTACGGGCCAGACACAGCTCCACTCCCTATATCGTAGGGTCTCGATCAAGCCCCGGATAGAGGCGCTTGACGAGCCAGATTACGAGTCCCTGTGAATATAATGTGCATTTGTCCGCGGACAAGTCATCGCTTATGCTATAAAGGCCACACGTTCTTTGGGACTTAGCAAAGGACGAACCGCGACAGCTCCAGTAATAGCGAAAGGCATTTGCCGAGGCAGAGACTTAGAAGGGGTTGTAGCAGGTGTGTAACTACGGCACAGGCACACAGCCATCTAATCATCTTTATACAGCAAAGAATACCCCTCTATCAGAAACCACCACTACCCTCAGGAAGAGCGCGTCTCTCTCGAACTTTTGTTGTTCGGCACAGACATTCGGTGGGAACGCCCCCGACTGCATGAAGTGGAGATATGGCCTCATCTAGGTCCTTCAACCCAGCCCAGCACCCATCATATGACGGTGCATATCAGTATCACATGAATTATCCGGCAACACCTGTTACAAACTCTACCCCAGTATGTGCATCGCGCATCCCATTTCAAGCTTGCAACCTCTTTGCTGACTTTCGCTTAAGCTACTGGACACCAGAAAATACTCCGGTGACTCGTTTATGCCACATATAGTCCCTGGCGGTCACTTCCCCTCTACACCATTCTACCCCCAGAATACTGCTTCCAGCACAGTCTCCTACCTATACCCGAGCGGCGGGTATGATCCTTCTTCTCCTGTAAATCACCAGGTTAGCCAATCGTATCCACCCACCATCCACCTCTCAGGAATGCCTCAGCCATACCCGAGCATACCCTTCCCATCATGTCCTGTGCCTAGAACACCCACTCCACCACCCCCGTCTCACATACATATGTACAGCTGTGAGTGGAGGGAGGGACGTTGCACTGGGTGGGCCCCAGGAAAGAACAGGGAGATGGGTGAACACCTCCGAGAATTGCACCACTTCATTGGAAACGAGAAAGACCTCGTTCGCTGTCTTTGGGGAAACTGCAACAAGCATTTGCAACGGATGAACATGGGTAGACACATCGTGAGCACCCATCTTCGTGAGACTACGACTTGCCCTCGGTGTAACAAGACTCTGAGTCGACCCGATGTCGCATCCAGGCACGAGAAGCAATGTGGCAAATGATAGACCTATTGAACTATATTCTTTTTCACACCAAGCCCGTCATCCAGCAGAATGTGATGAGAGGGTGTGGTACTAATGATCGGTTTTTACCTCCAGATTGCTACCGCTGTCCGCGTGCTCTTCCGTGCTTTCGCTTTGCATTGTTGTACGTGGCCAGGTGCTCCCTTGTATTTCTTCAGTAACGTTGCGAGCTCTCATATTTATTAACTACCTTACGTAGCACTACGACTCTCCCGGATGCTCAGTCGACATGCTGACCATTAACTAATGTTGGAACTTGTCATGCACCTTTAAGTATTTACGAACAGAGTTTATTTCCTGCCTTGAGAGAAATTGGAATGATCCCTGTGCGACGAAGAGCTGGACTGCCCATGGGGGTTGGCTGCTCTGTTCTAAGTACCTGTGCTAGAAGTGGTATTGCCGATATCAAGGATATCAAGGTAGAAAGTACGAAAATTATTTAAGTTCTAATCAGGGTACTAAATCTTGATAACATTCTGCAAATGTTATACAACTCAAAGGCTTGGAATCAACGACAACCGCGGGGGCTGATGGTTTCACGTAGATCGGCTCTATGTGGAGTCGATGAGCAGATGAAGAAGTGCAACCACTTGACGTAGTGATACAAGTGGGTAACGGCATCCATCAAATACCGATAACACAAGCGGTGGAGTACTTGTTTTTCAAGTCATGCCATTGTCCCCGTAGAAGAAGAACACGGACATAACGGAGGATCGAAGACTTTCTTCTTTCATTGCAGTGATAAATACACCCGCGGATCTTGGGGTCTAACGAAATGCCACCCGTGAAAAGTATGAACCATTCTTCTGGTGAGTTGTGAATGATGAAGCCATGGGAAGGCAACCTGCCCCATCCTAAGCATTGTAAAGAATATTTGCGTCGTTCCTAGCATTGTTCCACTTGCGGATACCAACCAAGGCACAAGTCTACACATCGTCGGAAATCATATATCCAGAAAGGTTTCAATGGCACATTTAGGTTTGATACCTGAGGATAGTCCTCAGATCAGGGCCTTGACGTGTAGCCGAACGTAAATATTCGCCATGCCCCGCGGTTCTTACTGGCAGGAAGTTACAGCATGCATTATGGCCATGGGTCAGATGGCAGGAGGCAAAGCAGTCGCCATCGCGATGGGCAGAATGGTGAGCTTCTCTTTATCCCACTAAGGACGTTATCAGCTTAGTTCTGCAGGCTGCCAGGAGACAGCGTAATTGGACAGCCATTCTTACCACACCGGTCTTGTAGTAAATATCATCTTTGACCAGTTTACGGACGGCCTCCAGACATTCGGCTTCGTAAATCATACATGACCCGACGAATTTCTTATCCGAAGGCACTACATTAACGGATTCGGCAGTCATGACACCTCCAGCTACACCTGACGTGAGAGGTTGTGCGTCATAGTCATATCCAAAGACGTGTGAAACGTTAGGGGAAGGGACTCACGAAGGATACCTTGTTGTATCAACTTATTAGCGTTCTCAAGATGTACCGCTCGGACTGCCATCCTACGAGAGAGTGCACCATCATCGATATAGTCAGGTGCCCATAATACAAACTGGGTCAGTTCGTCTGAGGGGGATGACATGATTTCGAGACGTAAAGTGGAGCCCCAACGAAGGGCGATATCAAGATTCAGGACATATGCAGACATTTGATGGATCACGTCTACAATGGCATCGCCACAGGCAACCTGCCATTTTTGGCAAGTGAGTAGGTTGGTAAACTCGATAGTCACACCAACTTCCAATCGAAACTAGCGGGTACGACTGCAAAAGCCTCGGAGTACGTGATACTTGTTCGATATGCTTCAAGTAGCCCTGCGCACCAAGCTTCCCCTTGCAAAAACATTCTCGTCGTTGGCCTTGCGATACTTGAGCTTCACCGCTCAAAGACAGCAGACCTGCTTGGTGTGGGCACCTGACTGTAGGGATGAAAAGGCTCTTGCTAGGAGGATGGCCGTCCGACCGAAACACCTTGTCACCGCCAATAAACTTATCAAGCAAGGTGTTCTTAGTGATCAATATTATCTCATTGGCCCTGCGCCAACCTATATCCCCAAGAGGTTGGTGGTGGTCTCATCACTCCCCAGACGGAAGATGCCGTCCCAGGTGACAGAAAGTTTTTTGGCTCTGTGCTACTGTTCGAAGCGAAGAACCTCGAGGCTATTCGGAATTTGATCGAGCAAGACGTGTATTGGACGGAGAATGTCGTGAGTCCAATTCATTGATGGAATCGCTTCATCATCGGCGCACTCATCATCATTCCTGGCGGAAGTGGGACAAAGATAAACTGGTCATCTTTCCCATTATTATGGCCACTACTTTGCAAGAAAGGGCTAGTATCACGCAGCCAACTCCTGAAGATTGATGGATTGAGTCCGCGGAACGGTGGCCCCTCAAGCAGCCAACATTCTGGGCCATCAAGTCTTGGTCGATCGTGATCTTTGGTTTGGGTCACCAGGGGCTATCAGTGGAGGATCAAGCCACCTGTCATGTCGTAGCTGCTCGGAGTCCGCGGACTCGCTTGTAGATACCCTACTGCGAGAGGTGTAGCGATGATGTACAATCGACATTTCATTGGATTTGATGCATTGCTCTCATTGTGAAATACGCTAGGACATAGGGAACAACTTTCAGCGCAAGTATTAGGATATGTTCTCCGTGCGTCTGTTGATCACCGTGACGTGGATCACTGAAATGGATGATGAGCTAGTCTTTCCTGAGTCAGACCCTCCTCGAAATTAGGAAGATAGTCGTTCCTAACTCATTCCTCTGAGGGCCTAGTAGCCGCTGTTTTTCCGACCGTCCATGAGGTAATGTGTATTGATGTGTTCTTTCATGGATAGAAGAGACTACGACTGAATAGGAACCTAATTTGAAGAACTCCAAGGACACCGAGGGCTATGTAATTTGCGACAGGGCAGGTTATATGTATATTAGTGATGCTTACGCATGACCCCCACACTGGCCCATTTGATCCGCTCGTGGTTGTAGGAGGGGTGAGACTGCCTGTCCGCTTGACCGTTGCGCCAAATGGCTGGAATTAGTGTCGTGTTTTTCCATCGCATATTTCCCTTTGATTGTCGCTCAGGTTTGGTCCCTTTCCTATGTTTATTTCATCTATATGTATTTGTATTTGTAGCTCTCCTGGTTTCACTCGATGTATTCCTAACCTTTCTGTTCTCTAGCGCTGCCTCCTGACTCGCCCCAACGCCTGCGGAGGTCCCATGTGGCTGTACACACGCCGAATGCCTATGTGTCCCGTCTCTTCCTCGAGTGCCTCAACCCATTAGTGTCACAGAAGGTACATAAGCTAATGTTCGGGACTCAGATAACACTGCGCGCGTACCTCGGTCAGTTATGTTTAATTTTTGATCCACTCGGACGAAAATCTCAGCAAGCGCATAGCGTAATTCGACGCTTTTGCTGATGTAGAACAACGCCGTCACAGATGGCAGCCCTGTTTACAAGTTCATGTAACTGCCACCACAACCTTTGAGTATTCGAGCTGCTGTATTCGATCGGACATCGAAAAGCGAGAGGTCGCGGACGTCAAAACGTCCACAGGACCACAAGTTGTACTTACATGACACAAACACAAATGGTGTGAACGCTGTACACCAACTTCGAAACTTTATCGAACAGCTACTCGACACATGTTGTGAACAACACGTAGTATTACATAATTTTGGAGGATGACCTGGGAGGCCGCACTACATTCCGGGTTTATGGCTACTCCACCTGCAGAGTATTTGCTCTCCGTGAGCAGAAGCTCAAGGGACCCTTGGTTGTGGTTACTGGTGTTGATCATGGTCACCCTAGCTGCAGATCCAAGTTATGATGGACTTATCGAGACCCCGTATTGGACTGAATGGTCTCTTGGGGTCCCTGCGTTTCTCGCTAGTGATTCCGAACAATGCGTGTTCTCTACCAGAAATAAAATAATCATCTCTTCCGTTCTTATTTTTTGTCATGCTTTGCGCTTCAGTTTAACAGCCAAGAGTACTGGTATCCCTTCCTTAAACTCTTTGTTGCTTAGTCGTGGCTTATCCAGTATCCAACGCTTCCTGTGATTGTCCACCCAATATTGTCGAACTTTCCGATCAACAACTGCAGTCTGTTTTGCAACTAGTCCTACCATGGGAGATCTGACGAGCAGTCCCCCACCACTTAGGAAGGCTTCGCCGCATGTTAATCATTCCCTCAACGGCCGGCCTCTTCCTACATCCCCCAAATCTTCTACCAAGCGCTTTAATGCGTCTAATTCATCTTCGTCGTCCACTGACCGGCCTCGCGATCTCCCTACGGCAAAGGAGCTAATGCGCCTCCTCGCCGTTGAGCAGGATGCCACACGCGATCTGCAGCATGAACTCTCGCTTGTGACATCTCAGCTTGCGTTCGAGCAAGACCGTGGTGATACTGCCGAGCGCAAGACCAAAGAAGCCGTTATACGCTTCAAAGACGCTAATGATGCACGCGTCATCGCCCAGGCTGATGTAGCCAGGTTAACGGAGGAGTTAAGATTATACAAGGTTGCGTTGGACAGTGCACAGAAAGAGATATTCAAGGCTCAGGACATCTTGCGAGAAGTGGAGGAACGGAGAAACGAGGCAGAGGAAGAAGCAACGAGGCTGCGGCGGAAGCTTAGGAAAATGAATGAAGAAAGGATGCTTGAGATTGCCAGAGAGGAAGGAAGGAAGCAAGGGCTGCGAGAAGGCATGGTGATGGGCAAGGACATAGGTTACCTTCATGGAAGGAACAATGGACACTTCAATGGACAAACAACCGCTGACCGCCCGATGGAGAGGTATTTCACAACTCCGGATGAAACTGAAGTTCGTAGGTCTCGAGGCGATCTTGGAGAAGAAAGCGAACCTCCTTACACTGTAACAAGCACTCATTTTCCTCCCAGCAACAGCGCCTCTACGTCCTCGTCTTCTTCCGATGGAAGGGGCCGACCGCGGTCTCCCAACCGTGATGCGCCAACGGCTTCCACGCGAACGTCAATGTATTCTCCTGCGAAAATGCTTTCGGAAATACCTCCTGATGGCTGGATCCCTGAGGCTGATTCATCTCTACTAATTAGGCTTCCACCTCCTCACGAACTAACTCGACCTCCACCAACTCCAGGAACTCGCTCGCCCGGGTTATCCAATGTGTCGGCCTCGCCTCCGCTACCGCCTATTCCAGTACCAGTTCATATTCAAGGTTCTGTTCGTATGGTCCCTGAGCCGCGCTCACCGAGCCTCCCAGGCTCTGAGATCTCAGCTGGGCGACGGCCACCAAGGGTTCGGCGACGGTCCTCTGGGGATAGTATGGGTTCTTCAACACGCACGTCCGAGCTGGACCTTCTCAATGCTCCGGAGCATTTCACAGTGCGCGGAAATCGTTCGAGCGGCCTAAGTGCTATCCCCGAGGTGGCAAGTTTCCAGGAGTCACTTACACCGTCTAACGACAGCAGTAGGCAGAGTAGTGAAGACCGCGTGGATGAGGTATGCATACCACTTATAAGAATCTCGTGCTTCTTCACTGGTTCTCACGTGTCTGCACAGGCCGGATTCGTGCACGTGTCGATGCCTACGCCTCGGGTGCATGCCGAAGCAGGAAGTTCGAAGGCATCGAGGTCCCCCTCTCAAACTCTCTCGGTGGACCAGAGAGATGGCTCGCGGCCAACGAGCAGTTCGTCCTTTGGTACCGTCAATATTACGATCCAGCCGCCGGTATGTTCACATTTGTAGTACTCCGGCTCACCCTTTTAAATCCAATGCTTTCAATTCTGAGCAGTCTCGTCCGGCGTCGAATGTCTCTCAAAGCACAACTTCGGGAACACGTCCTCACCTTCTTAGTCCTGCAGATGCAGATCGGCCAATACCGCTACCTTCCTATTCGGAACAGACACCCACAATGGTGCCTCTACCACCGACCGGCAGTACCATGTCCATGACTCTCCCGGATGGTTGTCTCCCGCCAGGTTTTGTTCCGACTGGTCCACCTACACCACTCACGTATGCGGGTAGCGAGGGGCGGATGGTGGGGAGAAATGACCCACTTCCCCAGTCTACAGCAGGATCGTATCATCATTGCCCACCTTCCCATATTAGCTATTCGGGAAGTACTGTAGCTGCGCCTCTTCCCAATGGTGGAAGTGTCAAGGGTGATACCCCTGTTGTAATACCACCCCCCTTGGGCAGATTCGCTCGAAGAGAGGAATCAGATGACTCTTCAAGCGATGCTGAATCACTCACGACTCCACCTACTCGGTATCATGCCGCCTCTACTACAGGGCATACCGCAGTGGGTGTTGCCCTCCCGCCCTCGGGCTACACAGCAGCGGGGATAACCCTCCCTCCAAGTTCTATCGCGGGTACACCTTACTCATACGCCCGGAGTCCTGGTGTCGACACTCTCTACATGAATCTGAACGGGAACGCGGGAGTGACTCCAGCTGCGCTGGGGCGTACCAAGTCGTTTTCGACTGACAGGGGTTCATCGGTTAGGGGTTGATGGCTAGTCCGACTTGTTTTGGCTTTTCACTGATAGATGTGACTCGCATCGAACACTTCTTGGGCTTCTGGACAATCTTTCATTTTGGGGGACTGTCTTTTTTATGATTCCATGACATGACATATCTACTTTCCAGATCGAGAGCGTTGACGCTGCTCGCATTTTCTATTAAGCTGCAATGCTCCCGAATCGTATATTCCAGCAACAGGAATGAGTTTATTGGTACTTGCCAGCAAGGTGGACATAAGGACAAGATTAGTCAGCGGTGTATGGTTGTGGACAGCGTTAATACTTGTTAGCCGGTGCTGTCCTTTTGTCTCAGACCAAGTAGCGCTTTTTCTTTCTTGCAACCCCCATCATTTCTACCGACACTGCTTGTCACCGCCAAACATACCAGCTGGCCTAGATGTCCTTCGCCGTCACTATCGCATAGCTGCAATCAGCCCTGTAAGGTCAACTCATCTATCTCTCACAGCGGCCACAATACATCGGCCGCCTTTGCAAACATTGTATCGCACTTGAGCACTTCTGTATTATTATCTTTCAAACCCCACTGTTGAGTCTGTAACAATGCTATCGCCATCACGAAACCATAGAGCAGTAGCCAAGTACAATGTCACAACCGAATGTAGGTTTATCCATGTGTATACATCGGCCTTCCCTGACGTGGAGTTTCATCCAGTCCCTTACCTTGGCTTGCACTCTGCCGCAGCTTCTGGAGATATTGGCCTTGTGCAGTATGCACTATCACATGGACAACCAGTCAATTCCGTTCTTGACGGTGTGCTCCCTCTGCATGCAGCTTGTGCAGGGGGGAATGATCTTGTGGTCAAGCTGTTGATTAAGCACGGGGCGGATGTCAATGCTGAGAGGTTCGTTTCAGTTTCAAGCATGTCGTTGCTCCACAACCCCTTTCTCACCTGACATGGGTTAGGCTTCCCCGGCGGTACTCTGATCGCAGTCGTGATGTAACTGCCCCCATCGTGGGCACATCGGGTTCGACACCACTCCACTTTGCAGCCGCTAATGGCCATTCAAGCGTCGTCCGCACCCTCCTCGCACAAGGTGCAACTCCAGATAGGGCAGACAAGCACGGTGTCACCCCAGAGCACATCGCACGGGAGAATGGATGGATAGAATGTGCCGAACTACTGGCGGAATGTGCAGCTAGTATGAGAGAAAAGTGGCGACTTGAAGGTGATCATACATCAGACAGCAACAACGCAGGGAAAGAACGTGGTGCGCAGTGTTCTATAGAACATCTGGAAAGTTCACTGCGAAAGCGATTAAACTTCAAGCGGTCCATTGATCATACTCTTGGTGTTCTAAAGAATGGGAACAGCATCCCGGAAGCTGAGCTGAAGTCGGTTTTCTTGCACCCGAACCTGTCAGAGCAGGATCAAGTCAAGTCGCCTGAGTCCTATTCTGTACCACTGATCCTACCAGACGCTTCTGGTCGACGTCCCTCACTAACACATATCGAGGGGGAGCCAGCTCTACGCTCGTCGTTTTCTCCCCGCTCGCGCCGTCCCAGATCTGCTGGTACAGGCGCTGAAGTTGCCTCACCGCGCAAATTGCATTCGAAGCTATCGCTTCTCAGTCTCTTCAGGAAATCAAACGTTGATGGATCCAGTTCAAGCGTGGCGTCCACTTCAGAGCAGATTGCCCGTTCCCCACCACCGTCATCGCCAATACCTTTCGCCTCCTCACCTACGTCCGGATCCATCGGTCTTCCGGTTTCACCTCGCAACTACTCTGTATCTCTTTCTTCTTCACCTCGCGATATCTCTCAAGTCGAATCTCAACGGCGGAGAATGGAGAACAATAGCCCCCCGCAAGGTGCTAGGGCTTATCCACCTCACCCCACGGATTCTCAGAACCCTTTTACTGGAACTTGTTCAGGCAATCGCTCTGTCTCTGGTACAACCACTACTTCTGGTCCCGGCGAGGAAAGTGCTAGCGACAACGCCCCATCATCGTCTTCTGGAGCCCCTACTCGACCTGGCATACTCCGGATGCATAATCGGTCGTCGTCGTCAGGCTATGGCACATCGGCGCAATCTGTATCGTCACCTCGTATTATCCGTTTTCAGAGTTCGACATCAAGTATTTCCTCTCTCGGGGGTCGCTCTCGTAACCCCAGTGGACGTGGCGGACAGTCACTACGCTCTATGAACCTCTCCTCTGGCGGTCAACGTGAAGATGAGTATGATGGTATCCCCGACACCATCGAAGAGTCGCCCGTGGTACCACCACAGCCCACTCCTCCTATATTTGTCAACATCGCTGACGAGGAGGACGAACCAGAGGAGGAGTATGGCATGCCGTTGGACAACACGACATTTCCATCAGATCCCCTGCACTTACTTGACTCGCCATCAGCAGGCCCTGAATTGCCTTTCAGCATTAAGGTTCCCCCACCTACCGACGATCCAGCGGAACTGTCCCCGACGCTAGAGAACAGAATACGTGGGGACTCTATTAGCAGTGCTGGCACCATGGGCACCACGGGCACTTGTCCACCATCCAGCTCCAGCGAAACCGCGTGGAGCGTGGGGACACCAGGTACACCTCATTTGTCACCGGGACCTGTTATCGCCTCCGCGTTAGGGGAGGTGGACACCGAGAACGGGTTACCTCGACGTAGGAAACCTTTGTTACTCGATGTTGATATTTCAACTATATCATCGCATGCGCAGGCGGAAGAACTTGTTCAGCGGGCTCAACAATCGATTCTGAACATGGAACAGTATTTCACGGAGAACACAAAGAAGGACACTGAAACAGGGCGAACACCTCTGAGTGTGAAACTGGCAGAGTACGGAGAGAGTTTGGCCATCGAACGACGGTTGAAGGAGACAAATACACTGGACGAAAAGAATGTGACCGATGGGAAAGGAGATAGACGATCCCTCCTCTCTGCTACTAAGCCACTAACCGATAACTTATCGAAAAGTGCTGGTGTCAGAGGTATGTATGCAGCTGAGCACATTCTGTCCTATAGTTTTTGACCAGCACATTTAGTGTCCCTAGATGAGACACCGTCGTTCGAAGAGGATCAAGATCATATCCGACGCATAGCGCAGTCCGCATCTGATGACATTCGTGATGCCTCCTCCTTTAATCGTCCAGTGCCAGGTGGCACTGGGCGTCTCCTGTATACGCCTCCACCTTCCCGGATACCTGATGTTGATTTAGATCCTAATATGATGGGTAACCCATCATTTGCAGGATCGACGACTACCATGAAGTTCCCTAGAAGTCATAGCCGAGACAGAGATCCTACGCGCAGCGCTCAGAAACTTTCTCGAATGGGCTTCTCTACAATGGATAGCTGGCAGCCGTCATCACTCAATGGTGAAGTTGCTCGCTCGCCCCCACCGAAACATCTTTTTGGAGGCATACGAACCTTGATGCAGAGCTTCCAGGGTAAATGAACAATGGACATGTATTCTCAACCAGTTGCGACACCTATTGTTGTCTTGTTTTACGAGTTATTTTGTTGGTCCTAACCAGTGTATTTCTTGCATGTAGCAAGTTTTTTTTTTCAGTGTCAGCTATGTAAGTGGTGTATTGGGCATTGTCACGCTATCATATGACTGCAAACAAAAACAAAAATTAACCATCACAAATCCCAGGAAGAAATGCATATGCAATACTCTACGTAGCTATTCTATGTAAGGCAAAACATCGAAGCTCATTATAATTGTTCAGAACGACCGGAACTCCTTGTAGTGTCCCCTCTCATGGTGCAGGACTTCTCATGCTTCCTGTTGGCATCTTGTCTGGAGAGCGGCATGTGACAATATCTGCAATATACTTTGACCTCCAGATGAAAGGCAACAATGTGCCTCGCAACATTTCTTCGCTGGAGAGTGCTACCGCAATGTTCCCAGGCGCACACCACTTGTTCTCCATCACATACGAAGTCATGATAATCGCGCAGATGGCGGGCAACACTATTTTTCTCCCCCTCCAACGACCCAGGACACTGGGTGCCATGATGGGACCACCTGCAGGAGAACTGGGCGATGGTGGTGGCATTAGACATAGCACCGGTCGAACCAGGCGGTGGTAGCTCCTCTGGAATTATAGGCGAACGCATAGAGGCTGTGGATGTAGGTTGCATGTAGCGTGTTTGCGGAGTTCTCGGTGGACCTTGGGGGACTCCGTATGTGGCACCACTGGGACCAGGGACATGGGACATGGGTGGACCATAGGCCGCAGGCGAAGGATACAATGCAGTCAACGATGCTGTGTAAACGGGGGTGGACACGCCAAAAACTGGTGTCGGATGGGGCGCAACAGTGTCTACTCCTCGAGGCTCATGTAGTTGTGTGTACGTTGGCTGCGGGGCTACAGGAGTATAAGTGGGCGATGTCGGAATCACAGACTGTTGGTATAGTTGAGGCGGGTATACAACCTGGTGCGGGTTTGCGTAGGGGAAGTGATGTTGTTGGACATATTGTGGAGAGGAGAGGGGAAACGAAGTATTCGGATGGCTGACTAATGGAAGTCTAGAAATGGTATTAATTCCCCCGTACAATGTCTGAGGATTGCAACCCTACCCAGGATTGTTTATCGTGTTCTGGTGCCACGCAGGTGTGAAACGGCTGGTTTCCGGCTCATTTGAACTGTTACTGGACCTTCCCGTCAATTGAAACCACCTTTGTATCATGTCGGATCCAACTTACCTTGGAGAGGACCAGGTTGATCTATTTGTTCCCATCTCGTGGAGTGTGCAGGAGTACAAATGTCGAATTTGCGTCGAAGAGGCAGGGAAGTATGTTCTGTACTTATATCGCTGTCTGGTGAAGCCTGCTCCTTTTTATTTTTTGGAACTAACCTCCACATGGTCCAAGCACTGATGATCGGTGACCTGAGGTCCCGGTCGACACATTCGAAGGCTGCATTGATCTCTACAGCAAATTCAAGAACACAGCGGTGGCGACGTATAATCTGACTCATGATCGCGGTGAGCGCGTGGAAATGTGGGGCAACACTACTTCAATCAGGCTATGTCTTAAATATTTTTCTTTCCACCCGCAGATACCTACGTGAGGTCCAGGCTACCACCTTCCATGATTCTATACAGAAACAAGCAGCTGCGAATGAGCTGGTTGGCCTCACAACACGCATTGCACACCACCGACTATGCTCAGTAATAATATCGACCACCGCCATAAGATGTATTCCTACCCATCCGGTGGTGGCTTGCCAAGCATTGTGGAAGGACCGGTAGTTCTCAGGCCGTGATCACCATGCACGACGTGCGGGTGGTTTGGAAACCACGAACTGCTTCTGAGTTTCTATCAGAAGATCATGTATTAGATGAACTGGGTCCGTTCCTACCCTCTCTTTCTCAGGAAGCTGTATGCACAGGACGAGCATACACATCTGCACTGTGGCAACAACCTGAGTATGGACATTTCAGCTCGCCCATCGAGTTCATACGAGAAACATCTCCTAACCTTGAATGTGATTCAGATGACTCCCTCTTTGGTGAGCACTCCTGAGTCGTATCCAATCTTAACTGGTGCCGTGTGAATTGATACTCATCACGGACAATACTGGTCTTCCAAGGCGGAATCACGTGCAAGATGGATAACAAGGTCCGTTAACTCGAATTAGTTTGGATATTCTTTGTGCACACGTTCCACCTCATCTACGATCAGATGACAGGGAAAGGGGTGCCTAATTTAAGTGGCCGATAGGTAACCCTCGACAAGAATTCATCCGCGAATGGGTACAAAGCATAGTCACACTCCGCGACAGAACACATGTTGGCGAAATCTGCACGGTAAATGTTTCCAAGTAAGCTCCACAGTGCTAGTCGTCTCATGGCAAAAACTTGAATGGTACGATGACAATGCATGTCGAAGGCCTGGCTGAACCAAAGAGATTTTTGGAGGATGTGCGAGGTTGACGGAAGCATCACGCGGGAACGTGGATGAGGCTTCGTGCTTACTATGTCACCTGGCGCAACTCACTCATACAGTTCCTGTAAGGAATACGAAGGCTATAAATATCAAGGTTTGAAATGAGACAAGCACTCAGAGGACGTTGGTACGTCCTCTGTAGAGTTTATCTGGGAAAATTCTAGTGGTTTAAGCAGTGGAATAACCGATTGCAAGTGCTATAGGCACGTCTCTCTTGCTCAACGCGGTAGGATGATGGCAATTTAAACCACGAGCTACATGGCATTTATGCTGGACCTACTGAATGACAACAGACCAAAATCCCTCTTCACGAGATGAGCCTTTGGTGGTTGGGGGACCGAGGGAACTGTAATCATTCATGAGAGGTTTCCATTCCGTAATCAGAAATGAAGGAAGATCGCTTCTCTCCGCCGTTTAATGAGGTAGGGTCACGGTTTTGGCTCAGGTGGAAATGAAACCTTCCGCCTGTAGGTTCAACATGTAAAGATAACAACTTGTTCATATGGCTAATTTCATGCGCATTACCGCAACTGTCTCACTTAGTCAGAAATCCTTCAAACCAAATTCCAAAGGCAGCATAATGACTTGGGTTAGACATCAAGCCTATTGGGCCAACCGCCTCTACACTGCGACTGGACGATATGTACTAGGCCTAAATCAAATAGCAATATCTGTGTTCGGGTTTAATAACCAAGTAAAATCTATTACGCACGACATTCAAGGATTTACAATAATCCGTTGAGCCCCATGTGTCCGATTTAGTGATTGTGTAGAACTAGACTAGTCGGTTGCTACACAATATTACCACTTGTCCAAAAAGAATCTGTTGAGTCATAAAAGGGTCCTCCATCAAAAATGTTCCCTCATTTTGCAAGACCCATCAGGCGTTTGCCGCGAATAACGCCCAGTCACCACGAGGCGTGTATAGATGGACGGGAATTATCTAGACACCAAATCTAAGTCTATCCGACTTACAAGCGCAAGTATTCATTTACCGACTGGTTGGCGTTTCTTCTTCGGAACGATGACTGGAAATTGCAAGTGAGATATCTTGCGAAATGATAGCAGCTGAGGACCTCGTAACGCCAAGTTCACGCGTGATCACGAGTAAACGAATACAAATGATTGTAGTCCCTGACACTGAAAGGCGGACGAGCCGAAACGTAGCGAAAAGCACTGACCACAGCAATGGCAGCATATGATATCTGATGCTTCTGCTGTAACGTTCCGAGTAGTTTGGGGATGATTTTGTAAACATTTCATTTGCTGGCCCGATGCATACGCAGTGGTTCCACCGAAAGCAGTGGGGAACCTCCAGGACCGCTGTACGGTATTATTTTTTACCTGATAGTCTGTACGGAGCTAATCGTGCACTGTACTCTGGTGGACCGGAACACCACAGGTACTCACCTGTACAGCAGTCAAGTAGACAGACACGTGTGCTTAACCACGTATACGTCCATCCGCATCATCACTGCTACACAGCCTTAACCACACTGGCCGTGACTCGCGAAGGCGGTTAAGACGGAGCCAATGATCAGAATAAATCGTGGGCACCGGGAGCCGAGGAGACGTACAAGAGTCAACCCAAGACGTGGCCCTATAACGCACATTTTGCGGCCCTTGAGCAGCGAACGACAACCAGTGTCAATCCACACCCTGAAGGCACAGTCTCGGAGAACACAACTCGCAGCCAAGAGTATGGAGCACGACTCACCTTCTTAGCCACCGTGGAACTCAAGCTCCTTTCCCGTTCGGGGTATCAAGAGGAGTCTGAAATTGGTATCGCAGTATAAAACCTTATCTAAACCTTAATGATCGTCTGCAATCTTCACCTTTCCCCACTACAAAGCCAAAAAAAAAAGTGAATCATGTCGGCGAAAGTTTACGTCGGGTAGGCGACTGTTAGGCTCTCCGCAAGTTATCTGAGTCAACTGATCGTATCGATGTAGCAACTTGAGTTGGAATACCACTGATGAGACCCTGCGCGAGGTTGGTCATCTTCGGGAGTTTAGCACAATTGATGTGTGCTGATCCTGTCTAAATGCTTGGTCAGGCATTCGGCGAATTCGGCGAGATCATTGATGTGCGCGAACCTCCATCATCGCGCGGCGATGGTCGAGATCTCCTCTCCATGTTATGTTGCTGAATGACTTTCGTACATGTCCCGTTTGGCCATCATCGACAATACCTCTTTGATGCTATCCGATTCCGTATTGCAGGCCATCGTAATGAAAGACCGAGAAACCGGTCGTTCTCGCGGCTTCGGTTTTGTTACTTTCAGCAGCGGTGCAGGGGCTGATGCTGCCATCAACGGACTTCATGAACAAGAATTGGACGGCAGGCGGATCAGGGTTAATTTGGCGAATGCTAAAGGAGGTGGTGGTGGTGGCGGTAATTATAGTGGCGGGGGCGGTGGCGGTTATGGGGGCGGTTACAGCAGAGGTGGTGGGGGGGGGGGAGGTGGCTGGTGATCGCCTTGAGTGCCTCGTGTAGCAGGGACTTTCTAATGTAGCATTCAGCCATCCATGCGTCACTTTGTATGTTTGATGTAAAACTGGTTGATACCCTTCGTGGTAGCCACGGAAAATGGCTTGTTTCGATGCAATGTTTTTTTTTGGGTTGCCGAACTCATGACGAATACGATATCGGGTCTGGCCAGCCTTAGAGACGGTGAGCGAAGGGGACACTCACCCGAGCTTGTCGTGAGAAATCCGTCTGGTTACAGCGATATGTAGTGTGGTCGAGACTCGAGAGTCCCGTGTATGATGTTTCGGACAAGAAGCGCTGCCACAATTGAAGAGGCTGTAGAAATCATTGAAAGCGAGGGTTCTGCCTGCGCAGGCGGCTTTCGAGTGCAGCATGTAACATTAATCCCCAATTTACTAACAAGTATGGTATGTGGACATCAGGGCAGTAAGGAGAGTTTGATCATCATCTGCCAGATACATTGTACAAGCACTGACGGAGAGGGAAGGAGAAGCAGAATAACGGGGTGCTGCAAACACGAAAACAAACATTTTACGGCGGAGTGGAAGTCTCCGCTAGATAGCAGTCATAATGCGCACTCGAAGTTCACTAGTTATTCCCAGAACCACCACCCCCTTGTCGATAGCCACTTTCGCCACCTCGTGCGGTGGTTGAGAGTACCAATGGAACTGTGAACTATCACAGATCCAGCACTCTTTGGCCAGGGAAATTACATTCCGTGACCAGCGAGAATGAAGGAAGATCACTCTTTTCCTTCGATTAAAGCACGTAGGCACATGATTAGGCTGGTCCAGGGAAAAAAATAAACTTTGCCACTTGTAGAATGCGTGTCGACGACGAAAATATCACCCGTTCAAAGCTCCACGGACGGCCGAAAGTCTCACTTAATCAGAGGTCTTTCTGACCACCGTAAAAGTTAACCATCTAGTCCACCGGCCTGGGAATCAATATCAATAACCAAGCAAACTCTGTTACACACGGGACTAACATTCCTCTGTTGACTCCCAAAAAGTCCTCTATCAAGGTTCAGGCCAAAAATGTTCCTTCATTTTCCAAGATCGGCCAGGTCGTGATCGGAGAGCCACCCAGTCGTGGGCGAGTACGGACGGACAGGGGTTATCTGAGCACCAGATCTAAGCCCCCTGCCTTGTAGGTATAATTACTCGCTTACCAATTGTTTGGCATTTCTTTTCAGAATTTAACAGTGGGAGGCCTCCAAGACTGCGCAGTACAACTATGACAGCCTAGACTTTGCTGGTGGATAGACACGTATGGCTTAACCAAGAATACTGCCACCGCAAACACAGCCCGATCGGTCGACGGCCATGACCACCTGACACGAAGGGTGAGGGAAGTAGAGCTTAGTCAGCGAGGGCACAACCAGAAGCGATGGCTCTCTGTAATATTGGTAGTGCTATTACTTTCTCTGTGCCTTATCTGCAGTCATACACGCACCTCAATGCATTGCCTTCAGCTGTCTCAACGGACCCAATAAATCGTGGCCGTGACTTGAGGGGACTTACCAGAGAATGTGGCCTAGCATCCACATTTTTCGGTCCTTGTAAATGCTCTGGGAAGAACTATGATATCTTTAAGTTGCACAGACCGATGACAACC
Source organism: Scleroderma citrinum (assembly GCA_029372045.1). NCBI lineage: Eukaryota > Fungi > Basidiomycota > Agaricomycetes > Boletales > Sclerodermataceae > Scleroderma > Scleroderma citrinum. The sequence continues at coordinate 1,511,703 of JARFMN010000002.1, forward strand.
GGTGCCAATCCACATTGGTTACTTTTGGAGGCACAGTCTCAGAAAACCACGGCGAGAACGCACCTTTCCGATGGTTAGCCACGTGTAATGGCTTAGGGTTTCGCTTTGGGAGACTAGAATCAAGAGGAGTCTGAAATTGATATTGCAGCAGTATAAAGTCCAGTCTAAATCCTAACAATCGTCTACAACTTTCACCTCCCCCCACCATAAGACAAAAAGATTTGAATCATGTCAACAAAACTTTATGTCGGGTGAGTCATTGTCAGGCTCTGCACAACCTACCTGGATTAACTCATCGATGCAGCGGCTTGAGTTGGAACACCACCGATGACACCCTGCACCAGGTTGGTCATCTTTAGGGGCTCAGTACGAGCGATGTGTGCTGATCCTGTCGAAAACCTTGGCTAGGCATTCTCCGAATTCGGCCAGGTCATTGATGTGCGCGAGCCTCCATCATCGCGCGGCGATGGTCGAGATCTCCTCTCTATGTTATGTTGCTGAATGACTTTCGTATATATCCCGATTGGTCATCATCGATAACATCTCTTCAATGCTATCCGATTCTGTATTGCAGGCCATCGTAATGAAAGATCGGGAGACTGGTCGTTCTCGCGGTTTCGGTTTTGTTACTCTCAGCAGCAGTACAGAGGCTGATGCTGCCATCAATGGACTTCATGAACAAGAATTGGATGGAAGACGGATCAGGGTTAATATGGCAAATGCCAGAGGCGGCGGCGGAGGAGGAGGAGGAGGATATGGCGGCGGCGGAAGTTATGGTGGCGGTTACAGCGGTGGCGGCGGTTACAGTGGTGGTGGTGGATATGGTGGCGGCGGTGGCGGCTACGGTGGTGGTCAATACTGATCGATTGATCATTGGTCGCCCCGCTCGTGGTAGTGGCTCGTTTCGATGCAACATTGTACTTTAGGTCCCCAAGCTCCCGATTTGAATTGGATGGTACTTCCAAAAAAAGCATACCACCCAGAGAACTTGAAATGAAATGCAATATATGTATATACTAACATACATTTTGCCTCGAATATGAACGTCAATCCCTCGTTCGCCGACAGTTATCTTACGTAACACGGGATATCAGTGGTGGGTGGACAGTAAGGAAAGCATGATCATCATCTGGCATCGTACAAAGCTCATCGTAGTCAACACATACTGACGTAGAGAACTGAAGGAGAAAAAACGAGATGCTGCAAACACTGAGAAGTTTTACGAGAAAGGGGGAACCTCCACGAGACACAATAGGCACTCAAACAGTTCAATAGGTGCCCCCATAACCACCTTGCTGGTAGCCACCTTGTGGAGGAGGGTAACTTGAGTATCCACCACCTTTGGAGGAATCAGAATCAGTATGTTTTCGACATGATCATGAAGTGCTATTACCATAGCTGAATCCTTGCTGGCTGTATGGTGCAGCACCGTATCCGCCTGCGCCTCCTGACGGAACGTAAATCAATGGTTTCCTTGACACCCGGAGGAGCTCACCGCCATAACCTCCACCATAGCCACCGCCACCGCCACCGGCGCTGTACCCTCCACCACCTGTCGCCGGACGGGCATTAGCAAGATTCACTTTAATCCTTCTACCGTCAAGCTCCTGCTCGTGCATGTTACTGATTGCGGTATCTGCTTCCTGAGGGGTGGAGTATGTCACAAATCCAAACCCACGCGAACGGCCAGTGTCGCGGTCGCGCATGACAATACTCTAACCACAATATGCCAACAATAGTAGACACATTACGGTTCGTAGTATAAGCTTGACTTTTAACAGACAGAAAACAAAGCGCACATCGACCACTTGACCAAACTGGCTGAAGGCCTGAATTGCCACAAGCAGGAACGAGGTCCACAGGAGAGGGAGAACATGCCAAGATAAGGAAATGTGTAAGAGACGATCGCTTAGATATAAACGGGACAACATAGCAAGAGCCAAATCCAATCCTGCTATATTTCATTACTGACTTGACGTAACGTGTCATCAGTGGTTCCCCAACTTAAATTTCTACACAGAATCGGGAACAAGCCAACAATCAGTCTTTGCTTCCCTGGGCCATGGGGGAACAGAGGAAGCATGTGTCTAGTCAAGTCAAACACGAGAATGCAGACTGACCCAACGTAGATTTTAGCAGACATGGCTTGATCTGGAGACAACGGACGAGAAGGAGTGCTAGTACAACAGGTGGCTGTTTCTTTTGTACACGAGACCGAACCGTGAACCAAGATCAGGAACCCCAAACGGAACAAGGACGTGGACGTTGGAGAGAGAGTTGCAGGAGAAACGGGGACTTCATCCAACGCCCCTCTTATAATCGAGTCTTCGCAACTTCAAACTCCGGTCTGAACTCTAACAAGGCAAGTAATCTAGACCATACGTATACTTGCCTGTTTTGGTCACCATGATCGGATTACCCCCGCTCTATTGAATAGGGGACAATGATAAACGGAGATGTCCGAAAGGGTCACGAGCACATGAATATGGACGGCCGTCGAGTGGATCTGCGCCGTCCTCATACGGCTGGGGAACCGCGGGGTTAGGTTAATGGGTTTTGAAGACAAGCACCGCGATATCACCAAAGGAAATCAACTTACTGACCCGGGGAAGATAAGGCTACGCCCTATATCTAGTTCACATAGCACAGGTAAAAGGAACCGTGATAACATTTGCATGATCGTCGTGACGGTCGTAAACTACTGCGGTATAAAAGAATTTGGCTCCGAGATGATGTGAGACATATGAAACACTGTAGAACTGCGATCTGGATGAGAAACGATGATGGAACACAGGTCAGTAAGTCAGGAATAGTAAGGGGAGTGTAGGTCAGAAATGTGAAATAGAAATCAAGAGAAAACGACTCGCGAACTTAACACCAATCCATTACGTGGATCCACTGCTCCCTATCTGCATGAAACTCTTTCTTCTTTTCTTCTTCTCTTCTCGTTCCTTGTCCTTGTCACTTTGCCTCGTGATCTCTCCAGAGTTACGCGCACTATTTCCGCCACTTCCAGTTCCACTCCCAACGTCCGCATCTTTGACGCTCGACTCTCCACTTCTGTCTTTGCTCTCGCCCTTGAGACTGGAATCCCTCTTGAGCACATTGGCAATGTTCGCGATACCAGGGATACCAGGAATACCAGAGCCCTTCCGTGGCATGCTCAATGAGATGCGGCGTGCAACACGTTGGAAGTTTTGTGACGATATCCGCTTACGCTTGCCATCTGCCGGTTCGCTGTTGGGTGTACCAAAAGGATCTGGCGTGCTGGCGCGTGGTGGAGTTGTGGTGGTGTCGAATGTGACTGAGGCACCCTGGACGTGCCCTGGGATTGCGGGGCGTGGTTGTGACGAGATAGAGCGGGTATCGTCTGAAGTAGGGAATGTGACGGGAGCTGGCACTTGGGTAGTCGTCTCATCCGACGTGGGGAATACAACAGGTGCCGCGGAAGGGGCGGGTTCAACTTCGGATTCTGAAGTTGGGAAAGTGATAGGACCGCTGCTGTCCTTCGCGGGAACGGCAGGTGCGATGGACTCCGCACGGATCGACGCAGTCGGAGCATGCAATGAAGGAGCACGGACAGACTCGGCTGGATGAAGGGAGGCAGAAGTAGCGCGGGGAGACTCGGCCATAACGCCAGAACCTGAAACTGCCTCGGCATCGACAACTTCAACGTCATATCCAGCGGCAGAGGGAGCAGAGCCAGCGGGGGCAGACGTTTCCTGGATGTGCTCAGCCCACATGGTCGCAAATACACCGTTTGCCTCGAGTAGCTCCTTGAAGGTACCCTGCTCAGCAACCCGACCATCCCTGAGGACAATAATCCTGCGAGCGAATGTCAGCAGTTATTTCAATGAGTCAAGAAAACTCACTGATCAACACCCTCCTGGACGTTTGCCAAGTGTGTATTGCTGACTTCCCATAAAACGGTTCTCGAGCTGTTGACCAGCGTCAACACATCGGCATCAAGATCGCCTTCGACAAGTATGATGCGTGCGTCCTTGGCAAGTGCACGAGAAACAGCCGAGCGCCGCTCATCTTCACTAGTCTTGGCCACAACCGCAACTCTGTCACGAATATTGAGGAGGGAAATATCCTGGATCTTCTTGCCGTTGAGATAAATGGTCCCGTTATTGGGATCAAGGGAGTACAGGCGGTAGAGTAATTTCAAGATGGTCGATTTTCCGCTACCAGGAGCACCCACAAGAGCGACAGTAGCTGATGCAGGTACAGTAAACGAGACGGAGGAAAGCAAGGGATTAAAGGGCTGCGTATGCTCGGCAGAGTATGGGTAAGTAAACGATACATTTTCTGCAAGTGGGTTAACTAATGTACACATCAGTGGTCAAGACACGAACCGAAGCGGATGTCGACACCATCTCCATCGAGAGATCCATTCCCAGAGTGAGGAATCCCAGCAGGCTGAGCCAATACATCAAGAGCTGCACGGACATCCTCCAGTGTTCTGGACAAACAAGGGGCCGACGAGAAAGGGAGTACGAGCTAACAAAGTATAACATTTAGGTCTTCCCACTATAAGCAAAAGAATATCACTTACAGCACCCCAGTACCAAACCCAGAAAACCCAGGCACCGACACTCCAGATGCCATCAACAACTCCCTGTGCGATGTAAAGGCTTCCAAGGAGAAGGCCACCAGAGACAATGAGGCCTTGCACCAAAGTAAGCAACGCAAATGCAGGAGACACGTGAGACACAGAGCAAGGCACTGTAGGTAGGGAGAGAACACAACTCGCGTATACTAGTCAAAGACAGTGTCAATGTCATAACTGCAGAAGAAGCGATTAATATACTCACCGTAGATATCTAGGACGATGAAGACACCCAACGCAACTTTCCAATCAAACAACAGACCGAATATGACAATACCAATGAAGGCATCGAGCACAACGGCCTCAACGATTGACAGTGCCTCGACGGCCTTGGAGACTGCGCCTGTGGGGTAGAAATATACCTTGTCCTTCACGCCAGTGGTATCACCAAGGGAGAGACCGAGGACGTGAGCAGTATATGCGGATTCAAGGATGGAGTCTGCATGTCCACCAATACGAGATCCGAGCGCAAGGACCAGTGCTGGGATGCCATTTGGCGACGTCAAAAAGTACAGGACGACAAAAGTGAAGATGTATGGGTAAGGCGAGGTCCCAAAGGGCATAGGAATGGGGTATGACGTAGCAGGTGGGTGAGAGATGAATGCATTGACTGCCGCTGCCAGGGAAAGAGGTACAAGAGGTTTCAAGAGGCGAGTGATGATGTGTAGCAGGATCGCGAAAGCCTACATAGACAGCTCAGCCAACCAAGATCAACGTGGGATAGGTGTGCACTTACAGTGAGGAAGTTAAGTCGGCCAGAGTGCAACGAGTAAAGGTAAGTAGTCAGAAGACGAAGGGTAGCGAAAGCTGTTCTATGTTTCGCGGGGTGCTGCTGTGGCACGACGTCACTATGCGGTAAGCACTATATTTGATAGACTCACCTTGGCGACTGGACACGTGGGGGGTGGACCTGACTCGCATTGATCCAGCGTGGTAAAGGTACCATACTTGCTACTTTCACCAGTGGGGCCATCCTCCTGGAGAGGAACGTTCTCATTGCTGTTTACCTGTACTTCTGGTTGTGTTTCCACGTGAGTGTAGACGATGCGCGGAGAGTACAATGCGAAGAGGAGTGGGGTGAGGATGAGGACGCGGACGAAAGGGGCAAAGAGATGGAAAGTGTCTGGAATGCACTTGGACAATTTAGTGTTGTCACAGAGATGTGCTGCGCCTACAAGGGCCGGGAGCAATGAACAGGAGTACGTTAGTGGTGTACGTAGTATCAAGCTGTGTGCGTACCACGTGTCGTGACAGAGAGAGCAAGAAGGACGACTTGTACGATGTCCAATGTAAGTGCAAGTGCGATGGCAAGTGAGACCCGTCTAAATGACCATACTTGGACGTTGTGGATATCCCTCCAAGCTCCGACAGCAGCAAGACCGGCATAAGCAACTAGACCGAGGAGAGAAGCAAGAGGGATGCCAGTTCCGAGAGTCCAGGCCTTGTTGAATACGGCGTCCGCGACATAGGCCAGCCCGTCGACGAGAAAAGAGAGAGCAGATAGAGAAAGAAGGACAAGGATAAGAGTTCTCCTTGGGACTCGTGACTGGACGACGACGGGAGTGATCGGAGAAGGAAGAGGAGAAAGTGGCTTTACGAACAAAAGAGAAAGGGTTGCAAGGAAGACGACCGCGGGCGAAGACACACGGACTGCGAACAGGACCGTTGCAGATGCGCCAGCACCCAAGGGTGGTAGCAATGAAGTGAATCTAGATCCTTGGTGCATTTCCATCACCAAGATGGACGATGATGAGATGACTTTCTGCTCGCTGTCGATATTAACGTGCCCGTCGTTGGTCGTCGGTTGTCGTCGTCGTCGTTGTCGTCGCCGTGGAGCGAAAAAGAGGCCCAATCGTGGGAATCTTGAAGGCAGCGATGCTTGCCTTTTGAGCTGACGGGTGGCTGTGCACATTGGAGCGAAGATAAGCTTAGTAAGCAACTCAATCAGCCAACACGTGTGTGAGGCGTGTGCCGTATGACTCTGAGGTCACCGTGAAAGAGCGTCAATCAACGCGCACCCCTTCATCTTATCCTTGTTCGGTGCGTCCAACATCTTGCAGACACGCCGAGACCAGGCCGACACCTCGTGGCATCGAGATATTCGTGTCCCTCTGACTGGGCAACAAGTCAGCATTGCGATGATCCTGTGTTCACTCTACGTGGAAAATAGTTTTCATTCCGTGGCCATTGTTCAGACCCATGTCGGATTGTAAGAACGTTGAGCTGATTACAATACTATATTGGGGATTGACAAGCCTCCATATTCAATGTAGATCCATTACATGTGCAAGTTGTCTTTCCGGGCCTCGAAAGTAATGTTTAGGCGAGCACTGAGACGAGACTGTCGAACACAGCATAAATAACTCAGTCCAGTATGTCGACGAGTAAAGACGTCCAGGGAGAAATGCTATCACGCGACAAATTATTCGTACAGCCCCAAGTCAATGCACCATCCCCTAACAACATATTTCCTCTACGATGGCGTTGGCATGCTCCTTCGGATACCCACACTCCTGAACTAGCATCTCCCTGATGGCCCGTTTCTTGGGCAGCTTACCTCCTCTGATAAAATATCCCATCTTCTTCAAGAATGCCGACAACCACATGTCTGTGTCCACCACGAATGGTATTCCAGGTTCGTGTACATACGTCTTGAGTAGCCTCAGTACGACTTGACGTGACTCGTCCAGTTTGGTCCTATACGCAGCAGTGTTCTTGCCGATTGCAGTAATACATGCGTGACCGATGCAGTCAATCTTGAGGTTAGCAATGTCTGCTTTGTTCTCCTCCCACCATCCGTCCATCACATCCTCGTTCTCTAGGTGCGTGACGACTATGGCTACCGGCACTTTCTTCTCGCAGAGGTACTCCTGGAAAAGCTTGTAGTTGGCTAGCTGGGCTGCATTTATCCTTCCCCCACGGATGCAGAACAACAGTAGGTCGACACCTCCTGCGCGGTTCAGGGCTTCGATGAGCTTGTACGCCTTCTTGATTGCGTTGAGATAATGGCTTCCCTCTACTTGTGCGCAATTGAGACCGACGGTATCGAATATTCGAAGACAAGATGCGTCACCAATGAGGCGATACTCTTTTGAATCCAAAGTGCAGCCTCGCACTCGCGACGAAATCAGAGCCTTCTTATACCCGGCGATAAGATTGATGACGGAACTTTTTCCAACCCCCGTCTCCCCAAAGAGTACAACGTTTGGTAGCCGGATGAGGGGGTTGGCTTTGCCAGTCAAGAACGAAGCATCCCTGAGTGACAAACTACATTTCTCGGTCAAGATCTCCGGAGAACCAGCGAGGCGATCAAAAAGGGGATATACTGGGTCATCCAGAATGACTTCGTTGTTGTGGGGCATGGAGAGCCCGAGGAGCTGTATCACCATAGCTTTCGATTGCCCATAACGAGGATCGTTGAGTGAGCCCCGCAGTGGTTGGGTGGTGATACAAGCGTGCCCTGCGAAATTCAGCCGGAACTTCTTGATATCCTTCAGGTTCCTTTCCCACCAGTCTTCCATCGACCTCTCTTTCTCCCGATGTGTGGCAATCAGTGCGATGGGCACTGTACCATCGAAAAAGAAATCGTTGAACAAATGATATATGTGTCGAGTCGTAAGGCTCAGTTTGTCTTTGTTCGTGCAGACGAAAACGATATCAACTCTGGTTTTCAATGATTGTATCAAGTTGCATGCCCTTTCGTATGGAACAAGATGGCTCAAATTGCCCACGCGGGCTGAGCTGAAGCCCATAGTGTCGTACGCACGGACCTCAGTAGAGTCCACGTTGAACGTATACTCCGCAAAGGCTTCGGTACAATTGGCGACATCCGACGAGACTAACGCCATGGGTTTATCAGCGAGTAAGTTGATTAGGGCGCTTTTCCCTGCCCCGGTTTCACCTACAATTACGATGCTCAGAGTCATGCTAGTCAGAGTAAGCATTGCTTCTGCCGTATTCCTGTTCCCTGGACTCACCCGCTGCCAAGAATCCAAGAAATGCACCTATGTCTCCCTGGCAGTTACCACGACACGTCACCTACGGACGTAAAGGATGTTCAGCGAACCCGAAGGGAAAGAGAACCGAAGATTGATCGATTTTACACACACTTTGGCCGAGGGTTTCCAAAAGCTGACCGGTCTTTCTGACTGGTTGAGTACTTAGTTATCGTGGAGGCCTTCAGGTATGTATCGTGAACGTGTCCATGAACACCTTGCAAAGCAAATAGCAAACACGTGGTAAGCCCGAGCATGGATTACACGAGGCTGAGTGGCAGAGTCAGTGAGGTACCTCATGATGCGATTCTTCGTAGCACGACGAAGAAACGTGCCTATGCACATCAATTGTCAGACCCATATCTACTGTGCCATCTGTCCGTAGCGTCCCAAAATTCAAACCCTTGGGGACTTGTCAGCTAAACTTTGACCTTCTTTGCATGCAGTAAGACATGTCATCAAACCCACCTTCCTCCCCTGGGTAGACGAAAGACTCCGATGAAAACGGTCATGCTTATGGTGTTCGGTGTGAATTACTAGTGGAGAAAGAATGTCATTTGTTTGGACTCTCGGAGCGGTCTGGGTGTACCCCCAAACTTGGTCTGGTGGTGGCAAGGCCGTGAGATGGTCTATGCTTCTGTTTCACTACATACTAAAACGGCAGGGAATTCGGTCCAGAAGACTGTTCATTGAGCAGAACAAGACAGATCAACCGGATAGTTTGGAAACAAACATCTCCATCGGGTTTTGCTGGCCTGGCTACGTAACCAGTGATCAAAATCTGTCGATTTTATTCAGCAATGTCTCCAAAATTGTCCAGTGCTATACGAGATACAGCTCCAAAAGTCCAAAGTGGATCTTTTAATCAAGATGGCTCCCAAACAAATCAGTGACATACGACTCTACCGTCGACTTGGTTGGCATGCAAAGATCCTTGGTGTATGTGACCACACACGTCCCGACTGATTTCCAGCTTCACAAACACTATACCCCTCATGTAGATCGATGACACCCCTTCGCTGTCGGCCTTGAGGTGACAGGTGGCTTAGAAGTCTCGAGAAACCGTCAGGACAAGCAATTCTAACGCTGAAGCGCAACTATCGTATTTCGATATAAACCAATCTAAGCCCCTTCGAAGCTTCATAGGTCTCCTTTGGTTACTATTACCACAAAAATATCGCTTCTTCCGTTCCTGTCATGATTCTAGCATAACGGATGCGTCAAGGTATGATACACCGAGCGCAATACGTCGCAGGAAATAAAGAGGCTAAGCTTATGAAGACTTGCTCGGAGCTTGTCTGGAAACCGTAGGTTAGTTATCAGAATGGCTCGCTTCCGCAAGGCATCTGTAAACAACATACACAGCGTGTTCCCTCTATGATCATCGTCGTGTCTAACACCTGGTCTAATTGTCAAGAAGCATTGGCCAAACGACGATAGTAACGTCGAGGGTCATTCGACCAGGTACACAGACTTTACGCCCTTGATGGAGGAGACCCTTGTGGCTTACATATACTAGGCTAGACCCCCTTTACACAGCGTCTTCCAGACCACTTCTTCTGTCCAGCTACACATTCCACCAACGCTGATGTCGATATCACTCCCTCAGTGTCCCATTATGGTCGTTGAGTCGTGTATTCGCTCTACTGTAAGTAGCCGTAAGTACGACTTATAGGTGCATCGTCATTATTTTGTCGTTGTGGAGCTTGCCCATTGCCACGTTCTATTGGCACGTTGCTGGACCTCGAGTCAATGGGTCGAGGGTGACCTCTTAAATGTGGCCGTCTCACGACTTGCCGACCATTTCGACCTCTTAGACCCCGAAAGACAACAACTGCCACCCATACCACCTGTACTGTAATTGTCCGGTGAGACATTGATTGTGCTCCTGTGCCACATACCCCAGTTGAGCGGCCTGGCTCTCTTTCCAGACATGTCCTCACAGACTCTAAACATCATCCTCTTCGGAGAGACTGGTGTAGGCAAAAGTTCCGTAATTAACCTGATTGCTGGATCACCCATTGCCAAAACGTCTCCTGATGCCGACGGGTGCACGATGCGTTCCCAGAGCTACGAGTTCAATGTAGGCTCCAGAGGAATCAAAATATGGGACACTGTCGGTCTTGAGGAGCCTCAGATGGGTGTGAATGGCTATTATACGGCCATCGTAAATGCCTATGCACTTATCCACAAACTGCACGACGCTGGCGGTGTCGATCTCCTCTTATTCTGCATTCGGGGAAGCAGGATCACAACTACAATCCAGAGCAACTACCGGCTCTTTTACGAGATTCTCTGCGACAAGCAGGTGCCGATTGCGCTTGTTATCACTCACCTGGAGAGGGAGAATCCGATGGAAGATTGGTGGAAAAGAAACCAAAGTAGCATCTCGAAGTACGGCATCCACAGTGCTGGTCACGCCTGCGTCACTGGCATCGTGGATAGGGGGGAAAAATACAAGGAATCCAAGGACGCGATTTTGCGCCTTCTGTCTCAGCACGACAACCGTGGTAGGTTCTCCATGCCACCGGAGCCTTGGCTCGCTCGCTTTTTTCGTGGGTTGGCTTCTCTCTTCTCTCTTGGTACCCCTGCGGGAAAGGATATCGCGCGTATCCTGACTAAACGTTGCGGCCTTGACCCGGAAACCGCGTACAGCTTGGCTCGACGCTTGGAGGTGGATAAAAATGCTGGAACATAGATTCTCTGTGGTCATTCATATGATCCTTGTTCAGCTGACAGATATGTACAGATGTGATCGATCCATCTGTCAGTTTCTGTACCATGGACGAACCTATATCTATATACACCATGTCTGTAGTGAGTGTACTAAAGTAGCTTTTGAGTTCAGGCAAGTTGTGTTCGGCCTGTCTCGGTGGGGTCAACAGCACTTTGGCAGTATTCAAGTATACACTATTTGGTATATGTTCAAACATTCATATTGCCCTTCTGTCACAGGGCGGAGAAGATGATATACAAGACTCATATCAACGAGGGTTGACATCTAGCTATAGTCGGCCCAGGGCCATTATACTTCACCACCATTCATGGGTCCTCCGTCATTTCCATGATTCGTCGTGCAGCGTCGGAATCAAGTCCGCACCGTTTGACCAAGGCTTTCTCTAGAGCCTTCCCCTTCGGTATGCCAGCCTTGTCCCCTGTGAATAGCTTCAGACCCTTGATGAGTTTCGCAAGCCAGTCCCCCTCTGGCATCATATACCTCCCCGTCCCATCATGCTGTAGCAACAGATCGTGAACGGCCTTCCGCGACTTCCCATACTTCCCCTCTGGTCCTCTGTTGTCTGGTATCCCAGTCACGCAAGCATGACCTGCGCATCTGATACCATACCTTTCGACGATACTCTTCTTGTTCCGAATCCACCAATCCTCCATATCCGTTTCACGCTCTAGATGTGTTATAATGAGAGCGATGGGCACCTTTTGTCCACAAAGAATCTCGTAGAACAGCCTGTAGTTGCTTTGCGTGGTCGTGGTGACCCGGTTACCCCGGATGCAAAAAAGGAGGAGATCAACACCTCCAGCCTCCCTCAATCGCTTGATGAGAAGCCAAGCCTTTTCGATGGCCGGAAAGTATCCGTTTACCCCCATCTCCGGCTCTTCTAGTCCAGTGGTGTCCCAGATACTGACACGCATTGGGCCAACATCAAACTTGTACTCTTTCGAGTGCATTGTGCATCCGTTAACGTCTGATGAGACCTCTGCTACAGGGCGGCGCGCGATAAGATTGACAACAGAGCTCTTCCCAACGCCAGTCTCCCCAAACAGTATGATGTTTATTGGTCCTTGGGTCATCTGGATGGTGATAAGTAAGATAGTCAACCACCACAGACCTGATTTTCATACCGATGAGGCAGAAGACCACAGAATAGTGAAGCTGGTCTTATCAAAGTGCCTCGTAGGTCTAGGGGTGTTAAAAGAAACAAGTGTTGGGAGCGATGTGATTGCTAACGGCAGGGGGCTGACGAAGTGCGTGGATGAAGGCGACGCCCACAATGTACATTGAAGTAGTCCACCCAAAACGCTTTAACACGAATCCAGATCCGGTCTGACCACGGTGATTAACACCCGCCCGGCAGGGAAGAAGGCCAGCACGAGTTTCCCTTAAGCCTCGTGTATCGCCAGGTGGAAGACAGCACGTCTATGGTATGGGCATGGTTGCGATGCAATATCTAATTGTGGGTGGAGAAAGACAGCGTAATCCTCCCGACAGCTAACCACGACAAAAACACAAGGCATATCAGAGTTAGAGGGCGGTGTGACTTGACTGAGCGGAAGGTCAAGCATGTGTGGTGATAGATGGCAGCACTGCCCAGTTCCCGCCAAAGCTGTATCCAACGTTCCACTTATATCACCGATACCACGTCGAAGTTTTGCTAAGAACTTCGAATGGAAGCTTCTTACGCTGAACACGCCGTTTGGATAATGGTCCCGGCGCGGGGAATGGGCCAGGAACTGTAATATGTGCGAATGGTGAACGTGCAAGTGCCACACAAACTCGTGGTTAGATTTTGGAAGACATGAAATAGACTACCCCGCAAACACCACTAAACGGTCGAAGACCAGCCACTGAAATTCGCTTTCTTACACAGCCAAATCCGTTACTTTGCTGGAGAGGATACCGCGAATAGATCAAGGGAGTCATCTGAAAGTGGAAAGTTTGGGTGTTCGAGAGGTTTTGGTGAGAGTATGAACCGACGAGGTGCTTGTGTCGCAGAAGGTGGCGGACGCTGAATAGCTACCGGTGGAACGATGTATGTCTCAGGTATCTTCAACGAGGATCTGTTTGTTGAATGCAGGACAACTCTATTTGTCTGTGCATCAGCAAGTAACGTGGAGAAATTGGTTCGGGTTCTCTTCAGTGGTCGTGGTCGAGATGGCGAATATTCTAAATCCTCTTTGTTAGTTTGGTCTTCTGACCCCGAATCAGAAACCTCCGTGTCTGAATTAAAGCATTCGTGCGTCGTTGATCCCGGGGTACGCCGGGAGGTATTGATTACATGTTGTAGTCCTGAAGCGAACCTGACGACTTTGCAAACATGTCCATCCTCACGCACTGAGCGTGACGTAGGCTGGTTGACATCGGATAGTTTCCGCGTTTTATGTACTGGTGTTTTGCGAATCCAGCATTCCACCATCTCTTCCCACTCCCAATGTCCGCTTGACTTTCTTCGATGGTTACAGTTCCCTCCTTTAAAACGTCCAGGAAGAGTAATCGGAGGACTACTGTCGTGTCGAATCTGCCCGAAACATCTCTTCTCGGCAGCATCAACAGCGTCTATCAACCTAGATATGAGCGCAGAGCTTCCCCGTGGATTGACAATGCTTTTTTCAAAATGGCCAAGAGCACAAGCCCAGAGTGAGGCATCTAGTCTCAAAAGATTTCGAGAACATAGAACGGACGAGTACAATTCAAGCTGTGACAATAGGTTTTCGGCGAAGACGGGTTCCTCGGACGGCCAATGGCGACAGAGATGCTCGATCAACTTGCTATAAGAAGTCGGGGTAGGGGATATTTTTTCAAGGATAGGCACCAATCGATCGCTGAAAGCCTCCGAATAAACAAGTATTTGTGTGGCAAGCACCGCAGTGACGTCGGATAGCCTGGTGTACGTGTCTTCTGTTGCAATCTTGTGATACTTTTCCAAAATATCGACGAGGAGGGGCAATGTTTCGCTAGACAAAGACTTCAACGATTCCCATGAAGTCGAAAGACTGTTCCACAGATGCACCATCCACTCCCGAAGCTTTGATTGCAACACCCAGAGGGGATCGGCTTCTGTTAATGGGTTGTCGTTATGCGATCGTAGCCTTCTCGACTCGCCTGTGGATAAAAATGTCGCAAGAGCGTCTGTCATGCGGGAAAACATGTCGATATCTTGGTGTCCGACTGTATATCCCAGTTTGATCACCTCGTTCCATGCGAATAAAGTGTAGTCACCCGAATGCGACAATGAAGACAGAACTCCTTGGCAGAACGAAGAGGTGGTGAACGGAGATGGGCCATACTGAGAACTTTGACTCCCACCAGTCCATCTAGCGTGGAGGTCAACCAAATATGTGGCATGCGCAGGATGCGCAATGGGGGGTAGACAGGCTGAATCCTTGGGGATAAAAGCCTGAAACAGTACAATGGATAACAGACGTTGGGAATCGTAGGCAAGATAGAATGATAAACAGACATCCAGGAGAACGTTAACGAGTGCATGACAATAGCCGCAAGTATTCAATATCAAGGATAATGCGTGCGATACAACAGCAAATCTAAACAAGGAATCTCAGTACAAGTTTTGCGACTGCGAGCGACAAGCAAAGAAGGATACCTTCGATGGTGAGACGGGATTGATTCGTAGATTTCATCCGCAAAAGTCGTTATATCGTCTTCATCTAGCAAATCAGCTTCAGAGTCTGTTCCAGAGAGATCGACATCTGTGACAGGAATGTTATTTCCTATGACCGAACTACACAAACCCGCGAGGCTGGGGATCCGTTCAGTGCATGGCGTTCCAAATGTTCCATATACAACATTACGGAAGGCATCACTGACTGCACGGATGCGCCGCTTTAACTCATAGTCAGCCAAAATTGAGCTACGGTCTGATTTGGCATTCTTCCTTGATCCAGTTACTCCTTCGATCGTCAAAGGAACAAGACTGTCTATATCCCAGGAACAGGTGGATCTTGCTGTTGAAGTCGTTCGCCCAGGATGATTGATGTGCACTTGACCAGGGAGATTATTCAGAGCAGTACACTTGCTTCTAAGAGGTCGCAATAGGCGGTTGATACGAGAGATTGTCAGATGGTTACCACTTTCGATGGACATAGCACCAGGGAGGAAGAGGCAAGCACACACGAGATGACTTCACGCGAAGGATCACGTGACCCAAAGTTGGTAATATTGTTACATACTTACATAAATACAACATACGTACACTGCTTGTGATCTATCGCAGTACTCCCGAATATGCATTGGATCGAAGGTCCAACCCAGCATAGAAGTGTTCAGGTCTGGGGACTATCGTCATTGTCACTTGCATTGCTGTCGCTTTCATCGTTTCCCCAGACTGCGAAAGCACGACACGGGATTGGCTGAAGTTCGTGACGGTCCTTCGAGTTGACTTTATGATGACGGTTCTTTCCAGGACTGGTGTCGGGGACAGTTGGCGTTTGTAGATTATCGTCAAACTCCCTATCCTTCGGAATACGGCTACGGCCGCTGGAGTATTGTTCGCAATTATGGATGTCGTCCCGCGCACCCCGTTGGGCAAGGTCCATATTGACCAACGAATCACTAGACGAATCTGACAGGGTAGGTGACGAAGTTCCCGAATCAAACCTGGTGTATTGCACGTGATGCTGCGAAATATGGGGGGCAGAACGAGCGGGCCCAGCAAAACGTCCTGGAGTATCAACACCCGATCGAAGGCCCGATCTAGATCGTGACCTCGACTTGGCCCGTCTAGTGTATTTTGTATCCTGTCCTTTGAAAAGAGCAAGTGCAGCGAGTTCTGGTGCGGAAAGCAAGTAATCATGAGGAAGTGAGCGTTCCTGACCCTCGGAGGTGCCAACAGCAACATCGCTGTAGCTCTGTTCGTTTGTCACATGAGCGGGGACTTCATTCGTAGAAGCCTCCGGGGATGAATCATGGATATCAAAATCGTCCTCATCATCATTTTCCTCTTCTTCGGTTTCCTCGATTGTAGTGTTCGCAGCTTGACTATCAGGAGCGACGTTCTCTTTTACAATCCTCCTTTTTGATGGACCCTCCTCTACTACAACAAACGACTTCTGTCGCTCACGTTCATTCCATTTCAGCGTGCGTGAAATGGAATGGAACCAGTCAGTTGATTGTTTGTCCGCGCAGACGGTTGGGAACGGGTATTTGGAAGCAGTGATCTTCACATGATCACCTTCTGGAAAGATGCGTCAGCATACTACCAGATAAACTCGGAAAATACCCACGTTTTAGCTCGACTCTCCCCCGACCATCGAATGACGCCCAGGCGGTGCTGCGTGAGTTGTAAGGAACGCATATACGCAGCTCCATGCTATCGGGGAGGAGCATGGGGCGGAAGGAAAGAGTATGTGGACATATAGGTGTGATAAGGATAGCCGGTATTTCAGGATGGACCAAGGAGCCACCAGCAGACAGCTGACATAATGTCAGGGGCACATCCGCACCGTCGACTAATTATCTCACCGAGTATGCGGTCGAACCTGTGGGGGTGGCAACACACAAGCCGTCCGCTTGCACAGTTGTCATGTGATGTTCATCACCTTGGGGAGTGTCAACACAGAGCAACAAGAAACAAGTTGAATAACCCACCGAAAAGTTCTAATAAACTGACATACGGACTAGGCCCTCGGTCGACGACGAGATCATTCAATACTTCAAAGGTCTCCACTGGTCTCGTCGTAAAACACATGATTTCCTTGTCCTTCATACATTTACCACCGTCTAGCATGGCGGATGTCCCAGACCAACCCCCTTCAACGGCTTCCCAACCACTATTCTTCATGTCTTTCATCATAATTTCGCCAGTTTCACCTTTCTTCACAGCCTTCCTGTGTTTGCGGCTGTCAAATATCGCACGATAGACGGTGCACGTAAACCGCATCCGTAGGTTGACACGGATGCCTGCGTCCATACAGGAATCAACAACAGCAGGGTGATCCGCAAAGTCAAAGTTTGTAAGAAAGCCCAGAGAGCCCAGAGCGAACGGCAGAACAGGTGGCACGACTCTTTGAAAGAGCCAAGAAGTGAATAGGACGGTACCATCACCTCCCAGCTGGAAACATGAGATAAGGTAAAATCTAAGACGAACGGATTTACCGTGATGACGAAGTCGAACAAATGCGCACTGCGATTGCACATATCGCTTGTCCAGTACCTCAGCTGACCTTCCTCAGATCCATTGCCTTCATCTTGCAATCCGGAGAAAGACGAAACAGAGGAACTCGAGGCCTTCCGCCGAGGTATCGGTCTAAAAAGTTCGGGATAATCACGCTGTATTCCGGCCGCATCAAAACGTCTCGAGGTCCGCAGCTGATGGTCCACATAACTGCATGCAGGTATCAGTTAGAGAGACCACTGTGCGTAGGCTACTTACACCACAAGTCCACGATTGCCGTAACGAGGTTTGAGCATGAGGTAGAGAGCCAGTTCTCGGGTCAGTTTGATGAGTCTGTTATCACGAGCCTTGGTCACAATAAGAACACTTTGTATATTGGTCCGTATCCGCGCCCGACCTGCATACAGAAATAAGCAAACGGGACAAATGACTAGGTTAGAGGAGTTACCAAGCTGCCTGCTCAGTTCTCGGACCCCCATGGCAGTCTCTGCCAGCTGTCTTGTAAGACTTCCTCCATGGGTGTCCTCATCCTCACACCCGGATATCACTGGATCTGGGTCATTTATGGACTGTAAACCTGGTGTATATAGTGTCTGCTCTCGGAGTTTAGTACGTTGGAGGGACTTTGCGACGCCGAGGTCGATGCCTGGAACATCTTGTTCCTTCTCACGGAGCCAGTCTTGTAAAGAGGCGCCCTTGTCAAGGTGCGAATGGACAAAACAAGGAGACCGTTTGGGGAGCTGTAAGTTGACATTCATCGCCATGGGTTGTGGTGAGCCTGCGGTTGAGATTGAACCTGAGCTTGAGCTTGATAGTGGTGATTCGAGATGCAGAATGGCTGCATTACATGATTCCGGGCTTTGATGGAGTTGACGTACACTTTTGGTTGGCGATTGCTGTTCGACAGCAAAGTCATGATTCCAAGCCACGTCTGTATGCAACGGTGACAACGAGGGCCATATTGTTGGTTGATTTCGACTATCCCGTCTGGAGAGCGAGGGGCCTATGGTATTAGTGTTGTCGGGGAACCTTTCTAAGCTCATATCGTCCTCTAGACTTGGCGAGGTCGGTGGTGTGGAGTATATCTCACCGTCAACGATGGTTAGCATGGTGTCAGCATTGCGACAACCTCTGTGACAGACGTGCTTTATACCCTTGGCCCTGCATGTCTCGGTCGCTACGAGCTTAAGTCACCCAGATGACACGGAGGGCGACCGTCAGCCATCATGGCTGCCAGTGCGCCTTGCCTCAGTACACTAAGATCGAGCGTAAACTATTCTCATCGAGTGTTACTCAATCTGTCGTGTGAGCAACATACAGGGTATGCATGCAACCCACACTCTCTTCTGAAAGCCATTCACATTAAAAGCCCTGCCTCGACCCTGCATTCCGCTATGACTTTATCAGTCGTTCGACTCCCATCACTGCGGATCATGGCGGAACAGCCTCATTGAATTAATCCACCGCCTCTCATCTTGTCGTGAGCCAGCGAGGTTGCTTGCCCTTTGCCCACGGTATGGGACGGGGATCTTCTCTCATCATGCCTCCCGTAAGTAATGTGCTGTCTTGGGCACCTAGAGCCAGAATCACCTGTGCTCCACTCTTCACCCTTGGCGAAGCAAAGTAAAGATTCTGTGGATTCTTCATCAAGACTAGGGAGGAAAAAGTTCTTTTCATATTTCCATGACGAACTGATTCCGCACTCTCAACATTATCAGCTGTACACCATCGATGGACAGGTGTACCGAGGGAACTCATCTCATTTGGAATGAATGGATGTTCCGATATTTTGATTGCATTCAGGTCCGTCATACCCAATGCATCGTTTGATTGGCATAGGTTAGAATTAATTGGAGGGCGTCCGTCCTCGGTCTTGGTCACTTACACATCAGTCACTTGGTAAATACATAAAGAACAAATATAAGTAGTGTGTCAAGTCAAAAGTAAGAAGATACCTTACGTACCGAATCACCAGTCCTCCGCTTCATCGAATTCGTTTGCTAGAAGAAGACGGTATCCCTCCGTACGAACCTCTCCAGCTCCCGGTAGTCTGGTCTGTCTTTGGCTACAGCCCAGAGCCACAAATCCAGCTCTGGCAATGTAATGTCTTTGATCCACTTTTGTTCTATAGACAGACTACCTTCATCGAGCGAACGAGCCACCTCAATAATTCGCTCGCAGGCGTCAACTGCTGCAGCACGCAATATGTAGGATTGCTCTTCGTCAAGCATGGGTCCCTCCTTTAGGGGCGCCTTCGAGTTTTGTGATGCAGTCTGTGGGAGGTCCAGGAGGGAATTTATTCTAGCTTCATCTGCGGCACCCGGGAATATGGCGTGTAAGCCATGTGCTGTTGACTTCGATAAGTCGATGACTCCGAAATGAACGAGCATAGATGGCAAAACATTGTCGCTAAACACCGGGATCTGGGATGTATTCGGAAGTTGAAACGGAAGCCTGCTGGAGGATCCGAATCGGATAACAATGGCGTGGACGAGGAACAAGGCCTTCTTGAAACAGTAGACGGCTATTGCCACCACATGGAATAAAGATTATCTTTACACTTGGGGGATAAAGGTCACTTACGTTGGCTGTCCACGATCGCCATGTCTTGAAATGCTCGGAAAGTGCCAACGATCTATAGGCTCTGGTGGGTCACCACTACGAGTTTTATTATCTTGTGACGTACTTTGGACAATACGACATCAACGCTGGCATTGGAATCAGCGTTACGTTTAGCAACATCGGCTTCCTTGAAGCTCCTGATCACGAAACAGCCTAAATCCCGTTCCCCTATAGACTCCAATACCTCGCCCGTTTCGCGCAGCGTCATGGTAATTAGCTTTACCAAGTCGAAGATAGGTCCGCCAAGCTTTCCAACACTTAACCCTGGTATTTCACTGTGTGGTTCTTCGACGTGCAAGTTAACGGACATAAGATCAGCGACTTGATGCTCGGTGATGGTTTGCATGCCCTTGGCAGTGAGCAGATCGCCCTGGCCAGTAGAGGAAGTCAGGTAGAGCCCAAACATAAAGGCGCGGATGTTATCCCATGCACCGCGACCGGTTTGGTAATGAAGGGGTACGCGGTATCCCGAGGCAAAATTGAGAAGTGATAAAATGGAGAGGAAATTTATCTCGGAATGTATGGAAGGAAAATTAAGAGGGAAATTCAAGCCATGATGCCCCGAGACGCGTTTGAATGAGCTGAGGAATGATGGAGAAAATAGGAGCCGTTTGATGTCAGCGGGAGTAACCTGATGAAACTCACACTTTAGTCACGATAGACACAGACGGTAATTAAGACAAGAAGAAAGCATTCCAGGGTTGTCTGAAGACAGCGGCGCTGGGTCACATAGCATTTCGGCTTGGATATGAAACGCAGTGTGCGTTTCTGCGCCAGCGAATGGGGAAGTGTGACTACAAAAAAAGACCGCTCACATCGATATTTTGATCAATACGCAGAGCGGCACATGTCTTCCTGATTTCAGCGACGTAACTGGCTGTCGGAAGCTGGGGACGACGGGTTGATGAATTCGAGTCCATGACTGATTGTGGACGATTGCTCCTAGGACGTCACGTGTACGTGGATGTAAATATGGCCGTTTTATTACGAGGTACTACAGGTCAAAGAGGCCTAGGTAGTCGACCAGCCCGCAGAACCTAAAAGCTAGTGGCCATCTCCCACCATGTACCATCTTCGTTGCTCGACAGGGATGCGATATTCAGCTTCCCGTGCTTTCCGCACGAGTGCTACCGTCGCCTACGAAGGTTATTTGCCACATTTAAACATCTTTGCTACCAGTATGACCGAAGCTTTTCCTGTTCAATAGATATACGTGAAAGGCTTACTGCGAGGGTGAAAACGGCCATGAAGGTAAGGTTTTACATTTGTCTCAAGGTGGTTTGTCCATGAATATTTTTTCAGAACAGAGACACGGTAGCATCCACCACACTCAGGGTGCGTGATATTTTCGTGCTGCTCTATTCAGTAAATCTCATGCATGCAGTATGTTTGCTATTCCACAACGCTAGTCTGTGCTTTCAGAAGTATACAACCTAGATAAGTCGTCCGGGTCCAAGGCCTCATCATCTACTGTAGTAGGAGTTCTACGCAAGGCAATTTTGCGTCGCGTCAGTCAGCTAGCTATCACCCCATTCACCCTCCTGATGGCTACCATCTCAGAGACTGTCTGTCGCTGAATTTACCAAGGGAGGTCGAACCGACCTTGTGGAGAGAGAGGCGCGTGAGGCAGAAATAATCTCCGCGTTCGTGCCCCCTATGATGCCAGAGGCTCAAATCGACCTTGCTCTCAAAGAGGTCCTCGCCGAATATCCAGAGGATAGTAATTCTAATCCTCGTAAATCACTTGGAGTGGTGCTTAAAACCTTTTATTCGAAGGTGGACAAATCTAACGTCGACGCTGACCTTGTTAAACGGAGGGCAGAGGCATTACTTTACGCCAACAGTTCCTAGTCACACCAGAACTTGGACTGCAATAGACACCAACTGATTATCTCCTGTTACAACCTTCCGCATTCATAATATAAAATTCTTATTCTTCAGTGATGCTCCTCATGGTTATGTCGGCCAGCTGAATGGTCCTCGTTCTTGCTTGATGTAGGAATCTCACTTTGTGCAGTTTGATGTGCTAGTGGTGTATTAGCACAAATTTCTCCATCAAACAAAGTGAAACCTCACATTGTATCGGATCAGAAGCAACATCCCTAGGAATCAAGGTATTCGGTGATATGGGAAGAGCACTTCTCACTCTCATGAGATCCACCACACAGCGGTTTATGGTCGTCGACACGTTCTCAAGAATCCGCAGTCTCTCATCAATTGCTTCACGAGTAAGATGGTGCATAAGCATCAATTGGGCATCCGAGACGATAGCCTCTGCGGAAGTGTGTGAAGCGGTCAGTGTTGGGGAACGCAGACGAGGCGTAAAATCAACATGAGCCCGAGAAGCCGCTGGTGTGACGGGAACATGAACCGGATCTAAAGGAATGAGAGAAGGTAGTGTGAGTGGGACTGTTGTTGTATTACACGTCGTCGTTGATTCATTAGGGGAAAGCCCGGCAGTGGTTGGAAAGCGGTGCAGCCTGCTTCGTCCGGGTGTTTCCGTTGGGGTCTGTGATCCTTCGCTTACCAAAGGGCTCGTGATAGAAGGTTCTGTTGCAGTCCGGTTATTGCTTACATCCGTTCGGGAACGAGTCGCCTCTTGATTTGACCAACGATGGTTCATACCCCATGGGCGCCAGTGTTGATCTGGACCAACAAATCCACCAAAAGGCGGAAGGGGCCGCAAAGTGGTGGGCGTTGTTGCAAGCGGTGGGATCTGTGCCTGTTCGTGTTGTTGGGTATTTTGGTACTGAATATTGTATTGTATCACGACACCGGGGACCGGTCCCGGAAGCCAGCCCTGCATATTTGCATTCTGGTGGCCGGGATTAGGACCTGTAGTAAGTGGGGTCTGGGCAGCGTTACCCGCCAAACGGTCAAATATTCTCGCCAAGCCGTTGTTGACCCCTTGAGGGTGTTGTGGGCCAGGAAAACCAAACGGGTTAGGCTGACGAGGCGGGGGCCGTGGTTGTGGTGCTGGCCCATGTTGTGGGCGGTTCGGAGCCTGTGGAGGGCTATCGAGAACACTCCGGCGGCTAGGAGGACATCAACACTTGTGTTGACAGGAGCACGACAAAAATACCTCACCAAGTTGGACAACTTTGTTGACGCTCGAGCCATGATCGAAGGCAGTAAAAATGGAAAATATGGCCACATGGCAGTTTCTTTGGGGTAGTATTTGGTCCATCATGTGTCCCTGCGGGTACAGGTTGAGCATCCGTACTTGAATTGTCCTGGATGGACATCTCCTCGCGACAGATTATGCAAGTTCGATCTGTCATAGCTCGCATCTCTTGGTCAGTGGCATCTGGATAGCGTTCCTCCATATTACGAGTAGCTGCTCGATACCGGAAGAGTGCCCGAAGTCTCGTAATGAAAGACTTTCCAGTGAGATACACATCTCGGATGATGTTTAGCGGTAAGCCATAGAAGGCCACGATGAGCATAAAGAACACAAGATATGTGGTGAGTTTCAGAAAATCTGAGTAGCATTTATCTTTAGAGTATAGAAATGCAACGCACAACACGCACCTGTCACCAGTTCAACGTAGAACACCCACATACTCTTGTTCTGCCAAGGCGGCGCATTTTCTCCGCCCCGCTGTTGAGCTCGCCGCAAGTCGATGACACAGATAATGTACTTTGCCGTAATGTTCAAAGCGCTTGCCATCAAAATCGCATACTGCGGAGACTCAGTCAGACTCTATGGCAAGGGGTTAGCGTATACTCACCTCACTTGCAAACATCATGGTGCCACCAACCCCATTCTTAGTGGTGCTGTCGACGGCAAGCGCGAACATAGCGGTATCAATAAACCATAAGAGAAATAATAACGACGCTATCCGGATATGGAACAGAACTGGTGGTCCAGGATATGGCCGTTGGTCCATCTACCAATAGGTTAGGTTCAATCGGATTACAACAAGTAAGGTGAGGGACCCATTCGATGCGGTCCGAGGCCAACCAATGGAAAGATTTGATGAAGAGGAGGAAGCCGAACATGAGTATGAATGGTATGTCGAAGTCGTCGCGGAAGATGGTGAATGCAAGAAGTGATTCTGTTATAAAGAACCAAAGGCGGTCGTGAAGGCGCTGCATTCGAGGGTGTGAGAGAGACGTCAGTGAAAGATAAAGTAGCTCACTTCGACTTCCTGGGGTCGCAAAGCTCCAAAGAATATACGTTGCGCAGCTCGGCCACATAGCAGTGCTATGAGGAGGCCAAAGTTCGCCAGAATCTTGAACCAAAGACGTAATATGAGAATAGTAGCTCGTGATGATAGATTGGCGTACAATGACAGTCCGGTTGCTCTTGGACAAATAGATGGCCAATGAGTAGAAGTTGCTATGTCTCTTAAGCGCATTTACGACTGTAGTCGTCACAGCGATGGAAGACACCAGAGCGTACAGAAGCATCTTATGGCTGTATAGTGATGAAGCTATGGCACCTTGTGTCGGACGGAGGGCATCATTCAAAGGCATGACGGTCTAGTGGAATGGTAGACAGTCAGCCCAACTCTGCTATGCGCCACGTTACTAAACACGTGACACCACCACTTCTTACATCACGTGCCAATACTTGTGCAAAACTACCCATCTAGTGTATTGTGGTGACGATGTATCCAAATAGTGTCCGCGGTGGTGTGTATGATATCGAGGAGTGAAAAATTGTGCAAATATAATTGTCCTAGCTGCTTTTCAATATGTTAACATATTGTGGCATCGGCTCGAACAACGCACATGACCGCAGAGGATATAGTTTAGGCTGTCGGGCAGGTAGGCTGGCACACATGTTTTAGACAGTGAGGTGGTATTTAGTTCATCAACTCTACTTTCCAGTGACCAGTGCTACTCATTTCTTTTTTCCCCCTGTAGTTGCATTACTAAATGTGGCTGATTCGAGCCCCTGAGTCGGAGTTACGGAAACGTCCGCAAGTCGCGTTGAGTGCGCGACGCGTCGAATTCGTGATGCGAACAGCGACCGTCGCGGACTAGTGGCTGCTGGCTTCGTCGTTTACCACGCAACAAGTCTGCCATGCTGGGAGAAAAGCGGAAGAACTCAGGTGAACATTTAGGGCGAAAAAGACCTGCCATTGAGGATCCAGATGATGTCATCACCAACTATGACAGCAGAAGCCACGAAGAAGGCTATTGGATGATACAATGGTATTTATCCTTCAAGATTTCACCTTGCATATCTAATACCTTGCATGGTTTGCCAGGCGACTCCCTCAGTATAAGAAACATAAAACGTGGGATGGGGACGCAGTACTCGTGCTCAATGGTTTGAAAGGAACTTTATATGATCTCGAAGGCAAATTGTGTGTCCGCCTACATGTTATCCTGTTCTTCGTTCCACTTACAACATGCTATGATAGCATAGGGACAGGTTCACTGAATGAACCGAATGTGAACGTGGGTGGAGAGTACCAGTTCGGTGGGAAAGAGATAGGTATCGACCATGCGATATCACGCGCCGACTATTTATCTAGAAGATATTTTACCCGAGACTCTAGTCCTTCGGCCACTTTTTCCCCGGCTCCTTTGAACAGCCCCGTGGTTTCGAGACATTTTAAGTCACTGAAACCTTCTTTGCCTTACAAAGGTCCCACTTTCAAAAAAACGATACAGCTCGAGCCCGTTGGGTTTATTTCGCCAGGGTCCGGAAATTCTATACAAAATCGAGAGCTCCAGTCATCTTGGACAGCAAACTGGTAAGCTGCAAGATATTGCAGACTATCACCATTATCTAACTGTATCCTAGGCGCAAACCGCAATCTAAAAAGCACAAGACCTGGGATGGAGATGCCTTTGTTAACTTTTCTGGAAATGAACTGACCGTGATGTCCCACAAGGGAAAAATGTTCGGCATTTGCTCTTAAATGCAAATGATTTCTGCTGAGCGCATGTCTCTTTGTATAGAATGGGACGGAAAGACTGGGATGGCCGTAAACTCGAGTGTGGCTACCGCTTCTTTACTGGGAGTAAGGAGGTGGAGTTAGATGCACAGATCCCGGCTTCTCAAGTGCCTTCTATTATCGGCACTGAAATAGGCATTGACGATCAGGACATAGACGGAGGAGACCATTATGGTGCTCTTTCGAGAGTGACTCGAGATTACCATTCGAGGAAGGAAAATGTCTTACAGCCGACAATCCATCAACGGTCACCAAAAGGATTTGTCCCTCCCACGTCATTCTATGGACAACCACCCGCGAAGAAGGTTAATGGCCCACTGTGAGCTATCTAACGATTTTCAGTCAGGATTTCTGATCACTAAGTTCAGACGCTAGACATGACCCTGCCGCCACGGGTGCGGTGGTCATGAAAACGCCAACCAAAGAGCACTCAGAGAAATTTAACAAGAAGTAGGCTCTCACAGATTCCTTACCACGTTTTGCTTCTTATTCAAGCCTCGTTACAGAGGGCTGCCTATTGTGCCAGTTGTTCTTGACCCCATTATTGCAAAACATTTGCGCCCTCATCAAATCGAAGGTAAGCTAATTTGAGGGAAACTCAGACAAGTATCTTGACACCTGTGTTAGGTGTCAAGTTTCTGTATGAGTGTTCCATGGGAATGAGAAAGCATGAAGGCCAAGGGTGTATCCTGGCAGATGCGATGTATGTCATCTCGTTACTAAGAGATATTTGTCTGACTGTTTATTCAGGGGTTTAGGCAAGACTCTACAGGTACTGTGGTGTAGTTTCCCTTCTCTTTAAGATTACTGATACATTACTCTTAGACCATTGTCCTGGTCTGGACACTTCTCAGTGGGTCAATATCGTTTCTTATAGGCACCGAAGTAACTAGAACGGCAAAGAGCAAAATCCTTATGGTGGCATCGGAGGTGTAATTGGGAAGGTATTGATCGTATGTCCAGTGTCCCTGATCAACGTGAGTGCATTCATAAGAATTCTACCTGCCTGGCCTCCTTTGACGCGACACAGAACTGGCGTGCGGAATTTCGGAAATGGTGTGTTGTAACCTCATAACAACTACCGTACGCTACAGGGTCCTGCAGGCTCGGTCGAGACCGCGTCGGTGTTTTCACTGTAGAGAAGGACAAGTCTTCAGTCAAGCATTTCCTCAATTCGTATGTTGTTTTGTTGTCTATTGCAAATACCATGTGCAGAAGGCACTTCCAGGCGAATCCACCAAGCTCTCGTTATCGGCTATGAGAAACTGCGGAGCGTAATGTGTGCATCGCTTTTCTTGTTTGGACGGTTCTCACATTCTTATTAGAGGTGACCTAGCGTATTGCAAGTAAGGATATATCTTTCGAACATAGATCTATGCCAATAGGAATTGCCACAGCCCTCCAATTGGTCTAATCATTTGTGATGAAGGTTCGTCACATGTGGTTTACCTCGTAGGTTGACTCAGAAAGTGTAGGCCACAGACTGAAATCTGCAAACAACAAGACTTCAGCTATGTTCAAAGCTTTACGTACACCCCGAAGGGTTATCCTCTCGGGTACGCCAATTCAGAATGTCTTAGGGGAATTCCACGCAATGGCAAGTGAATTGTGGTTGTGAGTTCATTCAGCAATTTGACTTGATTGAGAAGGCAGATTTCTGCAATCCTGGTCTACTTGGTAAGCATGAAAAACTAACGTTCTTATTACCTTCACGAACATAGTATAGACGATTACAGTACCTTCCGCCGGGCATATGAGATACCAATTATAAAGAGCCGCGCCCCTGATTGTACCTCCAAGGAGTTGGAGTTAGGGGAAGCACGGTCTGCGCAGGTGCGAAATGTTGTGAAGACTGGAGTTCACAGCTGACTCAACTGTTTCACATATTTTAGCTTACTACGATAGCTAAGAGCTTTGTCTTGCGTCGTGAAGCCACAATTCTTAAGAATTACCTACCGGCGAAGTGTACGTCGCAGCAACCCAGCTTATGTTCTTAGCTCACCAGATCCACAGCGGAGTACATTGTATTTGTGACCCCTACTCGGCTGCAGCTGTCCATGCTGGCAGCTATCCTCAATCCTGAGAAGCTGGACTCCCTCGCTGAAAGTTCCACTGCAGAGTCTCTTGCGCTGATTAATGTACTCACAAAAGTAAGCAATAGCCCTGTGCTCCTGAAGGCCCAAGTCGACAAGGCGAAAGCTTCCAAATCAATTCCTATTGTCCGCCCTGGAGTTATGGAAGCACTGAAACTGCTTCCTGAGAAGACGCAGATCGAGGATTTTTCAATCAGCGGTAAGTATGAATGTTTAGAACCAATTTCAACTAATGGCTAAAATTCATCAGGGAAACTTACTGCACTCGCAAACTTACTTAGGACAATTCGACAGGTTTGTTTTAGCAATGGGTGATCGGGAAACTCCGCTGACAAGCAGGCAGCACACTGAAGAAAAATGCATCATCGTCTCGCATTATACCTCCACTCTCAATATCATCGAGGCATACTGCAAGGCGAATTCTTATACTTATCTCCGACTAGATGGGTGTGATTGGGTGCTTTCTTTGTGCTTATCGTTATTCATGTAATCTCTTCAGACAAACACCAGCTGCAAAACGTCAAGAATATGTCAACACGTTCAACAAGTCCTCTCAACGGTGCCACTGTAAGTCTCATTTAGAACGTTCAACAGCTGGGTGGTATTGATTAACTTGCACATAGTTATTTTCCTCCTCAGCTCTAAAGCTGGTGGAGTTGGCTTGAATCTCGTCGGCGCATCGCGATTATGTTTGATCGACTCCGACTGGAATCCAAGGTACGTGTTACTGAACGAAGTTGTAGACGAATCCGACATTCATCGTGAAAATAGTCACGACCTACAGTCCATGGCACGCATTCATCGGTATGCTTTCTCAAAGATCCCTTGCAAGGCAACTTTCCTGAGGTAGATATTAGCGATGGGCAAAAACGACCAGTATTCATTTATAGGTTTTTGACTGCTGGTACTATAGACGGTGGGTCCGGGGATGTTCCGACTTTACTTTACCTCACAGATAACAGAAAAAATCTATCAACGCCAAGTGACGAA
Source organism: Scleroderma citrinum (assembly GCA_029372045.1). NCBI lineage: Eukaryota > Fungi > Basidiomycota > Agaricomycetes > Boletales > Sclerodermataceae > Scleroderma > Scleroderma citrinum. Next base: position 1,540,797 of record JARFMN010000002.1, read on the forward strand.
AATCGGTCTGAGCGATTGTGAGTCGTCACCCCGTATCGTGAAGATCACTTTGACTTGACATTTACAGCATTAATGGGCACCGTAGGACAGCTATTGTGCACTGATACTTTGGCTGACCGATGTTCAGGGAAGTTCCGGATCAAAAGCGGATTCTTTCACACGTAAAGAGGTAGGAGTTGTTCCCGCCCTAGGTCCAGAAATATTCTGACTATCTTATGACAGCTTCATGATATCTTTCGCATACATGCAAACACTGCTTGTCATACCCACGACCTCCTAGGGTGTGGTTGTGGCGGAAGAGGAGCATCAACGCTCGAATATACTGACGATAACGGCGAAGCGGATGGCAACCTTTCCAGGGAAGACCCTGACTTTCTGGGAAGTACCTTCATGGTAGCCTCGCAGATCACCGAAAGCCATCTAGATCGGATGGATGAGGCGGTAGTTTGCCATCATCCTCGTTTTTATTTGGGCTCTGAGATATTTTCAGGATATTAAGAAGAAAAGGGCTGGCCTGGCTGCATTGGGAGAGTGGACTCATGTTGACTGCCTTCGCCCTGTTGCCCATGAAGAGATTCAAGATGATGTCCTCCGACGTCTTCTTCGGTTTGCTGTCCAAGAGAATGATGAATTGGACTTGGAAGCAGATACGGAAGGCTCTCGACTTGATAAGTTGCTGGCTGCTAGTGACCTTGACAACATCATGGCCATAGATGAAGCCACGCCATCCGTGAGCGACGTGCCAGGCGGGACGATTTCTTTCTTGTTCGAGAAAATATCCAATTCCAGTATAGACAATGAAACAGAACTAGATGACAATCCGCAACTGTAATACCTCGTTTCTGCATTCAATCGTACTATGTCCTATGTCCTTTCTTCCGATGTCCATTTGTACATATGCTCGCAGTTATTGTTTAATGGCATCACGAGTTGTCACATGTCGTCTTGATGTGACAGACCGTGTCAACTATGTACCTCCGCATCCTTAGGCTCAGACTATCGCCCTTCAGTCAATTCCTAAACTCCACATCGTGTCTACCTTGGAAGGTCCAAAGACTCCGAGTTCGGAGGAGATTCGCTCATTTATCGATACACTTCATTATTCCTGTCAAGACCGTAGTTAGTTATAGCCAGACGCATAGTATTTTACTGTACAATAATGAATTTACACTTATATTGTTATTTCAATAGATTGTGAACAAGGCTGACCAATCTCGCTCCCTCGCCAACCTTACTGCCACAGAGGGATTCGGGCGAAACAATTCAGGAATGGGGGCACTCAGAGTCGGGATTGACGCTAGTCTTTGGTTCCATCGTGCAGAATTCAGTAAAGGAGGAGAAAACCCTGAGCTCCGGTGTTAGAATTCGCAGGTTGGGACGATCGGGTGACCACGATGGATGGATGGGTGCGAACCAGGTCCAAACGCGATGCTGGTACAGGTAAAACTACCGACTATTTATCTGTAGGTAGAATCCAATATATCAAAATGTAATTACTGTCAATCAAAAGGTGTCTTGTGAGTTTGACACATAGTAACTAAATATTCTGACATCCGGCTCCTATTTTTTCGACTTTGTGCTTCCATTTCTTCCACTGTTCGTGTTTGATGGTCGCAACAGACCAAAAAATGAAGCGGGGAAGTTGAATGGGGGAGTGGATATCAAAGGCATGAAGAAATTACTGGGTATCTTCGGTATGGAGTGGAGGATGGTGGGTCCTGGATTGGCCAGAATATTGGACCGTTGTTTGATGTATGCAGGCTTTGGGAGATGCTGAGGCAGAACTGGGCTCATCTGAACAGCACTGGGATTATTGATGCGGCCATAATTGATGACGTTGATGCACTGGTATTTGGTGCATTGAGGATAATCAAGAAGTGAGTGACTTGTTCGAACTGCCTTCATATTGGGCTAAAGATCCCTTTAAGCCCAAGCCCTACTTTGTCTGGAAATAAGTCAAATCATGCATTAAATTCTGATGGAAAGGCCACAAAAGATCTTGTCGTGGTATACACTGCTACTGCGATATGGCAACATCCGGACATTCAGATGAGTAGAGGTGGCTTTATTTTGTTCGGGCTACTTGTGAAAGGAGGCTACAGTGAAGTATATCTGCTACCCATCCTCGTCCACGTCCCAATGTTGATGAGGTTGGTAGGGTGTCATCGACATCGGAAAGCAAACAGCTCATGCGTTTTCCCGTTGTGGGTTCGGTGATGAGTTACTCGCGATCTTTCACCAACGTGACGATGAAGATATACGACCCGCCCTCGCCCGCTGGTGTACGGCAGTTAATGCAGAGCTGAACACGAATTCACGCAAGTTACTTCGCCACGCACACCCCTCTTCATCTTTGCCTGGGGATTTTGCTTCTGGAAAAAATGCAGACCCGGTTTGTAGCGCAGAATTCGGTCTGCATGGTGCTGGCGAAATTAATGTAGCTCATGCAACGGAATTTTGTGAGGACCACTTTGGAGAATGAGGTTACAGATCAGTGATCGTCAAACGCTTCCAAAATGTGCTATGGGAAGCAGTCACTATCCGCGTGTTGCGAAGGGCCACGCTAGAAGCGGACGATAAAGAATGGATGAAACGCCTAGCTCGAGGTGATGGATCCGCTATCATCAAAGGCCTCCTTGCCCCTTACTCCAGAAGACGTGATTTGTATTCCTTCATCGTTCATCGATAAATACTTCGGAGAAAGCGGGACGCAATGTCGGCGACCAGTGTTGACCAACTGCGATCCAGGCGTTCATAGAGACCTCATAACAAAGATTGCCTCTAGTCGTAATCACGCGTCTACCGACCGAATGCTCGAATACCGCATAGAGATACCACCTTCCCAGCTGGTGCAAATCGCATTGATGAGTATCCGCGGGATGCGACCGTTGGACCCTTTGTCAGTTTCACAACAAAATCCATCGAGCTTCTCGTATTGCACACCAAAAAATGTGCCACATGATTCCGACAGCACTATTCGCTTGTGGGTACCCGCCTCCATGATGGATGAAGTACATCCAAACTTGGTTGCTGAGTACGAGGACAAGCTAACAAGGGAAGCCCAGGGAAGCCAAACTAAATGTACAAAAGGTAGCGAACGTGGTGGACAAGAGAGAGATAAATCGACAATCCCATTACCTTCTCCCACTTGGTGTCATATCAGTAGCGGCGAATCCTTTGACTCGACTAGGACATTGCCTGAACGTGACCTTCAATCCACTTCTGAGTCATCCTCTTGGCAATGGGATGGTCCTTCAAATGGTCACTTCTTGTTCTCGATGCTCAGTCCTGATGATAGTAGCTATTCGGACAGTGAATGTGATAATTTAGATTCTGGGCTTCACTATACCCTCCATTTCGGAGACATAGCTGTTGTGGACGGCGTTGGCTATCACAGGGGAAGGTAGACTCTGATTTCAAATGGAGATCGGCAAAGAAGCAAAAGACCAGGCATGCATCTGGCCGACCTCCTCAACCAACTCACCGAATATCTGGGGGCTTTGAACCCATTAAACTTTTGAGTAATTCCGATGAAGACGACATCTTTCCCAGCCATATAGTGTTGCCGCCGAACTGAACCCAATTCGAAGTAAGTTCGGATTCGGTTCGAAAGTACAAGGATTCGTAAGAGTTCGGTACAACGAACTTCAACGAACTAGGCTTAGCTACGTTAGTCCCTACCCGAGCTATCTAGGCTGCCATTGGTTGAGCTCAGCCAGCCGACTTCGTTTGATTCAGCTTAGTTCGCGGCAACACTACAGCCATACTATGTCTCTTCTCAGAAATACTCCCGGAAGAGAGCATTGCGCGGGCGAACATCCAGAGTCTTCGGTTCGACTGCAGTCTCCAAAACGCCTCTAAATAGCTCTGGCAGTTATGAGGAGATCGTCGATTTGATATGATTATAATACTTTATGTACATGGATGTCAGTTCCTCGACGTATATATATAGCTTCTGTCGTATGGTACATGTCATAGAACGCATCAGTAATGGTTACATGCCGGTTAGCTGAAGGAGCAACCATACAGTCATCGATGCCTTCGTATCGCGGCAATGTCTGCGTCCATATATGCAATCCATCTGAGGACCTGCTCGATTTCAGCGTCGCCTAGACCGCATTCACCAAGCATCCGAGTCTTCGCCTTAACAGAACGGAATCGAGAACGAACTCTCACCACCTCCAGCGTCTTATTCATGACGTCAACGAATCGGCGGGCTTTCTCCATAGCGGCAGGCTGTGCGTTATGATGTTCAAGTAAAAGATCATGAATATTTTTCCGGGAAGCCTCGTATGCAGCGTTGAACTCTGGTTTTGCCGTTATGCAGGCATGTTTGATAACATGGATATCTTTAGTAGTAAATTCTCTTTCATTTTGCCTCCACCAGTCCTCGGCAGATTCATTGTGATCAAAGTGTGTAATAACCAGGGCGACTGGGACCATTCCATGGCAGAGAAAATCGTAGAAAACCTTGTAACCGTATCGCAAAGTATCTGTGAACCTGTCCTTCTGGACACAGAGTATGAGCAGATCGATCCCCCCCGTGTCGGCGACGCTCTGCACGAGGCGGTATGCTTTGTTAATGGCGCCAATCAACCTATCTGTGTCCTCGACCACTTGGGATTCGTACAGACCGACGGTATCATATATGCGGAAAGCTTTATCTTGGATAGTTACATCATATGGTTTGGCATCCAGCGTAGAACTGCTTTCGTCAGAAGCGATCTTAGCCATCTGAGAGCCAAGGATCAGGTTGACGAGCGAACTCTTGCCAACGCCTTTGTCACCAAAGATGACGATGTTCGAACGATGTGGCGAACGCTCAGTCCCCATCGTTTCTTAACCTGTAGTGTTAGTTGTTGATTTCTGGAGAGGCTCAGACTAAATGCACCTGGCTTACTGTCTCGGTGGTGTCAGACGAACTTGGTCTAGAAAGGGGAGAAGTTCAGCACCTTGGGCTTGAGCCATGATGAAATAAGGGAGAGGGAAGCGCCCTGCATCGCCGACGGCTTATAGAAATGATCACCAGCGCTTCGTCGGAGTACCAACTCCCATTGGTCCCATTCATTTCGACGTGATAAAGCTGGCCCCGTGGATGGCTTTACACCTCGCGCTGTGGAGAGGCAGAAGCGCGGGTTCATAATAGCTATCAGGGTGAATCGATCATCGATTCATGACTCACAGAAAGGCTGCCAGCCACCGTCAGGCCGTAGTTGTAACATCCAGTTCCAAAAACACGAGCATGCCCGCATGGCCGCGCTTGCATAGTAAATGTACAACAGCGTAATATGGTACTTGGTCGAGGTAGTACAGTACAGTACGGGCGATTCAGGAATTCGGAGGATGTGGGGTTTTCTGGTCAACGACACCTCTTTTGATAAGGGCCGCTACTCTCTCTGCTGCCTCTGGCTCCATATTACACCGCTTTATCAAGATACGAGTATAATCTTTTGGTTTGGGGTGACGCTTCTTTGGAAGGAGACTCTTCATGCGCCAAAGAAACATGGCAAGCCAATTGGTTGTGTCCATAACCATCGGCGTACCATCTTTCGTACACCCTTGTAAGAGCGCCAGAAGAGTCTCTCTCGACTCCTCGTACTTGGCAACTTGGTCAGGATCATCAGGGTCTTGGACCGCGGTTATACACGCGTGGCCACGGCTGTGAATTCCGTACTTCTCGATATTTTTATGATTTCTGTACCACCAGTCTTCCATCTTCTGCTCTCTTTCGAGGCCAGTAAAGATGAGTGCAATTGACACTTGTTTGTTGCAAAGAAACTCGTGGAACAGCCTGTAGTTGCTCTGCACAGTAGCGGTTATCCTCCCCCCTCGCATGCAAAACAGCAGGAGATGGATACCCCCAGTCTCGCTTAGGGACCGGATGAGGTTGTGTGCTTTCTCGATGGCGTCAAAGTAACCATTGACACCCATTTGAGGTTCTTCAAGACCAACGGTGTCATAGACGGTGTATGACGCTCCGTTGACACGAATGTCATATTTTGTAGATGCCATCGTACATCCATCGACATCGGCAGAAACCTTTGCGATAGTCTTTCCTGCAATAAGATTGATGACGGAACTCTTTCCTACTCCAGTCTCGCCGAAAAGGACAATGTTGATAGTAGGCGCCTATGCGGAATGGTGAGATCATGTAGATGTTGTCTGTGAATTACTTTACTGTCTCAGCCGTTGTTGTTTGATGTTGGGATGGTTGACCCTGTTGGTTCCCTGTGGTGGACCGGGAAGATGCAGGTGCATTGGACGACTGTAATTCGGGGGATTTCACTTCCTCTTTGGTCATCTTGTGTAGCTGCTACAGACACTCCACTCTCTGTGGTATCTAGACACAGTAATGATTTGTTACAGGTACTTGGAGATTATGAGACTGCTCACTGTATTAGTATGAACCCGGGAAGTCGAGGACGTAGGTGGTTAAGGGAGAAGGTGCCACACTCGACCTCATGTACATGTTAGCAACGTGCAAGTGGTGCAGCTGCATGACGAAGCGCTGGTTCCAGGGTGTTTGTATATCGTATGCACCAAGTTGGATCTCCATGATGCTGAAGGACTTTCGCTGGACATCGCTGGATATCTAGCTCGCTCTGGTATTTGGATCTTAGTATGTGGGGGAACATGATATAGATACTTGGATCCCGGTGCACTTGGAAATGGTCGTGCACCATCCAGTAGCTGACAATTATGTAATAGTACATTATCGTCATGTGTAGGTACTAATCGCCCATAGCTTGACCACGATGCATCCACCTCCTTACTGGTTTACTCACAAATAGAGTATTTCACCTTCCATCATTTCAAACATTGCGGGTGTGTTGTAAGTCGTGAGGTGCCCAAGTCGTGCATCGTCTCATACCCTACTATCACTCGGCCAGAGTTGCAACACCAGAAAATACTGCTTCAGAACTACACAACCACATCAGTAGACACCATGAAAAAATACATGCGCACGTAGAAGAACACGTACAGAAAAACTTCTGATATAAATAAAGATGATATGTGTGATGTAGAAGATGCCAGAGAGATGCCGGTTTTTGGACACAATGACACAGAGTTGCAAATGTTCCTATCTGCGAAACTGAGGGCTGTCACACAATGTCACACCTTACATTGTAACTCCGACGTGCTGATAATCCACAGAACTTTCGTCGACGAGGCTGAAAATGTCACTCCGCCACTGCTCCGCTTGTACTGTCACGCTCTTGCATCACATTATTGCAACAATGATCACAATCGAAGGGTCCTTTTGGTGGCTCCAAAAATTTTTGCAGGAAGTAGGGGAGTGTCTTAAGAGTCCTTAGATAGCTTTGCATGATTTTCTGGTGTGATTTGATTTCAGCCCTAGCGAGTTATTCTGAAAAGGACCCCTTTTAAGCAGTATATCGATTTCCCCTCATTCACAGTTGCATTTAAAATTTAAAAAGGTATACAGCCCCCTAGGTCTATAGTATAACATATCCTATGTACAACTATGTGGCTTGAATTGGAGTGTGGTGTGCTGTAGTTAGCATTTTGCAACTGTGTCATTTTGCAACTCCAGCCAAGTGATAGTACTAGAAACAGGATCCCTGAACAATTCTTCTTTAAACAGACCGACACGTCCTCGTCGAGAGAGGTTTGTTGGATTTCCCCTAATGTGAGCGCCGTTGCAGTGCTTAAAGCCGTGACTGTTAGGGTGATTATGCTACCCGCGCCTCTAATGTCATCATCTTCGGGGAAAGTGGTGTCGGCAAAAGCTCTTTGATCAACCTGATAACTGGGTTGCATCAAGCACAGATATCCTCCGACGCAGATGCATGCACAGAGCGCAATCAGGAATATGAAGTGACCATAGCTGATCGGGGGTTCAAGCCATTGACCTTGACGGTGGGACATTCAGCTGGGTACACGCCGTCATTGCGGAAAGGAAACTGAGGCGTTTTCTCTCAAAACTATACAAGAAGGGCGAACTAAACCTCCTGGTGTATCACATGCGTGGATCGAGGGCAACACAGGCTCTCGTTCAGCACTATAACCTGATAACAGAGACTTGTCGCCCGCACGGACTGTAATCAACAGTCCAGCCACGAACCCTGACCAACCCGTACGGGACGCTGGTGGTTTGCGGAACCCCGTTACGCTCCTACTGTCGTTAGTATCACGGAAGCCATGACCATTCCTTCCGACTTATGGTGCGCTGTGAAGAGAAATGGGGAAAAGAACTGCTGGGTCAGCTATGCCTATCGTCACCAATTTGTCATAGTTTTCTGTACGAGCTACACGACAGCTAGTGCTGTTCAGATATATGAAATGGTTCTGGAACCCCGCGTGTTTCCTTCCTGATCCGCAGCTAGTATGGCAATTCCCTTGGGCAGTGGGTACTATGGGAGAATTGTGCTCATTTCTATGAAAAACTTGCTGTACGGTGTGATTCGTCCTGCACCAGAGTACGGCCAGGGTGCAGAACAGCCCCCGATATCAGCGACTGAAGCTGCTGGTGTTGTCGAGCATCGTCGTGCAATCGGGTTTGGATTGAAGTTCCGAAATAGCATTTTTAACGACGTCCAGTCCAGAATGGATACCATCCAGTCCAACGTGTCAACTTATCGGCGAGACAGGCTAGGCTAGAGTTCTGTGTCTTCAATTTTATCGCCTGTATTGTAGGGCACATAATGGTGCAATGAAAAAGCGAATGACTCCTCAAAGTATGCTTGTATGGGACACGCCAAGTCCAACGCTTGCGCTGGATGGGGGGGTTGAAAGACAAAGTTCTTGCGCACAAGATCCGATAACCGAGGACTTCATAGTATGAATTATTTCCGATTCGGAGAGAACCCCACTCAGAAATATTAATGACGCCTCAGCACCCATGGTACCTAACATGGCGCTGTGGGCTGTGACGGAAATGCATGCATTCCTTCTTACCCCCCAAGCTTTCCTATGCTGCCGAATCTAGATCTTATCACTCGCCAATAGATTAACAAGCAGGCAGCGAGCGAATGGTTTTTCAAGCTCACAAGGACTTTGATCTACAGTGCAACGAGGAAAATTGCATACATTACATAAGGTACTGGTTCTTGCTCGAGATGGTCATTGGAGATGAGGTTGTTCCGAGCTACCCATCGTTAATAATGGGTAGTGGAGTGACGCTCCGTGAAGGCGCTCGCATCCGTTTCACCAAGGCCACAACCTCATCTTTTTCCAGCCCACAACGTGCTGTCAACATACCAGCCATAATACGCTCAGAAACGGTCATGTCCCATCTCGAGAATGTCACGGAAGCCAAAGATCTGGCCGCCTCTTTGCTTCGTCTGAATCTCTCCAAGACCACACTTGGCCCCCACCGTGACTTCCTGGAGGATTGCGCCAGTAACATCCGTAGGCTGTTTGCCGATTCCTCTAGCTCGAGGGAGTCTGAGCTTGAGTGAGCCGTCACGCACGTGTGCCCTGAAGATGATATTTCCACACGTTTGAGTCTTTCTTCGTTCCGAGTCCACCATTTTTCCCTTTCTTGTCTCGAATCGAGGTGTGTAACGACAATTATGAGTGGCACACCCGGAAAAAAAATCTCGTGAAATAGCCTGTAGTGACTTTGCAGCGTCGACGGAGGTGCTGAGGGCACTTGGACCCCTTTTAAGCCGGAGATACAGTAAATGAGGAGATCTGCTCCACCGTGGTCATTGAGATGTTGTACAAGACCATATGATTCTGCTATAGCTGACGCCTGGTCGTCTGTCTTGGATTGAGGCTCCTTGAGTCCCGGGGTGTCCCACAGATTATACTGAACGTCGTCCTGACCAGAAAAAATGTAGTCCTTGGACACCGTGGTGCACTCCGCGACATCCGGGGACACTTCTGCAACGGAACTACCAACAATCAAATTCACCAACGAGCTCTTTCCAGAACCGGTTTCTCCGAAAATAACAATATTATAGGGTCCCATCGATTTATGTGTCCTGTACAGGCAAGCGAGACGTTAATACGCACTCTGTGTCTACACTTATACGGACCTGGCACGTGTTGACATGTAGAGGCCCCAGAGTTCTTCTGTCGTCTGCTAGTTGAGAGCTACGAGATGCCACTCAGACATTGAAACGAGCGGATACAAACGGTGGCTTACACGTCGAGAGTAGTATGCCGCACTAGGTGGAAAACCAGCAGACGTGCATTTCCGAAGGGAAAAAACGAGTGGGAAGCCACGCTGAATGGGGTGTGGAAGACTTGTTGCTGCCCTCATGTTCCAACGCCCTTCTTGTCACCTGAAAATGCAGTGCACAATAAGGCAAGATGTGGTCGACGGCGCTTGCCTGTAACGGATAACGGATGAAATTATCGGGAAAATTAAGAAACTGCGATAAGCATGCACGTGAAGTAGGTCAAAATGACTTTGAAGGCTAAATAGGGCACAGGGCTTGATTGGATGACACGCAGGGGAAACGTGGGTCGGAATGCATAGTAGGCGTTCCAAGTAGAAAGTCTAGATCAGAGCAACCGTCCTGTCAGCCTGTCATTGAGAAAATCCACGGAAAGGCTTCGGGACTTCCATGAGAGCAACCTGTGCTCCATACGCGGAACTGCTGTAAAGTGATGCGGTGGACCTCAGCAGCTGATAGGACCAAACCAAGAGCAGTGTAGCGAAGTTCGCAACAAAATATCCTCAGGTTGACTGCCAGGAAGAGTGCCTCTTTGCTTTCACAGTACTGCAGCGACCAACTCTCTTGCCTCTCAAACGATCGTCTTGAACTTTATGTAAACCCGGTTTTCAGATCCCGAGAGGAGGAAAGCTCACTTATCATGCAGATACAAGGTACCGGGAATCATCCACATAGTGTTAAGGAACACAGATGGGCGTGCCGAGCAACTCTTACATGAACCAGTTCCAGGAGGAGGCTGAGGTGAGCGCGTCGACGGTTTGTGGATAAATCCCAGTTCAATTTACATAATGGCGTTAGACAAGATTCATGGCGCGTCAGCGTAACGTTGTGCTCGCGGGCGAAACAGGAGTAGGAAAGAGCTCCTTGATTAATCTCATCGTAAACCGAAGTATCGCAGGAGTATCAGGCAACTCTTTTGGATGCACTTCTGAGATCCATAACTACCACGCTATTGTCGGGAAGGACTCCTTCGAGATATGGGACACACCAGGTCTCGATGAGGGTATCGGAGGAACCGTGACCTCCTCGGTCGCTCGGAGCAAGCTAAGAACATTCCTCCGCGACATCAGTAAAACAGGGGGTATACATCTCCTCTTGTTTTGCACCAGAGGATGGCGCATCACGCGAACCCTTCAGACCAACTACAAGATCATCCGTCAGTCTATCCCTCCCGATGTACCAATAGCTATCGTCGTCACGGGTCTGGAGAAAAATCAATGCATGAATGATTGGTGGATCAAAAACGAAGGGGAACTTGCTCGCCTAAACGTAAATTTCGACGACCACGCTTGCATCACGACCATACCAGAAGATGACTTGCCGGAATCATTTCAGGGACGTCACACAGAGTCGCAGGAAATTATCCACGAACTTATCCTGAAAAACTGTCTGTCCGGGCGGCCCACCATGAACGAAGAAGTCTGCAGGATAAGGAGGGAGACATGCAATGTGGGTAAGGGGCGAAAGATGGGGGAACCCGCACCTCCACCTCGTCCACCAAACGAAGGGTACAAAGTACCGAAACTCTCCTTTCGCTCAGCACGGCATATCGTTGTTTGTGACTCTGTAATCCCGCCCTCCGAAAACGTAACGCAGATTGCTGGAAGTATCACTGGAACATGGCAATCTAGCACACTTGTCATTCGAGATCGGCTCTACCACTTTGAAAGGGCCTCTTTCCAGCAGCTGGTGGAGAAGCGTACTAGAACGAAGTGTTCCTCAGATCTGCTCATATTCTATATGGATGTCGAGCAGTCCTCTGAAGTGCAGAGACTGATGCTCTGCAGGTTTTACGGTTTGTATGGGAGGAATAGGCATCCACTCATCGTCGTAATCCGCGGCCTTGAGGACCATTCATCCGCCAGCGCATGGTGGGACGACCACATCTGTACAGGCAAAGAGGACATGGAAACCGTACATCTAGCATGTTTTCCCAGGCATCAGACAGCGGAGGTCGAGATTCGCGACTCACTAGAAGGCCTTATTGCTCAAATCTGTGAAAAACGGGGGTCTCTGGGTGGGAAGAGAGTGCTCAACATCCTCAACGGGGTCAGGGAGAAGAGAGCAAAGCTCAAGTACAAAATTAGAAAAAGAAAGACCAGCCCAGTAACATAATTTCAGGTTTTTACGGTAGTCTGGTTAGTGAAGGTGAGGAGTCTGGTAGTCTACGCGTCCCATCATATAAAATCGTCTACTACATACCCCAATGGAATAGAAATTTGCTAGAATCACACCGTACATATGACGGCTACGAGGATCATTTAATCTGTCCTCGGGCCTGCCAGCTTAATTTTCTCCTTAACATCTCCCTCGTATAACTTGAACGCTTTCTGGAACATGCCTGCAAGCCTGCGCACTTCTCTCTCGAACGCCTCCTTATCGGCCCAGGCCAACTTCGGGTTAAGGAGCTCACGAGGGATACCTTCGATGCTCGTTGGAATTTGCAGTCCGAAGACACCAAAGGTCTCATATTCGGCACCCAGAAGCTCCCCAGTGTGAATGGCATCAACAATGCGACGGGTGTAATGCAAGGGGCAGCGCTTCCCGGTGCCAAACTTGCCACCAGTCCAGCCAGTGTTGACGAGCCAGCAAGGGACATTGTGTTGGGACATACGCTCCGCCAACATGTCGGCATAACGAGAAGGCTAGACATTGTCAGGGTCGTCAGAACTCGACTAAGGTCAAAACATACATGGAGCACAATGAAGGGTGCACTATAACAGGTGGAGAAAGTGGGGATTGGTTCAAGAACACCATCTTCAGTCCCCGGTGTTTTGCTAAGAAACGGACTCAGCGCAAGGTAGGCCTCAGGAGCATAGATTGACTTACGAGGTGTAACCAGCAAGGAAGTGGTAGCTTGCCTGATCAGGTGACAACTTGCTAATAGGAGGCAGCACACCGAAGGCGTCACAAGTCAACATGATGATGTTGCTAGGTTGCCTGTTGACGATGCATGGTATTTTGGCATTTGGGATGTACTCGATAGGGTACGCGCAGCGCGTGTTCTCTGTGATGCTTGTGTCATCATAGTTGGGTACGCGTGTTTGAGGGTTATACACGACATTCTCGAGGATGGAACCAAAACGGATTGCATCGAAGATCTCAGGCTCCTTTTCCCTCGAAAGGTTGATGCACTTAGCATAGCAACCACCCTCGATGTTGAAGACACCGCCATCCGACCAGACGTGTTCATCATCACCAATAAGAAGACGACAAGGGTCCGCAGAAAGCGTGGTCTTCCCGGTCCCACTGAGACCGAAGAAGAGGGTGACATCGCCCTTCTCCATACCGACATTGGCGGACGAGTGGAGAGAAAGTTGACCAAACTTAACCGGCTGCAGGTAATGCATGACAGAGAAGACACCCTTTTTCATTTCCCCCGCGTACTCGGTGCCGAGGATGACCATCTCCATCCGCTTAAAGTTAATCTCGACGGAGGTAGTAGAGGACATGCCCTTTGTAAAACGGTTGGCAGGGAACTGGCCAGCATTGTAAATGATAAAGTCTGGCTCTCCGAAATTGGCGAGCTCTTCTTCAGTGGGGCGAATAAGCATGTTGTGCTGTCATGAACGTTAGCATCTCCACATAATCAATGGCGCAGTTTAACGTACCATGAACAGTGCATGGTAGGCACGGGCACAGATCACTCGGACCTTGATGCGATACCTTGGATCCCACTAAAAGCCGGAGTAAGCAGTCATGGGGAGGGGAATGTAAGAAGAACACGCACTCCGGCGAAACCATCGAATATGTAGACATTGTCACGGGTGTTAAGGTAGTCAATGGCACGCTCGCGGTTGATTTCGAACGTGTCTAGATGCTGCCAGTGAGTGAGTGATTTCAAATTCCGAATGAAAACTGACGTTCGTCCATCTTAATGTTAACAGAGCCCCACCATATATCGTCCTTGCTGGTCTCCTCATAGACGATGCGTTTGTCTTTGGGGCTTCGACCTGTCTTCTTACCGGAAAAGTTGATAAGAGCGCCAGAAGACGATATAACGGCGCCTTCGTTCTTGATAGCATCCTCATACAGCTGGGCGGGGGAGGCATTGCGCTTTAGCTGGATACGACTCATGTCGAAGCCAGCATGCGAGAAGTAGTCAAGATCACGGCCGATGACTAGGTGTTTATTAGGATGGCACTTGAAGAAGGAGACTACATACATTCATTGACATATTCATTGTCGTGTGACTGAGCATAGTTGCGGTGGTGTATGTGCGGGGTAATATAGGGGGTTTGGTGGGGCAGGACCATGATTGCGGGGGGGCGGGGAACCTGGTAATGAAGAAAATTGTGAGTACGGAGTCACAGTGGACAGGAGGGCATCTGAGACATTGATCCGGGCACCCGGGTCTGTGATATGTGGGAATATCATCGGACGAGGACGACTTACGGTGCGCAGATTATGATAGTGTGGCACTAGACGAAGCGAGTTGGGGTTGGTTGACAAGAACACTGTGGACTTTATAGACCTGACAATGGCTGGCCACCCTCGCAGGCTCATCCCATCGCCCTCCACACGGCCCTTCTACCCGTAAATTTCCGCTGGAACAAATGTCATCACCAGACAAGTGTAGGATCATACAAACAAATGACGCCTCTACCCAAATGTCCTCTCCGGTTCACTCCGGCTTGTTGCCTGGTTGTCAGACTAGGATGGTCACACTCACCGCCTTTTGCGTAAGTTCCGAAGGTGTATTCCAAGGGCCTGACCCGGATCTTACACGTCAACCGACATTTTCAAAAGCTTACGACAATATCGAAACTGGGTAAAAGTCCAAACGAATGTAAACCCAATACAGGAATAACTGATCAATAAATTTGCCAGCAGAAAGAAAGGAAGGTGTTGAGTGGAATGATTGTCTACAAGTTTATTCGGCAAAACTACTCATGGCACCGTTAGCAAGGATAGGTTGCCAGTGGGCAAGGCGGTCTAGGGTGGTTTGCGGGTTAGCTCTTCTTTTACAAGCAGCTCAGTACAATATGTGCTCACCAAAGCCGACGTGACGAGCGTCGGAAGGCTGGTCACTTTACTGGCCAACCCACCCAGGCCACTAGTCACCAGACCCACGCCTGATGTGAGTGGCGAAAGCACTGTAGTGCCGCTTATATGAGTCCCGGTCACAGACTGAGCAGCCGACATCAGGTCTCCGAGCGACAAAAGCCCCAAGTCGTATGTGGTCGCAACATGGTTCTGGTTGACATGCATCCATGGGACTTGGTAACCGTTAACTCCAATCCTGTATGAATCCAACAAATAAACCATTAGGACACCGGTGTCAGATTACAAGACAAACCTAATGGTGACTGCTGTCTGAACATCCAAATAGCCTAGAGGGACAATTGGCAGTGATAACAATGCGCCCTTGACGAGCTTCACATGTCCAAACATCCCACTATTCACTGTCTCACCCGGAGGGATGATGAAGTTGGTGAATGCCTGGTCAAAGTGGGCGTATATCTCTCCGTTCACCATACCATCTGCTTGAACGAACTCGATGACAAGGTCAGCATCAAGAGGATTATAAATCTGGATGAAATCCATCGTTATTACACGCATCCTCATCTCGCGGCGGCATAACTCACGTCGAAACTAGCATCAATCTCGTTCGTGATCAGGGTTTCAAGTGAGATCGTCGCATATACGTGGGTGAGGATAGGGGGAACATTCAACCCTAAGCAAGAAAGTCAGTATGAGTGTCCTGCCGTCACCTTCAAGAAGTATGTACCAGTGACACTTGTCGAAAGGGAAACGCCTTCTAGTGCTGGTTGAAGAGATGCAAATGGAGAACTTGCAGCATCGCCCTTCGCAATCAGCGGGATCGTATCTCCACTCTGCACGAAGTCCGTCAAGAAGGCCTGCGCAGCTGTATCATTCATATCGGCGGGCTCATAGCGGAACTCTCCTTTCATCGAGTTTACTCCAGGAACCAAATCGAAAGGCTATACGAAAACCATTTAGCAAGTCTGGAGTCAGAGACAAATCTGCCCTTACTGACATCAAATGCCGCACGACCTATCATCACATCCTTGTAGTAGACTGGCAGCGCAATGTCGACAGTAGATAACGATATGTTGGATGGGTTCTGTAAAGTCGAGGTGAGCGGCGAAATAATATACTCGTCCCCGCCGTTTCCTCCACTCCCACTGATAGTAACCTTGCTGATAGTAGCCGTCCCGTCGAACGAATTGATGCCTAACCAAAATATCATGTCATCAGTTATGGTCCGAAAGTATCGGTTATGTTGTGTGACGTACCCTTGATACTCGACATGACAGAAAACGGAATGCCCGAGATGGGTATATTACCGATGGTAGTCTTGGCAGTCACATTGGCAGTTCCGCTGAGACCAAGCACTGCGGAGTCCTCGTCAGTGACCTGCCTGAACATTGCCTCGAAGGCGGCATCGTTCAGCGACCGTAACGGTACATCATGGAAGCCAATTGGAAGGGGTACGATATTTCCGGTGGAGACGCCACCAACAGTGTCAGAGAGTGGTAAGTTAAGCTATGCAATCAACCATAGTAGTCAGCTGTGAGTCTCTGAGGGACAAAAGCAAACAACCTCTCCAGCGGGGACACCTCCGGTTGCAAGGGTCATATCCACGGCGGACTGAATGACTTGAAGGGAGAACCCAAAGGGATTCTTGTATTCAGCTACTGTATTGTTTGATCCAGATAGGGGCGTAAACGCTTCGTCCTGGTTCTCAATAGTCACGCTGAGGTCAGAAAGTGTGATAGTTTGAATGATCTGTAATGAACAAAAACTTCAATGTGAAGTCAAGACTATGCGCGGGGCGACCTTACATCGAATTTCTTGCCAGGTAAAGTAACATTGAGTGTCAGGGTTTTGAACGCATTGCTTAGCCACATCACTGGCGCGCTCGTTCCACTAGGCTGTACGGTGTTGCCAACGACACTTAGTGTGATGTTGTCGGCGGCGAGATACTCGGAGAAAAGTCGACCAACTACAGCGAGGCCATTGCCACTCTGCGGAACCATGCGTCCGGTGAGGTGAGTGGTGACCTGTGATTCAGGAGCGAGAACAAGGTCGCTAGTCGATAATGCTGCAAGGAGTCAAATAGAACAAAATCGAGGATGAATGGACAAGTATCCTTACGTCCAATCAAGGTACTTTCGAAGTAAGCCTGGAACCCGACTGTACCAAGGTCGATGCCAAGCTCTGTGCCCAAGCTTTGTCAGTTTCTAGGCGACAGAAAATATGCACGCACGAGCCGGGGAGGGAATTAGAGAATCGGTTTTGATCGTGATACCTCCTGCGGGGTCGTCCGACGGTAACTGGAAGTTAGAGATGGTCACCCCAGGGAGATTATTAAAGGCTTTCAATGAAATAGTCTTCTTCAAAGTGATGTTGTCAAAGATCGTTCCCAAGGCCGTCAACCTCAGCTTCGAAGTCGATATCGTCCATTCAAAGCTCAGGTCATGCAATAACGAGGTGGCATATGTGGTGAACCTAGGGCGTATTAGATTCCAGCTTGTAACTGGGTGTATCACTCACCAAGTTTGGTCAGTGATGGTCAGTGTTCCCGACGGTCTATAATCGGGAACACCAACGTTGGCAGCAGAGCAAACTTGACCATCGTGAGGTTCACACCTGCTAGTCCAGCCACAGGTTACTCACCAGGAGGAAGGGTGATTGTCGCAATATCATGATCTTGCCAGGTTACGCTGATATTAAGGATAAGATAATACTATCCCCGGGTGTCATCAAATTACACATACATTAACGGCTCCACGAACTCGATAAGAGCATCGAGCGGCCCAACATTGGTGAGGGATCCTTGTAGATTCAGGTCGAAACCGTTGTCAGAAATGTTTCTGTGTTGTTGGTGAGCTACCACATCACACGGAGAAGTTCGTGCATACGTTATATTTGCTCCAGTGAAGGACAGGTTAGCACCGCTGACCAAGTCCTGAGCAATAGGCGCGGCTACCGCTCCAATGAGATACAGAGCAGTCTTGTCAGTCTGTGAAATATTACTAAGTATACAATAAAGACTATAGAGGCAATTCCATTTACATTCGCAGTTACCCCCTTTTGGATGAAGGAAAGGTCAGTAGGGTCTGCTTTATGGTCAGGCTCCATTTAAATGTAACAGCAAATATACCTCACAGTCATCCAATTTTATAAAGGAATCAACTGTAAGGTCAATCTGGAGACCTTTCAACGCATTTAAGATTGCGTCATCAACATCGAATTGCTTTCCGCTACAACTACAGTTCAGCAGGTCATTTACTAGCCACATTGAACGACAACTTCACCTGACACATGTCGGGTTATTCTGATCGACGGAAGTATTAACCTGCCAACAGCAAATCAACCAACAAGAAAAAGCGTGCAAGTACAGAACAAACGAGAGGATGATAACTCGGGTTATCAACGACCAGCTGGAAGAGTTCCGTCAATGGTCCAAGGTCTACACCGTGTTCCTGAGCTGAGACAGAGATCATTTCAATAATTGACAAGGGGTCCAGATTGAACTCGAATGGCAACGACGGAGAAGTGACGTTCGTATGCCCGGGTGCAGTGATTGGGTCAGATGATCGATCGACTTTGTTGATTGACCCAACAGTCATATTCTTGAATGTTGCTTTTGCGCTGACCTGCAGCAGATTGATGCTTGCTGTGAAGGGGTTCGAGAGAGTGAAAGTGGCTGTTGCAACGCCAGACTGCACAATATCGAGAGGGAACTCAAGAGATGTACTGGCAATCAAGTTTTGGTTTAGAGCGGGGATGTCGACCGGAGAGAACTTGATCTCGGAGAGGGCAAGTTTCAGTGAGTCGATTGGTGTCGAATCCGTCGTGCCGAATATGGTTGTACTGGAATTGATGCCTTGGAGATAGTTCTCTAGCATCGTCTGACCTGCTGCGATCTCCGCAACACTTTTCGGAGAATATAGCACATCTAAGATAGTGGGATGTTAGCTAGCAACGATGCAATAGACACAGGAATAGCATTCACCTGTGGCATATGAAATCTGACCAGGTTGGATCACCAGGTTACTCTGTAGATGCGTTAGTGAGTCTCATGTATAACCGCTTGCTACTTGCCAAGTCAGCAAAGCCAATGTTCTCGTTCCTACATGTATACGTCAATACCAAGAAGCAATTATTACATCGTGTGCTCACTCAAACTCCAGCGTGAACGACACGTCTCCAGTACCTGTGACGCATTAAAACATGGCCTTCTTCAGAGCACCACTCTCACCAATCGTCAAATTGCTGTTGAAAAACCTATGATCAACAACAATGTTTCGATATGTGACGAAAGCTTCCCACCTCGGATTATACAACGAAGTATCAACCTTGATTATCAAATAATCACTGTAACCATGATTCACGTTCAAATTAGTGACGGTCACAGGTTTCGATGTTAGGCCCTCCAAACCCTCCAATGACGAATCAACAGCGAAATCGATATCAATCAGATTCAGCACCCCGACTGCTGTCGACGCAGCAACATTGGCAGCACCAGACAATGCAAGCGTTTGCGCACCGCCGGTTGTCGTAGCCGCAAGGAAGTCTTGGAACGTTTCGTGCTTGTCGCCGAAGACAGCAAATGGGACATTGGAGAACGTCAGATGGATGATGCGGGCTTGGACATCAGTTGTGCACGGCGCATTGGGAATAGAGAGTTCGGCGAAGGATTGACCATCATACCCCACTGTGATATTTTGTTCTAATGAGACAATATCTATAGGGAAGTTAAAGGGCAGAGTAAAGGCTGCTGTCGTTGCATTGCTACTTGTAATGGGACCGTAGGCGGTGCTGTCTGTAAACAGCAGCTGCAACTGCTCCAGAGTAATAGACTCTATGACATTGAGTTTACCCTTATTAGGAAGAGTCGTGGCTACATTAAGGGTTTGGATTCCGTCGTTCAGCCAAATGACCTGACATCAAATGTCAGTGATACAAAATGAAACAACAGGCAGACAAACAAACATTACTGGGACCAGCGCTCACGCCCTGGACCGTGATGTTACTATCCAGTCCGTGGATAAAGTTGTTGAAGACAGCAGAAATCACAGCCAACCCCTCTTCCGAGGTTTGGGGAATGAGACGACCGGTTAGCGGAAGTGATGAGGTTGACTCAGGGAAGAGTGTAAATGCTGAAGTGGAAGCAACAGCAGCGATCTCGGAGCCGCTTGCAAATGTCGTGAACGCAATCGAATCGAGTTCAATACCAACTTGCGAAGGCTGAGTATATGTAAGTGAGCGAGAACTCAAGCGATTGTGACAAAGAATGGGGTAATCATACATTCGTCACTTCGGATTGAATTGTCAACTGGATACCACCTGCAGGATCATCTGCAGGTAAGTCGAATGATTCAATCGTGATACCATTCTTGAGACCGTTGAAACCCTTCAATGTCACAGATTTCGAGGGAAGGGTGATACCTGTGACCACAACGCCTGCAGCATCATTCTAGCATAAGCAAAACTATGGGTTAGATCAATACCCACCAAGTGCAGAAACTGCAAACAATTTAGCTATCAGTCTAGTACCGAATGTCACCACGTACCAGTCAAATTATCTCCACTTATGTCCCACGCGAATGTCTCATTATTCAGCAGAACCTGTGACCCCGCATCAGCCCACAGAACAACCAATGGAATCAGAAGCATTCACCTTGGTGAATTCCGTCAAATAACTCACATCAGCCACCTCAAATGTCGTTTGGACATCTAACGTGGCGCCGACGTCTGCTGTAACTTTCACATCATCCATTTTCATCAGGCCAAGAATTTGTCCACCCCAAGAGACTGTGAGACCATCGCCAAAAGAGATCGTGGCATCGACTAAATGGGACTGAGTATCACGGCAACTGGTGAGGGTATACAACGTACAGGGTCCCGTATTCGTGATACTTCCTTTCAGCTGGGTACCTATATGCAGAAATGAGAAAAGGGGGTAACAGATAGGTTAACAGCCATACCGAATGACGTCTGTTGTGGGTTAGTGATGATCACCGTATCAACACTTTAAAATCTCATTAGCCTTGAACACCGAAAATACTGATCAAGCAACATACCCAAGTACGCTCATTCCCACGATCTTCTGCACTATCGGCTGCGCCAGAACTGGTAGTATAAGATTCAGGCTCGCATCTGTAGCGATCGGAACAGAGGGCTGTGTGTAGATCAGTGTAGTAGCGTACTCGCCTGAACATCAAAAGTTGCTTATTCAATAATGAGATATCAGATCAAGGGAGGCCACGCACCAATCATCAGTTCAGCTGTTAGATGCACGTCAGTACGCAATTGCTTGAATGCTGCATCCACAAATGTAGGAAGATCAAATCCCCTATCCACTATGTCAAGGATGTCCAGACAATGGCAGGAGCAGTTGATTGACGTACGTGTACATATTAGCCCTCCTTGATACAGGCCCCGAATCTGCATTTGTGCTCGCCACGTATTGATACCCACCTAACGCTACAATTCCGTCCCACGGCGCTACATCTAACCCTGCCTCCACAGCCAAGACCCGCGTCAGGGTGAACAGTGTGGGTGGGTCATAATTCATGTTTAAGTCCAATGGGGGAGACGTCGTTGTCTCCTTTCCTGCGGCTGAAAAGTTGGACACCGTCTGCATATTGATTGAGCCGAGGGTGAGGTTGTGTGAGGTCACGGTGGAAAGAATCCCGGTAATGGTAAACGAGGCTGTGAATGGGTTGGCAAGAGACACTGTGACATGGCTAAGATTGTCCGTATGGAAGGTGGTCGAAAGGACTACGAAGGCGAGGTTGGTAAGTGGACAACCGAAAGGCTGCTATGATTAGCCTACTTTCTAGGGCACCGCCAGAGAGGAGACTTGAATTAAGCCCGGGAAGGATGGTTGTGATATTGAGACTCTCAAACGCAGGAACCAAGGAATCCACCTGCGTACTACTCTGATACCCAGTGATAGAAATCTCAACATCTAAGTCATGATTTACTATATGACGCAATCGAAGAAGACTTCCGTACCTTTACCGCCCACAAAGTCGCTGAGAGTCTCTAAACCTTGTGGACCATTGTTTGGCTTTATACCCAAAACTGAGTACAATACGCGTGAATTTATGAAACTACATTACCTCGAAGTATGCGGTGGAACCCAATGTATTGTTGCCCATATACAAAGTAAGGTTGGGCAATAACGATGTGCCCAATATTGCGCCGCCTCTCTCCAGCTGAAGTTCTATTTGGGATCAGCCTCACCTGCACAGCATGGCCATTGAATGAATGCCACTTACGGAGATCCCCAGTGGCCAACTGCAAATTCGAAGGATTATAAATAAACACTGATACAACACCACAGCAGATTAGGATCAGTCCCCGCCTGCTCTGTTTTGGCCTGTGTCATAATACATACCTTCGATGCTTAGATTTAAAGCTTGCTGGTTCCCGCCCAAGACGTCAACACTTCCGATGGTAGTGTATCCTCTTAGGCCCTGTAAACCGTTCAGACTCGCAGATACATTCACCTTGATCGGGTCTAACGTGATCTGGCCAATACTCATATTGGCAATCGCACGTGAATTACCCATTAGTAGGAATTCGGTGACCGAAGAATCCGTTAGTTCAGTGTCTGCAATCGCAAATTTTGAAGTCCGTGATCGACAAACCAGTGCTGCAAAAAGGAACACTTACTGAAAGCAGCAAAACTAGGGTGCTCCGCGCTTGTTGAGTTGAATGTCCCACCCTCGATCTTTATATCAATCGTTCCCTCCGTGTCAGTAACTCCTAGAACCTTGATCTCGGACGTTGAAGCACCTAGAGGCTGACCAATTCAGGAGGTCAGATGGAACGCCATGGCTCACCGGATTCTTAAACAAACACATACCGTCACAAGCCCCGCAACGTTAGACCCATTTTTCACGATATAAAACTGATTCTGAATCTCCGATATCGAAAGCCCAAACCCGAATGGCAGTTCTATCGATGCATCACGTCAGTACACCCACACCAATCATTACCACCGTCAACATCACACTCACTCATCAAAGCCTGAACAGAATCACTGTCGGCTTTGGGGGTCCATGCCATCTCAGGTGTAAACGTCAACGCCATATTTCCAATTGTAATTGATTGGATTGGATTTATGGGTGACATGGATTTGAATGGGAGTGTAAGCTGCAAACTCTGTAAACCTTGGCTGAGCCAAGATATCGTTGTACCGTCGGGCTGAAGAGTTGATTGCCCCGTCGCAATCACAGGCGACGACTCGAAATTGATATAGTTCGTAAACAGCTGGGAAACAGCTGAAAGGGAAGACGGATCCGTTTGTGGGATAAGAACACCTTTGAGCGTAATGTTATTGTTGCCGGGTATCTGATGAGGGATTACGGGTGTCCACACAAAAGAAACCGGCCCATTTGCTTACTATCTGGGTGTTCAACCCCGTTCCACTACCCAAATAAACGCCTTGGTAAGTCAAGCTGAACACGACGGTACCAAGGCTCAGTGCAAAGGGACTGTGTGAAGAGGATCAGTGCGAAATACCTACAACATGACCATAATCACCTCGGGTTGCTCAGTTGAGTGACAGCGGCAAAATTGATCCCACCCTGAGGATTGTCGCTTGGAAGCTGAAAATCTTCGAGCAAGACCCCCCCAGCAAAGTTGTTTGTACCTGGAGAAAAACCATGCGTCAAGACAGGGCCCAAATTGTACAAGGGAATCTTACCATTTATGACTACCATTTTGTTGAACGAAATTCCATGTGCCCATGGAAACTTCGCTGCCTGGACGCTTAGACTATAGCTTTCTAGCTGCCACGTAAAATTCTGTGAGGTGATCATGTGAGCCGTGAACCTGCCAAAGGCCTCTTGATCAGTGATGTAGAAAGTGGTGGTGTCATTGATTGTGGCACGCTTGTGGGCCGCATAGAGCGGAGCCAGAGTCATAAAACCGAGGGGTGTCTTTGCAGAGTCTTCTATCCAGCTAACATTGACAGGTTGGGTGAATTTAATCGCAGCTGAGAAGATGCCCGTGTGAGTGACCTAGATGGACGTCTGAACGGAATTTTCCCAAACATATTGTCCGAATGACTTACGAGACCTTGCATTGTCAATGTGAACCTGATGTGCAAATTAGAATGCTATCCCGTGCCGTATAGATAAAGCTTACGATGTATTCGAGGGATTTGTGATAGCCGCTGTGGTGACATCCAACTGAGACTGGTTCACAACATACTGTACAATAGCCTTCACGACAGGGAAGAGAATAATAAACAATAACGCGATCCCGAGAAGCACACCAATAACGGAGGTGACCCTGAACCATCGTCGTTTGTAAAGTGGAGATTTCTGGGGGGCAGCAGTGACATCACAAGTGACAGGTTCATTTTCTGGAGGGTGCTCCTCAGGTTTGGGCATGAGTTGTGTTTCATTGCTAGGACTAGCAGGAGGGTCACATAAGGCAATGCCAACAGGTGTAGCGAAAGAGTCGGTCAAGAAGTCGACGAGGTGTTCATCGGTATCCGTGACCCCTGGAGTAGCACCATGATCTAAGGACAGGAGCACATATACGATCAGGCGACAAGACGGGTAGAAACATGCCGACCTCGTAGAGCCGCTGTGGACCGTTCAGTGTTGAAAGTATGTACACTGGCTGCAAAATTTTCGTTGTAGGTCCCAAAGTCTTCGCCAGCAGGTGGGTCTGCCATCTTAAAAGCCGGAGGGGATGACAGGCGAAGGAGGCAAAGAGGTCAGAGCGCGCCCGACATTGAGCCAGTTATGTACGAGATCATGTTACTAAGAATTCTTTGAAGAACACGAATATGGATCTTATTCTCGACTGCAACCGACGTTATTTACAGATCTCTACGGCATGGACTGTGACTGGAAGGAGCCTATTAACGATATTATGTAATTTCTCGGGATCGTGTGTGAGAGTAGTCAGGAGGACGACGAACCGCATGGAGGTGGACCAACACACATTCCCCATCACTAGTATTTTCGGTGTTGATGTTGGTCAGTCATTCAGAACCAAAGCGATCGACAATATAAAATACCCCCGAACATCTCGACGTGGCTTGAATTTGAGCTCCGGGTGACAACTGGGTGCCGAGGCTTCAGATATCCTCAATATTATGCAACCTGCTAATATTATGAATCCGAATCTGCAAACGAAATGGCTCTTTTTGCACTTGAGCGACCGCTCTCATTGGTCCTCAGTGGTCTAATAAGCGACGTCTTACAGGGTGACATGTCTTGAAGTGTCCTCCAGTGGTTTTGCAGACAGTACACTTGGCTGTTGTCGCTCTGTAGAGTCCCTCCGACGCGCCGCCTTCGACATGTAGCGGAAAGAAGTGTCTCACTTGAATTCCCTGAGCCCCATACACCATCCCCTCATGAAGTACGCGATATTTCTACCCCTATTGTGTGATCCGTCTATTCAGTAGATCACGCTCAACAACTCCCGAATAGGTGAGAGCCAGAGCATAAGATATCAACTATCGACACGTATCGATCAAGATCTAATAAAACCTGGTTGTCAGACCTCATTTCTCAAATTCAGAAGTTATGCACATGTGAAAAATGTCTTCCTTCTGCCGTACTACCTACAAGTCCCTCGTTGTTCTTCCCATCTACATTTTCTGAATGAAAAGTTGAACGGGTCATACGGTGCCACCTAATCACCGCTGTTCAACTACCGAGGCATTTATATAATTCCCTGACCCCAAGAACCTCTTAAATAGAATATCGTACTGTATGATGGTTACAATCCTGTTATATAATGTTTCCCGAGTAGCGAATATTCGGTGTGTGCGTCTATCAAAAAATGAACACATGATGGGCGAGCGAATAAAGAAAGCAAAATTCTCGCAGCCTTGAAGCGAACAGAACATGCCAAATCGGTCGACTTGGCTGTTTATAACACTAATGACGAAACGCCAGGATCCCGGGCATCGGATGGCCAGTCAAGTGTATTCCAAAACACGTCGCGTTTAAACTCGCAGGTCTTACATAGAAACCCGTCTCAAACTAAGACCTAAGAGTTTATTCCTTTGGTTAATAATACCATCCCTGCTACAAACGCGTAAAGGAAGATAAGACAACAGACAGGCGTACTAAGTAGATTGAACATGCATATATCTGATCGATCGATCGAGCTGGACTCCCGGGCCAAGCCCCGATGGAGGAAGATAAGACATTCCTCTGAAATCAGGGAATCGAGTGGCAAGTGTGTATGGATGTGGCGATTCTGGAATACGGTGATGGGTAAGAACCCATTTGTGGTGTGATGAGGTGTGTCGATAGTCGATACATACGTGATACAGTAGAAAAGAACCCCAAACGAATCTGTGAATAGGCCTGGTTGGACGTAATGCAACATGCTCTAGCTTTCCTTTTTTTCGAGCGGCTCCTCTGAGCCTCCTTCCCGAGAACTAGGTTCAGCGGTAGCAGTGATGGACGCAAGAGCTTCAACCCCATCTACGACATTCGAATTCGAAGATGAAGACATAGGTGCAGACGGTGGTTCCTCGGTTTCCACATCCCCACCGGTATTCCCAGCGGCGGTACCCGTAGCAGCAAGCGAGACCGACGCAGATGTAACAGTAGCTTCACTTGCTGTCGAATCCCTCCTCACAGCCTGTCCACGTGCTCTCGTCGATCTTCGCCCAGGCCGGGTCTTCTCATTCCCCCCACCTTCTGTAGGGGGTGAGGTCTGGGTCTCCTCTGGGCCCGGAGTGCTGGGGCCAGCGATGGGGATGGAAGAGGCGAGGGCTGACGATCTGGGGTTTCGAACACGTTTAGCGGGATAGGTAGCATCACCGTCTTCTGCATCCTTCCTCTTGCGCTTGTTCCCGCTGCCGCCGTTGCGTCGCTTACGCGGGCTTGGTTTGACAGGAGCCTCAGATTCAGGTACAGGTGTGACGTCAACCAGGGCTGGACTGGCGCCTACGGAGACGCCTGCACCAGTCGTGTCGTCGGTAGCATCACGCAACTTAACTGCTGGTCTCCGTGAACGATTGGATGAGCGCAGGTGCGAGGCAGCTTCTGGGTCGTCGAATATGCCGGAGATGCCAATGCCGAGACCACCAACTGCCACGTGTGGTGCCGGTAAGCCAAACGTAGTGGGATCCAAATCGGGGAGTGATAGAGCAAGTGGACCAAAAGGGTGATAGAGTGGTAGGAGAGTACTCATACGCGGATGCTTGTATGACGGTGGTGATGACGATGACGCCTTGACTGTGGTAAAGGTTAATCTATGTGTGAGGTCCCTATTTAGAGTTGTGATGCTAGAGGGGGGCGTGTGGGGCTCAGTGGTCGAATTGGGTGCCAAGGACGATGAAGGTGAAGGGGATGAAACAGATGGGGATGGCGTTCCGCGCAAGGGGCGCTTGTCGAGGTAGAGAGTGGATATGTGTGCTGCTGGCGACTGATAGGTAAATATGGGTTTGCGACGGATGCTAGTTCCCGCGCTAACACTGGGTGATGCGTATGGTGATTTGAGCGTTGCCATCTTGCCACGTTCGGAAGTAAGATATAGTTTCTTGGACCCGTGTTACTCGGAGAGTCAGATAGTGGTGAACAGAGGCGTACCTATGGGTGGGAAGAATTGATGAAGAGATTGTGCATTCCAATGCAAGCTACCGGGTAGTGTGATGAGATTGGGAAGTGGTAGTTCTCGCTCAGTCTCCCTAAGAGAGGTACAGAAATTGGTCCTGGAAGAGGTGGCTTGAGTTGGATGCTTGTCTCCAGGGATGGTACTTGTCCAAGGGCTCAGAAGGGTCCATATTTCGGGAGGCAATATTGTGGCGAATTTTGGATGCCGATTAGATACCGACGGTCACGTGGGATACATCACAACTACAGTACAGTAAAGAAAGCTTCTGTTCTCCAACAGTCTTGCATGTCTCGTTGACAGCTAAGATCTTCTGATTTCACCATTGGAACGAACATACTAGTAAGGTTCGGGAAGTTCCCCTTATTGGCACGTGATACAAAACGATCGCGTGACGTAACGCGCCATTCTCAGCTCCAGCCATGTCACTCTGGGTCGATAGTGTCAGTTCGTGGTTGTATGATTATCCCAACAGGAGTCCTAATGACACCTACAGTTTAGACCAAAGACACTCGATGATCTCCACTACCACCATGACCTCTCGGCTCGCTTGAAATCCCTCGCCACCTCGGGGGACTTTCCACACTTGCTCTTCTATGGTCCTTCCGGCGCAGGGAAGAAAACTCGCATAAGTTGTACACTACGACAGTTGTTTGGACCTGGCGTAGAGAAGGTGCGTGTGTTTTTCTACGTGTACTCTGACCTGACCCAGCTCGGTTCGGCACAAAGCTCAAAATTGACCAAAGAGTATTCATATCGCCGTCAAGACGGAAGTTAGAGATCAACTTGGTGCAGAGCAACTACCACATCGAGATTACACCGAGGTGTGTACGTTTTTGATATCAGCTGCGGTATTCGGCAGTTCATGTGTCGCAGCGAAGCTGGCAGTTATGACCGAGTGGTTATACAAGATCTTCTCAAAGAGATCGCCCAGACCCAACAAGTAGATCTCAGTGCTAAGCATCGTTTCAAAGGTATTACCACACTGTCGAGCTGCCGTTCGTATGAGAACTTATATAGACTCCAGTTGTTATCATCAACGAAGCCGACTCATTATCAAGAGACGCTCAAGCAGCATTGCGAAGAACGATGGAAAAGTACATGTCAAACATGCGAATAATACTCTGTGCACACACAACAAGCCGTCTCATTGCACCGATTAAGAGTAGGTGTCTACTTGTGCGTGTAGCTGCACCAACGACAGAGGAGGTCAGTAACACTTCTGCCTGCTCTGCCTGACTTACACCTGGCTAGATGAAAATAGTCATGGAGCACGTAGCTAAGAGGCTCAAGTTCGACCTCCCACCAGAGGCTTCTTTACAGATTGCAGAGAACGCAGCAGGAAATATGCGAAAAGCGCTGCTCGTGTTCGAAGCACTCAAGATGCAATCGTAAGCATCCTTTCCACTCTTATCTGCATCCACGTCCTACAGGAGGCTGAGGCTGTGATCACCAGACCCGACCTTTCTGGTCCCCTCCAGATCGCAAAACCTGACTGGGAGACTTATTGTCACAAAGTGGCCGATTTGATCGTCCAGGAACAGTCACCGGCACGAGTCATGGAAGTGCGCGCCAAGTTTTATGAATTACTAAGTCACTGTATACCTCCCACCATTATTCTCAAGGTACGTTCGTGTCTCTTGGAAAAGGCTATTCAGTCGCTCAAGGTGGGTATACAAGACTGTAGCGGATAGAGTAGTAGAAAAAGTGGATGAGGCTCTGAAAGCCGACGTCATACACTGGGCTGCATTCTACGTAAGCTGATGCTTTCGCCTTTACTCCGGGGGTTCTAGCGATGCTAATTTCCGGTGGCAACCAGGAACTTCGTATGCGATTAGGTAGCAAGAAGATTTATCACCTCGAAGCCTGGGTAGTCAAAGTGATGTGTTTGTACAAGGTGCGTACATACTATTTATTTTTCGTTCCTGGGAGTTGGCTCATCAGAAGTCTCAGCACTTTATCTACAACTTTGATATGTCTGAATTCGACTAGATAGGATTCCTTCGTAGGTCTGTTTCTCTGGTATAGTGTTAGTCTATGAATTATGGAATTTGAACTGCGAGCTGTTGGTGCGTGAGTTGAACATATAGTATTCCTTCCCTGAGCGAGGTCAAGTTGATTCCATCGAGGAATTGATCGCATCTTAAGTACAGCCGGATTTATCAATCTACAGAAGGTAGCATAATCATGGCCAGTGACTGAGCCAAATGGTGAGCTACTAGGTGTAACGAGTAATCATTGCATGAGTCCAACGCATCCGAAGTCCTGAAGTACTAGTAGCACTGATCAACTTCACGTGTCGCGGTGTATCGATTACAACTAGCACACACTTCCAGGTGCACCTCCATCGATCGTATATCATGGTCAGTCTACACTCCCATCTCAGCCAGCCAACCGCTCATATGTACCAAGCTCATCTTCTCAGTGTTCAAAACGCTCACAGACCAACGCGTTACGGTCGAACTCAAGAACGATCTCTCTATAACAGGCGTCCTCAAGTCGGTCGACCAGTGCGTGGATTCACCTCTCATTTGTTCACTACTCTCAAGTTTGCTCCCCACCCCACAGATTCCTAAACATTCGCTTGGACTCGATTAATGTTCTTGATGAGGCCAGACACCCGCACATGGCGAGTACAAACTCATCATTATCGTCTATATGATCCGTCTAACCTTGTTTTGGGATTCCCGACTGTTCAGATGGCAGTTAAGAACTGCTTTATTCGCGGATCTGTGGTACGATATGTCCAGCTACCAGCCGAACACGTCGACACACAACTATTGGAAGATGCTACACGGAGGGGTGGGTTTTCCAATAGTGTCTCTCCTATGGCTCTTACATCTCCACCTTCAGAGGCCGCAAATCAGGCCAGGCGGTGACCTTTATTCTATGCACTGTCGTGGAGCGTTACCAGCCCCAAAACTCTTCCCTTGATAGGAGTATCAGTGCTCAGAGAGAGAACAGACGAAGAGAAGTGGTGCACAGATACAAATCATACTGTTATATTTACTGCAGATTCGCATCCCTCGCACGTACATAGGCCAACACCATCCAGTTTTGTACCTTAGCCGGGTCAAGCATGATTGCCTTCTGTGCATATTTCAGTGCAGCCGTTCCTTTCCCGTCACTTGTGATAGCAACTAACGGGAGTGTCTCCTTCGCATCTTCTGAACACGTCAAAGGACACACTCCCAACATTGCATGTGTTGCGTTAGTCCCGCTGCCTTGTTGGAATGCGAGTGATGCAAGCTCGCGACGCAAGTGTAGGTTTGAAGGTTCAACGTGCAGTGCTTTTTGGGCGATCCGGATTGCTTGTTCAATGTCACCCTGAAAGAGACGGAATTCATCAAAAAGCCAACTCTGTGGAGAGGCGGTGAGACACACCTGACCAAGATGGTGTTGCACGAGTAAGTAGACAACGTCTCTCCCGGGATCAAGTTCCTGGCGCCGTTCAATGGGGAGAGACTGCACCTCGGACAATGCAGCATCTACCAAGTTGTCATCCACGGTAAGGATGCCCATTCCGGCAAGCGTATTGATCGCCATCAAGTTCTCGGGGTCTGCGGTGATACTATACAACAATGAGCTAACAAGCAAGTGGGCAAACCATGAAGCTGACCTGTCAAGTAACAGAGCTTTTGCAGACTCCCTGAACTCCTCTGTCCCGATCGCCCACATGCTCTGAGCTAGAAGAAGAGTAACATGTGCCCCAAGGACATGATTATCCCCTACGGCATCAAGAGCAGCTTGGAAAGCCGACATAGCGTTCTGGAGATACCCAAGTTTGAAATCAACTAATCCGCACCCAAACAATGCCTGTACTCGCAGGATCTGAATCTCGGGATCCTGGTTGCCATTAACAGACCGGTCAGGTAATAGTCCGAGAGTGGTCTCAAATGACTCCAGCGCTCCGGGATAATCACACAAGCCAATTTTCAGACGAGCAAGATTAGTATGCGCGATGGTAAACTGCCTTTCTAACACAGGGTCTTCGGTATCTTCATATGCAGCCTCAAGAAGTACAATCGCGCGGGAGATCTCCTGTGCGCCTTGCTCTAGCTGACCAAGACGTTCGTATATCAATCCCAAGAGATGCAGGGCACTTGCATTGTTCGGACGTTGCTTGACGTAACGACCTAGGACAGTAATAGCGGACAATAGCTCCTCTTGAGTGGAAGTGTGTGCAGAGTCTGATAATGATTGAAAGACTCGAGTGGCAAACTCAAAATCTGCCATGGGCTTAAATACGAATTAATACGGTACTTGTTTCGATAGGTGTGTACTGATGTACTGACCACATCAGCTGTGAGCCCCACCGCATGCTCGAATAATGCACGAGCATGCTCGTCGTGTCTATTGCTTGTCGCCACCAGGGCTTGTCCGACCCAAGCAAGAGTGTATTCAGGATCCAATATTTGCGCCTTCAACAACGCTTCATTGGCTAACTCGATGTCATTGTGATACAGGTATAAAAGTCCCAGGTGGGCCCAAGCAGTCACATTCTATGGCGACAATCAAATGATCAGTACTGGACTATACAATGTTAGGTTTAACTTACCTTTGGGTCGAGTTCCAAAGCTCTGACGTAAGCATGTTGAGAAGCCTTCGGTTTGTCCACGAAATACATGGTAGCCAATGTTGTCCAGTATGTGGAATTGCTAGGTTCCTTATGCAAAGCCTCTGTCAACACCGAGATGGCAGCTGCTAACGCTGACTCGCGGTGGGATTGCTTTACTTCGCTTGACCACAGATACAATGCCAGACCAAGATCGAAGAGTGCACTGCCCATTGCAACGTCATCCGTTGATCCAAGAGTGATGCGATAGTCACAAACACTAACAGCAACTTCAAGTACATGTGAACCAGTGATTGGTGTATCCTTTTGTATGGGTCTGCAAACGAAGAAATACACGATGCGGTTGCTGACGGGGCCTTTAAGTGCGGATGTCGTTTGCATGAGAATATTACGGACAACATCTTCGTCGATAAACGTCATCGATTTTGAAAGCCCGAAAAGTGCGTCAGCTATCACCTTCCATGCGACGGTTCCGTACCCAGAGCTCGCCCGGACTGTTGAAAGACTCATCCTGATGGCTGACGAAAACGTCTGCTCTGCCCGTGCGAAGAAGGCGCCCAGCCATTCTTGTCGAGCGAGGGCTAGCTCTGTGTGCGCGATAGACATCAAAACACCAACATCGTCGGGTCGTCTGTCGAGGACCAGTTTGAAGGAGTCCAGAGCGTCTGAAAGCTTCCCAGTATGTTTTTGTACCTCACCGATAAGATACATGCACATCCAATCATCCGGCTTGAGGTTATGTGCATATGAAAGCGCCTTCAATGCAGCAGCGTGACGGCCGCCTTTACTATATGCCTCTCCGAGACGTAGCCAACAGATCTGATCTTCTTTGTTCGCCCTGAGAGCCACCTGGAACGCCTCGATTGCCTGGGCATAGTTTCTGCGGGACTGCATCGAGTACAAGCTTAGAGAGTTCCTTGCCAATGAAAGTTCTGATCGCTTACCAATTCCACGACCCCAAGTGCCTTCCAAGCCCAAGCGTTCGTTGGAAGATATCTGCTGGAGACTACTCCACCTTCTTTCTGTAACCCATCACCTAGCTCCCCTTCGCCCTCAATCGTTCTACGTGCAACAACCTCTACTAGGTCCCATTCTTGCTCATCCGCGAAACCCTCGGCCAGTCTCCTTGCAGCCTCTGCCTCTCTTGGATCCAGCTCAAAAGCCTTCTGGAAGCATTTAGATGCACGGACGGGGTCAGGCGGGATAGAGAATGCGCTGTAGTAAATGCCAAGAGAAGTGTATGACGGTGCATACTCGCGGTCACATTTCAGTGATTGGATGAAGTGAGTATATGCCTCCTCGCGGAAATCCTCTGAAGTGTGAAATATCGGCTTTCAAACATTGCAGGGAGAAGACGGAACGCTGCACGCACCACCCAGGTCCCAACAGACCTTGCCGATGCGCCACAAACACCTGGCCCTATCAAGCTCGTGCTCTGCACCTTCCAGATACTTCAGCACTTCCTTTAATGCATGAAGTCCATCCTCTGGATTGGTTCTGCTGAGGCACCAGCTACTCTCTTCCGTTACCCGAACACCCTTCAGTGTATCCATGGGAATCAGTCCTGCCGCCTTGGAGAACACCGCCTCAGCTTCTTCCCATTTCTCCGCGTGCTGGAGTAGATATCCACGAGCTAACAGCACATCAAAGTTGCTGGGATCTTGTTTCAATACGTCGTCGAGGATGCGGAGGGCACGGTGATGGTGTTTAGGCGGATGAAGATGCACCAGAGCAGTCGCCAAGGCAATGTTGAACGCTTTGCGTACTCTTCGAAGGTCATGCAGGATCATCAATAACAAGTCTGTGTCACTCACTCGCGAAGTTTTCGACCAGTGTGCTGCTCGTGCCCCTTGATGAGCTCAAGACCACTCTCCGCAACAGGGATCACACCCGCATAGTCCAACTCTTGCTGGTAGACCTCGGCAGCCACGTGGGTGGCTAATAGCGAACCTTGCAGGGATGCGAAAGCATCCTGTCAAGGCATATAACAATGGGTGTTCGATAATCAACAACAGACTTACCATGATAATGTTGAATGACTCATTGTCGTCACCTTGGGGATCCGTCGGTTGCTCTGCTTGGTCCTCGTCTTCTTCTGTGATCGGTACTCCAGTGTACATGAAATAGCCCTTCAGCAACTGTGCTAAACGCGTGTCCGGAAAGAGTTCAACGTATTGCCTGAGATAATGTAGGCCACGTCCATCTGGGAGAAGTAACAGTAAGTACGTAGCCGAAACTAGGAAATGCCAATTACAGATGGTGTCTTTGTCCATCCCCTCCAAAAAAATTGACCATGCCAACTCGTCGGGTATCCCAATGGCAACAATGCCGTTGACCAGTTCGTCAAGCTCTAAACCAAGCGTAGCTTTTGTCGGATCTGACAACGGCAAGGCATAGAAGTACTGCTGCTTGAACCGTATCACCTTGGCCTCTGTTGACCGGCGTAGTTCATCAGGTGTGTTCGGATGATTTAACACTTCTTGGTATAACAATGGGAGCTGTAGACGGGAGTTAGCTAAGTGGCACCATTAATGGCAGGTTGATCCCACCTTTGAAGACCTCCAGACTTCCAGTCCGATCTCCTTCTTCAATTGCTCTGGTTGAGAAGCCCCAAGACGCGTCCGTCTCCTGTCAAACTCAGTTTTTATGAACCCCTCTTCACTCTGCTCCGTTAGAGACACGATTTCCTCAATCACAGGAAGTGAATTATGAATCGCAGTTTGTGTGGCCAATGTTGCGGTGGCTGTAGGGTTGGTCAGATCCGGCGGAGGCAAATTCGATAAGGTGTCATAAAACGGAGAGTCAGGAAGAAGATAGGAAAGCGCATGGATGAGCTAGGAACAATCAGTATGATGATTTGGCTGTTAACTCAACCCACCTGTTGCTTCGACCCGTACTGCCGACTAGTATCAACAAGCTTTTGCAAGGTTTCTGCGCTCTTTATTGCATCGTAGCTAGATTCCTCGGTTAATGTCACAATAAGGTGCGTTGTACGAAGACTCACCTAGCAGAAAATATTCGTATGATGTTCTCCAGAGCATCTACAAAGGCATCCCATTGCTGCTGCTTCTCATATAGTCGCGAGATTCCCTGTGATGCATGTAATCCTATGGTTCACGGGCTATGATTATCACTTACCTGCCAGGCGAGAACCTGATTAGGCTTCAACTCGATAGCTTTACGATAAAACTATGGAACCATTAACTCCTATGTAAAGGAGATGCCATTCATAGCTTTACTTGTTCGCTCTTGTTAAGTTCGCCCAGTTCCAGATATGCAAGCCCCAAGAAGACATGGCTGCACCCAGTCAATCAATGCCTGATGTGATGAAAGGATGCTTGATCCACGCACGCATTGTAGTTGTCTGGCTCGTAGTCTAAGACTTGGGACGCTGCTTCATGCGCTGCTTCATACTGCTTCTTCCCCAGTGCATCTCGAGCTGCCTTGAGTTTCGATTTGACGAACGGCGAAGACATGATCAACCGCAGACCTCCTGGGAAAGGCCTAAATACTTTGCCGCAGTGCTCCCCCTCAATTCACTGAAATTAGTCGTCAACTACGAGGTGGTATGTAGAAGGCTCGAAACAACTCAATTGTTACGTAAGATCACCACATAGTACACCAAGACTAAGTACCACTTGAAATCACATACGACAGACGAGCAGCGCGTCACTGACGCTGTGCTCTGACAGATTTCCCGTCCGCTGCGTGTGTTCCAGGACTGGTGAACTCAACTCTGCGAAGGAACTGGTTCGACCGATTCGTAGCTTAGGGGGAGGTGTGGGAACATCATCTTTTTTCTTGCGGGAAAACAGTCGTGATATCCACCCCCTTGCAATCTTGCCGACCAGCGGCAAGGACAAGTACTGTGTTTCAATCACAGGAGAGACGTATCGCGCAGAGTTGTTTACAGACTGTGATCCTCCTGGGTTGGCAGTCCCTGACATAAGACAATCCTCCTGAGTGTCAGAAAGCTCTGAGCCCCTCGAAGTTGGGAAACGATAACAGACACTTACCCGCGTCAGCGCTGAAATTGGACTATGAAAGTCGGTGAGGGTTACTAGATTTTCCGTTCGGATGGTCTAGAGGGACTTTCAAACCAAGTATGGTTACCAGAACGCCAACACATACTGGGTGACCTTTTCTCTTCCCCATGGTGGTATGCTTGTACCTAACGAAATGGAGGGTGGTTTAATTATATTGACATGCGACTTAGCCCCACATGGCTTGTAGGCCAGGGGGTTTGGCCACCCCGAAGCACATGGGCATGAATTCTAGCATGCTAGACGGAACAACTATCTTCCTTCGAGTCTTGGAAAGATAAGGTATGAATTAGAAGCCAACCTGGCTTAAGGGAGCTTCTCGTAGAGAATGAGAGGTACAGGTTCCTGCATCCAAATTTGAATACTTTGCTACAATCGAATGTTGATGCATGGTGGCACTGTGCAACCGTATCGAAGCACTCAAGATTTGGAAGGGAGGAACGCCGTCCCCGTTGGCCATTACAAAGCCTTGCTCATCCGATGGGCACCACAAGGCTTCGAAAGTCGGGAGATAGGAGTACAGCTTGTGATTGAGGGTAAGAACTTGTAAAATGGATACAGACCTGGTCTCGACTTGCATGCGTCACTGATACCGTAGAATATACCTCGAGGTTATCATGACGGGGACCTGAAATTCAGAAGCTGGTGCTGTGAATGGCGACAGAACACCGTACATAATGATTACGCCCAGCAAGTAGCACAACGTTCCCTGCAGAGGAACGAGTGTCTTCCTTTAAGAATACGAGGCCAGGTGTTGCCTTCAAGTGTAGAACACCTGTGGGCAAGGTCCCGGGATCGATGCCTCGACTCCACTTAGTAACAAAGCGCTTGCTGTGCAGGTAATTGTCTAAGTCAATATCGTAGTATGATCCTCGGGCGCATCCTCCGACCCGTCGCATGTTCTCAAATAATCCACATATTCCACCAAAAACTTGACCTGTTCCAGTGTCTCGATAGCTTTGACGCTCCGTCTGACCCTTACCACTCCTATCACACGCTCAACCAGCTGGAGGGTATCTCTACGAACGACGGTCTCACTGTCCCAGTTCTGGACATAGGTACCATCAGTTTTGCTACTCGCATTCGAGCTGCCCGTAACGTCAGTTTCGATCCATCCACAGAGTCCAAGTTTTAGGATCCAGCAACAAGCAATGAGGCCCGCACGACCTACTCCACCCCTACAGTGCACAAGAACCGGGATACCATTCATAGTATATCTTTGGATGATTCGTGTCAGATCTGCGTCAAGTGATTGCGGTGAGAGTGGACAAAGGCCCTCTGGAAGCGGAATGCTGGAGATATCGAGTTAGCGTATGGACAAGGAGTGAGGCACGAGCACATACCGGAGAATGTCTAAGCCCTCTTGATGCGCACGTTGATAATATTCTTCCCATGGGGTACCAAGAAATTGTAGTTCGTTATCATCCAGACAGCTACAAGAAACGACTTCAGCAACATTAGCATGGGCCGGGAGGATTGAGGCTCACCACACGATGCAACGGACGCCAACTTGCCTTACGCGCTTGAGATCAAGCTCGAGGCTCCTGTATACTGCACTTTTGCCTCTGATGGGTCTCTCAAGGCGCACTGCCACCAGTAGAGTCATGGATATGAAAGGCTGAAGAGAAGTAAGTAATTCGGACCTTTTTTCCCCGGGCAAGACGACAAGAAGAGATTTCCAAGCTTTTGGGGTCGAAACTTCTCAAGGACATTTTTTGTCGCTGACCGAGATGAGACTTTCTCGAAACTTTCCTTTGTCGTGCTCCTTTGATGTGAGGAAATAGTGGGGCTTCTACACAAGGGTGAGAAATGATGATCGCCTTAGAATAATTCACCCACAGGGGTAGAGGTAGGTTGTTTGATCCCACAAGATCGACAGCGGAGGGAAAGAAGATAACAGGTGGCTCAGAGAGGCTGCGAGTCGACAGGGGTGCAACAAGGCACTTCCTGGAAGTCAGGAACTTAGGAAAGGTATCGATGATACCAGCATTCTCCTCTTTGCGACCTTTGATGTTCTTGGGAGACTGTGTGCGAGGTAAGGGGAGCGGGAGTGGCGGGATGGACAATTTGGTGCAGATTGCTGTACGAAGGGCATCGGTGATAGATGAGCAGTGTTGGTGCAATATATCAAATGGTCGTGTTGGGGTATATGACAGCTGTGCGTCAGCAGAGTATGATGATCGAACGGGTATAATTGGGGAGTTAGCGAGTGATGGAAATAAATAATTGTATCCAGTTAAGCGATCCAGTGTATAGGGTGGTGGTATGTCGAACAAGACTGGTGAGGGTTTGCAACAACGTGTGACATTGGATGAGATTGTGACGAGTGATTCCGGGGGTATTATTGCTGATATACTAAGCAAGAGTGATTAGCACTCTCGGGAGACGCTGTGGGGGTGCACCTACTGAATCGGATGGGTTTCAGAAGTTTTGACCGTCGGTGGTAACGGGGCGTCAATAGAACGCGAAGATGTGGCCAATGGCTTGGGAATGGACTGGGATAACGCGTCAAGTAGTTCTTGTTGTATTTGAGAATGAAGCGTGGAAGAATCCTGGGAGGATAAAGCTGCACGTTGTTCGGACGCAGGAATGATTGGTGGGTCATGTGGCTTTGAAGGACACGGCCACCACAAAACCTGATCTGCGTATTTGACTTGACGCTCTCTGAGCTCGTGGACGACGTGTGGTACCTGTATAGACAGGGGTGCGTACTGAACAGGAGAGCCTGTGGCCAAGTGAGCCATTTGGTGTGATGCGGAATAGGGAGAGCGTACCAAGGTAGCCGTACTTGATACGACTGTACTCGCTCAAGTGGTGTTGGGATGCCAAAGGCGAGAGCTACGTGATATGAATGACCTGAGACGAGTAAGTGCGATCGAATATACCTGCGTAGTCCATGGCGGTTGTGTGTCCTGTACCACCACAGCAGCCATCATCCTGGGCTGTTTGATCTTGAGGGAGAAACAAGCGAACTCCAACTAGTAGCCTTTCTTTTTTTTCCCGCGACGAGACGATCGTTGCTACCGTCGGGACATTTACAGCTGGCTGCTGCCCTCTTCACGTCTCTCCTTTTCTCTTCTGTCTTTTTCTAACCGTTCCCTGTCTGTAGTCTTGCATAGCGGAGCGAGCATCGGCCCTACGATGACAACTCGTTTCGCCCAGCCAACCTTCACAACCAACGATGTCCCAGTACAGACAACGCGACCACCCATACCAACGGGTACCACCACCATTCGTCGTGCTAAAACACTTACTCGCCCGGAGCGCAGTGTCGCACCAGTACCACTCATTAACCCCCCCTCATCACTATCACCCAGTGCATCTGGTTCAATACCACCTGGAGGCCTTGGAAGCGGTATCGACTCATGGCGATTGTTCTCCAGAATAGTCACATTCTGGGCGCCTTCTTTTCTCCTTAGGTCCCTCGGTAGACTGAAGGACAAGGGCATGGTACAAGCATGGAGGGAAAAGATTGCTCTGTGCTTTATTATCCTCATCCTGTGTGGTTGCGTCGGATTCATCACTGTCGGGACCCAGAAGGTGCTCTGCCCAAACACATCAAGCACTGCAAGCTATACCATCCTCGGCTCCGTCGCTGGCACACTGAGCATAGAGGGCTTCATGTTCAATGTATCTTCCGCAATGAGTCCCTCAGGTGTTGACCTACTTTCACTCGCACAGCAAGAACCCGGTCAAGATATCACCCCTTACTTCACTCGGACCGCATCTGAATACTCTGCTTGCCAAGGCTTGTCATTTGGTGTCGCAACCGATAATCCTTGCGCTTCTTCCACATCGTGCCCTCTTGGTCCTCTTAACTCCTCGTCCACTTTTTCTCAGCTTAACATACAAGAAACCACCATGCTTCTCGGTTATGACTGGGACCAAGTGGCAAACCTCTCCAATTACTTTGTGATCGACGGTGCTGTCCTCAACATGAATCCCTACATTACTCTTCACCCCAAGTCCATACCTTCAGACAACGTGGACCTCGCAATCCGTACAGTTCTCAAGCAACCTGCGTCTAGTGGAAAAGACGCTACTCGCCTCTTCTACAGTCGCGATGACATACGATCTGCTGTTCCATGTCTCATGCAACGCTATTACGCGGGCAACATAGCCAAAGTCACGCCTGGCTGCTTCATCTCCTCTCTTTTCCTCTACGTTGGTCTTATTGTCGTCCTGGCACTCGTCCTGACACGCTTCGTCATGGCTTGTGTATTCAACTGGTTTATCTCTGCTCGTCTGGCAGGTCCTCCAGACAGCATGGAACTGAATCGAACAGCCATTAGCCCCGCTGTTATGCCAGAAGGTGCCAACATTTCTGTTGATAACAGGACAGGTGTTGCGCCATGGGCGGGCCCAGGGGGATCAAAAAAGCTCTCAAAGTCCCCTAGGAACGCGCGTAGTATTGTATCGTCGTCTAGTACAACACTGGTTCCACCGGAAGCAAACCAAGTGATGAGTTTGGCCCAGATCGGTGCTGAAGTGTTTGCTGTTTGCTTGGTGACATGTTATTCAGAGGGCGAGGAGTCACTTCGGACGACGCTCGACTCTATTTCCTCGACGACGTACTCTGATCGTCGGAAGCTGCTTTTTGTTATTGCCGACGGTATGATCACTGGTGCGGGAGAAAAGCGGAGCACGCCAGATATCTGCGTCAGCTTATTGGACGCGGATCCCCGCTTCGGAAATCCCGTGCCAATGAGCTATATTGCCATTGGTTCGGGGGCGAAGAGAGAAAACCGTGCCATGGTCTACGCTGGTCATTATAGTAAGTTTCTATTAGCTTTTTTCAGATACAGTCTGGAATGTCTTGATTACCAGCTGTTGCCAGCCGTCGTACTCCCACAGTTATCATTGTCAAATGTGGAACGGAAGCAGAAGCTGGGACGGAGAAGAAACCTGGAAATCGGGGCAAGCGAGACAGCCAACTCATCCTAATGAACTTCTTCTCCCGCGTGACCTACAATGATCGTATGACTCCGCTCGACTTTGACCTCTTTCGCAAGATTCATGTCCTGATGGGGGTAACACCCGATTTCTTTGAAGTCTGTTTGATGGTACAGCAAACCCACTCCATAATGGCAAACGTTATACTTATCACTCTCTTAGGTCGACGCAGATACTAAAGTCTTCCCCGATTCCCTCAAGTATCTTGTTAATTGCATGCACCATGACCAAATGATCATGGGCGTCTGCGGGGAGACTCGAATAGCCAACAAGCGTCAATCGTGGGTCACGGCCATCCAAGTATTCGAATACTTCATTTCCCATCATCTGGCCAAGGCTTTCGAATCTGTATTTGGTGGTGTTACTTGTCTTCCCGGCTGCTTCTCTATGTTCCGACTCAAAGCCCGAAGGACCACCGGTGATGATTGGGTGCCTCTCATCATCAAACCAGAAATCGTCCGCGAGTATAGCCAATGTGAGGTCACAACCTTACATCAGAAGAATCTTCTCCTGCTCGGAGAGGATCGATTTCTAACAACCATTCTCCTACGTACATTCCCTAACCGTAAGATGATGTTCCTACCGCAAGCGCGTTGCCGCACTGTTGTCCCTGATACTTTTTCTGTTCTCCTTTCCCAACGGCGCCGCTGGATCAACTCCACAGTCCACAACCTTATGGAACTGGTTCTAGTGCGCAATCTCTGTGGTACATTCTGTTTCAGCATGCAGTTTGTTGTATTCATGGATTTGCTCGGCACTGTCGTTCTCCCGATTGCCATCTCCCTGACCTATATGCTCATCGGCGGCATGATCCTGCAACCTCCGAACACGTTCCAGGAAGCAATCCCGTTAGTAATGCTATGCTCTGTACTCGGTCTTCCTGCTATCTTGATCTTGATCACGACCCGCAAGATTGTGTACGTGTTCTGGATGTTTGCTTACCTTCTTGCTCTCCCTGTGTGGAACTTTATATTACCTGTATATGCATTCTGGCATTTTGATGACTTCTCATGGGGAGAGACCAGGTTCGTGCAGTCTTTTCTTATTCCAATGACCTGAAGTACTGATATCTTATACAGGAAGGTTGAAGGGGAGGCCAAAGGTCAGAGTCACGATGCGGGTGGCGGTGTATTCAATGGTTCATCCGTTCCTTTACGTCGCTGGGAGGACTGGGAGCGCTCACGACTCCGCAAGCTGAAGCGCGAAGAGCGACGACGGAAGGACATGGAGCGTATGCACCCCGGTGGCTTCCTATCCGCAGAAAACGATTTCCTTAGCGTTCGGACTGGCGGTCAATACGACGGATCAGATACACACTCGCTCGCGTCTTCGGATGACGATCATTGGGGGCTGCAGATTGGTGCATACAACGAGAACAGCATACAATATCCCCCACCACCAGTTGGCCTACTCGCAAGGTCACAGGTGGCTAGTGACGGAAAAGTTATTGACAGTGCTGAGATGGAGGCGATGCTCGAGTCGGGGTTTGATGACGACAGTTCGAGTCCTTCACCGTCGCGGACGCCAACATTTGGGCCACGATATCAGCTCTCCGATAATCCCTCACAGCAACATCTGATGGGTTTTGCATCTACATCACGAGCTGGGTCGTACGATGACCCAAGGACACCTTCCGCATCTTCAGCTACGTCCCTCACGACCCCACTAAATGGCGCTCAAAGTTCGGACGACCGCGCACGAC
The DNA here is from genome assembly GCA_029372045.1 of Scleroderma citrinum. Lineage (NCBI taxonomy): Eukaryota > Fungi > Basidiomycota > Agaricomycetes > Boletales > Sclerodermataceae > Scleroderma > Scleroderma citrinum. The sequence goes on from JARFMN010000002.1 coordinate 1,583,799, forward strand.
GGCGACCTGGCGACGCGTATGGACCCCTTGGACCTCTAGATCCTGGAGAAACATTATAGATAGGCTTTTCTTATTGTTTCGTTGCTATTTACGCGTATGTTCGTCCCTCATAGGCTCTGTCTATTGTTCTTGGCCCGCTGGTGATGCATTGATGACCTATCTTGGTTTAATAATTTTGTCGTTTTTACAGTTCGGACATAGCTGTATCTCAACGTACTTATGACTGCCTCCATAGTCTATTGGAATTCTTTCCAGCAAACTGCTAAAATACGCATACTGAACCAGTAGATAGGTTTCAGGAACGGGTCTCCTTTCATTTTCGTTTCTTTTCACAAGTTTACAACAGTAGCATATGCGCAATTGATTCGTACACATTGGATATACATTCAAAAGTGTTATACAAAGACAAAAACATGTCACACAACATTACCAAGCAATTGGCATCCAGTGTTTGTCTTCACAAATTTTCAAGTATCTTCTTCAAAGATTGCTCCTCTCGTTAAGTTTAATTCCTAAGTCTTGCGCAATCAAGGTAGCTGCCTTTTCTCCAATCACGAGGGCAGTGGAATAGGTATTCTGAAGTCAATGGTCACGAGAATGATACCTGAGACAACAAATCCGACGTACTGTTCCAACATTCTCAGGCGCAATGGATAGGTCTGCAAACGAGTTAAGTTGATGCTGAATGTCGGATCAAAACATCGTACCTGCGACCTTTAAACTCTTCACACCATAAACATTGAGGCGGGCATCAACGACACCACCCTGATCACGAGGTTTCATTGCACACGTTCCAAGCTGCATGGGATCACTGATCAGCCAATAGAATCGACCCATTTCACACACGCCTCAAGCATATTTGGCGCGGTCTGACTCACCGAATGCCATGTCGATTGAACTGTATACGCGGGGGAATAAATAGGATAATGAGCCCATTGTCAAACACTCAAAGCCCAAAATCGGGGTCATTGCCACTTACCTTTCTTACGGATGTATTCCGCTATCGCTTTATCGTCATCAGGGGTATAGACGATATCAGAGGCATTAATGGGCACGGGTCCTTCGGTTTTCTTGCATGCTGCCGCACTGTCCTCGGGGAACTCGGGGTGGTCGCTTACAACCTCCCCCCTGAAACATGGCAGGCGTCGTATGAGTTCGCGGGTTTTCTTGTACAGCATGGAAAAGAGGGGTAGATCAGAAGGGCTGACAGAAAAATTAACATAAGGCCCTGGAAAAGTGAGAGGAATGACATACCCTGACAGACATCCAGGGTAAAAGTCGGAAGGTGCATTGGCATCCTCCCCGGATGAGATGTGCACACTCCCCACAGAGTCGGGATAGAACTGTGAAATCATGTACGAAGATATGCAAATAGATAAGATAGAACTTACGATATAAAAACCAGAGCTAATGATTTCTCCAGGTGGCATAGCCGAAGGGTCTCCAAGTGCTCTAGATAGAAACAATAGGCATGCAGCAGTGGTGTATGTGAACACCGCTCGTACCCTGCAAGCGGAACAATAGCAGCTACGGGTTTGTCAGGACTGTTCTTGAAGAATGACTCCCATCTCGCTGAAAACTCAGGACCCATGGATTCTAGTTCCTTTGGCGTAGGACGTATTTTCAACAATGCATCAATGCCACTGGTTGTATTATAAAACATTATCATGAAGCACTTGAATAAGATGGAAACTACTAACTTGGAAGCAATAGGCCCCTTTCCATCGCTTTCCCATTGCTTGAGACTGACTACAGTGGCGATAAGTGGTGATTTTCGTTGGAAAGAAGCACGCTTACCGTTATACGCATCCACATCCCCTCTCCAAAGAGGGTTTAGAGTGACTGTATCATTAGACGCATGGTATGTCTGGAAGACGCCGTAGTGGTCTGTAAAATGACGTAAGTGTCAAAGCACTGGCTAAGAAACGCATTACCCTGGTAGTTTTCTCCCACACCTGGAAGGTCCATGACTACGGGGACACCTTTCTCCTCTAAGATTGCGCGGGATCCGATGCCAGACCTCTCCAGGATCGTCGGGGAGCCAAACGCGCCTCCACATATTACTACCAACTTGGAAGCCCTAGCAATTGAGACCTCGGTGGTACCTGCCGGACAAGAGATGACATCGTCCAAGTATTCTACTCCGACTGCACGTCCGTTCCTGTCGGGATTGGGATCAGAGGCGTCCTGAAGGAGAAGATATATATTGCATACTCAACGATGACACGTTTCACGCGTTTTGCAACGAGTATGTGCAGGTTCGGATTATCGGCATTCGGATATAAATAATTTGTTGCCGCGTCTGAGCGCCGTCCAGTCTTCGGGTCAATGTACCTGTTCTGAGTTGTTAGAGGCCGATGCAGTTGTTCTTGCCTTGGCACCTACTTATACCAGGGCTACATGGCAATAATTCGACGTGTCAGGAATACATAGTGACACCACACGCGGGAAGAGAACCTACGCTGTACGCATGTGACGTGGACAAGTCATTGTTATCCAAGACCTGTGGTGTTTTCGGATCATACTCCTTTGCGACGTCCAAGAACTGCTGGGCGAACGCGAAACGGTTACACCCGCCAGTCGAAATCTTCGTTGGTCCAGAGTACCCGTGGGTTGGTAGGTCTGGGGCAACTGTGAAGGTCTCGGCCTGTGGTGATCATTCGTATCTCGGCGCATCTTACAAAACGCAAGAGGCGGCGCCACCTTTTTCATTAACGGGAGTAGGTCCGCCGTACTCCAGCCTTCGTTTTCGAGCTTCGCCCAGTCATCATAGTCTGATGCGGCGCCGCGGACGTATACCATAACTACGATATGGGTCTCGATAATCAGTAGTCCATGTATATGACATCATATTATGCTTACAGTTGACGGTAGAACCCCCACCGAGGGAACGACCACAATGCACGATGAATGGTCGGTCACCCAGTGAGGGACTAGGCTTTCCAACGTTGAATGTGACTGTCGTGCTTGATGGATGCAGGTTTTGTATAAATCGAAATGGCTGATAGTGGCATTGACGGTCACGGGAGTGTTGACCACTCTCTACCACCAGGATCTTGAGGGAGGGATCTGCCGTGAGCAGTCGGCCAGCAATAATGCAAGCTACTGTGCCTCCTGGACAACAAAGACGATTATGTTCTCATGCGCAGAACATCGACATAAAGCTGCACACACCCCCAGCAAAGATAATGTCGTACTCTGATGCTATCATGAGAATGGGTGTACTTCGAGCTGTGATCAGGCATCGGTTATCTTTTAAATAGGGTGGTCATGGTGGGCGCCTACGCCGATGCCCACTCTCTGGCCTACCGCATTTGGAAGGCATCACTTGGCCACCTACGCGCCGAAACAAGTACAGTCACTAATCTTAACCATGATATCCACAAAATTAAGCAAAAATAGTAATGAATTCCATCATCAGGTGGCTTACGAGTTATGAGTTATATTATTATATCGATTACTTTCTGGTTGGGATACCTTTCAACCTTTGATGATGAGCATAAGCTGGAAGATATGACATCCTCTGTACATGGTTAGGGTTAGGGTTGGTGACAAATGCCTTTTGTTCGGCGGTTAGGTTTAGCAGCTGAGTCGTGCTTTCCAAATGCGGTAGGCCAGTGAGTGGGCATCGGCGTAGGCGCCAACCATGAGCCACCAATAGTTAAATTGCAGATACTGCGGCCATCAGAAACGGTCTACGTAGTATCATTGACATTGCTTAAATGGGATGCGAGAGGTAATACAGATTGCTAATACTGCGTCAATGCAAAAGTGTGGGGGTGAGTAGGTGAGTCTTCTACAAGATGCAACGAAGTTCAGTACAAAGATCGAGGGGAAATGTTGTTATTCACGGCGTTTTGTACGGGAAAAATAACAGCAGAGAAACAGGATCTCGTCTGCGTCTTCGAAAGGCGGGATGACGTCGAGATCTCCTGACTGTGTGCTGCCTTGCAAAGACGACGATTGCGCAGCAGGGCTCTCAATGTCTGATGGTTGTTTCTCCTTCCTCCACCGAGACCGCGATGACGAAGGCTGTGCAGGGGGTAGTAAATTGATCGTCTCTGAAACGCAAGCGCAAAGCTTACATATATGAATCGACGAGCAAAGGCCTTGAACCGGCTAGTACTCTTAACTTTGGAGGTGCTCAATCCGTTTCCTTTACTCCTGCGCAACCGTTTGTTGTTCCAAAGGCCAGGGACAACCCTCACAGCTGTGCCTGCAGGGGGAGCTGTCTGTTCTTGGCTGTGAGGTAACTCAGCCCGACTTGGACTTCTCGGCAGCTGTATATGCATGGATTTCAGTTGATCATCATTCAAGTTTCGGAAGATACCCACGACTACAATGGAGCTCAACGGTGATGGTGGGAGAGGTACCATGGCTGGGGATCGCCTTTCCGTTTGAGATTCTTCGTGTTCCGAAGGAAGCGGCAGCTGACAATGTAAGTAATACATCTAGTTATCTCCAAAGGACTGGCTTACCTCGGGAAGAACAGGTGTACGCGGAAGTGGCGGTTCCATAAGTGAAGGAACCCGTGGGGCGGCGGGAAAAAAATCCGTGGTCAATGGGGTTGATTGGTTGCGCCACAGTAGATTTGCGTCCCAAAGCCATATTCTGAAGTCGCAGCAACCACTGGCGATGTATCGCCCGTCAAAAGAGAAATGGACGCAGGAAACATCGTTGGCGTGACGAAGAATTGGGTTAGCGACTGCTCGGGTAGTGAGATTCCAGATCTGCATGATGGTGTTTGGACCTGCAGTGGCAAGAAAGGTGCCATCTGGGGAGATTGCGATCGAAGTGATGATGTTTGTATGGGATTTCATAGGGTCACCTATTTGTTCTCCGGTGATGGCGTCCCAGACACGTATGGTTCCGTCGTCGGACGCCGTTACGAGGTGCTGACCATCGGGAGTGTATACGACGCATCTGACGTCGTTCTCGTGGCCTTCCATTGGACCGACCAGCATTTGGCCAATGTCTGAATCACATATGCGCACTGTTTTGTCGTTGGCAACGCTGGCAATCTCGAGTCCATCGGGGGCATATGTGAGGGAATACAGATTGCCATTGTGTGATCTGAAAGGGCCTGCGACCAGTTCCCCGGTATTTGCATCCCATATGCGTATAGTGTTATCCCCCGTTGTAGCTATCCGTCGTCCGTCAGGTGAGAAGGTGACACACCAAAGACCGGATGCGTGACCTTCGAGGGGGTCATACAAGAGTTCGCCCGACGAGACATTCCATACCCGCAGAGTGTGATCTTCAGATGCACTGGCTATTCGCTCGCCATCTGGGGAGACAGCGACCGAACGAACGACGTCGGTGTGGCCCGTCAACGGGTCTCTGGTCTGCAGACCCGTTTCGATGTCCCATATTCGGATTGAGTTGTCCCAGGACGAGCTGACAAGACGGCGGTTGTCAGGAAAGAAAGCGACACACCTGACGGTGTCGGTATGGCCTGTGAGTGTCCGCAGTGGTCGTACATGGTCTGGTCGACGCGCTCGAGAGGCTGAAGACAACATGGTTGATAGCAAACACCGGATCAAGCCTGTTCTTGCGTGGGACAGTAGAACCTGTATCAACGCTGTCCTGTTTCATGCGCTCACTGCAATGCTCGGCACATCGTTTCAGTCGTCATAGGTGTTGAAATAGTCGCTATCTTTTCCCTCTCTCTTCCCACCACCCACCATGGTCTCATTAACCGGCCAACGCAAGGGCGTCTGGGAACCTCTCCCGCTCATCGCATACGGATATGCAGTCCACCCGTTATCACCATCCAAACGCGATACCCGCATATCGACCAGAAGACCCATGTCTACCATTACTGAAGGCTCAACAGAGGAAAATACCGTCCATCGCGAGGTCGTCTCCCTCGAGGTCGGCGATGAGGTGTATGCCTTTGAAAAATACTTGCCAAGGGGCAAGGAAGTAGAAGGCGTATGGTATCGTGGGTACGTGAACGATTCTTCCGACTTTTCAAATTGCGGCTCATCTTTGTAGGTATGTCGTGTGTTCTGCCCGTCGTCCCCCAATTCCCTGGTCAACTTCTGATCCATCAACATCCACCAAGCCTGTGAAAATAGAAGAACCTCAGCAAGTATTCATTGGCATCTTCCCTGCTTCGCATGTGTATATCCGCGATGAACTGTCGGACGCAGAGGGCCGTCTTCCTGAGCTTGTGACATCCCTCGACATCAACCCTAACAGCCAAAACACTGCTCTCCCTGTACCAAATGTACTTTCCCATGCAGCAGACTATCTTACTCAGTGGAAGCGTGAGCGTACCAATTCGGGTCCAGAGCACTCTCATCGCGATCGTCACAACCACCCAGATCGAGAACGTGACAAGGATAATCAGGATGACGAGCGCAAAGAGTTCAAACTCCTTCCGCCTCCCGACACAGCTAAGTCGTCTCGTGCGGCCGTCACCGTCTATCCCGCGAGCATATACTCCGGGACCGCTCCATCAGAACCACAGAAACCACTTCCACCTAGACCTTCGCTCAAATCCGGTGATGACACCGCATCTGGGGCGGAGCAGCCCCTCGTCGATGAAATTGCATCAGCCCTTAGAGAATGGCACACTTTCATGTTCCACTATCTTGCCCGTAGGGATTATGCGCTCTTTCACACCGTTAAGGGCCACATTGAAGCCCTTCACCTCGGTAGAAGGCAGCTGCTAGCACAGACTCTCAGTGCCGAGGAGACCATAGCATTAAGAAGAGATTGCGTGGCAAGACTCGTAACTGGCAACGTAGTACAGGATTTGGACATTATCGTCAGACATCCGACGTGGGGTGCATTGGTGACTGTCGATGTCGAGGGAGAGTTTGACCCGCGAAGCTGGGTGAGTGCGGTCAGGATGTATGCAATGCAGACCGCTCTCGCATACATGAACGTTTCTACGGAGCATCCGAACAACTCCAAGCTCACCATCGGTCCTGCGGACCACGGTAGTCCGTCGATGCCAATCCCGACCCCAGCCCACTCTGCTTTCCCAGATGTTGCTCGTCGACGTACTTCGTCGCGCATCACCGGGTCTCTCGCTGGCACTGCCGGATTCGCAAGTAACAAGCTTGGCACCGCTAAATTTTATCATATTTTCCTCGACCTGCGTGCGTTTGTAGCGACCCTCTGCGCACCTGCCGAAACTGCCGAACTTTTCTTCTCGATTTACAAGCATTCCGATGCACCTCGATTTGTGACCGAAGAGTTCTGTGTCATTCTCAATCACAACGGCGTTCCCGCTCGAGAAGGGGGCTCAACCATGCGCGCCCGAACTTTGTTCATCGACATTGCACAGAGCGATGCACAAGACACCCTATTTCTTGTCTGCAGAATTGTCAGGAATGGTGCTATGAAAATGGCTTCCTACATGAGCTCCGGCGCTCCCAGTGTGTCTGGGATGGCCGATGGTGGTCGGCGCCCTTCAGAGTCTTCTCTTTCCATCAGTGACCAGGGGCCCAGTGTTCCGCGTACTTCCGTCGCGCCTCTCACTTCCACGCTGGAGACAACCAACTACCGTCGCCCATTCGGTTGTGCTGTACTTGAGCTCATGCAACTAAGCAAGATGGTGTCCGATGGCGCGGAGGTATCGCCAATGCGCGAGCATACGATGCCAATTTACGTCCCCACAAACGAAGCCCTGTTCTCGATGCTGCATCAAGACATCATTGCGAATAACTCGAAGGAATACGACAAGTCCTCTAGGTATGTTTGTTTTTCTCAAACTGCTATTTCGAGCGACCTATGTTACTGCACACAGAGCGGAGATGGTCGCTGTAGCGCTCAAGATCTTCCACGGGGATTCATCGACAATTGTCCGGGAGAATATGTCACTCTTGCAGGACATCCCTCTTACCCTCCGACTTGGTTTCCCTGATGTCGTATTCCCTGGTGACATTCGCAATGAACTCTACATCAAGCTCTGGTCAGGTGACTTCCCCACCTCTCATGTCCCTTCCAATCGTCTTAGCGTGGTTAACCTCGCCCGTCCGGGGCCAATGGCCCAGCATATTCAAGTCACCATGGAGGTACGCGACTCCCAGGGTAATCAAGTCGAACGTGTCATCTCTCTTGGATCAGGAGAGCCTTGTGTTACACACTTTAATTCCATGGTGTTTGCTCGCAACAATCAACCTACTTTTGGCGAGCTCATTAAACTTCAGCTCCCTCTGCGTGGTATTCCCGACTGGCATCTTTTCTTCACGTTCAGAAATCGGACTGGACATCGTGCGTTAGGCCCAGAACGTCCGTTTGCGTTCGCATTCCAGCCACTTTTCCCTGGCCAAGGTGCATTCCTAGAGGATGGAAGCCATACTCTGGTCCTGTACAGGGCGGACAAGTTGAACCAAATCATGCCAGACATGTATCTGAACTCGTCTCCTTGGCATCTACCCAACCAGCGGCCTGATCAGCTGACCATCTCCCCCGACCTGCAGAGACTTGCTTCGCCCCTGCGTGATACCCTCATCATCCGTTCCTCGTTATGCTCCACCAAGTTTACGCAGAACCCAGTCCTATTGAGCTTGCTCAAGTGGGATCAACTTGCTGACAAGGAGCTCCTCTCTACGGTGCTTAGCAAATTCACGTTCGTGGGCGAGGGGGAAATTGTCAAATTCCTTCGAGACATCTTCGACTCACTGTTCGGCATCCTTGTTTCCCCGTCGAACCAGTCTGGCGAGATGGACAATCTTGTGTTCAACGCACTTGTTACTGTCCTTGGGATCGTCCAGGACAGGCGTTTCAGCAATTTCCAGCCTGTGTTGGATGTTTACATCGAGCAACATTTCAATTGTGCTGCTGCAGCGTCACTCATGCTACGGGCGATGAACAGGTTGATGAGGAACCCCACGGGAACAGATACAGCTTCGCCATTAAGGGCTGCCCTAAAAGTGTGGCACTATATCTTTAAATTCATCACTCGCTCAAGGGAGCTCCAAAAACATAAGGAGATGGGCAACGGCGCAACTTCCGAACATCTCGAAACAACGTTCAAGAAAGAGATCCGGGCTCACCTCATCGAAGTGAACCGCATGATGGCGACACCCTCTCCTCTGTCCATTATCGGCACGCAGACGATCGCATTACAACATTTTACTTCGACACTACCGGAGCTGGCCAAAATTTTCTCGACGATCGAGCTTGTGTCTATTGCGACGAACTTCGCAAATGCAACCTCCTCTGCCAAAGGCAAAATTATCATCTGGCGACTGATCATGTATCTGCAAATCGCGAAGGGATTCTTGTTCGATGATCCACAAGCACGGTCCCTTCTCGTACAGGCTGTCGTTCTATGGATCAAGCCTCACTTTGGCCGCTATGATGAGTTCACACAGACCCAGCCGGGTGACTCTGAGAGCCTCAAGGATGCGTCTCGCGTGAGCTGGTTGGAGTCAATGAGGTTGTGTGTCACAATCATTGCGGTGATGCTTGATAAATTGCAGCAGCAGTTGGTGTCGCCGACGGTATGTGCGGATCGAAATATGTTGAGACAAGAGCAAGATAATGTGGAATACCTACTCATGCTCGTACCCAGGTGAGTCTCGAAATGTTGACAGAGAACCGAATTCACACCTTGACCAGGCTACTCGAAACATACCGTGAATTCCAAAATCCTGCAAACCACCGCGCTGTCGAGTGCACGCGGACTCCGACTAGTACAACAGCACCTATTCCTGTCTCCTTCCCAGAGTCATATCCGTTCTCGCTCATGGCTTCGCTTCCCGTCGCTCAGAAGAGTGCATTGATCCCTTCATCTAGTGAAGACGGCAAATTGTTCAACCCCGGGCTAGGCGAAACTGCCATCGTCTTCCTCTCACTCGTACTCTCTGCACCCACAAAGCACATCTATAACTTCCTTGAATCAAGTTACGACATCGAGGGTAGAGACCACTTCGCCACGCTTCTTACCCTGTTCTTCAAAGTTGCTACATCCATCCTTGACAACGATGCCTGGCCAAGTGCGTGGCTGAATGTAAATATTCTGACGCATAAGGTCCTCATTAAGATGATGGACCCGATTTCAACCTTGCTCAAACGGATATTTATACCACCACCTGTTACTGCGAAACAGTTCAATGCCGATTTGTGGCGGGATGCATACTATATGCTATTAAAGTTGCTCTCATCTGATCAGCTTGTTATCGAGGATTTTACCGCCCAGGTATGACAAGTAAAACTAAGTGCTTCGGCTTGTAACCTTTTTACAGAAACGTCGTGCTGTATGGCGTCTCGGAGGTGATATCCGTGGCGAAGGCGCCGAGATCTTGAGCCGGCTTTGGGAAGCACTCATTGGGTCCGAGTCCTCCGAGGTAGAAACTGTTCTAAGGGTTCGCGTCCTTTTTTTCCAATGGCCTAACGCTAATTCTTGGTTGTACAGGGATACCGCTATGTGCTCAGCCCTCTTATTGGGCACATTGTGAACCTCTGTCTCAGCCACCACGACTCACTACGTAACACCGCGGTGGGCATCTTGTACGGCATGATAATCTGCGAGTACCAGCAATCTAGCAACTTTGACCGAATTGAGAACGAGCTTGTGAGGAAGTTGGACTCGCTATTCATGTCACAGTCGAAGGGCGATGATATCTCGCGGGCATTCTTCATCGCTCACCTGAGGCAGTTATTCGAATCCTCGGAAGTCGAAGAACAATTACGGGAGCGTGTTTCGACCTTTTTAGATTCAGTAGATGCGTTTTTGAAGCTTCTGCTCAGTGTCAGAAGCTTACCTGACGGTGAAGAGTTTGCGGACGACCGTGTCATTGCAACAGTAAGAAGCTTACCTGTGCCGTTCAAGGTTTGAGCTCACCTCAATTCCCCTAGCTGCGTTTGATGAATTTCATTCGCGAAATTGGACGCGAGGAAATGTACATCAAATATGTACATCAGCTCGTTAACGTGAGTGCCGAGGATTGCTTCATTGCTGCAAGGTCTGAACCATATGCACAGGCTCACTTGCAATCTCAAAACTATGTGGAAGCCGCCCTGACACTCAAGCTACACTCCGATCTCCATGAGTGGGATCTCTACTCCTTTGTTCCTCCAATGGAAGATCTCGGCCTTCCTCAACAATCGCAATTCCATCGCAAGGAGACTCTTTGCCTTCTCATCCTTGATTACCTTGGTGTGTATGCTTCATACACGAAGGACAAGTTGCTGACCGGATGCCCCAGGCAAAGGAAAGGCCTACGAAAGTGCCATTGAAATCTGTAAAGAATTGGCCAAACAGCACACTGAGGTTACATTCAACTAGTATGTTCTGGTCTGCTAACGTCGATTAATATTACTCACCAAGAATTCTGTAGTGCCCGTTTAGCAGAGATTTTGAGGCACGAAGCAACGCTGCTAGAACATATTATTGTAGACCAGCGCTACTATCCCGACTACTTTAAAGTCGCGTTCTGGGGCGACTTTCCAGATGCCCTACGCGGAAAGCATTTCATTGTAGGACGTTGATTCGCATTCAATGAGTTAAAGTTGACAGTTTATCCTAGTACCGAGGATACGAGTGGGAAAGATATGGTGCCTTCTGCGAGCGCATGCTCAACAAGCATCCCGGTGCTCAACTACTAAAAGCTACGGGCGAACCTTCTGCAGATGTCCGGTTTGGTAACGACCAGTACATCCAAGTGATGGCCGTTTCTCCAGAGCCCGATCGCAACCTTCCTGTTTTCACTAGTCTTGATGTTCCTTTAGCGATTCGGAGCTACTATGAACACAGGTGGGCAATCACTAGTCGGGTTTCTCTACGCGGTATTCTGAATCATCTTTAGTGGGATCAATCTCTTTAGTTGTTCGAGACAGATCACAAGAGCCGATCACGATGGCAACGAAGAAATATGGATCGAAAAAACTTTGTATACAACAGAGCAGGTGTTCCCAACAGTCCTCCGGCGATCCGATATCACGGACACTGAAGTTATTCACGTCTCCCCTGTGGAGAATGCGCTCAGCGAAGTAGAGCAGAAGACAAGGGAACTTACTTCGTTCCATCTCAGATATGCCGCATTAGCAAAGACGACCCAAGCTTTTTCTACCAATGCCCTCTCGATGAGCTTGAATAGTGCTGTGGACCCTACTCAGGACAGTATTCCAGCTTATAGGGAAATCTTCTTCGACCCTAGCTATGTTGCTCGCCATCGTGATAGGACCGAACAAGTGGAACGACTACAGATGGCCATTGATGATCAGGTATGCTCACTTCATTTGGGTGATTTACTGTGGATCCATCTCATCCGTGTTGCAGGTTCGACTCATTGACAGCTGTCTTAAACTTCATGGGCAAATCTGTCCATCCGAGATGTTGCGTTTCCACCAGACTCTCGAGGAGCTGTTCCGAAAGAACTTCACAGATGAAATTCGTCGTATTTCTGCACAGGGCGGGTTTGAAGATCATTCCACTGATTCATACATCTCCCCCACTCGTACGATGATAACGATGCAGGAGCAGGGGTCGCTCTATGAGCATGGCTCCTCGCACAAGATCCAGCCCTCCCTCTCTTCATCCGCCTCGCTCACGGGTGGCAATGGCAGCGCCATGCTACCGCCCTCGCTTGGCGGGTCGTCGGGGGCATATGCTCCCATGTCTCCCTCACCTCTGTCGTCACACGGCCACCAGCGCTCACTGTCCCACGCGCACTCCCATTCATACCCACCCTTGGACAGCCCACTCAACAGCAAGCCGACACCGCTCCAACTGCATGCCGCGCACGTCGCACGACATGGTCTCACCGGTGTCTCGACAGGCTGGCGACCCGACATCCTCACGACATGGAATGGTACTAGTCTTGGCGTCGGTGCCGGCACAGGGACTGGGGCGGACGGTACTTCAAATTCGCCACGCGACTCGCTGGTGACGGTGGGTAATAGTAACGGAATCGGAGTGCTGGGTGCGAGTGGAGCTGCTGGCACGTCTGCCCCGTCAGTGCTGAGTACGAACTCGATCAAGGGACGGTTGTCGCGCTTTGGAAGTCTGAGTTTGGGGCAAAGGAAAGGTGGTGGACACTAACTAGTCCGTGTGCGTGTGACATCCGGGGATTTCAGTGTACTTCCTACTGGGATTCGACTTTCGTTTGTAAAGCTACGTCATATTTATGCTACGTATATAGGAGAAGTAGTCTGATAGCTTCACCTGGTATTGCTAGATCAGAGTAAATAAATATTAAAGTGTTGGAAGGAGTCGGGGTCAGGCCAAGCAGATTCTCTTGTCAACATTACCCATTTTATCCAATTCGATAGTGTCAAATGACGTTCCTTGAACAAAGGAGTGATAATGTTCCACTACTAGACACAAGCATAGATGTATAGTATCTATCTGGAAATTAGCATTGAGGGGTGAATCCTGTAAATATTGACGTCGACAAAGGTTAGAACTTCTGCGAGCCAATCATCCCAAGGAGGAGCAAGCGCCTGCTGACAAGGTCAGCGCCAACTGGCATGACCGCCGAATTGTCCAACCACCACCGTAGCTGGTCTCTTAGATCCTCTATCGAACTTCGCTCTGGCGTAGGTATTCTATGAACGCTTAGCCTGTGGTCCAGACTAATATACTAAGTCACTTACATTCCCCGCTCTGATAGCGCCTCTTGAAGTTCAGTAAAAGTCAAATCACACCCGTGCCCCTCTTTCCTCAGGTGGTCGTCGTCTTCAGAAATACTCTTCAGGTGTTGGCGAATACGCCAGGAAGCGATCCACGAAGGACCCCATGCGGGTAAACCCAATGAACTGCATACGGAGTTCAGCGGTGGAAGGAATGAGAAAAAAGATACATCATAGGCGTACCTACACAAGGCAACAGGATCCTTCAAACTTTGCACGGGAACGAACCCAGTATGTTGGTACTGTTTGCAAAGCATTTCGTACATTTCACGATTACGGAAGAGTGCCTCTAGCTGGTCGGTACGTGCTTTGAGATTAATTCGGTTTCGTTGCCCGGGAAGGATACACGTAGATGGAAGCATGCGTGGAAAGTAGAGTGCGACCAATGGCACCAATTCTTCCGCCACCAGGACAATGACTATGAATGGTACGAGTCTGCATCATACCGTTAGTATATACCAAAAACAAAAGTCATAGGAAAAGAGACGTACTTGAACGCATCTTGCCTATATGTCCTTATAAGCCGTGCTTCTGCCCTCGTGGGTAAGGCACCTCCTGACTGGACACGTTTGCGAATGGCAGCCACTTGCTTACGATGAATATTGATTGCTTTGAGACCACGGAAGTAGAATTTCTGGAATCAACGGCGGTAAGACGTTCGTCGAGTATGGGAAGTGTTGGGGGACGTACTAGTAGCTGGAAAAGTTGATGGCCAAAACGTTTGATCGATCCCGCGTCTTTCGGCGGAGGATCGAGCACGCCCTTCTCCCTCGCTTCCACAATATCCTTTTTGGCTAGCTCAATTAGGGATAAGCCGGTTTGGAAAGGTTTCGGCAGGTGAATATGACGCGGTGGGTGGTAGTGACGATTAGCTTTCTTGCCATCCGGAATGGAGTGGAAGGGTGTATGTGGTGAGGAGTGGTCGGATCGAAGTGTCGCTGGTTTGACTGGGCGAGGCTTCAAGTCAATCTTGGGTTTACGAGGGGGTGTGGCATTCAAAGGGGGAACTTTGTCGTCTGCAAGGTCTGGTCTTCCAGTAGATGTGACGGTCGACAGTCGTCGAGTAACACGTGTCCAGCAAAGGGTCTGCATCGGTCTCAACGTTATCCTTTGTCGGCCATGGGAGAATGCAAGCTGACTTGCAGCAACACAAAACTTGGCTCTATTCCAAATGATACGTTCAGATGGGACCATTGTGTTCATTCCTCAACTGACCTGTTCACGGCGGCATTCTTCCCTGTTGAGAACAACATACCAAATGGATGCACCCTGGCTTGGTGGGTGTCAACTGAAGACTCGACAGCCACACCGGGTCACACACTCACACATGGCGGGTCGTCACGCGGTCGCCTCTTGTCAGCGAGCTTACACAACACTTTGCTCTCAGGGATCCATCAGAACATATCGACACTGACTTGTGGCAGGTACATAAGCGCTTTCTGCTTAGATCCACCTTGGATTTTGAGGAACAACTCATCTAATGGCCCAAATGCCGGACGAAAGCAGTTTGAACTTCCAATGACAAATTTACAAATGGCCCGGTGCGTGCATAAAATAGGACGTTTGTTTACGAGCCATACCAGCCACTATGTGGTGGTGTATCAAGGGTTCTGCGTTAACACACTTACCCCGATTGCTCGCTAACACCCTGCCTCTGGCAACCAAGTCTGGTAGTAGGTGAGAGCTAGGTAATCAGGTGCTCTGGTTTTGCCGACTCCAAGGAGCAATCATACCGAGTTTGTGCCCTTATTTTCGCAGGAAGAAAAAAAACATGTCCCGGCATAAACAGTTGACAGCAAACTGTGATCGTACGATTCTGATGGCTGATACCAGATTTCCCTATCAGCCCTCAAGCGTACCTGTTGCACAGTCACCCGTCAGGGTCTGCAAGGGTGCTGGCAGCCTCGTCTACTACATATGTGCACTCAGGTAACGCAGGTTAACCGACGCAATGATCAACCGAAATGAAAGTGCTTTTCGTTTTTGGACATACCGCTCCGGGGGAACTATGTATACTTCCTGGAAGGCGATAGGATGGCGACAAACGACGGGTATCATTATTCGGGACACACGAGGACACATGCCATCACCTTCTCGTATAAACTTTCACCAATGACGTGGAGACCTGATCACGTACCAAGGTAACAGTCGAGAGAACGGCAAACGTGGCATGCGAATTTCGATTAGGTCACGAACAGATTTCTTTTTGGATCGCAAAAACGAGATGGAGAACTTCGAGAATGGCCAAAGACCAGATTCGCATTTGCCGCCAAATACTTACTAATCCTTGTGATGCGCAAATGCTAAACGGATATAACTTACCACTCCTGACTTGGGCAACTCTTCGGCAGGTAAAAGCCGAAGAGTGGTGGTCTGCTACAAAACCACACTGAGGGCCAACAATCACCAATGGGGTAAGAAGTCAACGTACAAGATTTGTCAGGCCATGACAGACCAACGCATTAGGGAGTGCACTTCTTCGCATGTACGTTCTGCTTTCGCTCTGTCATTCCCGTGAACATCCACTTTCGGAGTCATCGAAGTCGTGCACCAACATAGTGCCATTCCTAGAGACCCGGCTACACTAGGGTCCATACCCCAGGTGATACGGTCAAGTAAGGGTAAGTGCCAAGGTCACCTTGGTGCTTTCTGACAGAAAGAAAGCGTAAAGCGTCATTTGATGCTAGCTAAACTCTTCTGACGAATTAACCTGACTGCTAGCTACCAGATGCAGAAACGTCATACGACGGGTGTTTTCGCTGCTGCCCTGCATTAACACATGAAGTGTTTTTATTCCCTAGTTCAACGCCGCAGCTTCCACTGTTTCATGTTTGTTGTGCACAGCGTCGGATTCTGTCAGACCCGCGTCCATATATGTCAGGTGTGCACCGAGCGTGCAAGACCTGAAGAAACTTCAAACCATACAAAGTAATCTTCGGCGATGTACATCTGCAATTGCGTTCGTATCCCACTTGAAGGCCCAGATGTCAACTCAAGCGGGCAAGGACAAGGCATTGCGCAAAGAAGTCAATACGGATCCGAGGCTCTGCATTTTCGCAATTATTCGGTGTGGGTGTGCTAACGATGGCTGCCTCGTGACATACCTCGTGGTGCAGCGGCCATCAATAACATCGGAAAGAAACCTGGAGATTGAGGTCAAGAAAAGAAGGAAATAATGATACATGAAAGCAAAATGAAATACCCGTTTCATGTTTCGCATGTTTGACATGGCATACTTTTTTTCGTTTTTCCAAACTGCCGTACGTTGGCAGATATTCTTTTCAGGTGCACCCGAGTCGGGCCAGTCATGGCATAGACGGTACTGTACGTGTACTCGTACCGTCATTCCGTGGTACCACATCTGGATCTTCACGTCAGTGTTGTGGCATATATCATCCCCATGTCTTCGGAGATGGCACAAGTGGGGGGCCATGTGGTTCCCGTCAAACTGATAATGAGATATTGATCATCCTGATCTGATAGTGGTGGTTGGGCCAGATTCGATGATCATGTTGGGACTGGCCAGGGGTGCAATGTGAATGTCTTTGGCCATTCGAAGCACAAATAAGTGATCGGGGGAAATTATTATGATTATTGTTATACGTTGGGTAGAGTGTTTGTTAACGAGCTCAAAGAGCGGCCAAGTTCTAACTGGTAGTCCCGGTGTCAATGGAGCTCCAGAGCTGTACTGATGCAATCACTTTCGCGGGTGTGACAGGATAGGTCCACGGATGGACCGGCACTATCACAACATGTATGACATCACCGTGTCGAGCGGAGTATGGGATTGATCTGGGAACTCGACCCACGAACTTCTGCTCCTTGTGGTAGTACACCGTAAAACGTACACATACGCCCATGCTATCGATGCCAGTTTCCATTCGCAGCAGTAACTAGTCCCTAGTAGAACGACATATATGGCCATCATCGGCTTGGCCTATCGGGGATAAGGCCAAGATGGTAGCGGTGTATGTGTTAGCACGCCCAACTTCGAATTTGATTTATGCACGGCGTCACGCTGAAGTTCGATCCGGATATTCGACAGGTTCGTCTACCGTCAGTGGTGCAGGGTCGTATATCACCGTGGACGGTCAACGAGACAGCCAAATGGAGTGTACCAAGTGCAAGTGTTGTATTCATGGCCATCATGATATCTGCATGGACGGATCGTGCACAGCCACACCTACCCTGGCTTCCCAAACGATCGACTCGTTTGTTCGGAATTTGGGTTTTGCTGTTCTGGCGTTCTTCTAGCCTGCCAACTAACATTCACGATGGCAACTGCAGACTCCACCAACGGCTCGACGACCCACGCAGACAGCGGCAACGCCCGCGTTCCCTCCCCTGTCCCCCCCGCATTACCACCACCACCGACGCTGCAAGATCGCATCCAAACACTCACGGAAGTCCACGCGCGTCTGACTGCACTCCGGCATGTTCCTATCGTGCTCCTAGAGCCTCCCTCGACCTTCTCGTCCGCGTTCGATGTTGATCAGGACTTCTCGGTGACAAGCTTTAGTGCAAACCCTGCACACGACTTATTTCAGACAGTGAAGAGTATGGCCGAGACTATGAAATCTGAGAAAGTCCAGGATGCATTGCGCGCTGCACAGGTGAGCGAGGAGGGCGATAAGAGTGAACTTGGGTTGGGAGTGAGTATATTGGGAAAGAGAGGCAGGGCCAAACGAAAGTAAGTTATGTCCTTTTTGTCCACCATGGCAGAGGTGTTACATTGGAACTGACCTGGTCGTTTCACAATGGTCGTACAGACGCCCACTTTCACCTGTTGGTTCTCCACAACCCTATATTCCGCCACCTGCGCGCTCTTGCTCGCTATTTTCTCCTCCAGAGGACGACCCACCACCACTCAGAGCCGATTCCTTATTTGAATTCGTCCGCTCTTTCAACAGGGGTACTCTTCCCGAATTCAAACAACCGCCTGTCCCATCGGGTCCGGGTATTGAGCAGCTGCCACCCCAACTCAAATACAACCTTGTGGTGTGGTCTCGGATCAAGCGACCTCAAAATGAAACCATGGAGGTTGGTAGATACGGCTTTTGTGTACACCGGTGACTAACCACTCCGACCAGAACACGAAACCAGCCAGTTCGACGGTCCTGCGATTCACGATATCGGATGTTCTAACTGCGTATGTATCACTCGTCTTTCGCAGCGAGGAAGATCCGCTTGTGGTAGAGAACGTGACCATATTCGGGCCGAGAGAAAGGGTATGTATATATCCTAATAATTCTAGTGTTGCATCGTTCCTTGATGGCTGATCACTTGTCCTTATGGCGGTGTTGGTGCCATTGGTGGTTTGTGATTGTGAACGCGGTCTTTCCTTATGTTGGGTGGGTGGAGTAGAAACTTCCGCACGAACAGTCTGATTATCAGGTTTATCAAGCACTCTCCCAACACGTTGCTAAGATGCTACAATCACATCCAAGTGTTCCGCTGCAGACACTGATGGTATGTTGACAGGATGTCGCATATACACTTTTCTAATGCACGGTATTCCGCGGCGAATCTACAGCATGCTCTGGCGTCATACCGGACACTGTTTATTGACCGGTGTACAAGCTGTCAGCGGGTGTTGTCTGTAGAGGGACACATTCCTCCCGTGGGGAGGGTATGGATACCGAAGGATGGCTCATGTCCGACTGTGAATTCGGATAACAATCACAGCCAGGTGGAGACCAAGGAACCTACTGAAGCGGATCCGCAAACACCGGAGCCGGCACATCTTGGTGAATCCGTTTCAGGCAGAAGGGAAATGGCGGATCATTCTACAGGTCATTGGGAGCCACGGCATGTCACCTGCCTGTATAGCTAGGTAAAATGTAGCAGGTATTGACGTTATGTATCACCACAATCGTTCGAAAACATGAACGGCACTGGATAGCAAAAATGATGCCAGATCAGCTGTGGCGATCAGCTTAGACTGCCCTATTAATGACCTTGTCAAGATTGGCTGAAAGGACCGATGTTTGTGGACCCCTGCATGTCCCGGTGTGGGTGTGGAGTTGTGGGTCCAAGATTATCCTTGTATGCGACAGAGGTATGCTGTGCGTTTTAGGATGATATATGTAGTTCCAGGAGGGAGGGCGCAGGTGATGTGCCACCACCATCCTTTACGGAATAGCGCAGAGTATACAGAGTAGAAGGCGAAGTGCTAGTCACTTTCTGAGATGACATATCCTTCTGTCGCGATGTGCAATAAATGGCACGGTGCTATGGCGTTTTGGGACTCAAACGACTCGGAAGGTTGAACGCAGACAGGTGTGCAATGATGAGATGCGGCGGGCTGCGAGACAAGATCAGCACTTAGACTCACCAATCATGTGCCAGGAGGACTTGGGGGGAGGGATAACCCACTGGCGGTGGCGGTGGCGTCGAGGGTGAATGGTGCAAGAGATAATCACCAAGGTCGAACTACGATCGATAAGCGCCCTGTTACAATCTACGGTAAGTACTTAGGTTTCGCATTAACTTACTGTCCGAGAGTAGAAGGCCGGGGAGCGAGATGCCGGCAGTGGCCAGGAACGGGTGAGATGGATGACGCACGGGGTCGCTAGTCCCCCCGATCTTTGCACCTGTGGGTGTCATGGAAAGGCATGCGAGAATGTCAGATGCTTGCATTGTCAGGCCAGACACGTTTATTGTTCTCTCCCACCTTGGAACTGCATGCGACACTCCGCGAAGGCATAAAATGTCAGTTAGCATTTATTTTACCACAGTCATTTCCTGATCGCTTCGTGACGGGGAATCAGGCAGTTTTCCTTGCCAGATTAAATTTAGATTTTTCACTATCATTTTTGGTTTGGTCCTGGCGTCTCTGCAGGCCTCACCGCGAAATGTTTCGTGTACGTGTCTTCTCACCCGAGCAGCCCTGCTTTGCCATGGCGGCTTATCTCAAGCGAGATCTTCGTAACGATGCGATCGATTACTCTTTTTTTTTCTTCCTTTTTTTTTAAACCCTCGCACAGCACCAGGTCGGTGATTTTCCATAATAAACAGTGCTCTTGTTGTGATTGATAAGGCAACAATACGACACGAGGCTATCGGGCTGTCAGTGCCTATCCTCTTTTATCTGAGATCTGCCTGTTCCGTTATGGGCGATTGACGCTTTGCTTACCAGACGCTCTGCTCATTCTGCCGTGTCATCCTTTGTCCTATAAGTATCCCCCATCACTGCCCCCTTCAGCGTTCAAATTTTAAAGCTGCAGCATAGGTCACTCATTGTCCCCTATACGTCTTCTTGCCAAGTATAGGCTACCTAACCTCCACTTGGTACTCCGTTCTCCGTGATCGATTTTAAATACATCGTCAGCCCCCCTTCCCTAGGTTGACCGTCATCTCGTCCGGAAACCCTCGGCCACCACTTCCATCGCCACCACTACCATCGCTGTCGTTATCACACCTCGCCTCACCACTCCCAGATCCCGTCTCTTTCACTCCATCCCTGCTCATTCTACCCCCTATACCGCGGTGTGTGTTTTTCTCGTCACCTTTCTCCTTCTGACCGGCCTTGCAGCATGTCTACTTCCATCCTTGCACCCCACGACGCTGCTCATCGAGGAATGCCACACGATCAGAAGTATTATCCCTCCCAGCCCGTTTTTGACCCTCCCGTGCATCGTTCGCCACGCTCAGACCACGGGAATCTATATGTCCTGAGCTATACACCTGCTCATGGAGACGAAGGCACCCTCATCCGAGCAACTTTCACCTGCAAGGGCGACATTGGCTTCGATGTGCGGATTCGCCTCGTTATTGGTGCCCTCCGAGTTACCACAAATGTGGATGAGCTGGAACAAACTGGATCGGAAAGCTGGCAGCTAGATGCATCCGTGCCTTCATTCGACAGAGTGAGGTGGTCCTCTCGGACAGTCCCCCTGACTATCGAGGCAATTGACAAGGACAACCAAGTCCTGGATTGGGTCAGGTTCGGTGACTTCACTTATGGCGATGCAAGTAAGTGCCTCTTGTTTTATTTGGTGTCTATTGCCTGACCGACACGATTCCTCCAGTGTTGAAGGAGTCATTGACTCGTCGAGATTTGTCGACACCAACACACAGCCCCTCTTCATATAGTCGCCCACCCGCATCCTCTCTTCGACTGGTTACTGGGCTGGGTAGCCCGGATCGGTCTTCCAAACGAAAGAGTCCCAACAGCATTCCACCCACACCCATCTCCGACTCCGAGTACGCATCCTCTTCCTCCTCTCAAACCCGATCCCGTCGATCCCCTGGGCGGCCACATGTTTTGCCCAATATCCCAGGCCTGAGGCGTACCCGCCAAGTGCTGGAACAGAGCGAACAAAATCCCCAGAGCGCCCTTCTCGACATTCTGACCCCATTAGATAACTTTTGTTATCATTGGGACGAGTCCGAGCTGCAAGCTGGTCGACGGCTGGTTCGTTTCCGGCGTTTCCAAGACCGTAATAACCTCATGATTTCTGCCGAGCATATATCGCAAGCAGAGTATGACCCAAATGATATCGTCGTTTCTTGCATCTACCGTGAGGAGACGGACTCGTTCTGCATCACATCCGTCGACATCATCCACTTGCTCCAGCGACTTGTCGATGCTGAATTTGAGGTTGATGAAAAAAATAGGATCCGGAGGAACCTCGAGGGTCTTAGACCAACAACAGTGTCGAAGACAAGACCCGGATTTGAGTCATTTTTTCAGCGGATCATGGACTTTCCTGACCCAAAGCCGAGGAAGATCGAAAAGGACCTGAAGGTGTTCGATTGGAAGTTGCTCCCACAGGCTCTGGAGAAGATCATTTCGAAATACGTGAGCAGCGATTTGTACATCCACTGATATCCAGACTAAATATTTTGATCCAACCAGTCCATATATACCGCTTCTTCGCCAGCCAGCCCTCGTTCGCGAGAGGACGGATTTGGAACTTTACAGCACGACGCATCTAATGGTCTCCAAGAGGTCGACCAAGTTGCCCCGAAAGATGAACCCCTTGAATATTTCCAATCATACAGCGATGGCGGTGCATTTCCTCCAGCACCAACATGTCACGACACGCAGCTGGAAGTGTCGCAGCTCTCCCACCTATCGCCTGTTACGCAGCTCTCAGTATTCCCTGCTGCGGAACCTGGACACTTAGAACCTAGCCAGGCGCAGAATTCCCATCTATGTCCCCTCCCTGAGGAAACTTTTCTCCCTGTTGTCCTGAAGGGGTATTTGAACGGGGACATGGTGTATGATATCCATTCGACCCCACACGACGCATGCGGTATGGACCCTAGCGCATCGATGAACCACCATTCGTCCTTCGGCCAGACTGAGCAGGCACATGATTGGGTAGTTCCATTGCAGCCGCACAACCACTTTCACCAGAGTCATCCTGACGAGGATTTGATGCCGGCGTTCACTATTACTGCGACACCTGCAGTCGGATCTGGGACTACTCAAGAGCATGGGCACAACTATGCCAATACCCGCGGGCACGCCGCCTCCACACCTCCACACCCGCTTATATACGGACATGCACAGGTACAGTTATACTCAGCTTCGCAGTCTCAGATGCACACATCAGATTACGGATTCGACTCGAACGAGATGCTCGGACTGTATGCACCCATAAACTATGCGACAAATTCATACGACGCATTTGAGCTCCAGCCTGCACCGAGGGAGCATAATATCGACGCCAACACCAACAGTGGCATTAACGATTGTATGAACAATGGCATGAACATGAACGCTACTACACTGGCGGGACAGGTCGCGTTTTGACCCTGTCTGTCCTCTGCTGTCCCCATAAAAAATCCATCCCGACTTCTGTTTCGATTATCTTATTCTCTAAGCTGATTTCGCTTGCATGCCTACTGTATCCATATCTCTGTCGTTCCCGCGTCGTCCTCCCTGCCAGTTCAATGTCCGTCTTCTGCCATATTTCGCACTCCTTGCCTATGCCGCCCTCTCCCATCTTCTACTACGCCACTCTCCGATCGAATGTGAGCATCCCTCTCAAGATCTATTCTGCTTTATGTCGAATGAGTCACGACTTCATCGACTACTAAAATCCATCATCTCTCGCCCTTTCTCTCTGTACAACTGAGCTCCCTGGACATTAGTAGTAATCATCCGGCGGTCCGCGAGTTTATTGTCAACCACCTATCGAGGCATGCACGATATCTATGAGTTGATCGATTGACCATGTAGACAAGATCGAATTTCCGTACTTCTAACTGTGTGTTTGTTTATCTGTCCAGGTCTATATATTGTTGTACTCGGGTTCTGTGTATTTCCTTGACTACCTCTGGAATATAGTTGGCTTTCTTGCCTATACGGTTGTGAAGAGTCGAGCCCGTATTGTTACATAGGAATTGCATCGGTAATTTGATTTCAAAGTACTTGGGGGTTTGGAGTGTTATGTATATCATCACACTAGCCCGAGAAAGACCACTGTAGCCATATGAAGTGTCGGCTAACAGTAGTATCTTATGGACTCCAAACGACGTGCCTAGTGTCAATAGCTAAGGTAGGCACTCAAATATTCTCTCTTTGTGAAGAAAGGGTAGTGACACAGTATAAGCTCGCAGAGATAACATCAAGAAGTACTCGAAATCATTACCGCCAACCCCAGGTGGGCTGGCGACATATGTCGGTGTCTTCGTGGACATCAGATTTTTGTTGCACTCTGACTATAACTTAACATACATGCCAAATCCCCTGTATTATATATCAAATCTACGTTCCTCGATACCTTTAATTCCGGCGCTCACGATCCGTCGTTCATCAAACACGACGGTCCCGCAGCTCGGGCCCGAGCTTGTCTCCATCTTCACTCCTCCATCTGCGGATTCACTCGATTTCTCGACCTCTGCCCCGCTTCCGCTCTCAAGGTCCCACACCCAGATAGATCCATGAACTCCAAGGCATACGCACCGCCCATCTGCAAGGGCGAGAGCGGAGACGGGTCCGGATGGGCCGTGCAATGTACGAATAAACGTCAACCTAGGCGCATGGGTGTGTGGGCGAGTGGAGGCTGGTGAGGGCATATGTAGACGATACAGCTGGAGGTGGGCCGAGGAATGGCTTGGTGAGGAAACGTATGTTGATGGTGAAGGTGTTGTCGAAGGGGATGTCTCCAGTGTTTGAGATGAGCTAGAACTGCTGTCCCTCGATGTGGTCGAGAAGGGAGGCGGGGTGTCACCTGAGGCGAGTACGACCCATTTCCCGTCTGTTTGGGTGTCGGCTACTCGCTTTACTTTGCGGCACCACTGTACACGCATCTGTTGAAGCTTCTGCTCGTCAATCCATCCCTGTGGGACGTCGAACGCTCTTGCAGAGCGCGTCCTGCTAACGACCAAGTTTCCGGGTTTGAGGGGGGTGACGGGGGGATCAGCAAAAATAGCAGAGGATGAAGACACGGACCCAGAGCGGGATATGATGAGTTCGGTTGCACCCACACTCCAATGAGAAGGATACACGGGGACTGCATATGCCAATACAAGTTTGAATGATGATGTAAGTGGCATGGCAGACAAGACCACAGATGTCGGGGGATGACTCGTGAAAGAGGAGAGAGTCTGGGTGTGGATGATAGTATCCCCACTGAGATCGTATATCATGAGCGTGAACGCATGCGACAGTGTCACCAGAAGGGGGTGGTGGTAAGCAGCATGTGTCACAGGCGAACGATGATGATGTAGAGGGATGTAAGTTCTCCTCTCTGCGACGGGAGCCGAGGATGGATCATGATCATAAATCGAAAACTCTCCTGTGGATAGGAACGCCGCAAGAGACACCGTGGGACCGTGAGATGTCATCCGGGAAGAAGAAGGGGACTGGTCTAAAGCCATGGAAGATATGCTTATTGGCCCATTACTGAGCTGTGATTTGCATTTAAATGTCATTGGTGGGTCACTGCGATTGCGAAGGAAAATAATTGGCCTTTGCGAGCACTCCGAGGCTGCAAAAATGGTCAAAGTGCCCGCCAATAGCACGAACCATCTGGGTCGAGGAGGGAGATGTTCCAGGGAGATGGGTACTCGGCTGAGTGAAGATGAGTCCACCCTAGAGTTTTCACATTCTCTGAAATTCTCGATGGCACAGCGACCTTGGTGAAGTGGATGAGATAGCCATAGAAAGAACTGTCCTCAACGGTGCCCACCATTTCGCCAGTTTGAGCTAATGCGATACATCCACTTCCAGTCAAGGACATCGTCTTCTAGAGGTGATATCCGCGACGGTAATCGCTTGGCTATCCGCCCGTCCGCTCTACCATAGTAGCCCCTCCCACCTCTTAGACGTGCCTTTCCAAATTCCCTAACAAACAAAGCCCTCCATAGCTTGAAACTATGGGTTACACTGTTCTCAGAACAGAAGGCAGACCGAACATACATGGTTATCACCCGCAAGCCGAGAGCAGTTCCTGTTGATCGCCTCGACAGCACAGAG
Source organism: Scleroderma citrinum (assembly GCA_029372045.1). Classification (NCBI taxonomy): domain Eukaryota; kingdom Fungi; phylum Basidiomycota; class Agaricomycetes; order Boletales; family Sclerodermataceae; genus Scleroderma; species Scleroderma citrinum. The sequence goes on from JARFMN010000002.1 coordinate 1,609,828, forward strand.
GTCTCTGGAATCTAGAAATGAGAAGATGAGGAGGATGAGTTCGTCATATAATGCGTTATCAAAGGTGATGACTATGCGCCGTTCAGAGAATGGCTTCGAGCCATGGTGTCGCTTTGCGATGGGCAATGGTGTTGGAGATAGGCGATGTTTCGACATGGCGGATGAGCGCTTGACCAGCACACGATAGTCCTAGCGAAGAAAGAACGACTATCTAGGCAGTTCCACCTGTCATGATGGCTCCTTCACGAGGTCCGCAACAGCTCGCTCGTAAATTACATACGACGCTCAGCAACCACAGAGGGCCTGTCCATGTCGCTAGATATGCCAAGGGGAGCGCAAAGTATGTCCTCAGTGGCGGACAGGACCGCACCGTGCGTCTGTGGAATCCCGACCTGGGGACTGAGATCAAGACATTCGAGGCGCACGGCTACGAGGTGCTCTCCATCTCAGTGTGAGTGTATCGTCTTCGTTAGCAAGCTCTTGATTGACCAACTTCGGCGCGATACCAGGAGCCACGATAATGCCAAGTTTGCGTCCTCAGGCGGTGACCGCTCTGTCTTTGTCTGGGATGTTACTGCGGGTGTCACAAGTCGCCGTCTGGCAGGCCATACCGGAAAGGTCTTTTCAGTTGAGTTCAATGCCGATGCAGCTGTTCTTGCGAGTGGTAAGTGCTTGTTAATTAGATTTGTGCAGTACATCACGCGTTGACAGGTTCGTACGATGCAACGGTTAGACTTTGGGATTTGAGGTATGTCTCATACTCGCAACCGGATCAAGGTGCTCTAATCGTTCGATGGATCGCGAACAAAAAGATCGCAAAACCGTGCTCCTATACAAGTCCTTGAAGAGGCCAAGGACGCAGTACAGGCTCTGCACGTGGATGCGACTACTATCATGGCTGGTTCTGTAGATGGTTACGTGCGGACATACGATCTCCGCAAAGGCGAACTACGAGCAGACTTCATTGGCCGTTGGTCTTCCCTTGTTCTGCGTTCTTGAACCCCACTCTCACGCGTCTTGACAGAGCCAGTGACTTCTGTCATTCCATCTGCGGACGGGACCACCTTCCTTGTGGCGACTCTCGATTCGCAGGTGCGACTATTCGACGTTGGAACGGGCAAGATGCTCAACTCTTTCGGAGGCCACACTCACACCTCGTATCGATGTCGTGCATGCTTTGGACATGCCGAAGCGAGCGTGGTGTGTGGCGACGAAGATGGCCGTGTCTGGGCATGGGATCTTGTCGACGTAGGTACCCATTATTGTCGAGGGAGCTCTCCTCAATGATCATCGCCAGGCTGCGATACTCCAACCCGATCCTCCGCCACAGGTTCATAGCAAAGTAATAACCTGGACTGAGCATCACCCCACTCAACCCGATGAAATGATTACCGCAAGTGCAGATGGCACCGTCAAAGTATGGAGACATACTTAATCCAATGCCATAGATATATACGTGTGTAGTCATACATATTACCCTCGTCATAGCTGTAACAACAAAAAAAAGGTATCCAACATGGCACCGCAGTACATGTTAGGAACATAGCATTGCGTCACTTGCCCAGATGTTATACAACTGGCCTCTCTTCGGTTCACCCGAACTATGACCGTACACTGGATCCCTCTGCGGCGGCATTCAAGCGTTGCCGCAGGGAGCCGCCCGCCTGCGGTTCCTGAGGTGGCTCCGGTGCCGTTACCACGCTGTCCATATCGGAGAAAGTCGACACAGATGATCGACCACGGATGGCTAACAAGGCCGAGCTGACAGGCCCGGGGGGATCACGTACGACGCCCACTTCGCCAGGTCCAACTAACTCGACCTCCTCCGTCAATCTGGCAATGCGGGTCCACCTGCGGTAACGGGTATACTTGCCAATCCCTCCCCGACTACTCGCTCCTTCCCATTTATTGTCACCATATACCCAGCCGTCAGAATCTGTGGTGATATCGTCTTCGGCACTAGGGGTTGCAGATGGATCGTGAACACGCTGTGCCCCTGAGTTGGACCTGTCTAGTTCAGGACTTTCGCTGCGTCTGCCTTGTCCACCCGAATCTCTACCTCGGGCCGCACGCAACATACGTGCAGCTGTCCCAGACGAGTGTTCAGTCGCATCCTTGTCTATAGGTGGGGACCTCTCGACGCGCCATATTCCGTCCTGGCCCTCCCTCTTGACGACCACACGCCATTCGGGTTCTTCCCAGGTCCATTTCGCCACGCGTTTGGACCTCGCTTCTCCTTTTCCCACGGTGACATATGATACTGCTGGAGGAGGGAGTGAGAAGGTGGCTGGGGGTGGGAGAGGCTGCTGTGTAGCACTGCACCACGCTGGCCGTTCTCCGGGGAGGAGGGCAGCAGTCCAGTCGAGGCCCATCCACCAGCGCTGGTTCTCATACACTGTAAAGAGGAAACGAACAGGTTGTGCTGGTGTAGGACCATTATCATCAGGCTGGGAAGCAGCGCTAGTGTAGTCGGATATGCCTGAAACGGGTCGTGAGGCATACGATGGTGGGGGGGAGACAGGCTCTGGGAGGGGTGTGCCGAAGAGAAGGGCACGGAGGTGGTAGTAGCCCCATCGAAGGTGTGCACTGCGGGTTAGTGTTGCGCGTGCATTACGCGCCCACCTTGCCCGGTGGATGAGAATGAGTGTTCCTGTGATAGCGATGCAAACAGGGAGGGGGACGAAGTATGTGAGGATGAGATATGGGGGATAAGAGAGGACTGCGGTACGGAACAGAGTGAGTGAGGGTGGTAATGGGAGGTCAGAGAAGGACGAGGACGGGAGGAGGGCATGTATAGTGGTTAGGTCTGACAGCACGGCATGGACAGTTGTTTCTGTCGCGGGCTGGGAGACGACAGACGCTCCAGGGTGGGTTGTCCATCCCCTCAGCGCAAAGACGAAGAGGATGGCCAAGGGGAGGAAGAACCTGTGAGAGGGCAGCTGAATGGTGGAACTGATTAGTATCGAGGATGGGACGTACTTGAGAGTGGCCTCTGAGAACAGACAGAGTGCCCACCATGCACCAAGGGCGAGCCAGCTCTCCTCCCAGGCAGACTCCCAGCTGACGATCTCGAGAAAATGTCTTATTGCCTGGATGTATGGTGCAAGCGCTACTAGCTCATATGTGAGTGGGGGTGGAGTCGAAGACACGAACTCGATCAACGTTGGGGGTGGATTGGGCGACGGGGGCATCATTGGTACCGTCGTTGTGCTGACCGACGCAGTCGTGTGTGGCATCTGTAGAATCTTTGGTCGAGCGAGCATGCAAGCTTGTGATTCTGGTCAACTCGTCGCCCTTTCGCTCCTCAGTCGGCTCGCCATCTGCCTGCTCATCGTCTCGTCGACTGCACTGCTGACACCGTTCGACTCATCCCACAGACTCGTTCTTCCTGCTGACGTTTCAGCATGGACGGCTTCGCTACTTCGCTGGGATGTCTTTCATTTCGCACATATCGCTAGCAAAGGATCCGTGTATGAGCACCAGTGGGCCTTCTTGCCTGCAATTTCGCTCGTCATGAGCTGGTCTGGCTCTGCGTTGTCTTTCCTTGGCTTCAGTCCACCGGGCTGGCCGGCTCTCTTGCATGGTGGTGCACTCGTCGGGGTGCTGTTCGATTCGACCTGTGTCCTTTATCAACTGTCGTTGTTCCACCTGCGTTCGCCATCTGCTGCATTCCTGGCTACTGCTCTGTCCTTGGTGTCGAGCAGTCCAGCTGCGCTACGCTTCGCTCCTTACACTGAGCCGTTCTATACATACTTTTCCTACAGAGGAATGCTTGCCTGCGCACGGTCACGATGGCTGCTTGCTTCGTTGTACTTTACGGTGGCAAGTGCCTTTCGTTCCAATGGCATTCTACTCTGTGGCTTCATCTTGTGGGGAATGCTTGTAGTACCCTTCCTGTCCGCTCGTCGGGATCTGGTAAGTGCCCCTTGCAATCGTCATGGCCGCCCATAGTTGATATCATGATATTAGCTCTCGGTGAAACGATTGTTCTATTGCGTTGCACTGGTCGCTTTACCACTTGCACCGTTCTTCTATCATAACTACCGTGCTTACGTGCTGTTCTGTTCGTCGACCCTACTTCACCCTGCATGGTGCGAGAAGAGCATGTTTCCATCGATATACTCGCATGTTCAAGCCAAGTATTGGAACGTTGGCTTCCTCCGTTACTGGACGATCTCCAACATCCCCAACTTTTTACTGTCACTACCTGCACTCTTCACTGTGTACGCCTTCTGTGGATTCTACCTCTGTCACCTCCGTTGGATTATCCCCCACCTTTTCCCACAGCGTCTACCCAAGGCCAATCTACAGACGTTCCTTCATCCGACCATTCTCCCTCATGTTATCCATGGTCTTGCACTCACACTCGTCCTCACGTTCAATGCTCATGTGCAGATTGCACTGCGTGTTCTGCCTTCTGTGCCAGTGGTGCATTGGGCCGCAGCATGGCTATTGATCGAGCGACCGAGATGGGGAAAGGTATGGATTGTGTGGAGTGTCATGTGGTGTGCGTTGAGTTGTGTGTTATGGGCTGTCTTCCTTCCTCCCGCATGAAAGGTAAACTCAATGTCTATGAATGGAGGAATTTAAACGAAACACTAAGCAAATCACAGAGAACAAGAGCGCAGCTTTCCATGGTAGCCTTGGTCTAGGGCCGTCATAGCAGTGCTTATCTCGTGTACTACGCGTATATGCTTCGATCGTATGGGATACGTCTCACCATACACTACAGAGGAAGTGGAAGTAGGGCTGAAACTCGTACCGTCGGACGTTGTCGTGAGGCTAGGGTGCACGCGAGCACTATGACTAAACGGCCTCGAAGATGCAGTCATACCTGTAGAACTAGCCACAAAGCCATTGCAATTCCACCTGTTGAAAATGGCAGCAAAAGTAAGGCAGAAACGCACTCGCCCACTATCCATCTCAAGGGTATACCCGATAGTGGACATTGCTGGCCCGCCCACAGAAGGATCTTATGCCGTGATCTCGCGAAGTTCAGGGAAAGCAACCATACGTGACTTCAATGCTAAAGCTTTCCAGACATCACACGATCAGGTTAAAGACCAAAGAACGATGGGAGAAGACCGATCATCCTGACGATCGTCCTCCCAAGACAGGAGTACAAACAAAACAGAACGAAAGCCCCACGGTTCAAGAAGTTCAATCGTCGACTTTCCGCCAGACTAAGACAACTCACAGGTCATTTGTCGACACTGCATCATGGAGTCTCCACCTCGCAGTGTATTGGAATTCGATACCAACACCAGACCTTCGGCGTGCAGTTCTGCACCGCACGGTCCCTGCTATGTGCATGAAGTACCCCATCATTGTTGCGAATTCGCAACTCGACGCCAACTTGTTCCAATAGAAATATTATCGATGCCTCATTCTGTGTCTACGCATATTCACAATGATCGGTTTTGAGTTTGGGAACTGCCTTCGGGCGACTGGATCAGAATTGAAAAACTGTGTGCACTAAGCACGACATTGGCACGACAGCGCAGCTTTCCATAGTGGGATTGTCTAGCGCCTGTCGCGGCCGTAGTTCGAGTGCACGCGTCATGTTGTGCATGCACACCCACCATGATACCAGAGGCGAGCCTACCACCAGTCCATGATGACACCGGCAGCAAGAATCATGAGCACCACTCCAGTCTGCACCGCAGTCTGTCTGCGCGGCAGGTCCAGATGATTGCGATCGGAGGTACAATTGGGACAGGCTTATTCCTTGGGACTGGGCGGTCCCTCGCACAGGGCGGGCCCGCTAGCATGCTCATCTGCTATGGGATCGTAGGATTCATCGTATACATCACCCTACTCCTGCTCGGAGAAATGGCTACACAGTACCCCGTAGCAGGCGAGCGTGTGCCTGACCCTTTCTCCGTCTGTCGCTGACGTCACTACACAGGCTCTTTCAATGCATACGCGACGCGGTTCTTCTCCCCTGCTTATGGCTTCGCATTGTCATGGAATTACTGGTTCAACGACGCCGTGTCTGTGGCTTCGGATCTTACGGCTGCTCAGCTTGTTCTCCAGTTCTGGACATCATGGCATCCTTGGGTCATCAGTGTCCTGTTCTGGCTCTTTCTCGTCTCAGTAAATGCTTTCCATGTTAGAGCCTACGGTGAACTAGGTCAGCTGGATTCTTGTGTTTCCTCACCCTTGCTTACAAGGACGTGTCAGAATATTGGCTCTCCTTACTCAAAGTAATAACAGTAGTTGCATTCATCATCGTTGGCATACTCGTCAACGTCGGCGTCAACACATCTCACACCTACATTGGTGGTCATTACTGGTCCATCCCTGGTGCCCCCTTCGTGGGCGGTTTCGCAGGGTTTGCAAATGTCTTTGTAACTGCAAGTTTTGCATGTAAGTTCTCGCGGCCATTTCATTACAAAACTTGATTTTGTGTAGACGGAGGAACGGAGAGTCTTGGAATCACTGCGGGTGAAACACGAAACCCTTCGCGCAATATGCCAAGGGTTGTCAAATTAGTGTTTTGGAGGTAGGCGTATAGTCCACTCCTGTCTCATCGCTCATGGCCCCTCTAGGATCCTGATGTTTTATGTCTTGAGCATACTACTCATCGGGCTGAATGGTCTGTCAAGTCAGTCTCCGCATGATAAGATAACTCATCCCATCCTAGTACCCTGGAATTACCCCAACTTATCGGACAAGACTACCACTACGTCACCCTTCACTATCGTCTTCGAACTCGCAGGGTCTGGTGAGCCGCCATTTTCCTGTCTTACTTGTTGATACAATTATGGTTTACAATGCAACAGCTACAGCCGCATCTTTTATGAATACCGTTATACTCACGTCGGTGCTGTCTGCTGGTAACCACGCTTTGTTTGCGGGCACGAGAGTGCTTTATAGCCTTTCTGTCGTCCATCCTCGACGACACGCTCCTCGCATATTCTCAAGGACCACACCTGGGGGCGTACCTATATTTTCCCTGCTGGCAACGAGCAGCATCAGCATCCTCTGCTTTGCGAGTAGTTATATTGGGAGTGGCCAGTTATGGGGTTGGTTACAGAATATCGTTGGTGTCTCGAATCAGGTACGAGCTATACATTACGAGTGTTATCGTGCTTGTGTCAGCGCATTGCCTAGATTGCGTGGCTTTCTATCGGGTTGGCTAGCTGGAGATTCAGGAAGGCATGGATTTTACATGGGCGATCAGTTGAGGAACTCAAGTTTTATGCTGGTTGGACATGGCCATGGGGACCATATTTTGTGGTGCGTGGTGGACAATTACACGTCATGCAGCACGTAATTGTCATATAGATCGTCACCGTACCTTGCCTCATTCTTAGTAAGTGAGCAGGGCTTATGATTTTTCCTGGGCTGACAGCGCCGCACTACTAGTCCAAGGATGGACATCGATATTCCCTACGTTCTCGATTGTTGATTTCATTTCATTCTACATCGAAATACCCGTGATGATCGGGATGTATATCGCCTGGCGCCTTGTCCAGGGGGCCATTTCGCCTATGGGGAGACGATGGGTCAACAATGCCGAAGTGCTACCACAGCCTGCAGAGGAGTCCACGCCTCTCCTATGCATTGGCACTCGAGGGCGTGGCATCAACCTCAGGGCTGCATTTGACATTGTCGATCTAAGTACTATCGATCTCCATGAAGACGAATATGTAGAGGCTGACGAGGACGAAGCGGAGGACGATGAACAGAAGCAAAGGCTGAGGGGCCGCTTTGGGTTGCTCTGGAAGCTGTTTTACTATCTCGCATAGATGTAGGGTATGTCATGTAGAGTGGGTTGAGCTTGTCAAGTCAAGTGTATTCGAGCATCGACAAGTCACTTTGCCGGAGTGGTTAACGGGATCGCCTGCTAACAGCCAAGCGGTTGGGCTTTGCCCGCGAGTGTTCGAATCGCTCAGGTGACGACTTTTTGCTGCCCTCTCTTTTTCTAGTGCCACCTAGTATCAACCTACTATCCAACTTTGGCAGACAACCATGAGTGCGAACAAGTACGCAAATCTGCCCGACATCGTCTGTAACTACCTGCTCGATGATTGCAACCAACTAACCATTTCATCCAGGATACAGCCCCAGACGTCTATGAAACTGAAGATGTCATTCCCTCTTCCCTCACCGACGTGAGCCCCCGCTAGATCCCGGGTATTCCCATCTCATCCGTCCTACGACGCGTTTGTCTTCACATAGAGCGGCGATTTGAGTGACGATGAACCATCCGCCTCCCGTGCTCGCAATAGAGCCGCGGGCGATGCTGCCGCGACTAGTCGGGAAGGCCTCGACACGAGCAGTCTGATCAGTCCGGAAGAGGCCAGCAAGCATTTTAGAAAAGCGGAGCGGAGACGTACGTACCACTTCGACCATGGCGACCTGTATCCTGATTTCTTCATTACCAATGTGCTATTACAGGCCGCCGCCAGCGAAAGTTGTATGCCTACCCACCATCACCCTCTTCCAGCCGGTCCAATTCAGCATCACGTTCACCATCCCCGACGCGTCATCTTTCGCTCCCTGCCCGATTACGCGCGTTACAAGCCGAACTGGTGTCGCTCGAAGCTGAGATGGCCGATCCGTCCAACCCGGCTTTGCAGCCAAGTGAAAAGGGTGGTGAGACTGTCGATCCTGGTGAGATGATTAGAGGACTCGTCAATGTCCGGAAGAGGCTGGAGAAAGTGAGGAATGCCAAGGAGGGCCGAGGGAGATTAGTTGGTGTCTTGCTGAGTGACAAGCCTGATTTCGCGAAAGATGACGAAGACTTGGAACGTGTAGACGAAAAGAGTGGAAAGGATGCACATGTCAAGGGCAAGAGCGACACTGCAGAAGCAGGGAGTATAACAGAGATGGACAAGCGCATCGGGGAACTTGAGAAGCTTATTGGATCAGTGAACGTCACACTAGATGAAGTAGGTCTTCTTCTAATGGTATTGATCCCCTTGCTGATGCTCATCCAGACAACTCCCCTTACACCACCTCTACTTCCGATGCTTATGCGGCTCAACAATCAACTCACGTTGCTCACCCAACCACGCCACATAGATTCCGTTTCGAGGCGTCTGAAGTTGCTCCTTTCTGACCTTGAGCGTGTATCCACAAGTCAAGCACAGAAACGTCAAAGCGGTACATCACTGGGTACTGCATCAGGGGGTACCCCAGCTCAAGATGCCGTTCTTCCCCTCATTTCTCGCCTCGCACCGTCGCTCCCACAGATACCCCACATCCTCACACGCCTGCGGACACTCTCAGCGTTGCATGGCTCGGCAGCCGAATTTCAAAGTACGATTTCCTCTCTTGAAGAAGAGCAAAAGCGGACACGGGAGGCACTGGAGGCACTAAAAGCTGCTGTTGAAAACGTAGAAGGTAGTCTGGAGGCAAATCGTAGTACCGTCGCAGGCAACGTCAGCAATTTGGAGGAGAGAGTCGTCAAAGTTCTAGACAGACTAGAGGAGCTGTCCAAGTGAAATTAGTTCTTTGTAGGTACGTCACCCTTGGCTAAATGTTTTACACAGACGGACTCATGTAAAGGGGTTTGATGGCTAGTATAATACAACATTCTTTTCGAATACAAATAGGTCATCTCATTCCAATTCGACTCCGTGCTCTTTCAGGTACTCGCGCGCATGCTGTTTGGCTGCGTCGGATACTCGAGGGTCTACGCATGGCTGCTCAGATGCTTTGCTCCTCATGTAAGTAATAAGCCACTCACTATGAAGTGCGGCTTTATAGCCGGCCAACACCCGGGTCTCGTGTTCTTCGTCAGTAGCATCATCATGCCGCTCATGAATACCCGCAGCCTCAAGAACTTCTTGAGCATGCTTCTTAGCTTCCTCTGAAGTGTGAGGGTCTACAACGAATCGGTATCAGGCTCGGAGAATGACGTGACCTGGACCAATACTCACTGCTTAATGTTGCCTTGTACCCAGCTAAGACGCGGCTAGACTCCTGTGCAGTCGAAGCCTCGGTATCCTCCTCCTGTGGCTCGATTTCTTGCTCTACATCCTTACCCATCTCCTTGAGTCGCGCCATTGCATGCTCCTTGGCTTCTTCTGATACATTCGGGTTGTGAATGGCAGCCTTGAGCCCAGCTGCAACGCGCGCCGTATCTTTGCTCTGTTCTGTTGTACCAGGGTCATGTGAGTTCCTAGAAATCCTCCACGGGAAAAAAAGGACGTACGTGCCATGATGGGTTCTTTTGTTCGTATGTCTGCGCCGGTGGAGAATGGGGGAAACAACTAAGAACTTTATCTTGCATTTTATACTCGTAGGGAAATGAAATCAGCGAACTTGGAAATCAGTGACGTCGCGGTGACGCAGATCGGTCACATGATTTAACACCAGGAGGGGGAGATACATTTGTCTGTGACGATAGACAAGTAAATCCATTGAGCGTAGATACGACAATTGAAGGACAATCATGGGTATCGCAAACAAACCATCAAGGATATAAAGTACAAAAACCACTTCTGCATGCTAAGTCGAATACCACGATAGGCAATATAATATGATTTTATACTCTTCTGCGTGCTTCGGTAGGACTCTCGAGATGCTTGAATCCCACCATCCGTTCCACGACCGCCTGCACATCATATGCATCATCGAAAAAGAACACAGATATCATGGGTCAAGATCTTACCTGAGCCTGGTCCCAGTCCATTATTTCGTCGTCGTCGTCATCTTCCCTCTGTCTTTCCTCCTTCCCCGCCCCGAGCCCCCATCCACCCGTACTTGCCCGGTGGTGGTGTTCGACTGTTGGCCGGAGAGCGAGTGGAATATCTCCTCGCTCCATACCACCGATTCGCGGCGTTTCCACTCCCTCGGTATCCAATTCGTCAGGGATCTCTCCACCGTCCTCCACTAGATCAGTCATATTCATCGTCCTTCCTGCATTTAGGATCATCGTGCCCATGTTGGCACCACCAATACGTCCCCGCCGGTCGCCTGGGATCCTCGCGGATAAGAAATTTGGTGTCACAGAACGTGTCGTGATGCCTTGTGTGAAAGACCGCCGTTGGGGGTATTGGTTGTGGGTGTTATGCCGCGCTTGCAAGAACAAGCAAAGAAGTTCAGTGACAGCGGCCTCACCTGCATTTGGCTGCGCTGTTGGTATGTGGAGAGAGAGCGTCGGAGATGGGGGTCGAACGCGCCGTTCTGAAGTTAGGACTAGTAACCTGTCAGGTACAATCAGTAAATTGGAATAATCCAGCATTATGGTAGGGGCACAGACATCTGCTGTAGTCGTGGTATACGGTACTGTCCCAGCCTGGCAAGTGTTTCTTTGTTCAAAGGCGGAGAGAGTAGGGGTTGAAGGCGATTATATAGAGACATGACGACACGGTCGCGAAATGCACATAGAGCGATACTTCGAACGTCGATCGTGAATCCCCCCGCTGTGAGGATGGTGTGTATACTAGGTGTGAGTTTACCACCCTGTCGTGACGGCGAAGAAGATCGGTGTTGTTTTGGAGTGCGATGGAGTGACGTTAGGAGGGGATCGGTCTGGAATGGGAGTAGGACCTGCACCGAGTTGGTCAATATCCTTTCAGTGGTAACGGTCAACTGTGCTTACTCCTTCTACATACGGAAGTACGTTGTCCCAGAAGAAGGACCACAGCTCAACTAACCGGCTCACGAGTAGTTCATCGGACACAGTGGCAAGTTTAGCATTCAAGGTAACCATGCCCGCTCCGATTAACTCCCTAGCATCCGCGTTCAGGGTAGCAAGTGCTTTTGATGGAGATGCTGCCAAAACTGTTTGAATATGTCTTCTCACAAGCGTATTAAGGTCCTCTCTGAAACAATGTTAGTCTATGGACCAACAGAGAGGTAGTAGCAACCACATTGGTACACGTAGGGGTTCTTCGTTAAATAGAGGCAAGACGTGCACGTGCAACGTGCCCCAGGGATTATCTTTGTCTGATATATTGGCCCCAGGTAGACCACTGCTATGGCTATGTGAAGAACTGACAACAAGAGTGGTGGTGGATGGAGAAGTGGAAGGCAGCACGAGTGTGGAAGTCGATGGACCCGACGATAGCGATGGACTGATGGCAGGACTAAGGCCAGCAAGTGTACCCAATCGATGCATCTCCCTCGTGACGAGTTTTGCGTCATAAGTGCGTGCTGAAGAGGGCTGCAGAGGGCATTAGCAATGAGAAGGAACAAGGGTCATGATGCAGCTAGTTGAGCTAAACACACCTTGGAAGGGGATGTGGTATGCCCCTTGTTTAGAGTTGTCGAGGAGGCGACAGAGGTCATGTTACTGCTGGAGATATCTCTGTTTGCAGTCGCTTCTTTCCTCAACTGAGGACAGGAGTCTTCCTTGCCGTTGACGTTCGAGGGCTGCAATTTAGGTGGTAAAGACCCCTTGCTGTGATTAGTGTTCGATTGGGTGAAGAAGCCCAACAGCCTGGATGGCTGGTGGTGGTGGTGGGAATGCGGTTGTCCTTGGGGCGATCCAATAAAAGGGTCGGTGCTGCTAACGAGAAGTCGGGGAGGTGTTACTACGCTGTCAATATTGAGATTGTCAGTATGGGTATCGACTTCAGGCTTTGGTTGAGAACGACGATGACATTCATGATAAAAAGCAGGCAAATTCTTGAAAAGGGGTCCGGGAAGGGGAAAGGTGACTCGTGGACGTGGTGCGGCATCATTGAAAGACGCAGACCGATGGTGATCGATGCGACGGTGTTTCTCAGACCCTCGGTTTCCGTTATCGCCCGAGTCACCATCGTTGTTGATGACGACGGATGACCGAGGGGATGTAGATGGCCTACTATCGTATGACCGTCTCGGAAGACCGAGGGGCATCTGATGGGACGACCACGAGCACAGATATCCCTTCCCTTGGGGGAATGATATGGAGAAAACATCAAAGAAACCGACCTTTTGATATTGAACAGCCGCGACGGTTGCAACGGGTAGAGACGGACGACATTGACAACGTCGGGTGGCTGTGCATTCTGAAACTATCCTAGGTCGGGCGTGCAAAGACTCCTTTCCTTGGGATCAGCGAAATGACAATCAAGACACAGTTTGGAATGTCTGCGAGCACAAAGCAATAGTAGCATTGTGGAATGTCAATTCGTAAATTTACTAATTCCATTGGACTGTCATCGTGAAGTGCTTCACATACACCCGAGTTGCCTTGTCTGCAACGTCATGCCCTCTCTTTCGGATCACATCGAACGCCTTACAACGACAGCGAGAGCGATCCGTGCATCTGCTGCAGCTATTATCCCTAGCGAGGACAATCCTTCCGCTCAAACAGGACCCTTCACACGTGCTGTATTGGACACCGCACTTGGCGATCTCATACGCGATATTGACGCCTCTGAGCTTGGCCTGTTTACGCTCGTATCTCCCCCAAGTACCGACATACGCAAGCAGCCGGAGAATGGTCCTAGAAAGGGCGAGATAACGCGTGTGGGCTTCCCTGGCGCGACCCCATTGAGGAAGATGCCGACGAGGCGCGATGAGATGATGAAGCCGAAAGAGTTCGAACCCGAGGTCTACGCGAGAGCTGCACTAAAATACCTGGATCGATAGTGCGTCGACTTCCAGTGTTGTTCGTCCTCGTTAAAAGACAATGACCTGGCATCACGTAGTCAGTCGATACGACCCATGCCGCGAGCGCGTGCCCAAGTCATCGCTCTCATCGGGCAGCTGGACGAAATTCGCGCGAATATAAATCACTTGAATGAAACCATCCAGGAAGTGAGTGTTTCGATATCAGCAGAAAGCTTCATCGTTAACGCGTGATGAAGTTGACTTCCTTAGGACTGGCCACAGCGCCAGAGACACAGATTTCGAGCGTCGCTGAAGAGGAGGAGCGTATCAATGGTCTACAAAATCGTCTTGCAGAACTTCGTATTCAGGCATGTACTACGATAGTTATCTGGTCCGTCTAATCCGTCTACAGAAAGAATCGCTATTACAAGCAAACGATCTCAAACCACGCACCAAACCATTGACATGTCCAAAATCAAAACTACCTCATCCCCAGCTATCTGACAGCGAAGCAGATCCACAGGAAGACGCGTTCTGGTTTACGCCTGCCACACCCGCACGCACACTCCGTTTCACAGACAAGTTGATGGATGAGGAAGTTGACTTTGGAGAAGTCTCGACAATATCATTCGACAGTCCTGGTCCGGCTGCTCCACGGTCCGTATTTGCAAGTTTGGCAACTGGGAAAAGCCCAGATAATGAAGACCTTGCCGATGTCACTACTCCTGATGATAGTATATTTGGTTTGGGTGTCCAGCGGGATGATGTATCGAATGAAAAAAGTCAAGATGCATTTGACGGGGAAGGAGAAGAGCATGTCAGTAGCCAGCTCGACGTTTCCGAGGATGAAGAACAGACGGTTGTACTTAAAAAGTTCGCGCCAACGCCACCCCCACAACTGCCTGATGACCCATCTTCTCAGCCCGCCTCCGGAGCATATTCTGGGAGCAGCGATCCCCCAGTAGAAGTTCAGTTTGCCAATGAACCGGCCCCGAAAGCTCCCAAAGTCCGTGTTACGCCGGAGCTCGAGCGTATTGTGGTACGTTGACCTATGCAGAGGGAGTTGTCAAGATGTTCTCATCGTGTGCGGATAGGCCAAGATATGGTGCACAGTTGGTGATATCATCATGCCCGGAAGTTCCTATTCAAACGATGTGAAACCACCCAGAGCGAAAGAAACGCTGTGCGGAACCCCCTTCCTGTCCTGCGCTAGCGCTAAATTTCCCCCGCAGGGCTCATATCCAACTACTAGCCACACAGTCACCTTCGCCACAATCCCCAACAACCTCCAGCCACTCTTCCTTCCTTACATCAACATCTGCATCAGCTACTTCTGGCGTGGTCACCGGTCCCACACCTCACCAGATTAACACCGCACAACTTCTTCACGCGCTGTTGACGGCACCTAATCACGCGATGCAACTTAACAAGCTAAAGGAAGCTATCGGCGGGACCAGGGCATTATACGCTTGTGTAGCGAAGAAGCTGGTCCGGATCGACAGAGGTGGAGGCGAGCAGATTGTGCTTTTTGATTTGTAACCCTGTGATCCGAGATGGAAAGGGAGCCTATGCTACGTTTGATAATACTTGCGTATAAAGCCTGCTATGCAAAGGCAACCAAACGTATGCTGTCCAATCTTTGTTTCATTCCGAGTGAAAAAAGGGTGAAATAGCGTTGTTGGTGGAGATAAATTCTTCCCCAAAGCTAGGACGCTTGTACCACGCTAATAAAGTCATAACTCCCTACACAACACTTCCCTCCACATCAGCTGGGCTAGTCTTCCCTTGTCATATCGCCGCCTTCTCAAAAACATGTACTGCTTCACGCCAAGCTTCTCCAAGGCTAGGACCACAATCGACAAGAACTACGTTCCTCTAACACTTCCCCTGACGATCGTGGTGGCGACGCTGTGATATTGAAGATCTCCGTCTGCGCCGTGAGGGAAATGCCACATTAGGTCTCGAAATAGCAGTGAAACCCGATGCGGGGTGATACATCGCAGGTGGTAAAAGGCTTCCAACAGGTGCTTTTCCTGGGCCACGGATATATGGGCAACCATCACCACCATAAGGAGATACGGTACGGTACGGTGAATGTGGGCGAGACATCGGTCCAGGTAAGGAATTCCTCCTCGGACGTGTATCGCCACCGTAGTTGCTTATGGTCATGCGCGAAAGGAAGCATGGCATATTATGATCAGTTACATACGAATCAATCCCGCTGGCCCATGCCCGTGGACATGAGTTGCCATTAGCGACTCCATTACGACAATCATAGCCCGAAAGTTGTGGTGGACTTGATCCACCTGGAGGATCCGGGGAAGCCAGGTCTGGGTGAACATGAACAGCCGAACATACCAGCTTCATACTGAGGTCCATAGTATGTAACCTCCAATTGACAGGGTCAGCCAAAATTTCTGTGTATGAGTCAATTTTAGGTACCTCGTGGAAGATGGTGGACGCGGTTGCTTCGGCTGTCTCGCAAGCTGCTATCTTGTTTTTCGAAACTTGCGGACGAACAAGGCCGTAAAGCCTACTTGCTGAAGAAATGTCCGCGGATCAGTATTTAAAAGGCTATCGAAACTTAAATTTGACATACTAACCTTCTGCTACGGCAAGGTCAATGAGAGCTTCTCGATGTTGACCATATTGTCCACCATGGATGTTATGCAATGAGCTATTGTAGATCCAACGGCGATATGCCTCGTAAGCTGAAGCATAGCCGATTTCTTTCGGTGAAAGGTAGTTGACGGCACGCTGAGGAGCACTGTCATTGTCGTCGAGCGTCTCAATGGGGTTGGACTTACAACATCACCGTACGCTCTGTAATGCCAAAGGCGTGCTTCATGCAAGCCAACACCTGGGATAATGCGGTCTGCATCATCGACAGTGTCATAACTCAGGTAGTAAGGTCGTCTGCAACAAAGTGGTTAACAAAGCATCCTGGCCTCATAAATAAATATATGTGCAAGTCTGGAGACAACTTGCGATGTTTACGTGCAAGAAGACGAAGGATACTGGTGCTGCTACTTACCGGTCAATGTCAGGTGGATGCGCGCGGAAAGAGTTTATTCCACGCCCTGAATGTCAGCAGTATGTAAGCTCATAGTGCAAACAACGTTGGGGAGAAGGCTTACAGTAAGGCTGTGGTTGGAACTGAACAGGAGGAGCGGCATGGAACCGGAGTTGATCATAAGAATCAGCATGCATGTTGTAGGTTGACCGAACATGACTATGGACCTCGTTAGTGCTCCAACCGGGAACGGTTGGTCGGTAGTGATGATATGCCATTAAGCGTATGCAGAAACAGTTTTACCAGCGGGGCTGCTGATAAGAATTAGGATGAAAAAGAGCAGTCTGCACAAGAGAGCTCGATGTAAACTGGAAGGATATTTAAGTTAACTCTTACAGCTTGCCAATGGGATGACGAAGCGACATTAGAGGACGCCATTGGGGGGACATGGAGTTGGCATGGTGGCCAGCTGTAATGCGGTGATTTGGAGGTCACATCTGACAGCCAAGCTGACGTGGCCAGTCACTGCAAAGGTCGTGACTATCTTCCGATTTCTACTAGTCAATCCCTGATTGAGGAAGGGCCATTTAGAGCGTCACGTGTTTAACAGGGGTCGTCCATTAGTCATACGGTGCACATAATTGGATCCAAAAAAGCGATCAATCCTATCTCCAACTAAGATGCAAGTGCAGATTTACCCCCTTGGAGGCCTGCCGGCTGAGTTGTGGATGATCATTATCAACCACCTGCCACGCAAATGTTTGCAGGCCTGTCTCTAAGTTTGTCGGGATCGGCACCAGATCGTCATCGTTCCACTGTTCTCTATAAGAGTCAGGATAGGACCAGATGAGTCTTTATCCGACTCAGCATGTCGATGAAGCCGAGAGTCAACTGTATCGCGATACTGTACGTCTCACCTCCAACAGTCCGTGAATCCTCGATCATATTATAAGCACACCATCATTTGCTTGGGTAGTCAAGCGCATCTTTGTATCCGTTTCGGACGTACCGCTTGACTCCGAGAAACGTATGTCTCTACTCTCGAGGTGGAAAGATTGTGTAATTTATTGTGCTCCCAAGGGCTCTTGATACGTGCCTTGGACTGCTTGCCTCGTCTTACCTCTTTTGAACTGTCCAGCCCATGTCCATCACCCGTTCTCTTACCGGAATTGCTCGATGCTGTGATCAAGCGACCTCTTCTCTCTTGTCTCGGTTTCCCTTAGTAGGCCCATTTCTTAATTATCGTGATTATACTTGACTCCGAGATCTACCAGCCTGGGACTGGAAAAATATCATCGACGCCACAACTTGCAACTTCCACGGCGCATCACTACGCTGATGCTCTCGCAACGAAATAAAGAAGAATTGGATGATTTCACAGTGTTTATTTATCTCTCCGAGGCCAATGTAACCATGAACAATCTTGAACTCAGGTTATTCTCAGCGCAGGGAGCATCATCATCTGCAAAACGTAGCCGAGCTATTATGCTCTAATTGGTCTCCGTTTGGTTTAACTTTGTCGTAAACCTCGTCTCCGTCCAATCAGAGTGCGTCCTCAGCATTCAAAACCTCAGCAAGCGGATAGCGTAATTCAACGCTTTTGCTGATGATTATGGCAATCATTTACGTGCTTGCGGGAGTTGTCTCTCTGGTGCCCTGTCGACATCGATGCACTCCAGCCTGTGTTTCTTCACACCTGTCTGCTAGGATCTCTTGCACTGCACTGCATTGATGAAGAACAGGCCGAGTCACTCACAAATTTACTCGTTGGATCCGTCGAACCCCTTCCTAAACTATTATCCTTTATTCTGACAACAAATCTTCTTTTTACGGAGGAGATCAACGCACTCCATGACTTCCTGTTTCGGCGTACTGCCATGAAGAGGTTAGGGCTCAGACTTGAATGTGGATCACAGGACACATCGATAATTTGGCAGGTCCTTGCAAATATGAAGTGTTTGGACGGTCTTTGGTTGGAGTTGCATAGCGATGAGATGGTCGACATCGTGCCCCTGATGCCTGCCCTATCCGGGTCACTACGGGTGCTCATCTTCCACTGCTCTCCTGTTGATCCAGAACCCGCGGAGGAATTCGTATGCCCGTCTTTTCTTCATAATCCTTCAGGAATATTGATTAGCATGCATTGCTTGACCACCAGATGGAATACATATTTGACCTGCCCCATCTGATGACGTTGTGCCTTCCTTCTTCCTCACTCTCTCGGTATCACCGTTTCAAATTTATGCCTATAAATAGCGATGACGATGCGAAAACCTTTGGGGGCGAGGGGACGGAAGAAAGATGGTCAGAATTGAAGATTGCGACGTTAGGTCCAGATGATTTTGATGACCCCAATATGGGATGGTTCGCTCCCATGATCGTAACATGGCGGCCACCTTCTAGACTTCCTCTGTGTCCCTCTGTTTGTTGGGCTGACCCTGGTTGTACAAAGTCTAAAGGACTGATCAACGGGTTGGTTCAGGAATTGACGAATGCCAATTGCGGTTATTAAAGATTAGTACGTTTCGTTTGTTTCACTTATTTGTGATTTAAAATCATCTCGTTTATTTCCCCGGTCTCTCGTGCAGATCTAGTACATACGGTAGTATCCGATATATTAAAGCCTTCATCCTGCTTTACATACAGTACTGTCGAGGAACGACTTAAGAACACTTTCTATCTTCTGGTAAAAGGTGAGGCTGGCCTATGGAGACTAGTAACTGTCCCTCTCATTGGCCAGATACATTCCCATGTGATTCAAGGGACAAAGGGAAGCACTCGTCCGTGTCTATCAGAATATAGGTTCAGAGAGGCTTGGAGCTGTGCCGTCTGCTTGGGCCAGTGCATTTTACCGCCGGAATCCCATCAAGTCTGACAACAATGCCGTCCTCGTGATCCATGAAGGAGCTGGCTTGATGATGAACGACACCAGAAAAGCGTGCGGCGTGCAGGATGCCCTCCCAAGCCCTCTTAAAGCAAACTATCAAGTACTAAAGGACGGTGGTGATGGATGCGACCGTGGCAACTGTCACTATTCCTGAATGTATGCCATACTGATGTACAACCACTTATCTTTTTTCATAGACTGTCCTCTGCTCAATGCAGGAAAAAGTGCAGTCTTCGACATAGCTGGCAAGGTACGTCAAAAAGTCTATTTCATATATTGACGCACCTTAAAATGAGCTGGGAGCCTCGATTTTGTTGTCAAAGCTACCCTCGACACTCAGTCATTCCTGTAACTCGCCGTGGGAGCTCTCTCGCCCTCCTCACATTCACCCGCAACACCTCTCAGCTTGCCTTCGGTATCTACTTCACTCCAGATCCCATCCCTCACCCAATGATCTCTGGCGCCACAACAGATCACATCGGCTCGGAGGTGCTGGGAATCTCACTATCAACTTGTCCTATTTCTGAACTGAAGCAAGGTGGAGGGAATATCGCCAGCGGCTGTCGAAGTGACGACGAGGTGCAACTTCCAACACCAGTAACAAGGTCTGAGTTCGACATCCACCTATCTGAGGGTGCATTAAATTTTTGGGCAAACCAGCCCAGGATAAGCTCGCTGGATGGGCTCTGGGTTCTGGGCAGAGGAGTGGAGCCGGAAGCGAGGCTTGTTTGGAGAGGCCTGGGAACTGCTCAGGAGTAAGAGTCTGCAAGAGTGGTGTTCAGGGCGTTGGGATTTCTGTATATCGTTAGTGCCCCAAGTGGTCGACAGTGATGATATGCCATTAAGCGTGTGCAGAGACAATATTACCACCGGGGCTGCTGACACTTGTAATAGAGCGGTCTGTAACAAGATAGCTTTATGTAAAACAGTGACTAGAGAGTTATATATGTTAGCTCTTCTAGTTTAGAGACATGATTGGGGGACATCACGCACCATCAACATCGGGTTGGCGGTAAGTTCGCGGTGTGTGGGTAGTTGTCATGCAGCGAGTGTACCCATGACCGTCTGAAGTCAGAAATAAAATATGCCCAACTACGTTGAGGTCACGAATTGACCGTCATCTGGTAGTCACGTGTTGAAGTGGCGGTCAGTTGGGATTCATCTGGATTCGTCCACGCGTCCGTTGGAATATGGGTTCAGAAAAGTTTGGAGCTGCGCCGTCTGCTCGGAACAGTGCATTTTACCGCTGGAAACAACGCGTGTCCAGGTCTGACAACAATTTCGTGCTCGTGATCCATGGAGGAGCTGGCGTGATGATAACCCGGGAAACTGCGACGCCAGAAAAGCGTGCGGCGTACAGGGGTGCCCTCGATCAGGCTCTCAAGGCTGGCTATGAAGTACTAAAGGACGGTGGTGAAGCCATGGATGCGGCCGTCGCAGCTGTCTCTGTCCTTGAAGGCATGTTCGTGTCGCCCGTGACGTTGGTGTATAAGTGTTGATGTTCATTTCTTAGATTGTCCCTTGTTCAATGCAGGAAAAGGTTCAGTCTTCAACATAGTTGGCAAGGTACGTGGACCAATATGTTACCGTCGGTTTCATATTTCTACGCACCCTAGAATGAGCTGGAGGCTTCTATTATGCTGTCAAAGCCACCGTCGACTCACTCTGCCATTCTTGCAACTCGCCGAGGAACTTCTCTAGCCCTCCTTACATCTACTCGAAACCCTTCCCAGCTTGTCCGTGGCATCTACCTCGCTGCAGACCTCGTTCCTCACCCAATGATATCTGGCGCAACAGCAGAATCTATCGGCTCGGAGGAGCTGGGAATACCCACCGTCGATCCGTCCTATTTCTGGACCGAAGCAAGATGGAGGGAGCATCGCCGAGGGCTTGGCTTGCCCGAAGAGCCTATCCAAAACCCTTCACGATCTAATGCACCCTCGGATGGAGGGACACTCGTCGGGAGTGTCCAGTGGGAGGAGAAATTGGACTCCCTTGATCTCATGCCGACTGGTACTGTCGGTGCTGTTGCATTGGACATTCGAGGTTGCATCGCCACTGTCACTTCTACAGGTGGCCGCACGAATAAGCTCGTTGGACGTATAGGGGATACACCCATCATGGGCTCTGGGTTCTGGGCAGAAGAATGGAACCAGAAGCGGGGCTTTTTGGGAAAGACCTGGGACCTGCTCAGGGGCGAAAGTAGTGTTCAAGGCATTGGGGTTTCGGGAACTGGCGACGGTGATGTACGTGATATTGCGGTGTCGTTCAGGGCAAAATGCTGATGCTGCTTATTCGTAATTTTAGTACTTCATCCGGCAGAACACCGCTTCGACAATCGCACACCGCATGCAGTTTTTGAGAGAACCCGTAGTCAAGGCCGCTGAGAAGGTCGTCACTGACATGAAGAAGGCCGGGGGACTTGGCGGCGTCATCGCGCTTGATAAGAAAGGAAATGGTGGGTGTTATGCAAATGCATGAAGCGTAAGAGCTGACACTAAAAGGACAGTGGCCCTCTCGCTGAACTGTTCTGGCATGTATCGCGGAATCATCCGTAGTGATGGCATACCCCTAACTGCGATATTCTTCGACGAAGAACTATCCCAGTTGTAGGATTATTGCCGTAGTATTTACAGTGGGCTCTGAAGAAGTTCAACCAGATAATGGTACAGCCTGTATGGTGTACGGGTGATTTCCTCCTGCTAACTTTCAAGTTTTGATGGCTATTGAATCGCCTGCGACGAACTAAGACACCTCCAAACTTTCTCACAAGGACACAGCAAGCTGAGGACACAGTCGTGTTTCTAGTGGGGGTACGATGATCCGTAGTGCACAGATCACTCAGGAGATTTGTAACGGGTCAAGGTCCTGTTGGAAATAGTTGAGTGTTTTCCTCCCACCAGGCCGTTCGAAAGTCTGTCAGACAATCGACAGTGCAGCATCACGGTAGGTGAAGATAAAAGTTCTAGAGCTATAGGATGAAAGGGTCATTGGCGATAACAGGTACACACTGCCCCGTCCCAAATGCATCAACACGGATATTATGCCAGTGCATATCTCGCAAGTACTACGCACCGTATCCTGGCCAACCTTATATCAGAAAACCAAGGCGGTTCATTAGCAGGTTTTTGGTGGCTGTATCATACAAACACTAACGAAATGCTTGAGTTATTTAAGTCGTGGGTCCATTCATTTAATTTTTCTCGAACTATACCTCCCTGGGCGGTGCGAGGATGAGCCTATAAGCACCGCCTCCAGCTGGCAGCGATTCTCCGACGCTTGACAGCGCCTGACTGACATCACGTAGGTCGCGGAGCTTGCGAACCCGTTCTGTGGTTGCGCGGGGAGAAAACGTTACTCGAAATAGACTCGAGGAAGCGCTGTGTGCTATAATGCCCAGCGTTTGGTCATTTACAAGGGTTTTTCAACATGTACCTGGCTCGAACGACGGTGATTTTTTGGTGATAGTATGTATCGTGGACCCATTGAATGTAAAAGATCTCAGAAGAGTGCTAACGCATTGTTTTGGATTTCAGTGCTCCATACCGCGTAACACCAACAACAATGCATAGCCCCATCGAGTCCAACAGTCAAATTTGACGAATCTGATTGTCCATTGAGGGTCCGCATAACGCCGTCTCTTATCTTGTGGAAGTTGCACTTTGTCATGTTGTAAAGTGTAGGTGCTTGTGTGCATTCATACAACTTGTGCCTCGGTAATGGACACAGTAGCAATTGCAAATTGTCAAACTCTCTAATAGGTCTACACCCCGCGGTATATGGAACCAACGATCTTTGGAGCTACTATCTTTTCCAGTGGGCTCCGCCCACAAGAAATTGCTTCGAAATCTCCGTGAAGTCTTATCCTCCAACCCCAAACCAACCCGTGGCACCTAAACAATGCTCCTTAAATCAAACGCCTTCTCGCCTTCCTTCCGCACGGCGACACCTTTTTCGGTGACGATTGCAGTAATGAGTTCTGCAGGGGTAACATCGAAACTCGGATTATACACACTGCCTTCCTTAGTATATAGACCAGGGGGTGTAATCATCACCTGCGCTTGTTGGTACCGTCCGTCAGTATCGGTTCGAAGTGGGTAGAGTGCGCCGCGGACCAGGCAGGCCTCGATGGGTGGACGGTGTTCGATTGGGATTCTACATAGAGTGGAATCGGAACGAGACGGATCGCCCCCGAAGGTGTGGGAAGTAACATAGAAAGGCGGAAGGAATAGATTGACTTACTTGGACCCATCTGCAATATCAAGGTCGACGGTGCTTATTGGAGCAACGACAATGAATGGGATGTTGTGCCGTGCCGCTAGGACAGCAGCATTGTATGTCCCGATCTAGTGTGTAATACACGCTAATGATGAGTGTACGTTCATGTGGATGAGGAATCAGTGAAAAAACTGCCAAATCACACGACAGCATGTGGTGAATGCGACGTGACCGGACCATCCGGAACATATGGAACGTGACGTGTAAACACGAGATATCCACGATACCTTGTTGGCGGTGTCTCCATTCCGTGCAATCCTGTCAGCACCGACAGCTGGGTAAAAGCATACACTGTATGAGCACGAGGGAGCGAAGAATAAAGACAAGAAGGGAAAGTCCACACACCTACAGCATGGATCTTGTGGTGTTGGAAGAGAGATCCGACCATGGTATCACAGATCATCGTCGAAGGGATCTCTAATGTCTGCAGTTCCAGCGCAGTTAATCTATCACACGGCAAGCACGACAAACACGAGGGGGGTAAGAAGACGGGGAAGAAAAGGGTTAGGAAGATGTCGGGAAGCCGAGGGGTTGTTGTATTCACCGAGATCCTTGATGGTAAGGCGTAGTTTGGGTAAAGTATGCCCTTCCAAGTTGCTGGTGCTCGCTGAGGTAGGTGATGAGGCCCAGAGCTGTTCCATATCCCTGGGTAAACAATCAAATCATTTTTAGTGGTCTATTCGCGCGGAGAAGGGTTGTATGGCGGGGATCACGGGGAATAGCTAGCAGTGGAATGACCCACATACCGAAGTTGCGAGCGAGCCAGTGTTGCACACCGTGAGGACGTTGAGAGTTTCGCCATCCAGTAATGTATGGAACGCCACGAGCCACCTGCCGCCATTCTCGGCCATCTTCAAATTACGAGAGTAATCTTCGTCAGAGACCAGCCGAGCCTCCGCGACAAGGCCTTGAGCAATAGCAGTGACATCTTTTCCTGCATCCTTCGAAGACTGGAATTTTTTAGCGATACGCCGCACTGCCGCGCCGAGGTTGACAGCCGTCGGCCGTGCAGTGTAGAGATAGTCTAAAATGGGTGTGATGTGTGCCTGGAGAGCGTCGGGGGAGGAAAGAAAAGACGGGGCGGGAGATGTTTCTATTGCATTCGATAGGTTGGCCGCGAATGCAAGCGCAGCAAGAGATGCAATGGCAGGTGCACCTCGGATCTTCCAGAAAAATATGTCAACTGTCCTTGGATACAGGCAAAAAAACCTGCCTTCATGGACTTGATTGCATCGTGAGCTTCTTCAATCGTGCTTATTTGAATGTACTCTGTCGAGTGGGGCAATAAGAGCTGGTTCACGATTTCAATCTTGTCTCCCTCTGTCTTGATAGAAGTGAGCATCTTCGACATCGTGTTAGGGAACAGCGACGAGTGTTTATCGGAACCTGATAACCACGTGGTCAGTCACTTATCTGACAGATACGCTCGTTACATATAGGGATCCGAAAAAGGCAGGTGCTGTAATTTACAAAATCACATGCTGACCCCTGCCATTATAACGTCGATGCTCTGTCCTTGCAGTAGACTACTAGTACCGTCATGATAGATCATCTGCTTGGCCGCCCGAGTCCGTCTTGGAAACGCACGCAAGTAAGTCACCTGTGGTCGCCCCATCATCCTCTGCTTACCAACCGTGATGTGGTACATAGGTGTTCCTTGTCATCTTCTTCTGGGTATGGAGGCTCGCTATAGGAAACCCTGGGGGCCCACGTGTGCTTTGGATTCGCCGATTCAACAAGAGACTCCGTGGGTTTCTTGATCCTAGATCCAGCTTCCCCCTAACCCTGCAATCCCGTATTACCAGAACGGTTCTCCCCATGGCAGATCATCGTGGGCACTCTCACAGCTGTGTACGCAGCTAGAAACCTTGACAAGATCTTTGGACTTGATGGTGAGTCTGGACTTTGTGGGGGTGGTATGTTGTGTGTGTTACTAGATGAGGTGAGCTGATGCAGTCACGCGTGCAGCTCCGGAGCCCTTGGCACGTCTCGTAAGTTGTCCCTCTCCGTTTCTTTAACTCGAATGGCTTCGTGCCCTTCATGTTTTGTGCCCTCCATACTGATGTATTGCTGTGTAGTATTCACCATCATACTACCGTGCGACATGGATCGCCACGGGTTTGGATGCCGGTTTTGCCACTGCAATGTCCATCAGACCAAAATGGCTAAGGGACATGTGTTCCGTCTTGTTCTCAATATATTACATCATCTATGCCAATGAGGCAGATGAAAAGGTGTGCACAATTTAGTATCATGTACCACGCAGCTGACCCAGAACACAAACCATCACCAGCTTCGTAGGTTTAGGGCAGTGCCGACTGTGGAGATGTTCCGCGTTACATGGGAGAAGACATCCAATCCATATGTAGGCATCTTCCGTGCCAGCTGGTCGAATGTACTAACGAGAACTCCATTCCAAGCTCCGCTTGCTGTCGAGCGGCTCCAATGTAGCCTTCCATAGAAGGATACTATTGCCCAGACCCTTGTCGTCGATGTATGACCGCCCGATCACAGTTCACATCTACTTTGCCGGACCGGTGATGCAGCTGCACAGCTGCATGGATCTTATTGTCGACTTCCCCGGTGGGGGATTCGTGGCCATGACGCCGGAGCATCACGAAGAACGACTGCGGACGTGGGCCCTCAGAACCGGCAAACCTGTTCTAGCAGTGGACTACGGAAAGGCGCCCGAATGTGATTACCTTTTCGTTATGCTGTGCAGGGTACAGCAAAAGCTAAACTTAAAAATACTGCTGGCTTATTGTTCCAGATCCGTACCCTTTTGCAATGGATGAGTGCTTTGACTTGTATAGGCTTCTTGCGGAGTCGAATGGACGGTGTATTGGAATGTCTGGGAAGCAGATCAATATGGTCCTATCGGGTGATTCAGCGTGAGTGGAATGCATTTCTACACTCTCCGCGCGATTGATCATGATGTGGAAAGTGGTGCAACACTTGTCATAGGCGTAATGGTCAAGATCCTCCAACATAATCAATTGCTCCCACCGACCTCCGCGGCGAAGCTTTCTACACCAGTAGCCCTCGTGCTGAATTATGCAGCGCTCGATTTCAATTTCACCTCGTGGATGTCTCCAGACAATCTGCGCGTGCTCCGCTCCGAGCAGTCCACGGGGAACCTGCCAGGTCTGCGCGAGCTTGCGTCGCAGAAGGACCATCTGCAGCACGTGAGCCCGCTTAGCATGGTTGGTGACAAGCGCAGTAGTGGTTCATATGGGAAGCGTCGGGGTTTGAGGCGCGGCAAGAGCTGGAAGGACGCGTTGATGGATCTGGCAGGGAGCGCAACCAGTGCAAAGGAACCAGTGGGAGATGCACCGTTATTGAAAGCGTCTGCTGAGAAGGATAGACAAGCTACTGCAGCGGCAATGAAGCGCAAGTCGAGTGTCAAATCATTTGAAGTGCGGAAGAGTAATGAAAGTGATTTCTGGGCCGACGGGAGCGACGGGAGCAACGTTGTGAGGGAAGAAGATCGACCGCTGGAGGAACGTGTTCGGTATGTGTACAGGGAGAGTGAGGTGTCGGACAAGGAGACGACCTCTTCACCACGGCACTTGCACGCCTGTCTGGAGAGCCAACAGAAGGAGCTATCTGATGCTGTTCAGAAGGCAAATATGAAGGCGGTGACGCTTGTCACTGGTGGCTCAGTGCGACAAGAGAATCACGCGCCGATTGGGACAAGGTTGACGATGACCAGTCGAACGGGGTATTTCCAAGACAAAATTATATCTCCAAGCATGGTGAGCATTATACAATTTCTTTGTATGTATTGACTCATGTGTCGCAGATGCGTGCGATGGCGATCCTGTACATTGGACCCCACCGCAATCCCGATTTCTCGACGGATTATTTCCTTTCGCCCATCCTGACGCCTGATTCACTTCTGGTGCAGTTTCCTCCGTTGCTCATGCAGTGTGGGGAGAAGGACCCGTTCGTAGATGACACGGTCATCTTCGTGGGGCGGGTCAGAGAAGCAAAGAGAGCAAGGAAAAGGGAGCTGGACGAGATATTGAGTGGTGGCGGCTCGACTTCGAAATTCGGAGAGGGTCTGCGGATGAGTCATGTGCAGCCTCGGGACGAACCTGGGGAGCTGCTCTGTGAGCAGCAAAGATTGGCAAGAGAGACGGAGGACGACTGGGTGCAAATGGTGCTATTCAAGGACTGGAGTCACGGGTATCTGCAGATGACGACATTGATGAAGGAGGCGGGTGCTGTGGTGGACGATTTGGCGGATTGGATTGAGGATGCGTTTGTGAGATATGGAGGGCGGATGGTACCGGACCTTTTGAACGGTGCGACAGAGAGCAAGCAGTCGGTGGAGAAGAGAGCGAGTGGTCGAGTGAGTCCGAGTCCATTTGCGCCTGAGGGGGAGATGGATGATTCTGGGATTACGTTTGTTGCGCGTAAGCGGCTGAGCACAAGCAGTGCTGGTGGGGCGGCGCCACTGGCTGGATGGTCGAGGAGAGGGTCGGATGAGAGACGGTCGAGGACGCCGATGAGTGAGCCGGGGGAGGTGGGCACCCCCCGGGGAGGGCAGCGGATCACGGAGGGGGAGCTGTTGAGACGGAGAAGGTTATTGGATGCGCATATTTTCAACGGACCGGGATAGAGCAGACGGAGACGGAGACGGGAGATGAGAATGCCGAAGGGGATGACACAGCGTGTGGAGATGGCGGTGCTGCGGCGATGCAGGCTAAATTGAGTCGCACAGCCACACCGGAGCGTCTGTTCCTAGCGTTTGCAATAAAAAGGGCTCATCTGCCATGGATGATGATCAGAGTAGTTACTCAGTGATGTCCCAGCACCCCTCGTTCCCGCCAGGCTCAGGCCCAAACGACCCCGGCGAACAGCACGCCCACTATCCCCCCGGCCATGCCTACAGACGGAGCCACAGCAACTCGCCCTTCCGCCACACCTCCCATCCCTCCCCGTACCCCATCCCCACCGCCCTTCCTCCGCCTGCCACCGTGCCCACCTCTCCCCACGATCTCAAGCAGGAGTCCTTCTACGCCCCAAGTGCAGCCGAGCTCTACTCCCAGGCAATCGCCTCTTCCTCTGCAACGCTCGCTGATCCACAGGGCCACTTTGCAAACGGTGTCACCCGTCTGCCTCCTATCCTCCAGGTGGAAAAGAAGCAGGTCACCACCTCCGCTACTCAGGCCGCGAGTGCGTCCAGAAGAAGGAACGAGGCCCACTTCATCTGTCCCGTCCCAGGCTGTGGGAGCACGTTTACGCGTCGGTTTAACCTCAGAGGTAAGTGCGAACGTGAATGTCGTCGCCCGTGTTCCGATCGCCCACATGTCTCGCATCTCTCATTCAAACCACTTGTCTAGGTCATCTTCGATCACACACCGAGGAACGTCCATACGTGTGTGAGTATCCCGATTGCAAAAAGGGATTCGCAAGACAGCACGATTGCAAGTGAGTCCCTTCCCACACCGCTACTGTGCCATGCCCCACTGCCACCTCCGATGCTTTATCACCTCGTTCATTTCATATATACGCGTTCGTTCCATTCTGTCAATCCCCGTCTTCCTTTGCGTGTGGCAGACATACTCATTCACTCCCCCCTATCCCTATCCCTATCCATCCATTCCATATGCACATGCGATGCAATCACATGCTCCGGTACGCACGCATGGATCCAACATACGTACAGACGCCACCAAGCTCTGCATGCGAACAGGTCACAAGCAAACGTGTGCCAAGGCTGCAGGAAGACGTTTAGTCGGCTAGACGCTCTCAACGTAAGCTTAAGCTGTCGTTTCGGTGGCATTTCGCACCACTGACTTCCTGGGGTTCTTGCTCCATGCTGCCACGGTTGCGCTTGTGACGATCTTTCCATCTCCATTCGGTCTTGGCACACTCCCGTTCTTGCCGTCATGGGAACCGCTCAACAGCGACATCGTAAGCCATGTCCATTCTACACACCCTTTTGGAGAACTAACGCATTCTAGTTCGGTCGGAAGGCGGTGCCGAATGTCGACAGGCTGTCGAAGCGATGCAGCAAGCACAAGCTGCACAACACCAGGTACAAGCGCAGGCCGTTCAAGTTGCGCAGCAGGTCGTCCAGGCTGCTCAGGCTGCACAAGCACAATCCCAAGCTGCACAAGTTCAGCAGCTGGCACAGCCGCCGCCACCACCGGCAGAATCCCAGCAAACCCAATCAGCACAAACACAAGCAAAACTGCCACTGCCACAGGGCTCATCGTCACAGAACCCAAATGCAGAGCCATCCGCCCCGACCTCATGATTATGGTGGAGTGTGTGATAGTGACTTTATACTGTAGGACGTGTGGAGGGACTTCTTGTTCGTAGACCTGCGCTACATATGACATTCTTTGTGCTGTAAACACATGATTCGTGTTCCCATTTAGGCAGTGACGCTTTGCAATCTAACCGTCTTGTACGAGGATGTCGCTCTCAATGCTCGTCAATGGCGGGGCCGAGTGTGGGCCAACAAATCCTCTCCGAGGACTCGCGAAACAGTTCGACCACGATCGCGGTCCACAGCAGGTTAGGACTCATGTTTGTGTTCGGTCGTGTTGCTGAGTCTCCGATTTATGTAGGACTTGTCGGTGAGGACCAGACAACCTCAGGAGGTATGTATGGCCTATACAATGCCAGTTCTCCAACTAATTCATCGACAAGGCATTCCGGACGACACAATTACCCACTTCCGAGCTACAACAAGATGCAGCGCGGTTCTTCTCCCCCTCGATTTCTACCGCTGATCCAAAGGGATTGGGGGCGCATCAGCAACACTTTCAGAGCCATGTTTTTGACTTGACCCATCTACATGACACGTTACCACAGCCCGGACCCAGTGTACCCGCACAACTGCCGCATGCGGCCTTCGCGGGTGCTGGGTGGGCGAGTGATTTCATACTGAACCATTCTCAGCCGCAACATGCCCAGGCGAAAGGAGAGATGCTGGGAGCGTCCTCGGTTGATAAGGATACTCAGGAGCGCGTGCAGAATCCCACGTCTGTGGGTGGGGCACGAGGTCCGTCTTCCAACATCTTCTATTCAAATCTAGCTAATGGTGTCTATGTGTAGCATGGGGGAGTCCGTACATGGGCTATGGAATGGGCATGAGAATGACCATGACCACGCCGATGCAGGGACAGGCGCATCCCCAAGTACAAAAGCCAGAGATACAAAGCGATCGTGGGTCATACTGTTCCAACGGTTACTGGACCGGGCCTCTGACGCATGCCAGATATGTTGTGGGACAAGGAATTCCAATCCCAAGAACACCTCCTTCGTGGCTCTGTCTCTTCTGTGAAAGAAGAGAACACTGTTCATCGCCAAGACCAACAACCGTCGACGTCTACACAGGCACCTGCAACAGATGAGATGGCTCGGCTTGCCGCCCAGGTGATCGAAGCAGTGGAACATGAGCAAAACCCAAAGTTCAAGGAGAGCGCGTTCATGGGTTTGATGCGCCAGCTGCGTGATGGCGAGGTCGTTGTGGATCGGAATGGGTTCGTAGCAAGCGATTCTGCATCCACCACTATTCCCGTCAACAGCATTCCTCGGTCTGAATCCACTGATGTGAAAGGAAAAGGAAAGGCACGGGCGATGGACACAGGGGGTCTTACCTCCCTTTCATCCTCCTCCACGCAAGTGCTGGAGCTGGACGCAAATGAGGCTTATTTCAGACAGGAGAATGACGACTTCAAGGCCTGGTGGGATGCACACCATGCGGGGCCATCTCTTGCTACTACTTCGGGACTCTCGACCACCACTGCAGGGCCATCTACCATGTCCCTTGTGCAGCAGAAGCAAAAGGAGATCGGGCAGTGGTTCGAGATGCAGAATGCATGGGACGAGTTTGAAGCCACGACGACAGGGATCCGGCCCGTTGTGGAGTACGAGTTCCAGAAAGAGAACCCATATCTAAGAGGAGAGGAAGAAATGCGAGGAACGAGGAACCATATGATGCACGTGGAGGGTGTGGAGAAGATATACGAGGTAAGTTTCTCTCTACTTGAGAATGAAGCGGATGGCTGCTAACGTTCGTTCCTCGCCATGACACCCAGAGTATCCTCGAGCTTGAAGCAGCCATTCAACAAGACCCCTACAATGCAGGCACGTGGTATGAGCTTGGCGTCCGACAGCAGTCGAGCGAACGGGAGGCCAAGGCCATACAAGCTCTGCGTCGTTGTCTTGCTATCGACCCGTCGTACCTTCCGGCATGGCTTGCACTAGGGGTGTCATACACGAATGAGAGCAACCGGACGGGAACGTACGACGCAGTGCGCGAGTGGGTCATGAGACATCCTGATGCGAGGTATAGAGAGATTATGAAGGAGAAAGGGAGCGAGGCACTGGCCAATGGGGCGCCAAAGAAATTCCAACAGTTGGTGGAGATATTGATTGAGATGGCGAGAGCATCTGGAGAGGCGCAGCAAGTGGATGCGGATGTCCAGATTGTATTGGCTGTATTATTGAATGCAATGGAGGTAGGTCATTCCCTCGACGGTGCCGCATGTTGACCAACATATTCTCAGGATTATCCAAGAGCATTGGATTGTTTCCTCACGGCGCTGGCAGTTCGTCCTGAAGTACGTGTTTCCAGTTCTGTTCACGTATTCTGGCTCTGACGTGAATGTTACGGCCACAGGACTGGCTGTTATACAACCGAACTGGTGCGACGATGGCGAATAATGGACGTGGTGAAGAGGCTTTGGCGTATTATTATCGTGCGCTCGAGTTGAATCCTGGGTATATCCGGGCACGGTATGTCTTGTTCATACCAGAGAAGTGCGGTTCATCATGGCAATATATTCCAGATACAACCTTGGCATATCTTGCATCAATCTACGTGTACGTACCTGCGACACCTCAGCTCGCAAATCTACTAATCACTCGTAATCTATGCAGCGTTATGAGGAAGCAGCTACACATATACTTGATGCCCTAGTCCTTCAAGACAACGAAGGTAGCAACTCAGTGGATGAGATGGTGGAAGGGACTGGCAATAGGCCCGGTGTAACATCGTCTACATTATGGGACAGCCTGAAATCGGCGTGTTTGCACTTGTCGAGGGCAGATCTGGCGGCCATGTGTGATCGTCGGGATCTAGATGGTACGTGCTATTACCTGCATACTCATTGTCTGGTATATCTGACGATTGCTGGGCATTACACAGGATTTCGGAGCGTTTTCAATGCGGGAATATAATGCACAGATGCTCTGGTGATTTAGTGGTGGAGTGCTATCTGGATGATATACTCTTGCTTAACTACACAACTCTGCTGTCCTGACTGAAGACCGTTTGTCATTGCTCATACTCTGTCACAAGTAAGGAAGGTTAGTCGGGTCAGGGACAAAAGACAAGGAATAGCACAGAGGGTGCATACAAGATGAGGAACCCTGCCCAGGCGGAATGCCTAGTCTCCTGTTCCTCTCCTCCTTTTCACGTTCCCTCGCCTTAGCCCTCTCAGACATCAGCCTGAGGAAAGCGACCGCCTGTGGGTCGTCAGCGGTGAACGGGCGTTCAGCGATCTTCTTCATCTGAAGAAGTGTCCTTTGCTTTTGCTCAAACTGAGCTTTTTGCTGTGCGACGAGCTCACGTATTTCTTGGACATCGGAATCGTTCATTGGAATCATGGTTGGGGGTCGGCGAAGCATGGCTGCCTGAATTTGGTGGGGCAGACAAGCTGTAGACACTGTGTTTGGTCACAACAAGCTCTGCACGTCCCATTGTCAAACTACGCCGCAGTAGCACGCAACACCATTTATACCAGCGTCCAACCTCACAACCAAGTAAATACTAGCCATGGAAGTCGTTCTGCGCGTTACCGATGCTGTCAAGAAGCTTAGAGTAAGTAGCCTGGCCATTTTCCAATGCCCTATGTCGACTTAGGGCCTGGTGTTCTTTTTTCTGCAGGAAACACGTCTTAGTGCGCTCCGCCCACCCACCGAATTTTTCGACTTTCACCGTATCTCGAGGCCGGGAGATGTGAACCAGGCTGTTTCGGTGAGCATTCTACGGGTAGCACTGCTTCACAATGGCTGATGGCGCTATGACAGCGTATATCGTATAACACGCGGTATTTCTCCGCAAACTATATGCTCATCATAGCCATTCTCGCCGTATATGCCATGTTAGTACCACGTTATGGCTTTCCTTCTTCATGAAATAGTGGACAGATGCTAATGATATTTGCTTTCCAGCCTTACAAGTCCTCTTCTTCTATTCTCTCTCGCTTTTCTCACTGGAGGATTCGCAGCCATCAACAAGTTCGGTTAGTTCCCATCTCCTTCTCTCACATGCCAAAAAATACATAGCATCCCATTCTAACTGTGTCATTCCCCCCTTCCGCTTCCAGCTCCCGATCCAGTCCAAGTCGGCGATCACGTCATCACCCAAAAGTCATTGTACACTGGTCTCTTTGTGATTGGTATCCCACTATTGTGGCTCTCGTCTCCTTTCATGACGTTCTTCTGGCTCGTCGGTGCATCGTCCTGTCTTATCCTTGGACATGCATGCGTGATCGAGCCAGGTATCGAGAGCGAGTATGCAAATATTCAGGATGCCGTGTAATGGACGAGACACGATGATCCCCGAGTGTCGTTCGTATCATCTAATGTGTCCATTTTCGAAATCAAGGCCGTCGACGACATTGCCAATCTCATAGAGAGCGGCACTCCAAATATATCCCTCGGTTTTTGCTTGGACCTTCATTGCGTGCGATATTCCGGCTTCACGGTACGATTGGATTCTTTTCGTGGTCCCATGTGATTTGTACGCTCGATATGATAAATATATAATGACCATTTCTCTCAGCTTTTTCTGGACCCTCGAGGCACCATCTCTTTTCCCCCTTGTGCAGATATTTCTTGATTTTATCGAGGATCTCGATCGGCCTTCTACGTCATTAATACATACCGTTCCTATTCAACGACTGATTTCAAAGGTCTCCCCACAGCTGTGATATATGGCGTCGCCATGTACGTACGTATTGTTGGAATATAAAGCGGAACCTTTCTTCATATCGTCTGCTGTGGTCCCGGTAACCGTCTCCAGGCAATATCTGACAATGGTCTCGACTCGGTCTTTCCAACACCTTTTCTATGTAGTCTGTACATATATTCTTACATCTAGACAACGGAATCTAGTCTATAACATGCTCCTATCCATATCTAGTTCTTGCACTCGTTTCTAGCCAGTGCAGATGGCAATCGATGGCAACCAGAAGTTTTTAGCGTTGAGCCAAGGGAGGTGGTACCCACCGAGCGCAAGATACCAACACGACGGTTGAACGTGACGAGTCAAAGCGTCATGATCGGCAGCAACGCCCAGTAACCATCAGAAAAAATTGTAAAACAAAACAAGTCAGCTCCCAACTAGCAATAGTAATGAAGCGACGTAGGTTCTAATACGGTGTGGTTTCCTTCGAACCAATAACCGAGTTGTCGCTATTAAAAACAGGGTCTTGAAATGTCCCAAGGATGCGAGTGGAAGAGAGATAGGAAGGACGCGAAAGCAAGATAGAAAATGCAACCGAAAGTATGCGATATAAAGGCTAGCTCATAAGTTGTTGTATAGCACACACTTCGGCTAGAGGGATACATAGGGTTAAACCAGACAGTTTTAACAGTGGAAAAGATAAACAAAGAAAAATAAGGCTGGTGCTACCGCATGGGCTATAGTAGCGGCAGCCACTGACCTTCGTGTCCGTCGTGCCACCACAGAGTACGAGCTAGTTAGTGAATCCGAAGCAGGGAGAGGAGCACGCGCGTACCTATGACGATGCTAGGCAAGTCAAATATGTCGCGTCGTATCGAGAAACAAAACGTGGCCGGTATCGGTGCACCGGAGGGTTTCAGAAGGACGCAATGCGAATAGATAGAATTTGTAGTGTTTTCGAAAGCATGCGTTGCAAAGTTTTCCCAATATTCAACAACTGATTGGTTCTCAAAGAGCTGGCGACAGAGGATGTGAGATACGGAGGTATAATAGTGATCATTCTTACCTCATAAATATATTTCCGCTTCCCGACCAATTCGTTGATCGGCCATTCTGTCAGCATACAGAACTCTGGCGCCACAAGGCAGATCTCGCCCGTTCGTCGCCAGACCACGGTCGGAGTGCCGCTATATGAAATGAGCTTCTCGAGTTCCTGTGACAAGTCTGAGTGCTAAAAAAGATAAGACGATAGCAACAACCTACCAGCAGTGAACGCTGGAAGCACTTCTCCACGAATACCTCATCCTCCTCCGTCAGTGGCATTTGCAATGCAATGAGGGACGGCCGGAAAATGGCAAGCGCTCGTACAATGCGCAGGATATCATTTTTCTCAAAACTATTATTCAGAAACCCAAAGCACCCAAAGGAGGTCACAACATCAGGATTTGACCACAGGGGCCACTCACTCGCGAGGTCTCAACGCGAGAATGTACGCACCGAGTCGGAAGATGCTTCATAAGGAAGTGATAGCCTTCCGTATAGTCATATGGAACTGTCACGTTAAGAGGCTGAGGGGATTTAGTTTCGTAAGAGGAGGGAGATAACAGCTACACGAACGGAATGGTGATCCGAACCACTCGGCAGTGTGGAGTTCACTGGTGATGGCGATGCATGCGACGATGACACAATGGATTGAGAACCAGTCTCTTTTGAAGGTGCCCGCACCATGACCGCAGGCGAAGGATTTGCAATGTCGCGGGTATACCGCGGGGTAAGGGGTCGTATCGAACCTGTGACTTGTCCTGCTTGCAGCTGTTCGTACGAGGGTGGATACTGTGCGTCTGTTGAACCCTGAGTCGGAGAATGTGTAGACATGAATGTTGGAGACGATCGAGAGGTGGCAAGTGCGCTTTCAGATGGAAGAATAGAAAGTTGTACTTGATCCCCGAAACCTGAGTCATATGGATTCGCTGACCCACTTTGGGTGTATCGAGGCTGGGTATGTAGCGGTTCAGGGGACCAAGCCGAAGTCTGGAGAACGGGTGGGATTGGTGGCTGCGATGGTGATGGTGCACTTGCTGAATCTGGTGGACTTGGATTGCCCAATATTGCTGATAGAATAGAATATTCCAGGTTTGCGGCTTCAGAGCCAAATGTAAAATTAGGATCGAAACTAAGGTTGAACAGAGGGTCGGTGGCTGGGAACGGTTCCGCTGGTGCAGTCAGCATAACGAAGAATGCGGAGATAAGACGAGATTTACGTGGGGGCACAGGGATGGGAATGGGTTCCTGTTCCTCTTTGGGTGCTGACTGCTTTTTCTTGAGTTGCTCTAGACGTGCACGTGATCGGTATTGGCGCAAAGGTGCGAACAATGACATACCAAGTTCGTCATCGTCAAGAAGATACTTGGCTTTCTTGCGGTGCCCTTCAACACAACAGTTTGCCATTCCGCGCTTGATGCAGCGTTGACAGGGCCGAGCTAGATCAAGTGTTTATGAGATGGATGGGCTGGGCTGGTACATGTTATCTGCGTACTCACAATCGTCGCAAGTTAAATGAGCTTTCTGACAATGTGCACAGGCACGGTTAGCTTTCTTTTTTTTCGGGCCATCTCTGTTCTTTCGAGGTGGTTGTGAGGAAGAGTCTCCGCTCTCGTCTGGAGTAGGAGCGCGCCTTCGTTTTCCGGTCGCGGAAGTTCTACGCTTTGATGGGGTGGAGTCGACCTGCTGGTCTTGGAACATCTGCGCTGGATTCACGTATGCAGTTGCAGAGGGCATTGACGAGACCGGAGAGGAATCGACAAATGTGGGGTTGTCTGGACGAGTTAGAATGATGGGTGGATTGGGAAGGGAGAGTGTCATAGGGACATGTACGACCGTCCTTAAGCGTCGTTTGCTGGCCACGAGGAAGGTGGCACAGATATATGTGGTGGACGAGGCGATTGACGAGCTAGCAGACCAATGGACAGGCAAAGGACATCGGCCGCAAACCGATGACCAGCTGATCCCATTTACATCATTGACCATTGCTGTGATACGGTTGTATTTATTTATTTTTATATTATATAATTTTATATGGGGTTGCTAAGTTTCTGGAACCAAGTCCACATGCACCCAGTGCGCCACCTCCGTCCTCCACTTGACGGCCGATTACCCGCGACGATGAAATTCCTGATGGTGAATTTTGAGGCATATATATCATAGGAAGGATATACTTGTCGCCACGTATCAGACTATTTACGTGGTAAAAAAAAACAGTGAAAATTCTGACCAAGTGTACAAGATACTCCCTGTGATTGCCCTGATAGGCAACTGTCCGTTATGCCAAGTCCCGCTGCCAGGCTTGCAGCCGTCCTGGGCCGCCAGAGTGCGAGGCTCGAGCTCAGATGGATGAAACAGGCTCTTAAGCCCTCTGACCCCCCAACAGCACTCATGGCTATGCTCGAGCGAAGGTTACGAGGTGAACCACTCCAGTACATCTTGGGTAAGTTGTCGCCCTGAAGGTTTCATCCTGACGCACATCGTCTTCACTGCGCCAGGTACCACTCCATTCGGGCCGCTGAACCTCCTCTCCCGGCCACCAACCCTGATACCCCGCCCCGAGACGGAAGACTGGACTTTACGTCTTGCGAATATCATCTCTCCAACTAGCACTCAGCCCCTGTCGGTATTGGATCTCTGCACAGGATCAGGTTGCATACCGCTTCTTTTATGTCATCTCTGGCCACCAGGCAGCGCTCGCGCATTCGGCGTGGACATATCAGAGGACGCAATCAAGCTAGCAACTGATAATGCGGCACGATGCCACATTGCCGCCGCCCACACGGATTGTGTCAACATATTTACCCCCCTTCTGGGCGACCTCCGCAATCCAGATCTCCACGAATCCTTGCCTGCGCCTTTCGACCTTGTCACGTCTAATCCCCCGTACATACCGAAGCAACAGTACGACCAGCTCTCGCCTTCCGTCAAAGACTATGAAGATCCACGTGCGTTGCTTGGCGATTTCCCGGGCTCATCGGATGGTCTGTCTTTTTATCATTTAATCGCTCGCTTGCTGGCCCGGAAAGGTGTTCTCCGCGACGGAGCTATTGTTGCTTTAGAAGTTGGTGATGGGCAGGCCCAGGCGGTCGAAACCATACTACACTGGTCTGCTGGTCTAAGAAATACGGAGATATGGACGGATCCATGGGGAAAACAACGAGTGATTATCGCACGTGCATGAAACTGATCCCGTGACCACGAGTGCAACCTTTCTTGCACACACGACCTCGCCCATCAATAACATTGTTGATTGGACCTGCCCCGCATTTCATCTGGGCATTTTATGTCTGCTGTCGTTCTGTATGCTATCATTGCTGCCTCGTGATTTCCATATATTCATTCAAAAATAGAACTATCTTGCCCCATCCTGCAGAGGGTGGTCAAGCACTGTTTGATCGGCGACTGTGCATTTTGATCCATCTGCATGATAGACGGTCAAAGTTGCCGTGACATTAATTAACAAGAATACCAGAAATGCTTGCTCTATTGGTATTTATGGTGATGGTGGTCGTGATACAGCAGTTCCACGTTTGTACAGTCCGACGCCAGTTGCGAATCCCAGTGATCTAGCATAAATTGATTGTCGTAGTTGTTCATGTTCCTCTCGTGGCGTGCCCCTAACCCGAACCTAGATTTCCCCGTTTTCCCAAGCCTCAAGGAGACATGCCATTTGTGTCTGAAGTTTTGCCATCGTTACCTCCGGATCGACAAAAATATTCATGCTGCGCAATGTCCGAAGTGCCTCATTGACCCATCTCTGGGTGTTCCAGGTAGGGTCATGTCTGACTACTGGGACGTGCCACAGAGCCGCTTCTAGAGCACCCAAGTGTTGTGGTGCAACGTATCCAACGGTATGGCACCCCCGCCAATAGTCTATGTTCCGTTGTGGCTTGTTGCGGTCGATGACGATGGTGAAAGTATCGATGTTTCCAAGGACGTGATAGTAGTTCCCATTCCAGCTGGAAATTCGGATGAAGATGGCCCAATGAAGGGGGAAGGGCTGACCAGAAGCGCTTTGTCCACGCCAGAACTGGACAACTTCAATCGGAAAATACCCAGAGGGGACTTGAACTGGGGTGAGGATCATGGCGTAAGGCACTGGGGCTGATCAAGTCTGTCAGGTGGAGCCCATTCCAGAAGAGGGGTCACTTACAAGACATCTGTGGTAGTGAGGGAACAGTAACCCTTGAGGCCCTTGGGAAAGGGAGGTATTGACCTATCTATCCTGAACAGAATCACTTTATATATTCAAGTTGGCATGATTTGATGTTCGAACGATGATCCATCGCATGCAGTGGACTTGATTGTGTCCAAAGGACATTGCTTCGTTTAAATCCCGCTTTGGGAAGAGCCGACGGACAATGGGTAATGGTGGTCTTAGCGAACACGCCACAATAGTGCCGCTTTGAACCCTTTTCGAGGTCATTCACGCGGTGCTACAACATCGAGGGTGATGGAATGAGTCTGTGGACGAACGCTTGTATGAGGGCTGCGAGAAGTACATTTTTCATCAGCTTCTCAAAGTACGGCTTCTTAGTGGATGAGGATATTCGCCGCCCTTTGTTCTGTAAGTTTATAGAAGCAATAGAAAAACAGTGCACCTGTTGCTTGCTCCCCAGTCTCGCAGCGAGAGAGGCAGTAGACAAGGACTGGCCTAACAGCCGTTCTAGCGCGACGATCACTTCGTGCGAACAGTCCCGATGGTCGTTTTCCGCATGTCGCACACCACCACTACCACCGATAATATAGTTTCTGGGAGCCAGGCCCTAAGGTCGTTGTCTAATTAGGTTGATAATAGCACCAGGTCATAAGTTCTGGACTCACCGACACTGTAGTGGACACTTTCTCGGTGGCCAAGGTGGAAGAAACGCCGACGGCGACTGGGAACCTCCCTAGGCGTGGGGAAGTGGCCGTAGCACTCCCAAAAACGTTTGGTTATGCATGTTGGGTTGACAAGGACCACTAGATACCTAACTGGTACAGAGGCACTGTTTCCGACCATGGCCTTTTTTTCAGTGATCTTGTAGTAGCTAGTTAATATCTTCGAAACTTGAGCACCTCCAAGGGGTTCGTTGGTCTTGTTGATGCCTGCCTCGAAGCTTGATGTACTAACAACCAAAGGGAAGACACCCTCAGAGGTGTTCGGATCGGGATACGGTTGGTTTGCCATTCGTCAGTTCCCGGAATGACTGGTACCAAACGGATACCAGCGTTTATCAGTGTACCTACGTTAAAGACGGGGATAAGATCACTTCTGACACCTTTGCAGTTGACGGTTGTGTCGACTCAGGGCATTATTCAAGAGAGCGTCCCAATTCCACCCCAAAGATTACCTTGGCGAACGGCAACGGACCCGATCGCTATCGATGAAATATATAGATAACAACCAGTCCTCCACCATGACTTATCAGACCGTCCCTCTGGAAGAGTTTTCTAGTGTGTTAGGATCAACCACTGGTGACCACCCCTGTTTTTTTGAATGCCCAATGGGGTTCTAAAACCAGTGACACTGTAGAGTTATCCAGCATCGCCTTGGGAGGCAAGATAATCAAGGTGTCAGACGAGTTCTTTGCAGCAGCACACCATCTTCTCCTTGTTGAAGTAAGTGTTCGATCACTTTGCACGTATGGAACTAATGGCTACATCAGCCCCCGCACAGCCTCCAAGGGCAGTATGGACCGAATGGTGCATTGTACAGTGGCTGGGAGTCACGGAGACATAATCCCACCCATGACTGGTGTGCCTGACTTCGCTATCCCATTATTTCACAAGTTCAACGATCAATCCTAAGGTGTATAATTAAACTAGGCACTGCCGGCGTTATCGTTGGGTTCGACATTGATACCTCCTACTTCAATGGTCAGTCCAATGGCCGATTGCTGATGGTCTTCATTTTGAAAGGTAAAACAGGCAACGAAGCACCTGAAGCCTCCGTGGATGCGCTTTTTTTAACAGAGGACAATGGAAACGATTTAGAAGATGCCCAGGTATGATCATTAACTAGTTCAACCCTGTTACACTGATTCATTGGTTCTCTTAGTGGACAGAAATTCTTCCGAGGATACCCCTCGGACCATCGTCGAGGCACCTTTATTTGATCCCCGAGACTACTCAATACACCTACGTTAGGCTGAACATGTATCCCGATGGGGGCATCGTGAGTGAAGTCTTATCGCTCATAGATAATCTAAGAGTTCATGCCGTAAGTAGGCCAGATTCAGAGTATATGGTCATGTTTCCCCGGTTCAGCCAGCCGATGACTGCGAGTCGTTTGACCTTGCTCACGTGTTTGCGGGGGGACGTGTTGTATTCACCTCCGATCAACATTACGGTGTAGGATCAAATCTGATCCTTCCTGGACGAGGTGACTATTCAGCCCAGAAACCAATGGATCTGAAGCCCAACTTTGCAACACAGGGAAGGACATGAGCGACGGATGGGAGACCAAACGCAGCAGGCAACAGGGTCATAAAGACTTGGTCATCGTGAAGCTGTGGGTATCTCACTGCATCCCCTAGTTGGTTTGACCCAATGTGTTTTCAGCGGGGCTCCTGGAAGGTTACAAACTGCTGAGGTAGATACCGCCAACTTCAAGGGTAATTTCCCAGAGAGCTGCGAGCTTCATGCACTCAACTCCATGGATGATGTCCCGGATAGCGATAGCCCAGATTGGGTTACGATTCTCCCCCGGGTAAAACTTGGTCCACATCGCAGACATTTCTTGCAGTTGGAAACGAAGGAAGACGCAGTGTTCACCCATGTAAAGCTAACAATTTACCCCGATGGAGGCGTGAAACGACTAAGAATCATTGGAACCAGAGGGCAAAGCAACGGAAGCGTGGTACCCCTAGAAAGTGTCTCAGAATGGAACAGTGTCCCACCGGTAGTGAGCAAGCAAGCTTCCAAAGGGAAGATCATACCCGTGCTTCCTCTAACACCCGAGGCTTTTGCCCCATTTGGCCGTGTCATTCAGGCTTATGGTGACCACACTGCGGCTCCTTCTGGTACGAAAATTACGCCAGCCAACGGAGGGACGGCTAGTAAATTCCATAAACTCGCATTGATCGATTCATCGTTCCCAGAGGGCTCCGGCGCTACTGCTGGACTTTCCGTTTACCGCTGTAATCCTGTCGAGGTTGTGGATGGTATCGTTGAGCTCAAGGTCCTCGAGCGTCACCCATATACAAATCAGGCTTTCATTCCCATGGGAGCAGGAGGGTGCCTGGACGATGAGGCTTTATGCGACCCGGGAAACAGGTACCTGGTCGTCGTGGCACACTACGGCAGTGATGACAAGCCCGACTTGTCAACTCTACGGGCATTCATTGCCTCCGCGGCACAGGGGATAATGTATAACACGGCTGTATGGCGTGAGTATCACGCTGCACTGTACATACGTATAAGGCTAACAGAGTACCCATACAACCAGACCAACCGATGACTGTCCTTGACAAGGTACTATGTTATAGATCCGATCCGAGGACCATGTACTCATGCATTTATGTCCAGATCATGGATTTTACTTGTGTAGAAACGCAAATCGGAAACGGAGACAAGGCGGATTGCGAGATATTGGACTTGGATGGTGAAGGTGATTTTCCACAACTCAAGTTGCCCTAAGCTGGGGTAATCATTAGGAGTTCATGTACGAGTATCTTGTAGGGTCGGAGTTTGAATATCCACTTGTTGTCGACAAATCCTCGCAGTCGACTTGCTCTGCACCAGCATCATTAATTGCTCCATTAAGTCTCTACTGTCCATTCGTCGTGATGGAGTCAAGGAAGAGACTACATGCAGACGACGACGATCTCCCTCAGGTCAAAAAACGTGTCTTCACAGGTGTCAATGGGAGCCCAGAGGTCAACGGTGTGAGAGCAGATTCAACAGAGCCCGCAGAAAATGATCAGCTTGAGGTGGGAGAGAACAGTCGCTCAGCGATGGTATGTGGGTAGTCATGCTCTTCTGGTTTTAGCTCTTTCGCAAAGATGCTATCTTTCGGAGGATGAGACACTACTCGAGAGAGAATGAGAGGAGTCAAGCGCGCATTGTGCAGCTAGAGCAGAGGAAAAATTCTTGCGAGGCAGGTTTAGTGGCCATTGCAGCGTGCTGGCAGCAGGTAGGTAGTCTGACATGGTAGCTTTGGTGCTCGACCGTGATGCCCTTTACCAGCTAGTGGAAACGATCCAGACCCTCACCCCTCATGACGACATGCTTGCTATAGACGTGGATACTAAAGGTGCAGACCACAGTTCTCAGCAGATTGCTATCTGTTCAAACCGTTCCATAGATCTTTTCGACTTGTCGCAACATGTCACCGCTGATTTCGGCTTGAAAGCTGCCCTTGAACAAAATATGCATGCCACTCAGAAGCTCGTGACAACCTTTTTAAAGTCAAGTCCATCTGTGGCCAACGTCGCATTTGAACACTTTCAAAGGACGGAAACTGAGGTAGGCCGTGCGCCTGAGTTTGATGGCTTGCATTCAGGTCTTTTAGTGTACAGCTCTGCGTTCGGAAGTGGTCGTCATGCGCAAAAGGCTTGAAGAAGCTGAAGCTGACATTCGTAAATACCACGAACAACTGGCTGCTTCGGAAATGCGGATAGATCGACTACAGAGCAGCGTGGTTGCTTCAATACAAGCAAAGTCATCGCCAAAGGAAGATGTTATGGAGGAAGATCCAAAACCAGTAGAAGAAGGTGAAGGTCCGAAATCCTCTGGATCATCACCGGCAAGTGCTTCTGGAATTGGACACTCTGGTTACTGACTCCACGACAAGCGTCCTGTAGTAATAAATGGTCACGAACACGCGTCAGCGGGAGAAGTAGAAGAATTCCTTGAACAACTCAAACAAAGGGATACTCGTATAGCCGAATTGGAACACGAGATAGTCAATTTAACAGATGAGGTGATCGCGCTCAAAATTGAGGTTTGTGAACAATTTGCATCTTCTGGCGGCTTCAGACACCTTTACTCACATTTTTGACCTTTCAAGGTCAAGGCACCATCTGTCGAGACGATTAATGAAACGGTACATTATAAGCTTCTGCTGGAACATGCTTCTCAGCTTGCACATACTGTTGGCGAAAACACAAAAGAGATCACCCAGTTGAGCGAAACAATCGACAGGCTTCGCTCTTCGCGAAAGGAGTTCGAGGATGAGACGATAGTACGTGGCTAACATAGCTGTGTGGATCTTTCCTTACGTGACACAGGTTGCTGCACAACAAGCACAACAGGAATTGAAGACTCTGCTGTCAAAGCGCGAGGCCGATAATCTCCGAGTTAGGGAACTACGGGACC
Organism: Scleroderma citrinum; assembly: GCA_029372045.1. Lineage (NCBI taxonomy): Eukaryota > Fungi > Basidiomycota > Agaricomycetes > Boletales > Sclerodermataceae > Scleroderma > Scleroderma citrinum. Next base: position 1,654,786 of record JARFMN010000002.1, read on the forward strand.
AGTACGGTGCTGAGCTGGCTGAGCGTAAGGCCAAGGATGCCGTGAAGCTTCATTCCATTCAGGAGCTCAAGGCGTTGGTCGAGTCATGTTCTGAGCGGATAGCACAGCTACAATCTGAAGTCGCGCGACATAAGGCGAAACTTGCTGCGCAATCCGGGGAGGAAGACCTCATGAAGTATTTCTTCGAAGGCAAGGTAGATGACGTCGAGTATGTGCGTGAATTGAAGCGTAAGCTGGAGTAAGTCTAGGTCATATGGTATGTGTTTCTACTGACAGACCATGCACTATCCAGTGAGGCAGAAATAAAATGGACTAGTCTGGAACAATCTCTGTCTACACTGCAACAAGAGCACCCCGATGTCGCGCAGCATATTGCTGGCGAAGCATCTGCTCGTGAAGATCTTGCACGCGTATCTAAAGAGCTTGCACGATATCGTTCGATTTTGGGAGAAGCTGCAGATGTATCCGCATTCTCACAGCAATTGGAAGCGAAGGACGCTGAGTTACGAAAGCTGCATTTACTTGCAGAACAACAAACACAGGCGGAGTCGTCCCTCTTTGCTGAAGTTGACAGACTTTCTTCGTCTTGGGAGAACCTCGAGCAACAAGTAAAGAAGAAAGTTTTTGATCTCTCTGGTTTCGAGGAGAAGTTGCAAAGGGCCATGCATGAGGTATGTGTGCAAGTAGCTAGTTTCATTAGTAACTCTCAGCGTGGTCACAGAAAGCAAAGGCAGAGAACAAGTACTTTGCCGCCATGCGCGAGAAGGAAATGGGAGACTCGGAAAGAAAGGCCATGGTGCGTCAGCTCGAGAAACAGGGTAAGGCAGTGGAACGGGCATTAGAGGTGGAGAAGAACCTGAGTGCGCAAGTGGTATGTCTTCATGGCTAAATTGTTGCCAAGAATGGTTAACCTCTACCACAACCCAGGGTGAACTTGAGAAATTGAATGTCATCCTGCGAAGAACTATTGATAGTTCTGACAAGAAGATTCAAGCTTTAGAAGTCGAAGTTCAAGGACTATCGATTGCAGCTGAGGCCGATAAGAAACGTTTCTCGGATGTATGTGCACTTATCCATGCGTCCAGTTCCATCTTACACTCTACTCAGGCTCGAAACTATGCCAGCGAGAGTAATCAAGTACAGCGTAAACTCGAATACCGCGCAAGAGCTGCCGAGGAAGAGGTGGCGAAACTAAAGAGGGATGCGGAAAAGAAGAACAAGAAAATAAGTGCTGCTGCTATGCCTGCGAGTGCTCGAGAGGAAGAGTTGAGCCAAGAGATAGAGGGACTTTGGGTTGGTCGACTGATCCACTGTCTTGAACGAGTAAACAGCTTATCTTCTCACAGAAAATTATGAAGTGCAGCACGTGCAAACAAGGCATGCGGGAAGTCGTGCTCACCAAATGCATGCACAGTGTGTAATATTTCTTTGTTGTCGTCCTCGGCAGTACTAAATAACTTCTCAGCGTTCTGCAAAAATTGCGTAGACACTCGAATAAGCACTCGTCAACGTCGCTGTCCACATTGCAACCTCGCCTTCAGCCAAAGTGATGTACAGACCGTGTATTTCCAATAACTAGGCACTTATCACATTTCCCCACTCTGATATGGTACTCTCTGGAACAGCTTTAATTGTGCGGTACCCTTTAGCCTATAAGCCTATGGTCTGGTATCGCATGGGCCATAATTTCATTCCCCCGGGGCTGTTCATGATCAGGATTAGACCTACACATACACTCGACCATTTCTTCACACTCGCTTGTATACTTATGTCATTTTTATACTTTTTATCTGCGCAAATTTAAACTTAAGCTTCATTGTCGAACAGTGTGGGTAGTAAGCTCGACATACCACAGTATCGATGGTCTAGCCCGATTGTTGCTGCAAACATCACATAGTTACATACCAACAACTATTTCAATCATAGGATATAATAAAATCAGAGAGCCAGATGATGGCGACGGGCAGTAACGCCGTGGTTATATGTGGCTCTCGCACAGTAGTGACCTAGCATATCCATAGTATCTACGTACCGCGTCTGTGGTTGGGTACTTGAACTGTTTCTGAAAGACAGATTGCTTCGAGCAGATCATTGTATATGCAAAGTATATGCGAGTGTAGTTGCATGTAGGTAATCTGGAGTGGTGGTGAAACTGACTGGCCGCTGAAGAAAACTGACAATTGCAAGCTAACGCTTGACCCAAGCGTACTGTGTGCGTCGTGAGTAGAGCGTCGATGAGCGAGATGGCATAGAATACGAATGACTTACCCGTTTCTTTGCCTTTGCCAAACCGGTCTTTTTGCGCTCTACCATACGAGGATCTCTCCTCATCAACTTGGCTGTTAGACAAAACAATTAGTTGCAACGAACAACCTGAATAGTGGCCATGCTCTACCTTTCTTAAGAATAGGCTCCACCTCAGGTATGTGGGCGACACAACCCTTGGCTACTGCAAGGGCGATGGCACCACTCTGACCTGATACACCTCCACCGCGAACGAGAGCAAACACATTAAACGCGCCAAGCTGACCGGTGAGCTTGAGGGGGCGGAGGACGCGTTCGCGGTCAGCTGGAAGAGGGAAGTAAGTCGAGATGGGGACAGAATTGATGAGAACTGTAGAAGTCGGTGGTGGTGGAACGTTCACAGCGTCCAAAGCTAGAATCGAGGTGCTCTTCGTTGTTGAGCTGTCCTTGGGTTTCTGGACTTCAATCATCCATACTCTGGCTGTACTCGTTTTTCTGCGTCCGACGGTATAACTGCGGCCATGCTTGTCGAGAGGACCCTTTTCCTTGACCTCGCGCGCTCGTATGCGCGTGTCGCGTGCCTGGATGCCCTTTTTACTCTCGAAACCGTTGGTGATGTTCGTGATAGCACTTTCTAGGTCTGCAACACCCGCAACACGGGCTATTCGCTGGCATTGCTCGAGCTCCTTCAGGAGGGAGACCACACGCTTGTACATACGGGCAGTGAGGGGGGCCTCGAGGATGAGACCCATTTCGGTCTTGTTTGCCCAGGCGGGCTGAGCAGGTGGCAGGGCCCGCAAGGCAAACGGGGGAAGGGGGAGAAGATGTTGGGCGCGAAGGGCTCGACGTGCGAGGGAGAGTGCAGCCTGCAGTTGGACAAGGCTGTCATAGTAGAGTGGCCGGGTTGTGTAGAAGGCGGGCGAAGGTGGTGGGGGAAGGTCCTGGCTAGAGCGGGGCCAGCGAGAATGGTTGCTGTCATCGACCTCCTTCCCAAGAGAGGCGGGGGGGACGAAGCGAGGGTTGGCAGGTGGCACAGTCGTTGTAGACAGCAGCCTCGAGCGGAGGGTGCGTCTTGCGAGTAGCCCGAACGCGTTCATCTGGCGTCGCTGTTGTTGTAGTCGACGACACTAGTCAAATGAAGGTAGAATCACGTGATTATCATTCTGGTGTTAGAACCAGACGTCGACGCTGTCTGCAACGATGAGCGCGGCTGAATACAACTTTTCAGGTGCCCTCACCACATGGAAGGGTGAGACACACACCCATGTCTTGTCTGCTACTCACCCCGTTCCCGCTACCCAGCTATCAACTTCCATGAACTCCAGAAAACGCTCGATGCTCAGGGTGTCGAGGTCGTGGAGAACCAGAAGGAGAATGTGTTGAGCAGGAAAGGCCTTTCAGAGAAGACAAAGGGTCAGTGTGGTTCTGCTTTACCGGGGCATCGCTGCTGCTCGTTGACCGCGACCCCCATGCCTTGAAGACTGCTCATTCATATTCACGGTTTGCAGAATTCAAGAAGATTCCCGACAATGAGAAGCTCAACTCCTTCAAAGGGCTCCTCAAAGGTGCATCTGGAACTGTATCATCCTCTTCCAGTGCTAACACACAACCACTCCTTCACACTCATCCAGCCTACCAACAAGAGATCGATGCCCTAACGAGACGTTCAAAAGTGACAGAGTCGGCGTTCCTCAACGTGTACAAGGTCCTTGCAGATGCCCCAGATCCATACCCATTACTGGAAGCTGCTGTGGTGTGTCGCGTTGTCATCTCTCTGGGTGAAACTAACCTTTGTGTGATCACCTTCTCGTGAAGGAACAAGCGATTGCCAGTGCTGAGAATGCCTCGTTGAATGTGGAAGTCGCGACTCTCAAGGCTGAGGCGTCTCGCCTTCGTTCTGAAAACACAGATCTCCGTCGAGATAGTGGTACACTAGATACTACGAAGCGGAGAGTGGAAGTGTTGGAAGCAAAGGTCCGATGCACTGCTCCCATACCACAAGTTCCCCACTTACCACAAACCCGACAGATGGATGACCTTATCCTCGAGAAAGTCTCTCAGAAAGAGAACGAACTTAATGCGACATACGATGAGAGGATGAGAAATTATGAAGAACGGTGAATATGCGCTTTGGCACTCCATTCTCATTCTGTCACCACCCCTGTCCTCATGCACTGAGTCACTTCATTTCACAGCGAACAAGATCTCATCCGTCAGGTGTCCCTCTATAAGACCCAACTACGTGACCTCCGGCTCTCAAATGAAACAAACCAGGCTAGATTATTGGACGCTAGTTCCAAAGCTGGTAAGCTGTCTTTCCTATTGTCCCTCACCTGCCTTGTCTGAATAATTATCTGCGCTACGTGAACCAGACCAAGATCTCGTGTCAAGACTCGCTGAAGCTGATATGGTTCTCGCAGACCTGGAGCGCGCTAACAGCAGAGTGGCAGTGGTCGAAGGTCGCAATGTCCGTTCCTTTACTCCCCATCGAACGAAAGGACTGACTGCACTACTTTGCACAGGAAGTTCTACGAGCAGAGATAGAGACATTGCGTGCAGAAAGCGAAAGTAGTGCAATGTACGTGCTTTCTATTGCACCTTGAGTCATGCAACTCACCATGTGGCTATTACCTGACATTAGTGTATCCTCCCTTCAAGAGAGACTCTCTATCATTGAATCGGACAATGCTGACCTTACTGCCCGTCTTGCCACAACTCAATCCCAACTCGCTACCACACAAGCGCAGCTTTCTAAGCGCGAAGGGGAGCTAGCACGCCGGGAAGAACGGGAACGGAGCGAACTTGTCGAGGAGGTGACAACGTTACGCAAGAAGCTGACAGCATACGCCGACTACGACGAGGTTAAGCGCGAGCTCGAGATCATGAAGGTTGGCTACACATCATAACAAGTGGAAACCATACCCTCACTCTTATTTTCTACAGTATGTTGAGTTCGGTGGCCTCGACGACGACGTAGATGCCGATGACTGGTCATCCCACGAATCGGAAGGCGGGGTAAACCTTCCTGACCCGAATGCGGACAAAGCGAATTCACAACCAGGAAAGAGCCTTGAGATGCTCCTTGCGACCAAGAACAAACGGATGTTGGAAGAACTGACACGTTTCAGGGTGCGTGAGGTCTATGAGGACATGTCGTTTCGTACTCATCGGTGTTTTTTTTGTAGATTATACACTCTACCCTAGAGGAATCCCTTAAAACAACTCAAACAGAGCTGGAGACCACACAGTCGGAGTTATCCAAACAAAGAGAGCTCAACGAGAAGCTGGAGACCGACCTTCTTGCGCTTGATAAACGTTCGGTGTCCTCTAACAGTGCAAATAGGAACCCAACGCTACCAGACGATCCACTCGTCGGACTAGATCTGAATATTAGTGTCGAGGAAAAAAGTTCCGGAAAAACGACCGAGTCCTCGACCGTGCGGCAGACACCGATTCCTTTCACCTCTGTCGCAGACACGAGCATCCTGCCGATTGTGACCAGCCAAAGGGACAGGTTCAGACAACGGAATGCTGAACTTGAGGAGGTTTGTCCTTTTTTAGTAGCTTTATCCTACTTCCGAGCTGACTGCATTCGTTCGTAGGAACTCCGCAAGCAATTCCATGCTATTTCTGAACTTCGGTCAGAGATAAAGTCTCTCCAATCCGACAACCTGAAACTGTACGAGAAAGTTCGCTATATGCAGAGTTACCGCGAACAAGCATCTGTCTCGCAACTTGACCCATTGCCCGGCACATCCACCGATGTTCATAGTAACAGTCGTACTGGTGACGACCTCAACAAATGGAGAAAACGTTACGAGGAAACCATGAATCCGTTTGAAGCTTTCCGTGGGCGGGTGAGTGGTTCTTTTCTCTCCTTGATTATGGTGAAACTTGATTGCACTTTTAGGAGGCCACGAGGGCATATGAAGCCCTTAACATCGTCGAACGAGGTGTACTGGTCCTGACTCGTACAATACTTGGCAATCGCCGTGCCAGGACCGCATTCATATGCTATGCTGCCGTGTTGCATTTGCTGGTCATGTTTACGGTGTACGAGTGTGCAATGTCGTCAGACTCTCAACTCCAGGTACAACCGCTGTTATACTAATGGCCAGTGTTGTTGCCCTCCTGTACCATCTCTTTCTATTAGACAGCATTAGGTATGACGCTGCATCTGTAACAAAAACAAACACAAATAGAGGTGGTGCGCGACTTTTTGGCATACCCTGGGCGACTTTTTGGCACACCGTGCACGACTTTTTGGTGACCCCCTGCGCGATTTTTGGGTAATGCTGCACAGTAGACAAACGATGTATATAGTGTAGTCCCAAGATCACACCAAGACATTACTGTACTAAGTTAAATAAGTATGATTGTATCAAGGTGTACAAATGGTACTAAGTAAACTAAGTAGTAAGACAGATGGTCATTGTCATCATCATTGGTGGTGGTGGCCATCTGCTGGTAGTGGCATGGGTGTTGGGAGTGCTGGTTGTCATGTTGGTGGTGGTGGGTCATTGTTGGCTTTCCAAGACAGCTGAGGCATGAGGCACCTCATAGAATATAGTCTATGCACTGAGTAAGCAAGGTGCTATGCCTCTTTCTCTTCCACTTGTCTCCTACTGAACCCCAGCACCCCCAGCATGCAATGAGCTTGCCCTTTCTTTTGCACTTGCTCCCAAGGTCCCCTCTCTGCTCTTTTCCACCTGTCCACTCCCTCATTCCACTCCCTTGCTCTCTCCACCACAACCAACACCATGCCCCTCAACTGTCCAAATCCACATGATGTGATTCAGCCAGATTTTGCCTCAGATGAGCTCACAGATGCCCACCACACACTCACCAACAGGGGCATGCCAGAAGAATATCAGAGTTATGAGGTGCAGTGGGACACTAATAATGAGTACAATGAGTGAAGCTCAGCTTTGGAGACAAAGGCTATATTCAATACCTAATAACAAGTACAATGAGTGAAGCTAGACAACATAATCAGTATTGTACTCATAGTAAATGACAGATAAAGGTCTCACCTCAGCTTCAGAGACAAAGGCTGAGGTGTTCAAGTCAGAACATGATGAACTAAATATCCTATACAAAATGAGCTCAGAGAGCTGTACTAGAACTACATGACAAGGTACATTGTAACAGATGAATAGTAAATTGGATCAGTCAAGTTAAATCAAAGTAAAACAACATCAAGTAAACATATCTGCAGTTGTGCTTGACATTTCTCAGACCATAAAGCTCCAAGTTCTGACAAAGAATTGGCTACTGCCACCTTCCTGCAACTCTGGACCCTTGACAATGAGAGAAACAAAGCTGAATGAGACAGATTGGCTGCTGAAGAAACTTGAGCTGCTGAAGAACTCCTCCAGAAACAGGAACAAGCAGAGAACAAAGACACCCTGTCTGAAGAGTGCAAAAAGCACAAGTCCAAATTCACCCTGGTCCTGCTTGACCTTATCTGCCTGCCTGCCAAATATGCACTAAAACAAATGGAAAGTGGCAACTACATTGAACTATTCTACTTTACCAACCAAGGCATCACAGATGCAGAAGAAGTCACTACCACCCCCAGTGACAGCACATTCATCTGGAAACAGAGAGACAATGGAACCCACTCCTTAGTTGAAGCCTCTGCAGCCAATAAGGGCCTGAAGACTGACCCACTCCCAGACAAAAACTATCCTGGGAACAGTTCTTTGAAGCCACCCCCCACATTATTCAGTTCATGAAATGCTACCAATGGCCCCAAGACCACACCAACATGTTCTGCAGCTTTTTCCTCAACATCCAAAGCCACTGCTGGCAGACCTTGAATGACCCATTTACCAAGAAGTCACTCCTTGTCTACCAGGCCAAATAATGACATCTCTGGCACCACTCAATCAGAACACCCTATGGCTTCTCCCTCACCAAAATTGAGGAAGAAGTCCTCAAATGTACCAAAGATGAACTAATGCAATCATCCTTCAATGCTGAATTCAACAAGATGCAAGCAGTAAGTCCCCATTTCCCCCCCATACATGCCTGCTCACTATGAGCTGCACCCCCTCCCACTTGGCCATGCTACTTTGCTTGCTGCAGTTAAACAATGCCATGCTGGCCTCTTTGCCATGCAATGCCACCTCCCCCTACCCCCACTCCCTCAAATGCTCAGCCCCCCCTCCCTGGACCCAACAGGCCCCCAGAACAAGAAGCAGTGCTTTCACCCCTCTACCCCCCCCAAAGACCACACCCCCACCACTACTACATCCTTCTCTCCTCCCATCCTATCAGTGGGTCTATGCAATCAAGTCTAATGGATGGAAGAGAGCCCAGCTTGTAGTGAAAGGTTTTTCTCAGGAATACAGAGTAGACTTTGAGGACATCTTTTCTCTGGTAGCAAGATTTGAATCCATCAAGATTATACTTTCCCTGGCTGCCTAATTTTACTGGGACCTTGAGGTGCTGGACATCAAAACCACATTTCTATATGGAAAATTGGACAAGGAAATCTATATGGAACAGCCAGAAGGCTTTGTGCAAAAGGGCAAAGAATGCTACATTTATCAGCTATTATGCATGTTATACAGCTTAAGACAAGCAGTGCTAGCCTGGAATATTGAACTTGACAAGTCCCTAAAAGCACTTGGCTTTATCCACATCCACTCAGGCACTGGGATATATGTATTGTGAAAAAAGACTTCAAAAGGAGAGAGTCAAATCATCATCCTCCTCATTTACATTGACAATGTACTCTTCACCAGAAATAACCAAAAATTCCTTCAAGAGATGAAGAAGTTCATGACAATTTGGGAGTGTCATGACTTGGGCCAAGCCTGCAAATACCTTGGGATGAACACTCAAGTAGATTACTCATCAGGTCTTTTGATTGTTGACCAGGTCACTTACTTGGACAAAATCCTCAGGTGATTCAATATGGAGAATTGCAGATCCACAAATACTTCTCTCCCATCCAGGTATGAACCCATGAAGAATGCTGGTGAGACCACTTCCCAGCTACAATCCAAATATCAATCAGTCATCAGATCTCTGTTGTATCTCACTCTAGCCACACAACCTGACATTGTGTTTGCAGTCATTAGAATGTCACAGTTTGCCTCCAATCCAACAGAAGACCACCTTAATCATGCCATCTATATCTTCTGCTACCTTCAAGCCACTAGACAGAATGGCATCACTTATAGAAGATGGAAAGAGTATGAAGTAGAAGTGTACTGTGATGCTGATTGGACCTCTGACAAGAATGACCAAAAATCCACTACTGGTATGGTTATCTTGGCCAATGGATCTCCTATTACTTGGCTACCTCACAAGCAAAAGACTATTGCTCTGTCATCAACAGAAGCTGAGTATATGTCTTTGTCAGATACTTCTTGACAGGTTGTCTGGATCCACTCTATGTTCACTGAGTTGGGATTTAATCCAGATCCTATTCCTTTATATGGAGATAATATGGGATCAATATTTCTGGCACAGAATCCCACACAGGAAAGACAAACCAAGCACATTGATATACAATATCATTTTGTATGAGAGTGTATCAAAGACAGAAAAGTTCTTGTCATCAGACATATCACAACTGACAAGCAGCTTGCAGATATACTCACCAAGAACTTGGCATGAATCAAGTTCAACAGCTTCACCAAATTCCTCCTGGTTGATTTGGCATGTACCAAATCTGGGAGAGTGTTGAGCAAATTGGGTTAAGTGCTCAATTACCTAATAGACACTCACTATTCTGCTCTAGGAGATTTGTCACATGCACAGACACTGACAAAGAAACACTCCTATGGAGATAATCACTCACATGTGATTCTATGATCAGCTATGAAATGTTACCAGTGTTTCTCCCACCTTTTATGGTATTCTATGTGATATATCTTGTATGGAACAGTCCAGATGTCTATGTCATTGTTATGACATCACTATTACTTCATGTTCCATCATTGTCAAGTCTGGGTCTTCTCTGGAGATTTCCAGGTGCAAGTCTGGTCAGATAGTGTAGGTAGTGTAGTCAAGGAATAGATTAGGACTGCTTGAGTTCAATACTCAGAGACAGAGCATTGCCTCCTTGTGTGGGTCCCAGTCCAGGGGTAAGATCAGGAGAAGAGGCTAATTTGATTTCAGACTGAAGTCTACTGGACAAAGTATCCATGGCTTTTATACTACAAGTAAACACAGCAAAGTGCAGTCTGGTAAACCAGGCTAAGAAGTACAGTAAGAAATTACTAAGGGATGAATAAGACAAACAAAAGTTTGAGAATAAAGATGACAAAGATGAGTCTGGGAAGAAGAATATACAATGGCCGGTTACTGCATGCAGTGACAGAAGTGCACTGATGACGTGCACTGCCACACACAGTAGTGTACTCTTATGGTTGAGTAGACCAGGGATGTGATAGATCAACTGGAGATATGATGTACCAGCTGGGGATAAGATCTATCATCCAGATTTGATGACTATGAGCCAGACATGGTCATGACAATCATGTTCCATGCTTACTCAGTACTTGCTCTGAGTTCTCTTCATGTGGCAGGTCATTACTTACTATATGTAGCTCAACCCACCAGTTGAAGCAAATACTTAGGCTTATGCACAGACCAGTTCCTTAGTAGGATGGTTGTCTGTTTCACTATATAAGCCACCTACTCACAGCTGTAACAGTAGAATAGTTTTCACTATCTCTACTCAGCATTCATCCTCAACTCAAGTTCTCTGTCAAGATAGAAGATCACCCTATGTGAACATACATAAGTATCTACAGTCCTTACTGTAGAACTTCCACTGTGTAGTAGAAGTAGTCACTATGACCACACTCTTTGGTCTAGAGTACTTGGTGTTGATCACTGAGTACTTCCCCTGACATCTACCTACTTCATTTTATTTAAGACTGTCAAAGACTGTGGCAGGCTGCCAGTCATCCTCACTGTCATCCACTTCAGCTTCTGGATTTGGTGTGTAAGCCCTTGCCTTTTTACTTGGATGCTTGTTGTTGCAGTTGGAATCTGACTCTGATTCACTGGAAGCCATATTCATCTTCAATAGAGGACATTTCTGATTGTACAGACCAGCAGTGTTCCATGCTATAGGTCATTTTTGTGGATGTCCATGACCCATGTTTGTTAGAGTTGGTCCACAAGCCTTTTTCCAAACACAAACTTGTCACCTCTTTTTTTGCTCTCAGCACCTCTGTTGCTAACCCTTTGAAGCTACAATTATGATCCAAATGATGAATGCTGCTTACTCTGATTTTTTCCAGGATTTTTATGAATTGTTTTGGATGTGGCCAAATTTTTGGGGTCAGTTTTGAAAAGTCACAATAATAAAAATTGGCTTGTGCAGATCTTATGATTAGGTCCTATATACATGATTTATCCTGTCAAAGAGTTGTGGTCAAGTGTGATAATTCAAGCCCTAAATTTACCATGTTTGCTTGTCTGCAACTGTACTAGCCCTAGTATTGATATCTTTATATCACATTTACCATAAGTCAGCACTTTGCTAGGGTTAGGATTAGGGATTGATTTTTTATCCAACCAATTTGGCCACTGCACCAATGTAGTGGCCTTAAGGGGATTCACACTATAAGTTAAAGTTCGATACATAGAGGGGAAAGCCAGTCATATTAGCACTCTTATGAATAATGAAAAGCTCGAAATCTGAGACCAACAAATCAGAAAGATGAGCTAGCCTTTCGTAATAAATCGCATTTAGGGGAAAGACAGCAGGATTTGCGATAAATAAACGAGACGCGAAGAAAACAGTCAGCTATTAGGAGAAGACAACGGCTGAGGACAACTGTTGCGGAACATACTCGTTTGGAAAAACAAAACCTAAGAGTCACCGTTCTAGATTAGTTATTCGTTCAAATTCTATAGCAAGCAAAGAGGTTCGCTTACTACACTTGGCTTGGAGATTGCAAGGCTATACTTATGACGCTATCTTAGGATTGCCGTCATCATCTAGACCTATGACGGACGTTCATCAAAATCCCATGTTAAGTACAAGTTAACGTACCAAGGGTCGGGTCGCTGTATATCCACAAAAATCCACTGATTTTGCTCATTGTATCCAGGTTGGAACAGGACGGCCAACTCAAGTGCTGGGCGACGGCGGCGGTGAACGGGGCGGTCGAAGACATAGTATAGCGGGCGAAGGACTCTGGCAATAATCCCACTTCCCCGAAGTCAAGGAGGCACGTTCTCCCTTCGTCATCGATACCGAAATTGCTCTTGTCCATGTCGGACTGGGTAAAGACAAGCCGTTCATGGCGAAGGCTGATGGGCGCTACTGGCCTGGACCGGGGTGGGACCCTCGTAATAGCCTAGCCCAAGCCATGTATTAGCGGATGGCGAATGCTCAAGAAAAGTATAAGCGTGGACGTACTGTGTTCAAGTATCGCTCAATAGCCTGGATGCTTAAGAAAGACAGAGGCGCCTTATAGTTCTTGAATAGTGTATGGCGGGCGCGACCGCCTCCTAGAGGACCAATCCAAACACGGTCGGGAGGAGCCGGAAGATCACGAAGCCACTGGAGTGCCAGTGCCACCCTTTCGGGAAGGTCTGGAACTGGAAGGGGTATAAACTTGATAATCTCCATGACCATGTACGCCATCTGATAGTTCCGGTGGAAGAAATACAAGACCTCGGGAATGCGTGGTGCGCTCATGTCGCCCTTTGCGCACTGGAAGACGTATTTCTGCGTCTCAACTTGAGGGTACAGAGACTGGTAGCTATCAAATTTAACGAAGACACCTTCGATAACCAGGCAACGTCTGTAGTCATACTTCCTCCTGTGAGCACGCTCGTGTTCTGCGCAAGCGCTGATAATAGCGGCCTCAAAGGTGGCTGTGTCGCCGGGCGTGGACGTCATTGCGAAGTGCCTTGGATAAAGCTATTTAAGCAAGGGTAAGGAAGAGCGATATAAGGATACGTACGAAGATAAAAGATAATATGCTACAAGGGAGAGGACTAGGTCGAGAACAGAACGCAAACGCAATGCCTTGGATGAAAACGCTTGAGTAAAGGTCAGGAAGAGCGACAAAAGGATACGAACGAGGATGAAAGTCAAAGGAGAAGTTAGGTCGAGGGGAGACGAAAGACAAAGTGGAGTTGGGAGATGGACAGATGCTTATCCTATTTCGGCGGTCAAACTCCTAGGATGCATCCTCAGTTATGGCTTGTCAGTTGCTTAATAGGCTGGCACCGTCTCTCCATCGGTCTATAGCACGCTCGAAAACTATGTCGAAACGCGGCGAAATCCCCCATCCTCACGACCCACAACCCGTCTTAAGTTCATCGAACCTACAAGCACTTGTTTTCAATATCCAAGGTAAGACTTTATCGTTTTCTCTATATTCACAACCCTCTTACCGATGTCCTTTCTCCACTGCACCCCTTCGAACGAAGTAAATGGCCGACATCGTTATGGACTTCGACACCGATGGCAAGTGGAACGCTAAGGACGTCGAAGGCCCCGCGATACACGCTCCTGCCAAAATCAAAGCTATCGTCATCGACAAGTACCGGATTGAGTGGCTCGACATCTCGGACCCCCACACCAACTTTTATGCCAAGAACCATATGGTCGCCACCGTGATCTTCGCCCATCCTGTGTGGATCAATGACACAGCGTGCTCATCGGCTCCTCTCTCGATGGAACTCGGACCTGAGAAGGTCGTTCCCGACGTCAATGAGGTGTGCAATAATCACAATCATCACACTTCTTGGTTTGATCTATACCGACTCGGGTCTGATTTTAATTTTCCCGACCAGGAATGGGTGCCCGGCAGCGAGTACAACCCGGGTATCTATACCCTCTCTGTGCTCGACTACAATACGCCGACCCGTCGTTCCCCTCACCATTTGACATTCCCCCTCAGACAAGGGACCACCATCGGCACGCTCATCGACAAGATCATCGACAAGAAGATGCACCACTTCCTGTTCTTGCCTTATACGTTGGAGGGTCGCTGGAAAGGGTGTGGAGATCATGTGTACGTCCTCTTCCATTTGATCCCCGAGAAAATATTGATGCTGTGATCGCCTTTCCTCGATCTGCTAGCCTGCATTGCTGGGCGGTGTTTGTCCACGACGGTGACATCACCCGCGCGGACTCGGAGGAGAACCCCGGTACGGCGTTCAGCGAGGAGCTAACCAAGACCTATATCCAGGGCGGAGCCAGCACTTACGAGCAAGTCGGCCGCGGCTGGTGGCTTCTCTACAATCCGGTCGAGGACGAGTACACTCCTGAGACCGTGTACAGCTGTGCTCGTCTTACCTATCATCTCCCTCATGCCAGTACTGACTGGAACTAGGCCCTATGGCTCTGCAGCCCTTTCCATCGCTACCACCTGCTCGCCCATGGGATAATCAGCATCTGGAAAAGCGATAAGTATTACCGAATTAGGCAATGTTGTATTATATAATCATTATTCACTGTGGAAACGAGTTTTTAGCCAGGGGTATAATCAGGTGTTCAAGAGCTACATACATAATATGACCTCGGATATTTTTTGTAAGAAATGGTTGTTAATCTGAGTGAAGTCAGACTCATACTGCTGTATCTAAGTCAGTTTATCTGGAAAATTTTACAAATGGGTGCTGCAAATTCCTGGGGTGGGGACTCAGTGCTGGAACCCAGTGATCAGATGGCAGCTCTGTAGTGGAAGTTGGTAGTGGGGAGTATGCAAGCACTGTGACATTGAAAGGCTAATATTCTGCCTGAGTGACAGCACCATATAATAGTGTACATATGCTGACAGCAGGGGAGATGGGAGAGAACAGTGGGCCCTACAATAGTATACTACAGTGCATGCTAGTAGACTTAGTGGTTTATGAGCAATGTAACCATCAGATTTTGCATGAAAAGGGTGTATTAATGTGATCTGTCTGTTGTACAGCAGGTGACAACTACTAGTAAGACTGACTTCTAGGTGAACAGTAAGAAAGGTGATAGGCTTAGGTGCACAGGGAATAGGAATATGTAGGTGGGAAGGCTGTAGGTAACCTCAGTATGCTGCAAGCTACTGAGGGACTACTAAATATGTACCAGTGTGTGTTCCAGAAAATTTACAGTGGCTGCTGTAAATTCCTGGGGTGGGGTCTCAGTGCTGGAACCCAGTGATCAGATGGCTGTGCTGTAGAGGACATTGGCAATGGGAGTATGCAAGCACCACAAGGTCAGAAGAATGTTCTACTGGAGTGATGGCACTATGTACAGTACCTAATTGTGGGCATATACTGATGACAGGTGCAAGGGATGTTTAAGAATGTGTACAACAGTATATAGCACATACTAGTAGGCCTGGTAGTTTATGAGGTGTGTAGCTATTATATTTTTCATGAATAGTGTACTATGGACCTTCTGTTGTATAGCAGATGATCAATGACTACTAGTAAGGACAATGTTTTGAGTGATGGCACCATGTATGTACCTAATGGTGTGCAAGAAGGGTCTTTCAAGAGCCATGGGCACAGCAGTACATGGTGCATGATAGTAGACCTAACAGTTTGAGCCATGTAGCCATGAGATTTTGCATGAACAGGGCAATATGGATTGTACAGCAGGTGATGACTACTAATCTAACATGAATTGCTGAGTCCTTGAAGGGTGCAGTTTTTTCTTTTGATTCCAACAGGGTAAAGTAACAAAATGCCACCTACTGGGCACTCTCAGAGCACTCTCAGGGCACCTCCACTCAATTGTCTAGCATCGGACTGGTTCAAGAGTTTACAGCTCAAATTTACATCTCAGAACCAGTTCACTTGTAAATTTCTCTGTAAATTTCCTGCTTTACTCTATTTTACTCACTTTACTCCCCTTTCCAGCACTTTACTGCTTGAACCAGTTGAGCCACAAGGGTTGTGGGTCTATGTTTGATGTCAACTGTCACTATGAGGCTGTTGTGCCTCATTGATAGTAATCACCTCATCCCTCTCTTTCCTCCATCCTTCCCCCACTGTTCCAGTAGGCCAATGGGCCTTCACTCATCCTGACTGTCATCTGTCTGCACCAAGTAAGTCAATCCTGCCTTCAATAACAGCCCATATAAAGAACTTACATCTTTCAAGTATGTCATACAAGATGTTCCAAAAGCTGAGCACAGATGGGCTATATACCAGTGGCAAATGGGTTGTTGCAATCTACACCATCACCATGCACAGGCTTGAAAGCTGTAAATTTGCACTGATCCCAATCTTGTAAGTCAGGCTTTCATTTCTTAACTGGCCCATTTCTGACTGTTCTTGACAGATCAACTTCACATTTGTCTCCATTTTATCATATTGCACACCTAAACTTCCTTTAGTGAACTCCATACATCTATCAAGTGCTGATCAACCAGCAGACCCCCAAAGTCGTTGAGGCTATCAACCTACTACAGCTCATTGTCCCATATCAAACTCCAATCACAATGTGAGTAATTGCTTGATGCTCTCATCAAAGCTGAGAACAAGATTCAGACTTGTGTCAAAATTGGTTTGAACAGTAAGATGACATTGCATTTCCTACCAGTGATCTTGGGATGTTGTCTGTGGGTCATGTCCTTGTTCTCCAGGGCAACATGCAGTGGCTGAAACAGATGGAAGTTAGAGGTCAGCATCCTTCATTATCATTCTGTAACTGTTACTGATGGATCTCACTTCATAATGACTCATTTCTGTGCTGGCATGTTCCATGATGAGTTCTTAGACTCTGCACATGTTTGGTCAGAGTACTTGGTGAAGTGGAAGGATGTGAATGTGCAAAACTGGTGCCTGGCTCTTGAGGATTTGGAGGACAGCTGGGACAGAGGCATCCTGCACATCAATATTCTTTTCTGGGAGGACTGTTGTACATGAGTCTCCATTTGCATTTCTGCAACTCAAGTTAACCCTTTCTTTAGTCTGGCATATGTCCATGGTATGTACAGACTGGAAGCAGTATCAACTACTGAGACAGTGAGTCCATTCTCTACTCACCTCTTGTGTCCATTGACTAAATTTGACTACAGCAACCCCTTCTGGTGAATGTCACAATGACATGATGGTAAACTATAGCAGCTCAACAACTATTGTGATGTTATTGCTGCACCAAGTGGTCTTGGAGCACACATTATTCAAAGGCATGTACATACTTTCCTGCATGAGAGGGTATTTTCTGGGAGAAGGCATGTGAAACAAGAAGCTCACCATCATGCAGTGTCTGGACCTCAACCAAATTCCAAACTGTCACTTCATGCTTTGGTGGAATCCAACAATTAACAGAGTGAATGTCTACATAGTGTGGCTTGATCTGACTGGTATTTTTGTGCACAACAGAATTCCTACCTTTGATTCAAATCCTTGCAGTAAAAAAGTAGGCTGAACCCCAGCATATAACACAAAATTTCACTTACCAAGATCCATACAGTAGAATAGCTTATAATGCATATCTTGAAATTGCAAAAATCATTATTTTTGCACTCTCATGGTGATGATGGTACAAATTTCATGATATGCATTATGAGCTATTCTACTGTAGTTCACAGGTGTGTCATCATGCATTTGTGTCAGATGTTCAACCTTTATCTTGTGCTGACATATTAGGGGAATTCACAGTTTGTTTTTGATGGCCATTTTCAACCTTGTTTTTGTTTTTGATGCCCTTGATGAAAACAGTGTAAGAATGAGCCCTGATGTTTTGGTTTGATGTTGCAGGCACTTCCCAGTGGACTTTGAAACACAATCCTTTGCCCAAATGCACCTGGTGACTCTATACCATGTCTTCTTGGTCATTCTTCCTGGATTTATGCCTCCCATTAAGTCAATACCTACACTATCTGTTCCAGTCAGTCTGCCAGCAGTGAAATCACAACCAAAGAAGCCAAAACCCCCCAGCTAGCCTTCAAATGGACTTCCATGCAAGTCAGAGAAGGAGAACACAACAACTGATGCAAAAAAGTGTGGTGTTCTTGTGCTGTAAGTCAAATATACCCTATTGGAACAAGTTACTCACTACTGGCAGTTGGAAAAGGCAACTGGAGACCACAGATGAGCTCCTTACTCTTGATGGGGGCAATATGAAGTGAATGGTTGCCTTTGGCTTTGACAAGTCATCTGTGAGTGGTGGACTGACCATTATAGAGTGCTGTGCTCAGATTGTGAATGCCCTTTTCATCAAAGACAAGTTGGACATGCTGTTCATGCAAGAAGATTTGAAAAAGCTTACTGAAGCCATCAAGAACTGCATTTCAAGGTGAGTTGGGGACTTTTCACTTAGTCAAAAGTCTGTTAATGTTTTTAAGTCTGTGGACTACCTATCATGAGTATCACAAACAGCTTGGTGAAACAGGACATGGCCTCATTGTCTTGGACCATGAGCATGAGATCATGCTTGGTTCTGAGATTGTGAATGTTTATGGTATGTATTGAAGGCATATTTTTAATGAAACTTACATGTTTTTAGATCTCATTAAGGTGAAGCTTCCATGGTATTGATGGATGCATGAGCTTTCAGGCACCAGTCCTGTGGCAAATCACATTGGTGTCTTGAACAGTAGCTTGTCTCTTGACCTCTTAGTTCTTGATAGGGAAGATGAGGGTTTTGACAAACACAGACAAGTTGACATGGTGTGTTACTTCATGCTTGATTTGGATAATATATTTAATGCAGTCAAATATCTCAGTATGCATTTCCAAACTCATCACCATTGGGTAACTCCCATATTGGGACACCAAAACTTGATATTGACTGGCTGCTCACAGAGGAGGAAGCAACTACTCTAGTATCCACTGTCAAGTCTGGGTCTTCTCCAGGGATTTTTGGGTATGAGTCCAGTCAGATAGCATAGGTAGTGTAGTCAGGAAATAGATTAGGACTGCTTGAGTTCAACAACTCAGAGATGGAGCATTGCCTCCCTGTGTGGGTCCCAGTCCAAGGGAAAGATCAGAGGAGAAGAGACTGATTTGATTTCAGACTGAAGTCTACCAGACAAAGTATCTATGGCTTTTATACTACAAGTAAGCACAGCAAAGTGTTGTCTGGTAAACCAGGCTAAGAAGTACAGTAAGAAACTACTCAGAGATGAGTAAGACAAAAGAAAGATCAAGAATAAAGATGACAAAGATGAGTCTGGGAAGAAGAATGTACAATGGCTGGATACTGTGCACAGTGACAGAAGTGCACCAATGACATGCACTGTTAAGGCTTGAGGGCAGTGGGACTTGCAAGTCAAAAATGGTCCTTCAGAACTGGCACTCAAACTCTAACCCTAACCCTATGAGGCTCCAAGCCTTAACAGTGGGTTTGCTGGATAGCAGTTGCTCTTGTGGTGGGACTCTTGGTCCAGAGCCTTGGTTTCTTCACTGTAGGTCCTCAATGGGTATGATATGATAAAGCAAGGGTGAATTGCAAAGGAGATGAAAGATGGGGATTCCATCTTTTGCCTTGAACTAAATACTACAAGGGAGATTGTGTGGGGAGAACCCATGACTATGCTAATAGTACAGGTAGTATTGGTACATGGGACATGTAATTGTAAGCATAGTCCACAGGCAGCTCTGTCCATGGATAAGTCAATCTGATGAGACATGAGTAGATGCAATGCATAAGTCATGTGATCATGAAGACAGGGGTTTCCATCAGAAAACCTGTGAAGGATGGAAACCCATGTAAGTATGTATTGTAGAAAAGGAAAAACAGTTGAGAGAAACACAAGAGGAAATGTACTCAGATGTCCACAAAGCATCTGCAGGATTAATCATATTGGAAAGTGTACCATGAGATCATAACATGCACTGCCATGTGCAGTTAGAGTACTTTTATGGTTGAGTAGACCAGGGATGTGATAGACCAGCCAGAGATATGACATACCAGCCAGGGATAAGATCTATCATCTGGATTTGATGACTATGAGCTGGACATGGTCATGACATCCACTCCTGTCCAAAAGGTGAAGCTTACTGTGAAATGACCTGCCTCACCATCTGCAAGGAAGTCTTCTGTCAAGATAAAGAGGACCCCCCAGGAGCTTGCCTGTGATATTGTTGAGGGTGAGCATGCAGCATGGCTGCAGATGAGTGCTCATAGTGCCAAGGAGAAGACCAAACAGGAGCTCATCAAATGAGAAGCTGCTCATAATACTGCTCTTGAGGTTGAGCAACTTTGCCTCAAGCATTAAGCAGAGGAGGGTGCTTGCCAGTGAGCACATGATTTGATGATGATTGACAGGCAGATTCAGCTTGAGAAACTCTGAGCTGGAGTTTGTCCTACTACTATTCCTGCCCCTGTTTTTGATCATCAACTCTTCAAATAGCCTTTTTGTTACTGACTAAATAAAAATTCAAATAGGCTTTTCTTCAGCTCCTCTCTTTTAAGTTTTCCCTCTAATAATTCAATATCCCTTGATGCTTCTCATTCTGCCTCTATTTTCCCAGCATTTGATTCAATTTCAGCATGCCAGTCAGCATATTTTTGTGCTTCCTTCTCCATTATCTTGATACCTTTGCAATAGAATGAGTCTGTTGATGTGTTGATGCCAGTTTCATGCTCTGTTGCAAATGCATGCAGATGGATACAGGAGACAATCCACAGTGCTGCATATATGATTTTATCTTCATCATTAGTGTTGACCCTAAGTTCACAAAGAGATGACCAGCATCCCTTGAGAAACCCAATACATTGCTCTGAGTGAATTTGTATGTTTGAGACATAATAGTTATGAGTCTTGTTGTCAGGGGTGTCTTTTTCTGGTCTGTGAGAATAAGATGTGCCTAGTAATATTTGATATAAATGACTCACTTTTTATATGGTGCTTGACACCAGCTATGCAAAGGATAAGCAGAGTCACCCCATAAAAATTCTCCATTGTCCAGCAAGATATCATGCTCCTTTGCAATATGAGTATCAGAAAAAGCAGTAGCATCATGTTGGCTGCCTGGAAAACCAACAGCATAGTCAATGATCTGAAGGTCTGGGGTTGATATGATCTTGAAAATATTAAGAAAATCAAAAGTCAAATGTAGAGATCACATACCTGAACATTGAGTGAGTAATTGGACTTGTGATCAAATCAGGTATTTCCAAAATAAGCAGGTTGAGCATGCAAAGGTACCAAGGTACCATCCACCCCACCATGCAGGGCAGGAATGCATCTCAACCCAGGCCTTGGCTCTCTCCTTTGAGTCACTGTCAGGCCAGTGAAGAGCAGATTGGTGGAACCTTTCTGAGCACACTGCCTTCATAACACAATTAGTGACTAGGTGCACTGTACCAAATCCAATGCCAGCCCAAAGGGCCACTTTCATTACTGTAGTACCATTCCCATAGTGGTGAAAGCAATAAAGTGTAATAGCAACTTGATCTTGAACTGCTATCTGTTCTGTGTGGGATTGGTTATGAAATATAGAATCCTCCTGAAGGGCCTCAACCAGAAGGTAAAAGTAAGCTGGAGTGACACCAAGATGGGACCTAAAGATCTGAGGATGATTGTCCTTCCAATCAGTGAGGAGCAGCTGCAAATTTGCATGTGACTTTGGAATAGGCACCTGATCAGCCAGGTAATGCTGCAGGTACAACCCTGGAAGGGCAGTCAACACAGCATCACCAGCAGACAAAGCAGAAAAGTCTTCTTCAGCCCAGTCCTGTAGTATATACATAAATCCCAATGCAATGACCAGTGTTCTCATTTGAGTTCACTTTAGTCTTTTTGCCTAAGTCTTTTGGCTTGAACCTCTCCATTCCCCTCTTGCTCTATAGGCTCAATGTCCTCCACCATTGCTATTTCTTGTCTCAGGTGTGGTTGCCTAGGTTTACACTTAGGTTTATCTCATGATTCCTTCCAGATACCATCAACAAAAGTGGCCAAACCTAGCATGACCTAGCTGTCTACACCACATCTAATGAGTTCCTCATGTCAGGTCTAGCAAGGACTGGCACACAGTTCATAGTAACCATGGTATTATGTGCAAGTAATGAAAATGACTGGTATTAGTACAAGTGTATCTATAACAAAATCAGGCAGACCAAGTCATGCAGCCACCCAGACCCATTGTGTGGGTACAGGTGTAGAGACTTAATTAAGTTCCTATTGTGAGTATTAGACTTAGAGGAAGTGTATGTATGTAGTGGTTATTTACTGATGCCTAATATGATTAGACTTTGAATGGACTTAAAGAAAATTTTGGTGTGCTGGTGCTCTCTGAGAATTTCAATCTCAGCATCATCTCCAGATTTCTTCTGTCTTCTGTCTTACCTCCTAACTCCCACCATCATGATGTCTCAATCCCACCCTCCTTGAAGCATCCACACCCACAGATGTAAATAATTATCAGGTAACCCTTGCAGATGAAATTGCAAGTATACCCAAGAGAAAAAGCCAAAGTATGGATGATTAATACTGTCCTTAATGCTGACATGTCCCCTAAGACCAACCATCAATCACAGAGCTAGATGAAGCCCAGTATGAACTAACTGGCAGGAAGATTCCTTGCTTTCTGGATTCACTTGGGTTGCCAAGGATCATGATCAACATCAGATTAAGGGGTTGACATCTTGACCCAAGCCATGAAGGCAAGCTTGATGTATAAAGGCAGCTGATATTTTACTAACAGTATCAACTTAACAGAGAGTTGGAGGAGACCACATGATAGTTCAACTTTTATGAAGGCATCCCCAGCTACCTGTCTGGGTTGGTGGATGAACCCTCCAGGATGGAGGCAAGTGAACTCATATACATGTGCACCTAGGAGGGTCAATACACATGCATATATTCTACTATTTCTACCTTTTTGCATCTAGATAACAACAGGAGTAAGCAATCAACACTCAATGGACCTCAGGTCAGTCAAGCATCTTCACCTCCTAGGGAGCCTGAACTCAAAACATTGACATTGACATCCTCTATAGCCCCCTTCAGCACCTTCAGCACTGCTGCTGCCACACAAGATTCAGGCTTGTCACCATGTCCCTTGGATCATGAAGCTGAGTTGGTGGTTTCTAAGGCTGCTAACACTATTCCACACCCAGTTCCATCCACCACCATTATCCATTCAGTGACTTCTTCCACCACACATGTCACTACTGTGGGCCCTGCAAATCCAAAGAAGAAGAGCCCTGAACCTGCATGCACCAAGAAACCTACCCATCATACTAAGAAAAAAATGGCTTCTGAGCAGCTATATTATGGACTCTGTCCTATTTACTTTTTTCTGCTTTTGAGTGTGCTTGTTCATTGTCATGTTTTGGAGCTGGGACTGTTTGATGATAATATTATTGGTATTGTATTGTGTATTAATGAGTAAATACAAGTGTTTATGGCATACTATAGTGTGATCTAGTAAGGAAGAGAGAGACTTGCAATGCCTAGCAAGGCATGAGATCTGAGTGTGTCATGTGGTGTTGTACTAGCCCTAACAAGGTCCTGTTAGGCAAACATACCTATTTAGATCTAGCAAGAATGGTGTGTTTCTTGTAAGGGCTTGCAAGAAAGTGTATTTCCTCACAAGGAATGCCAGGACTGTTAGTCCTAATATGATCTTGCTAGGCCTGGCTAGGGCTAGCTAGGTTCAGTCACTTTTTCTGATGACACAGATGGCTTATTTTCTTGATGTTGAAACATGCTTTTTCCCATCTTTCTATATATCATAACATATTCCAGGTAGATTATCAACACTTGGCAAAAAAATTCTCTCTAAGTCCCTTAGCATCAACTTGCATCATGTCCAACCTGATTTCTTTTCAGCTCCTGGTCACACATACCAGTACATATCATGTCTCCTTCATGGCCCAAACACCTGAACCTGTTATGAGCATCCTATTCAACTATCTATTTTATATAGACACATTTTTCTTTTTGTAGACCATTCAAATAACAACTGTACTTCCTACTCATTACAAATACAAACAAGTTGAGCTGATCCCATGCTAGTTATCAAGCAAGAGTTAGGTACATATGTTTACTAGCATGTCCATTTGTTGTTCTTACTACTGTCTTACCAATTCTTCTGACAGAAACACCCAAGCTCTCCAAGTTCTTCAAGTCTCCAGATCATGACAAATAACCCATGCAAACCTCCAATTGCAGGGAGAAATCACCCTCCTCATCACTCTTCAATATGCCAGTGAAAGGCACATTGAAGGACATGGCTGGTATGTCACTGTGATCACATTAATGGTTCTCAAGCACTGTACTAACCTTTGTCTTATCAGATGTGGATGACAGCATGACAGAGCCAGAGAGTGAAGACAAGGGGGTTCAGACTGTGTTGACAAACATAAAGTCTATGTCATTCATCCCATCTGTCTACTGACTTGGTCAAGGGCAGTGACCTTATTATGTTCCACCACTCCTCTCAATCTTCATTGTCTCCACAAGAATCTGTTGGTACTTTCATGCTCATGAGACATGTGCAAGATATATGTATTTGGCTGAGGTCCACCACCAGGGTTCACACACCTTAATGGCCCTTGAAAATGTCCTCTTTCCCCTACTCCATTCAAGTTACAATCCAAGCACATTAAATTAGACAAATATTAATTTCAAGAGTCAGATACTGTTGTAGTATCTACAAAGTGTTAAGGCTTTGTTGCTAGATGAAGCTAAAAACATTCCTTCAGAACCAGCACTCAAACCCTAACCATAACCCTACAAGGTCCCAGACATTAATTGCAGGTTCACTGGATAGCAGCTCCTCTTGTGACAGAACTCTTGGTTCAGAGGCAAAGTTTCTCTACTCCTGGGTCCTCAGTCAGTACAACAGAATAGAGCTTGCATGAATTGCAAAGGAGATGAAAGATGGGGACTCCATCTTCCACCCATACACTATATATGTTTACAAAGACTGCATGGGCACAACCCAGCTGCACTAATAGTACACATAGTATCAGTAAAAGTGCTGCAAGACTGCAGTGCAAAGTCCACAGGCAGCTGCATCCATGAATGAGTCAATCAGTACAGAGTATGCATAGATGTGACACATCAGTCATGTGATAAAGGAGACAGGGGCTTTCACTGGAAAATCAGTGAAGGGTGAAAGCCCATGTAAGTATACAAAGTAAAGAAAAATGAGACAAGGATACATGTATAGGGTAGATGTCTGTGAAGCATCTGTTGGATTGATAATGGGAACAATTGAGACAAGGAAATGTGTTACTGTAAAGTCATAACACAAAGAATGTTCATTTGAGTGTAGACTCCCATCAAATCATAGATTTCATGACATGAGACACATATATGCACTTGATGTGCTTGTGGTGGTGACATTTCTCACTCTCCCTCTAACTATATCTCCAGCACAACATGCCCAAAGCATATCTGTGCAAATGCAAGAGCTACAACTGCCAGGAAAACTCATCAATTATGATACAAAATGCATGCATGAACACACAGACCTCCAGCAGAGGATATTAGCTTCCCAAGGCATCCATCATAGCTATGTTGTCCCTCAGGTTCCCAGCAAGCCCCTACCCCTTGTGCCCCCCAATCCTATCAGGTGTTAAGCCTTGAGGCTTAAGTTCCTTTAAGACTGATACTAACCCTAACCCTAACTTTACCCAAAGGTTGCCAGGGCCTTACTAAGGGTTACTTCCTGCAGCAGTATCCTTGGGTCTATGGACTGTTGACCAATAATAATAATAAGCATAAGCACTCCTATGTGGGTAGTGCAAAGTAGAACAGGTAGGATTGCAAAGGAGACAAAAAATGAAGGGAGAAACCCCCATCTTTCAGGAGCTGGAAAAGTGAAACAATGGAGAAATGGATAGGGGTATAATCTGAAATAGAGAAGAATGGGTTTACCCTGTACATGCAGTAGTGCTAAAGATCTGTGGAGCATCTGTTGTATTATGTAATGTAGTCAGAGACAAAGGAAATACAAGGAGAAAAGAAAATGTTCATAATATCACCCCCCTCTCTAAGCCTGTTTTTCCCAAACAGCTAAGCTCCAAGTCCTCTTGAGGATGAGGCCTATGCATGCCAGGCTCCCAATGCTGCCAGGACCAGTGTCCTAGATGTCTGCATGTGAAGCAGCAGTACCACCAAAGAGGATGGATGAAAGGGATATCCTGCTTTCCAGCTAGCATATACCAGAGCTCTAGCACAACCAGAACTGGGATTAAGGTGAAGCTAGAGACTGGAGTAGTAGACCTGGTGGCATTAAATAGGAACTTGTGCTTAGTGGAACCATTAACCTTCATTAGAAACTTGTACCAATTTTCTGTCCTGTCCCTGGTTACGTCATTGAGTAATTCTGCCATAGCCTTGGCTGTGCATTGGTATATGAGATCACAATGGGAAGTTCCTAGGGCTGGAGTGATGTTGGCAAGCAGGGCATGGTGGGTGCACCATAAGGCTGGGAGAGGGGAGTCAGAACCAGGCACACCTGGTCCACATAGTGCTGATAATACTCAAGCTCCAGTATAAGGTTCATTGCTCAAGGAGATGTCCACCAGTGGGGGGACACAATGCTGGTCCATGTGGGCAGTCTGGTGGTAGACCAGGCACTTCACTTGGTAAGTGTGCAGGTGAGTTGGTGCCATATAAGCAGGATCACCATTAGCAATACTCACTGGACCTCATCTGGTGACAAGAAAGGCATCAAAAGAAGTTAGTAGTCCAGGCCTGTAAGATGAATGTACAATGCCTATCACTTCCACTTCTATTTTCATTGCCTCTATTACATCATTTCCTGTGAATTCATCCACATTGTCCTCCAATGGTAATCCTGTGAGGTCAGAGATCACCTTTTGCATCACTCTTTGTCCTATCTTTTCTGCATTCTAGAAGACTTGGGACAGCATCCATAAATGCTCATGGTCTGGGAGAGCTCACCATCCAAGTGAGTCCCACAACTTGAAGTTACTAAGCACCCACACATAGCCAATGTATTCATCCACACAGGGAGGGGTGAGGGTTTCTGATTGCAAGCTTCCCAAGAAAGAGGGTGAGGGAGGGAGTTCTGATAAGTCAGTTGATGAGTCACTATCATCTTTCAGTTGCCTTGGAGTGTTGAAGATGATGGGAGTGGGGACATGGGGGGTATAACATGCTGCCTTTCACAGGATGACTGAACTCTACCCCTGCAGGCTGAGCCTTGCAATGGGTTTGAGTTTGATGGTACACTTGTGGTGGAAAGAGGAGTGGTGTGGCTTGGAAAATGAGTGTTGTGAATGGGTTGTTGATGGCCCCTGGTGGAATAAATGTGGGGAGGTACAGTGAGATAGATCTGTGGGTTGGTGATGTCATTGAGTTCAGGGAGGAATGATTCATAGATATCTTCATGGAGATTCTTGGGAGTGATGTATCCTGAGCTCATGTCAATTCTGAGGGGAAAGTTATGGGGATTTTGTGGGTGAGTTGATACTTTGAGAGGACCTGCAGGGTGTTCATAAGGTTCTCCTTGCATTCCCATGTATTTTCTGAATTGGGGTAGCCTTGCTACTTGATCAGATACTTCCTCTTTCTGCAAACAATGCAATGTTTTAGGATATTTTTGACTTCCCACTCATTGTGTCTGTCAATTATTTGGGGCAGCTCAGGAATTGGTGTTGATCTGTTGATTGGGGTGATGATATACAGAGTCAATTTGCTGGCATGGAAAACATCATGGATACACCAACTTCTGAGAAGCTCCAATTGGTGGTTGACCAGAGTTACCTTTTCCATAACAGTAAAGGGTCTGTACCATCTTGGTGCTAGCTTCCTGGAAGGAAGGTTTAGATTTAAGTTTGTCCCTTCTAGCCAAACCTTATTGCCAACTTCAAATTCTGAGTAGCCCTTTCCCTGGTGTTGTTTTAGCATGACTTCCTGGGCAAGTTTGTGCAAGATAATGGCATGGTCTCAATTGGCTGCCAGCATTTCAAGCCATTTCCCAAAGAGAGGAGCAGGCTGATTGGGGTCTACTGGGTATGGGGTGGGTTTGTAACCATACAGGAGATAATAGAGTGTTTTCCCATGAGTTGAGTGGATTCAGGAATTGTGAATGAATTCAGCATCTGCTAGATAATGGGACCAATTATTGAGGTCTTTTCCAATGTACTCCCTTATCTCAACATGCATCTGAGGCCACATGACATGACAGGTCATTTTCTTCATCATGGCTTTTACTCCAGGATGACCAGATGGTCAGATAGTATTGTGATATTCTTTTAGTACTTCTTTTCTTCTACTTTTCAGAATATAGACTTTTCCTTTATTTTTAGCTTTGTTTGTTTTGGTTTTATCTTGCAGTCATTCTGTTTCCTTTAGTACTTCCATAATCAGTGTGGCAGACAGGTTGTAAACATGTTCTGAGGGAATGGCAGTCTTTGGAGATTCCTCAGATGGGTGCCTTTCCATTCCCAATGTTGACTGAGCCTGTGGAGAGTCAGGAATTTGGATGGTATTTGGACTAGAAACATAAGAAACAGCAAAAGACTTTGGAGGCTTTTGAGAATCTGAAGAGTTCTCTACCCCCTCCCCTTAGGCCAAATCCATAGTGTCAGGGAGAAGGACACTTGGGGGAAAAACATCAGCCTGAAAATTTAACATGTAGGAAAGAATACCCAGGGGAATGTTCTGTTGACCTTCCAAATAGGCAAATTGCAGCAGGTATGCTTGCAGTGTTGCCTGCCAGTGGGAATGGTGTGGGGTAAGCTTCTGGGGTTCCCTGAAATTGTATGCCATATTTTGATAATCAGTATAGGCCACTGTGGGAGAAACAGAAGATAGGAGGTATGGCCACCACTCCTTGAGAGTGTGGACTACCACCAATAACTCCAGGTCATAGACCTGGTAGTTCTGCTCTGCCCCCATTAGGGACTGAGACAAGTAGGCACAAGGGTGCAGGGCACCTGCACTGTCCATCTGACTGAGAACTGCACCAGTTCCCAGTTTTGAGACATCAGTGTGAACAATAAAAGGTTTACTCATATCCAGTAGCACCAATATCAGGGATGACATCAGGAGGTCTTGAAGCCTTTCAAAAGCTTGTTGTTGGGGCTCCTTCCAGACATAAGGGATGTCCTTGGAAAGATCATGGAGTGGTCATGTGATCCATGAGAAGTTAGCAACAAACATCTAGTAGAAATTGCAGAAGCCAAGGAAGCCCCAAAGATCATGGAGAGTAGTTGGTACTTCCCATTGCTTAATTGCAGCAACTTTAACTGAAGATGGCTCATACTTGCCATGAGTAATGATGTAGCCAAGGAAGTCAAGGCACTCCACTTCAAAAGTACACTTTGACAACTTTAAACAAAGGTTCTCCTTCTGGGCTATTTTTAGGAATTGTTGGACACCATCCTGCAATTCTTCTCATGTCTTCATGTGGATAGTTGTGTTTTCCATGAAAATGATGCTTTTTCTGGCATGAATCAGGTCAGAGAACTTAATGCCCATGTACCTTTGAAAAATGGGTGGTGAGTTTGACTGCCTGAAAAACATTACCATGGGCTCAAAGAGCCCTCTTGGAGTGGCAAATGTGGCTTTCACTTCATCACCTTTTTTAATCTAGATATTGATGAATCCCCACCAGATGTCAAACTTGGTGAAGTACTTTGACAATGCTAATTGGTCCAGCAGGTCTTTGATGTCTGGTAGAGGATAGGAGTCTAAGACAGTGTTCTGATTCAGGTACCTGTAGTCCTGGATTAGTCTTTGCTTCCCATCCTTCTTTCCAACAAAGAAAACCAGGGATGCCTGTGAAGACTTGGAAGGCTGAATTTTTCCACATTTGAGGTTTTCTTCAAGGAAACTGTCCAAATCCTTTAATTGATCTGGTGTTAGTTTATAAATTTTACCTTTCCTCAGAACAAAGCCATCCTTCAGTTTGATTTCATGATCAAGGAACTGGCAATGTTCAGGGAGAGGAACTTCCTTTTCTGAGAATACTCTTGCAAATTCTTGATATTCTTCCAGGAGTATTACTTCACTTTTGTGTAGTTTTGCCTCAAGTTCTGTTGAGATGGTAGTTTTGCAGACCTGAGGCATTTTGGGATCAGATCCCCAGCTAATGAGTTTTCATGTTGCCCAGTTGATGATTGGGTTGTGGTCCCAGAGCCAAGGCATTCCAAGTAGGAGCCTTTCTCCATTACCCATCCTGGTGACATAAGCATGGACTCTCATTTCCTTACCCCAAACTTGGATTGTGAAGCTTGTGATCCAGTCCATGATTTGATCTGTGGCACCAGTTATGCCTCTTAATGTCCACAGGTCTCAGATTTTGTGAGTTAGTAACCCATGTTGCTTGACTGCTCTTGCATCAACAATGTTAGTTTCTGCTCCACTATTGATTAAAGCTTTGAGTGGAAAGTTGCTGCTGTTGACTAGGTAGGCTGATCTGTTGATAGAGGAAATGCATAAATTGTCCTCATACTGGTACTTGGGTACTTTGGATACAGAGTGTTCAAGCTTTCCTAGCCTAAAATTACATTGTTCAATAGTGGGGGCATAAGTCATGGCAGAGGCTTTCCCCATTAAAAATCCTTAGAAGACACATCAGAAAAAGAAGCCAATGCATCTTCTTTCTCTAGCTTTCCCAATTTCTTGTGAAGCTCTTCCATTTGAGCTTCCCTTGTTTTGGGCATTGTCTTCTTTAGCTTTAGACAGTCCTTTTGGTAGTGCCTGACTTTTTGACAATTGTAACATGTGATTTTTCTTTTTCCTGCCATGGCTTTGTCAACATCCATGGCATTCAGGTCACATTTCTGCTTATGATGGTTAGTTCTTCCATTTGAATAACCTTTGGTTTTTCACAGGAAATTCCTATCAGCTTCAGAAGCTTTGCCTCTAAACATTTGCATAGTGGCTAAAGACATGTGGATATGCATGGCTGCTTTCTCCCACTCTGCAACTGTTTTTAGTATGATTCCAAGTTCAAGTATTCTTTGGCTTAGCATGGGGTTTAGTCCCTGCCTGAAGAATGTTGCAGCAGCAGCAGCATCTTCCTGCAACCTGGCCTTTGAGAGCCAGTTGTCAAAAGTCATAATGTACTGGTCAAGGGAATTATGTCCTTGTTCAATTACTGATAGAGTGATTAGTGCCATTGCTTTAATGTCACCTACTTGAAAGCATTCTTCCAGTTTTTCTTCAAATTCTTTGAAGGTGTCATCTAGTATCATGCCTTCATCAGCTACCCACAGGTTGGTGACATATGATTCTCAAAAACTTCTAGTTGAGCCCTGGTCCATGAAGGATGAGGCAAAGCTGATTTGTTTCCAGTCAGTGTTATAGATGTGATGATTCAATCCAGGGTACATTTTTATGGATTTCATTCAGCTGTTATAGTCATGGTGACTTCTGTTGAAGATCAATGGCTTGTTAAAACTGAGCTCCCTACCATTGGCCTTACCTTCCTCATTAGAGTTGTGGTCCTGAACTACTCTGGTGGACCCTTGAGGAAGGCCTTTACCCTTCTTGGCAGAGGCAGCTACAGTGGCTCAAAAAACTGACCACATGTTTGCATATTTTACATTAGTTATGACTAAATGTGATAACCTGTCATGACCATGTCTGGCTGACAGTCATCAAGTCTGGACAATGGATCTTATTCCTGGCTGATATGTAGTATCTCTGGACAGTCTATTGCATCCCCAGTCTACTCAACCATAAGAGTACTCTGCTGTGCATGGCAGTGCACATCATTAGTGCACTTCTGTCACTGCATGCAGTATGCAGCCATTGTACATTCTTCTTCCTGGACTCATCTTTGTCATCTTTATTCCTGATCTTTCTTGTCTTATTCATCCCTTAGTAATTTCTTAATGTACTTCTTAGCCCAGTTTAATAGACTGTGCTTTGCTGTGCTTACTTGTAGTATAAAAGCTGTAAATACTTTGTCTGGTAGATTTCAATCTGAAATTGAATAAGTCTCTTCTCTTCTGATCTCACCCTTGGACTGGGATCCACACAAGGAGGTAGTGCTCTGTCCCTGAGTCATTGAACTCAAGCAGTCCTCATCTGTTCTCTGCCTACACCACCTACACTATCTGACTGGACTCATACCTGGAAATCTCCAGAGAAGACCTGGACTTGACATAACCCCTAGCCCTAGTGTTAGAATTCATGGGCTGGGGTGATCAGGTGACCACAGTGGATGATTGGGTGCAAACCAGGTCCAAATGCAATACTGGTACAGGTAAAACTATGAACTATTTATCTGTAGGTAGAAATCTAATATATCAAAAGATAATTAGCTATCAATCAGTCTTGTGAGTTTGACATATGACAACTAAATATTCTGACATCTAGCCCTACACCATGAGTGTATGAAATGATGTACTTACTCTTGGCTTTCTATTGATCCAAGAATCAAGTTATTTTGATAAGAATGGATAGAATAGCAGCCATTTGAAAATGACATGACATGTGGACAGTTTTTTGACTTCACAAAAATCCAACTATCTAGTACTTGGTATGAGCTCCTTTGGCCTTGATAACTGCCTCAACCCTTCTAGGCATGCTTTCTATTGGCCTTGCCAGTAAGGATTTGCTAGACAATAGCTCTTTTGTTGGTGGAGAAAAGCTTGGAAGGGTGACCACCATGAAGCCTAGACCTCTCTGGTTGGATTTCCTGAAGAACCTGGGATACTGTAGACTTCCCTAGATCAGTCTGTGAGGCAATCTTCCTAATAGACAGGCCAAGAGAGGCAAGAAAGATGATGTTTTGTCTTTGAGAGGTGGAAATGGATTTCATGGTGATGATGAGAAAATGAGCAGAGGGTGGTGAGGTTTGTATATGTTGGATCATACTCATTACATAAAGGTAACATAATAGAACCATTGATGGATGTATGTAATGATATCACAGCATGCCAGAGTCAATATATATAATCAAAACTTTAAGTCAAAAAACTGTCCACATGACATGTCATTTTCAAATGGCTGCTATTCTATCCATTCTTATTCAAATAACTTGATTCTTAGACCAATAAAAGGCCAAGAGTAAATACATCATTCCATACACTCATGGTCTAGGGCTAGGGTTAGGGGTTATCATGTTTAGTCATAACTAATGTAAAACATGCAAACATGCAGACAGTTTTTTGAGCCACTGTATGTCCTCTTCTTACAAATAGCTTACATATCTTGATACTAATTCCTTCTTATTCCAAGCATGACAAATGGTGCTTTCCAAGATATTGAACCAAAGGACTACAAGTGTGAGTTGTTCATCCTTTGACAATGTCCTAATTTCACTAGTTCATTTGCATCAGGTTATGTGATGTTGTGGTGCCAATTGAGGCACTGCTGATGGAATCCACAGGTAGGTCATCTTGAATGTCACCTTTGTGCAATGGCTATATCTATAGCACTGAGTGTGTGGCACAGATTTTCTGAAGTCAAGTTCCCTGACTATGTTTTATTGTTTTCAATGGCTGAGCAAATCAGATTTATGTAATTGTTTTGAATCTAAATGAGGATTTCATAAATGCTGGCATGGCAGGCTCCAAGCTTGAGCAGATGCACAATCAAGGTGAGTTGTTTTTTACTTGGCCCATACAAAAGTGGTATTCAGTCTACTGTATTCTACTATTTACAGCTTGTGTATGTCTGGTCACAATCAACAATTAAGCCTCAGGGCTGATATTTGACAGAACTGCTGCCATCAAGCATCTTCTTGCATGTGTTTTTCTTGATCAGTCTGTTCTCCTTACTGCACAGATTGGCAGATATGGACAAGTCTAATACATTAATATACATCCATGTTGCCTGGAAGTTGATTTCCCACCTGCACTCTAGTTTCAAGCATGACCCAAGTTTTGTTGGTATGTCTTTGATATTTAAGTGTCTGAAAGCTAACTGGTGTAATGAATAGCTTAAGATATGATGGGAAAGGAATGGACAATGTTGGAACAAAAAGGCTTCCTAATGGAAGAGCTGACCTGCTACAAGAGTATGTTGCCTAAAAACTACCAATGCCAGTGGCCAGCCTTCTTTCAGCAATGGTTCCAGTGGTGGCCAGAGCTGGATACTGCTCTACCAGGGATCTCATCTGGTACTAAATTGACAGATGAACAGGTGAGTGTCCTTGCAAAAGCAATTGATAAACAAAAGTAGGTGAGTACTATACCTATTGCAACTTCAAATTTGTGCTGACCCTCCTGTAGCAACTGTGCCAATGGTTCCATTGGCATGCTGGCACCAGGAAGAATCAGGCTGTCAACCAGAAGACCTACCAGGTTGTCAACAAACTTTTGAAGCCAAAAAGTTATGTCAATAAGGACTGGGAAATCTATGCAAAGGTTTATTATCACTCACATGTCAAGTCAGAGATAGAGGGGTCCACAACCACAAATATTTCTTCTCTATGTCAGAAAATCAAGGATGCATTCAAGTTAGAGTTAGAGGAAATTCAGGAGGAGATTTTCTGTATGAAGGATGAGCAGGTTGCTGCAGCAACCACAGCAAGAGATGGTGGCAAGGATGATGTAGATCCTCAAGATGATATCTCTACTCACTGGGCATAAGCAGTTAATTTTTCTTTTACAGACAATCAGGAAGATGATGCACCATGTTGCAGTAATATCAAGCAGTATGGGCCTGCCCTCCAACGTATCCTTGAGTATATGGCCACCAAGACTGGTTGGGCTTTCTGTCATCATGGGAGGGCCTGATCCCTTGGACTCTCAAGAGGAATGCATTGTCACAAGGTGAGTACTTGTCCAATTGATATGGATGCATATCAATTACAAACCTCAGCCTCCATGTAGGAGAGAACAACCTCAGATACAACTTCACACAGGCTTACTCAAAGTTTGACACTGATGTCACACAAGCTTATACTGAGTTTTTGGACAATATGTTCAGTACATTATACATTCATAAACTAAACAACAGCATACTTACAACAAGGAAGCATTCATGGGGTGCAAAGCCCATGCCAAGGTGAACATTGGTGATGCCATTGATAAGTCAGATGAACCAGAACTAAGTGGTGATGAAGTGGATGCAAAGAGAGATAACAATGGTGAGAACAGTTCATTGAATGTTGTCAGATGCACTTATACTTCACTCACAGTGCCAAGCATTGCAATGCCTGCCAACTCAACTACCACATGTGTTGCAACAGCTGAGGTTGCAACCAAGTCCCAATGACCATAGTCCAGCAGCCACATCTGTTGCAATGCATACCATTGCAACAAGTCTCCAGACCTGCAACCCAGCAGCTATGTACATCTATTGCAACACCTTCCAATATGACTAGTATCACAGCTCATAACTTGACTTCCACATGTGTGCCAATTAGTACAGCTCAGGCCCATAGTCCAGGTTTGATGCATGTTGCAATACCAGTTTTGGTAGGTGTTTCCATGCAGACCACCACCCATGTTGAAGCTTATATGTGCCCCCAAAATGCAATGAACCCAGTGTTCACACCAACTACACCAGGTCTAGCAGCCAGGTTGCTCATTGATTGTGGCAATGTATCCCACCTGCACCTGACTTTGACTTTTCAGCTGCAATGGCATATCAGTTCCCAGAGCTGTCATTATTCAACACAAATATTCCTGTGATGTATGGTAGCCCCAGGTTGACTGCAGCAGGTGCTGGCTACAACATCATGACATCACAATTTTACCCCTCTGCCCCAGGCCAGTGGTCACTTGGTAGCACTTACAGTATGTCTCAGGTACCAATGCCAGCATCCATTCCTACCCCAGTCAGCATTGGCACTTCACAGCCTCCAGCCTTCAGCTCTGTCAATGCACTATCCTCTACTGGAGTCATACTTGATGAAGAATGCCTCACAACTGGACTACCACCCATCCCCCCTGTGGCAACCCCTCCATCTTTACTAGATCTCCCTACACTTCCAGCCCCTTCCACCCAAATTAGCTTCCCTAGATCACTCAACACAGTGATGGGGCCTATGCTAAGACTACTGCACACTGACACAACACCAGGCACTGCCTCTTCTGCCACAGGTTCTCCTGACTGCATTGAAACTGCTGTGGGTCATTCAAAGTGCAAACTTGTCCCTTCCCAGCATGCACAAAGAGACAATGCAATTGGTAACTTCAGAAAGGAAAATGCTGACCCAGCTCCAGGGGGAGGGAAACTGAAATGCAAGCAGACAGCAGATTCCAAACCAAACAATGGCTAATTGAAGTCAAAGTCAAAGTCAGTGTCTTAAGTCAGTAGTGAATGTCCTGCTAATAGCTAACACAGGAAAAGGAGAACTATATCAGCAGAAGAGGTCCAGCATTAATGAGAATTTCATTAGACTTACTTTACTTCATAGTAGCTTACTTAGACTTTGCTGATGAAATACACAAGATGTCATGGTCTCCATTGAATGAACTTGGGCAAAGCCAGTGAAATGCACAGATAGGGGAACCTGTACCCATGCCACCTTAGTTCAATTAGTACTCACAAGTTCTATCATGCTACTTGAGCTGAATGCAGCTTATATTAAATATAATTAGTATTATATTGTAGGTCTATCTACAATCTTCCCCCCTGCAAGCTGTGGATGGGCATCATCAATGTGCCATGGCAGAATTGGCCATCACATGGTCATCATCATGCCTTTGCTTGAATCTGGTGTGGGCAGCACCACTGTCAACATGCCAGTAGCAATGAGCATTCATGGGCATTTGGCATTGTTGTTGTGCCTCTGCAAGCCAGTGTGGACATCCTTGTCCTCACCATCCAGGTAGTAGGAATGGTGGGCATAGTGAGCATCATGCAGGGGGTGAGCAATGCATTGTGCTGGTGGTGTTGGCAAGTAGTGGTTTTCATTGTTGGGCTAGTGGCCATGTTAGTAGTTTGTTGAGGTGCTTGTGCTGGTGGTCATCATCATCATCTGATGGTAGCAGAGATCAAACCTACTTGGTGTGCAGAGGCAACAGATGAAAACATTTGAGATGTGGTTGTGACTGAGAGACTTAAGAAACTCACCATGGGAGGACCCTTTCCCAACTTCCTAGAAGAACACCAAACCATGTCATGGGCAATAATTTGTGTTGGCTTTTGCATGTTGCTGGTACTGGTCATGGTCTCCATTTCTGAGGTGCTGGGTATGGTAGTAGCCATCATCTTCATGTGGTTGTCATCATTGAGGTGCATGACATGCAACTTATCCATGGGTATACCTGCCATACCATGTAAATGATGAGAAAGGAATGCAGTGTAGAAGAGTGTTGTTGCAACACATGTATCAGATGGGGCTGAAGGAGGCAAGTGCCAATGAGATGTTGCAATGCAGGTATTGGACAGGACAGTGGTATTGCAATGCAGATATGGGATAATGGGTGGTGAGTACCATTGCAACATCAGATAATATTGCAACACATACCATGTCAATGAGGAATTGCAACAGAAAGGTGTGCAACACTGAAAGGAAGCAGTTGTAATACAGGTATCAGACAGGACAGCAGTATTGCAATGCAGATATGGGACTAATGTTATGACTTCTTTCTTTTCTCTTTCCTTTTTCCCATCATGTGACTTTCCCATGATCATGTCCCTTACATAATCCAACAGATGCTTTGCAGACACATTTCCTTTACTTATGGGAACTTACCCCTATCCAACAGACATGCTCAGCAGACTCAGGTTACCCCCATGATTACCAAGTACATTTCCTTACTCTCTGTATTTCTACTATACCCATATGATATGTGGTTCACACCCTTCACCCTTTCTGGTGTGAACCCTCAGCTTTTGCATCACATGATCACAACATGATCACAACATGTTGACTCATACAGACTCATACTTACATGACTAGGAGTCAGAATGGCCCTGTTTCTTCACAGGCATTGTTCTACTCTTAGGGACTTACCATTGTATGCCTTATAAGGCATTTATTTATTGTTCCCCATAGCTAGAACACCATTGTCCATGTAGTATTTAGTTCAGATGAAGATGTAAGATATTCCCCATCTTTTGTCTCCTTTGCACTACCCACAGAATACTACTCCCCTTTGGCTTTCCTAGCAGTTCAACCTCAGGCTCTTCTCATGTGCAGGAAGGATCCTTGCCACTCCACACAATGACTTGTAAGGCTTCAGGGGCTTGCTTACTAAGCAGCCAGATTAGCATAGTGTTGGGACCCTTGGAGGCCTGTAGAGTGCTTATTAAGCAGCTCTAAGGTTAGGGTTAGTGAGCATTGGTTTTGAAGGTGTTCAAGGCTTGTCTTACTAACAAAGCCTTAACAGAAGACAAAAGATCTTTGCTTCACTGTCAGCATTGTCCTATGCCAACCCTCTGTTGCTCTGCACAACAGTTCAACACCCCTGCCAACAAACATCAACAGTATAAACCCCTATATCTCAAAAAGGTGTAGTTCCCCTATCCTTCAGGATATGTCTTACTATCTAGCACTACTGCTCTCAACCAGGTAGTACCTGCTAGTCCTATCTCTTGCCCATCATGGTCAAGAAGTTTTCAGTCCAGTCAAGCTCTAGCCCCACTAGCAAGTTTTGACCACCTGTCCCTAAAAGGACAGTCCACACCCCACAGCTACCATCTTGATTTGGCCTAGGAGGCAACCTTCCATTACCACCCCTAGTATCAACTGAAGACCCCTTGGCAGCTCTATCAAATCTTCAGCCTGCAGAAAGCTCCACCACTCATGCCAGCACTGCATCACCAATCAAAATAGATGTTGATCCAGTTGGTCTAGATCCTTATTCCACCTATCAGGAAAAGAAGGAAGAAGACTCGGATGCAGATTCATTAGTAACCCCAACAGCAGATCCCCTATCACACTCTATCTATTTAGAGAAGTTGGACTTTAATTTACCTGGAATAGAAGAACAGGCAATGGCAGACAAATTAGCAGAAGCTCTAGGAGGAGCTTTGATCATGGACCCTTTTTATGGTCAACAACCAAGTCCAGTGGAGATCATCCACTGGTACTGAATGCAAGTCACCCATGGTGCATCCAAGGGAAAGGCAAAAGCCCAGCCCAAGGAGGAGGAGGACACCAAGTCTGGAGGAAAAGAGCTAGGCCTCAACAAACCAGCTATTTTCAATGGTGACCATCAGGTCTACCCAGGATGGATCATCTTGGTAAAGAATTATCTCAGAATGAACTCACACATCTACAACACAGATCAGAAGCATATCAGCTTCATCTTGTTGTTTATGGACAAGGGCTCAGCCCTGTCTTTCAAACAGTCATATGTCAATCTGTCGACTACCCCAAATAACAGCATATCATTTCCAGATAACTTCTGAGAGTTCATCAAGAAACTTGAAGAGTGCTTCCAAATAGGTGACGTCAAGGCTATGGCCCTGATAACCCTTTCTTCTATCCAGATGGGGAAGCATTCTCTCAATGAATATATCACCAACTTCAATAACCTTTTGGTGCAAGCTGAATTGTTCCTGGATGACATAGCAGCCACAACCTTTTTCAGCAAAGGCCTTGACCCTCAGATCAGCCAAAGAATCTTAGGCCTTGGAGTCATCCCAAGAATGGTATTGGAGTGGAAGAAGATGGCCATGGAGGTACAAGCCTCCATGGCAACAATGAGGATGTTTGAGGGAAAGGCCACTAGTGCCAACATGAATTTCCTTTGGAAAAATGAGGGCTACAACTGTAGCCATGCCCAATGAGACCCCAATGCAATGGACATCAATAAGATGTCTAGGCACTGACCAAACACAAGGGACTCTCACACAGCCATCAAATGCTGGAATTGTGATGAGGAAGGCCACATCACTAGGGATTGCAAAAAGCCAAAGAAGCAGGGAAGCTACCTGCTCAAGAATAGGGAAGCAAAAATAGAAGAGCTCAAACAGGAGTTGGATCATCTTGAAAGGGAAGGCACATCCACTTCTACTTCTGGTGTGTCTTCCAAGGATTTTTAAAGGGGGGAGCTTCTGCCACAGCTCCTGTCCCCACTATTGAACAATGTACTTTTAGATTAGGAAGGCTTGAATGAAATGTGACAGAAATTCCATGCTATGCCTATGAGGATTCCCTGTCACTAAAGTCCCTAACTGGTTCAACCTACCTAATTGACCATGGCACCACCCAAATCAAGACATTGATTGATTCAGGAGCAGAAACCAATATTATCAATGAACAGGCAGTTGCTGATCACTGGATCAGCACCCACTGGATCAGCAACCTGTGGACTCTCCAAAGTGTCACAGGCAAAACAGATCAAGTAGTGGACAGAATAGCCACCTTCTGAGGGAAGGTGTGGGGTAAGGTAATGAGAATACACACTTACATCACTAGGATGGGAAACAGAGAATGGCTTCTCCTTGGCATGCCATGGGTCTGGGACCACAACCCAATCATTGACTGGGCAAAACACTCCCTAGTCAAGTGGGGATCCCCAGAGATCAGTGTCAACAAAACAATGATCTCAACCCAACTAGAGGCAGCAGCTGACAAAAAGGAAATCTTGCTCCCAGAGGAGTAGCAAGATTTTGAGGAGGTATTCTCAGAAACAGAGGCACCCTTACCACCCCACAGGCCATTTCTGGTTCATGAAATTAAGCTCAAAGAGGACTTCTTCCCAGTAAAGGGGAAAAATTACTGGTTAACCCCAGAACAGGAAAAGC
Source organism: Scleroderma citrinum (assembly GCA_029372045.1). Classification (NCBI taxonomy): domain Eukaryota; kingdom Fungi; phylum Basidiomycota; class Agaricomycetes; order Boletales; family Sclerodermataceae; genus Scleroderma; species Scleroderma citrinum. The sequence goes on from JARFMN010000002.1 coordinate 1,695,501, forward strand.
TTCTTGATGAGTTTATCAATGAGAATCTCAGGTGCAGAAAGATCTGCCCATCAAAATCACCCCAAGCTGCCCCAGTGTTCTTCATGGGGAAGAAGGACAGAAAACAGCAACTAGTCCAGGACTATGTCCACCTGAATAAGTATACTATTCAGGATTCTTACCCTCTTCCAGACATCAAGGCACTTTTTGATGAACTCACAGAGTCCAAGCACTTCATGAAGTTCAATATCAGATGGGGATTTACAAATATATGGATCAAAGAAGGTGATGAATGGAAAGGAGCCTTCATCACTCCAAGGGGACTCTTTGAACCCCTGGTAATGTTCTTTGAGCAGACTAACTCTCCACCCACCTTTCAGAGGTATATGAACATGAAGTTCAGCTCTATGATAGCTGAAAAGAAAAGTGTAATCTTCATGGACAATGCGACTGTCCATGCCAAAACTAAGGAACAGCTCAAGGAGCAAGTTCAGGAGTTTTTGGAAATTGCCAGGAAGGAAGGATTATGGCTCAAGATATTGAAATGCATTTTCAAGACTGAGGAATTGGAATTCCTTGGGTACATTATTAGGAAAGGTCAGTATGAACCTTCCAAAATTAAAACTAACACTATTAGGGACTGGCCAGTCCCAAGGAACTTGAAGGAGGTTCACAGCTTCTTAGGATTCTGCAACTTCTATCAGATGTTTATTCCAGAGTTCTCACAGGTGGCCAGACTGCTCCATGACCTATACAAGAAGGATGTCCCCTTCCACTGGGAAGACCCCCAACAAAGAGCCTTCAACAACCTCCACACACTTCTCACATCAGATCTGGTCCTCAAGCTCTCAGACCAGAAGAAGCCATTTGTGGTTCACACAGACCCCTCAAGGCTCAGCACCAGAGCAGTGCTATCCCAAGCAGACAACAAGAGGGCACTCCACCCTTGTGCATATCTCTCTCAAAGCCTGAATGGAGCAGAGCAGAACTACCAGGTGTACAACCTAGAGTTGTTGGCAGTGGTAAGAGCTCTCAAGGAGTGGCATCCTTACCTCCTAGCACCCATCACCAGAACATGACCTATTTTAGGGAGCCACAGAAGCTTACACTGTGGCAATCAAGATGGCAGGCCATGCTGCAGGCCTATCCTATCACTCTCATGTACATCAAAGGAATGTGGAATATTCTGCCTGACACTCTCTCTTGGATGGCAAACTTCTCTGCCAAAGCACAGCCACTGACCATGTTGCTACCTGACACCCTCTGGTTCTGGCCTGAGAGGGGGGTGGAGAAATCCTCAATTTCCCAGAAACAAAAGAAATAAACTTGGCATCAGCTGAAACCAGTGCAAAAACACCTTCTGACTTTGCACCATCAGCAGATAGGTGCCCAACTGAGGAAAAGTCAAAGACCACCACTAACAGAAAGTCAGTGTTCAACCTCTCTAATGATCTCACGACCAAGATCCTCTTGGACATGGAATGGATGAAGGACCAATTGGAGCCAAGCTCCATGCAGAACAATGGCAAAATCTATATCAACCCTGAAAGAAGACAAGAAGTTCTCAGGGAATACCATGATGCATGGCCATCAGGTCACCCTGGCATCAAGTCAATGACAAGGAAGATGACACAACATGTGCATTGGCCAAAAATGCATGCCAACATCTGGAGCTATGTCTGAGGATGCATCACCTATCAGGCTAACAAGGTGGTGACTCACCCCACCACCCTGCCAATCATGCCACATGATGTGTCTAAATCCCCTTTCCCCTTTAAACAGATCTCTATCAATCTCATAATGGATCTTCCTGACTCCTGGGGGAATGATTCCATTCTCACCATTGTTGATCAAGGCCTTACTAAGGCCATCATCCTTCTCCCCACCAATAAGGATGTCAACTTGGTTGGTATTGCAAACCTCTTTCACACACATGTCTACCCTTGCTTCAGGATCCCAGAGGCTGTCATCTCTAACAGGGGTCCCCAGTTTGTATTGGCTTTCACCTGAGACCTATACCAGGCCCTTGGCATGGAAATGAAGGCTACCACCATCTATTGCCCACAGTCTAATGGAGAAGTGGAATGTGTCAATCAAGAAGTTGGAACCTTCCTTCACATGTATGCAGCAAAGGACCCCAACAACTGGTCCCACTATCTCACTGATGCTGAGTTCATCCACAACTCACATATCAACACCACTCATGGGCAAACGCCTTACTACCTCCTTTATGGATATGAACCAACCCCCTACCCTTCCAACATCGCAAACCACACCCCCCTAATGGAGGAAAGACTAGAAAAACTAGCTGCTGCCTGCAACATGGTGGTGATCACACACAAAAATGCACAGGAAGCCATGCTGTGGAAGCACCCCAGCAAGGCTTATCAGGAGTTTGAAATAGGAGACAAGGTTTGGTTGGATGGATCAAACCTCAGACTACAGGTCCTGTCCAGAAAGCTAGCCCCAAGATGTTACAGACCCTTTACCATAACAGAAAAGGTAACACTGGTCAATTTCCAATTGGATCTCCCCAGATCCTGGCAGATCCATGATGTCTTTCATGCCAGCAAATTGACTCTGTACATGACCACTCTGATCAACAGAACAGAACCAGTACCCCAACCCCCAGAACTCATCAATGGTCATGATGAGTGGGAGGTCAAAGCTATCCTGAACCATTGAACAATCAGGAAGTGAGTCAAGTACCTAGTCAAGTGGAGAGGCTATCCTGATTCCAAAAATATGTGGGAACCTGCTGACAACCTTAAAAACAGCCCTGAGCTTCTCTCAGAGTACCAGTGTACCCACCACATCCCCCTCACTGTCTCCACTCCTCTGTCTTTGTGATATTATGTCTGACCTCTCTGACTACTGCTCCAAGGACAACAGACATGAAGACATCTATGCCTCAATACTTCCAGAGCTTGATGACCTCACCCCTCCCCATATCACCACACCTCTTCACCAGATGCCTGCCTCCAGAGGCAGAACATGTCACCAACCCATTCACAACCCCACCACCCTGCTTCCCAGAGTGGCCTCACTTTACACAAGGGTGACACCTGCCTAGGTATGCAACACAGCTACCCACCAGCAAGGTAGGCAGGTACCCCTGCCCCCTCCAGCCACTCCCCAACCTGCAAACCAAAGGCCTAGATGCCCTAGGCCATCCACCCTCACTGTCAAACTCCTGTTATCCACCTACAGTCTCAACACTCCACCCCTGAAACCAATAACCACCCAGCCTTGCCCCCTCTACCTGATGATTCCACCCCCCACATATCCATCAATGAGTTCATTGGCTATGTGTGGGTGTTTACTAACTTTGAATCATGGTCAGCTCTTGGATGGTGAGCACTGAGTGACCATGAATGTTTATGGTTGCTGTCCAAGATCTTCAGGGACTTGGAGCATGTAGAGATGAGAGTTTTGAGAAGGGTGCTTGGTGAGGTAACTGGCTAGATTTCCCAGACAACTAATCTGGCTGTCACAGGACAGGAGGTGATCAAGGCCATGAAAACCCAGGCCAAGATGGTTCTTCTCACACAGAAGATTTGCAGGCCCTCCCTCCTGATATCCTTCAACACCTTTCTCAACCAAAACAGGGGATTCATGGCTGTTCCCACAACTAATACCCCTGCTGGCCAAGCCAATATGAGAGGAGCTTCAGTGATGAGATGCCCACTCTGCCAAGGGCATCCCCATGTGGGCAGACATTGCCCACCCCCTCTGGTGGACCTCCATACTCCCCACTTGTCCCTGTCCCCTTGAGCTCCTCCAGCTCACCCTCAAGCTCTGGCTCCTCCCTCTCCAACTCTGAGCCAGACATGGCTCAGTTCAATCTTCAACTTCAAGCTCTGCATGACCCCAGAGTCCCTGGCAACCTCTCCAATGACAACCTCATCCCTGCCCAAGCTCTCTGAGAGCTCTCTTATGTCTGAATGGCTTTGGCTATGACAGACAAGATCATTGTGCTCACTGGCAATGCCTGCAGCCCCTGGGCCATTTCTTCATGGCCATCAAGGATGACCCAGAAAACCAGCAGCTCTATAATGCCACCACTTCTCTCCACCCTGTCCCTGATGAGGCCTTCTACCCCACTCCTGCCCTCTGGTACTACCTATCAGGCAAGATGGATGTTCCCCTGACTCACCCCTTTTTCAGGTACCAGTGTTTCCAGTGTGACCACCTCAGCCACTGGAGGTGAGAGCACAATGAACACTGGCTGTACTGGGAGCCTGGCATGCCAGCCTGTAACATTCTGCAACAACCAGAGACTAGCAGATCAGGCACAGCCCACAGGTAGGCAGTTTCTTGGGCCAAGAAATGTAGAGGGGGGGTGATGTTATGACTTCTTTCTTTTCTCTTTCCTTTTTCCCATCATGTGACTTTCTCATGGTCATGTATCAGAGTTATGAGGTGCAGTGGGACACTAATAATGAGTACAATGAGTGAAGCTAGACAACATAATTAGTATTGTACTTGTAGTAAATGACAGATAAAGGTCTCACCTCAGCTTTGGAGATGAAGGCTGAGGTGTTCAAGTCAGAACATGACAAACTAAATATCCTACATGGAATGAGCTCAGAGAGCTGTACTGGAACTACATGGCAAGGTACATTATAACAAATGAATAGTAAATTGGATCAGTCAAGTCAAATCAAAGTGAAACAACATCAAGTAAACATATCTGCAGTCATGCTTGACATTTCTCAGACCATAAGGCTCCAAGTTCTGACATCATGTCCCTTACATAATCCAACAGATGCTTTGTGGACATGTTTCCTTTACTTACAGGGACTTACCCCTATCCAACAGACATGCTCAGTGGACTCAGGTTACCCTCATGATTACCAAGTACATTTCCTTACTCTCTGTATTTCTACTATACCCATATGATACATGGTTCACACCCTTCACCCTTTCTGGCATGAACCCTCAACTTTCACATCACATGATTGTGATGTGTCAACTTGTACAGACTCATACTTATGTGACTAGGAGTCAGAATGGCCCCATTTCTTCACAGGCATTGTTCTACTCTTAGGGACTTACCATTGTATGCCTTATAAGGCATTTACCTATTGTTCCCCATAGCTAGAACACCATTGTCCATGTAGTATTTAGTCCAGACAATTATGCAGGATATTCCCCACCTTTTGTCTTCTTTGCACTACCCACAGAATACTACTCCCCTTTGGCTTTCCTAGTGGTTTGACCTCAGGCTCTTCTCATGTGCAGGAAGGATCCTTGCCACTCCATGCAATGACTTTTAAGGCTTCAGGGGCTTGCTTACTAAGCAGCTGGATTAGCATAGTGTTGGGACCCTTGGAGGCCTGTAGAGTGCTTACTAAGCAGCTCTAAGGTTAGGGTTAGTGAGTGTTGGTTTCAAAGGCATTCAAGGCTTGTCTTACCAACAAAGCCTTAACAACTGATGCATGATGGGTGGTGAGCATCATTGCAACATGATGATAATAGTATTGCAACACATACTATTGGTGATGAGGTATTGCAACATGAACAATGGGCAAAGCATGCAATGCTGAAGAGGAGTTGTTGCAATGCAGGTATCAGACAGGACAGAGGGTTGCAACACAGATATGGGATGATGGGTGGTGAGTACCATTGCAACACATACAACAGCAATCAGAACTGCCTTCACTGTTGCAAATCTTGCAATATGTTACACACCATAATTATCTTATTTTAATGCAATACTTTAACACTATAGCCTGCATTCACCTGGATGTACATACAGTATCTCAACACTTATAACTGAGAGTATAGCCAACAGAAGTTCAAACCCAGTGAGAAGTGGACATCACCAGGTGTGACCCAGTGTGATGAGCTGTGATTTTCCTTATTAGGATTATAATTAGATATTACCAGATATTACCAAATCTCAAAACAACCATTTGCAATGCTTTACTTTACCTTCATGTGTGCAATCTGCCCAATGTTGACCTCAGCACTGCAAAGCAAATGCTTTGCACTATCTTCACAAGCACCATGCAAAATGTCAATTACCTAGTAACATGCAAGCATGGGCCTCTACACCCCTCAAGCAGCCTACTGGATGCCAATATGACTGCATCTGCATCAAGTACAGGTTGAAACAGCTACACAAGGTGTCTCACACAGCATGGAATCAACACCTTGCCAGCATGGGCTCAGAGGAAGAGCACCAACACATACACACTGCCAGGCTGTTTGGTGATCACATGGCAAGTCTCCCTCCTCTCACTGCAGCTTCATCACCATTTGATCATGGCTATTCTGCACCCCCCAGTGTTCATAGAGCAGAAGCATGTAGAGGACTTGCTAAGTGGGCAAGAGAGAACCAAGATCTGAATCAATATGTTGGACACTGCAAGCCTGCTCATGTACAGCATCCCAACCCTTCTCTTGACCAAACTGACACTAATTCTGGGGACCAGGTGAGTTTTCTAGTGTTTTCTACACTGGAAATGGATGTGATCACATTCTCAGATAGGTGACAATGATCTCACTGGTCCTTCATTCTCCCAGCCCCAGTCTGTGCCCCAGCCAGCACATCTGGACAAAGGAGAGCTGGATGCTCACAATTTTCAGGTATGCTCTCTTTTGAAATGTTGATGGTACACTCTGATGTAGCTATTTCTTCAGGATGGAGTACTAGGTGGTTCTGCAGATAACCAGCTTGACCCTTCAAATGATCACACACCATCTTCCCCACCACCCATCCTATCCCACCCTCCTGTTCAACCACAGGAGCCAAACACACCCTGATTACCTCCCCCTCCTAATCACACAGACCATGCTCCAGCAGAAAACCACCAGATCACATACTGGTGATGTGCTTGACCTCAAATTAATGTTGAAGACCTACATGAACATATAGTCCTTTCCAAGCTGAAAGAGACCATGGAGTTCATCTCTGCTCTTGCAACAGCTACCTTAGAAGACCCAGTTGCAAAGCTGAGTGCATAGGGCCTAGAACATCTGCATAATCCCCCTCACCTACCTCTTCTCATTGACAATCCAGGTCATTGACACAGCATATCTGTGTATCTCACTACAGAGCACTCTTCCAAGGATGCATACAACAAAATATGCTGATCCACCACTCAGAACTTTTTCAGATGCACTGGGTGTAGGAGACATTCTTTCTTTCCACAAGGTAGAGAATCTTATCACAACACTGACTGGCATTGAGAAGGTCCAGCACAATATGTGCCCCAACAGCTGTGCAGCATTCACAGGTCCTTATTCCAACCTTGAAGAATGTCCAGTCTGTGGAGCTTTGCATTGGAATCAAGAACACTTACAGGGCATGAATGGCTGGAGCAGGGTACCTGCTAAGAGATTCACTACTATTCCTCTAGGTCCACAGCTCCAGGCACTCTACCACAATCCTGATCAAGCCTGTCACATGTGCTACTTACACAAGCACACCCAGCAAATCATTGCTGAGCTTTGATGAACCAGATTGATTTCTCTAGTTGACAACATTGCAGCAGGCTGGGATTATCTTGGCACATTTCTCAGTGGTGACATCAAGGAGGACAACATCACCCTTATGATCTCCCTCAACAGCACTCAGCTATATGAGAGCAAGCAGTCTGACTGCTGGCTCTACATATGGGTTATCCTTAACCTAGTGCCAGACAAGTGGTACAAGAAAGTCCATGTTTGCCCAGGCAGATTCATACCAGGTCCCAACAAGCCCAAAAATATCAATTTATTTTTATTTGTAGGTCTCCACCACATCACAGCTCTTCAGCACAAAGGTCTTCACATCTGAGATGCATCCCAAGATCATATATTCTTGTCAGACCTTTATCTCCTCTTTACAACAGCTGATGGGCTGGGTCTCATCTGTTGGGATGGGATGGTTGGACATATTGGTAAGAATGGCTGTCAGGTCTACTGTCCTACACCAGGGAGGTGCAAGATTCACAGAACCCACTACTACCCAGCACTTTTGAGATCATGGGGCAACTGTGCACCAGGAAGTGATCACCCAGACATTGATGTTTTTCAACTTCCCCTCAGTGGCTCTGGCAACTATGCCCACAACCTCAAATGCCTTATTAGTGCTCCTAGCCAACAACAGTGGGACATCTGCAAGACAGAAACTGGGATAACCAAACTGCCTCCAATTCTCAGGCTCAACCTCTCTCAATCACTTGGAGTACTGACTATGGATATCATGCATCTTGCTGGTAACCTTTTGGATCTTCTCATCTCACTCTGGCATGGCATGATGGAATGCAGTCACACTGACAACAAGGACTCCTAGGACTGGGCAGTCTTCCATGATGAAGACATGTGGACAGCCCATGGACAAGCAATCAAGAATGTGGGCACATCCATACCTGGCTCTTTTGATCACAAACCACACAACATTGCAGACAAAATCAATATGGACTACAAGACTTGGGAATTCTATGTCTACATATTCTGCATCACTCCTGCTCTCCTCCATAGTGTCCTTCCAGAACAGTACTGGTCCAACTTCTGCAAGCTAGTCCATGGTATCCAAATCATGTCTCAACACACTATCAACAAGCAAGACCTTGAACATGCCTATGTCCTTCTTTGTTCTTGGAGCCATGAGTTCAAACTTATATATTATCAACTCAGGCAAGACCAGCTTCACTTCATCTGCCCATGCATCCATCAAGTTCTCCACTTGGTTACCAAGACAATGCACAAAGTCCCACCAATCTGCTACACACAGTGGACAATGGAGTGCACTATTGGAAACCTTGGTCAAGAAATTCAACAACCATCAAAACCATATGAGAACCTTGCTGAGGAGGGATTGCAGCAATCCAGGGTAATGCTACATACACTCTACTATTCTAACTAACTAGTAACAATATTACTAGGTCAATGCACTGCTTGCCATTATGCCTGAACTTGATGATGGAATCAAGGGGCACCCCATGGGTTCTGTTGACCTAGGAGAGGGGTATGTCCTCCTATACAAATGGGATAGGCAGCCTTGGCTTCTGACTGGAGAGGAAGTGCATGTTATTAGTGAGTTCATGGGCCAAGGTCAACTGCTTCACTGCTTCAAATGATGAGCACACCTATGTCTTCCAAACAGTCAGATTGCTCAATCTCTGTGGCAAGAAAAACTCAAGACAGCAACACAAATCCATATCTCAAGGAATGTGAAGGTGAGTACAATATTGCTTGTGCTACTACTAGATAGTACTAACAATAATGTAGTTTATTTATGGTGGGTGGGAATGATTCAGAGAAGTACAATACTTCACCTGACTTGCTACAGACACAACCAAAGAAGACATGGATGTCAATGAAGCATGGCAATTCAAAGATATCACCCCCATTCAGCTCTATTCTCTCCTGGATGAACTGCTTCTGAAAAATTTGTTGCACACATTTGTTTCATCAACACTTACTCATGAATTCATCATTGTGCAAGTCAAGTCAATCAAGAGCATAGTTGGAATGATACCACACTGTCTTAAACACCCATCTGATCTTATAGAAGACTGCTTTTTTTTGCTGGAAAAACCAGGGCTCAACATTTCTCAACCTGGTATACCATACAGTGTCTATCAAGATCAGGATGATCAGGATGCAGAGGAGTAGATATATCAAGTTCTTTATTAGTACACAACAAAATTAATGTGGCAGGACAGCTGTACAAGAATGGTGTGGTATGCAAGAAAATGGAGCCATGCAAGAAAAAAAATATGATGGTATGCTGCAATGAAACAAGTCATACAAGAAATGTAATGTAATGGTAACCTGAACCCTAAGAAGCCTCCAGCTTGGCACACTTGGGGACAGGGCTTGCAGGTGTATGAAGCATCTTCCTCTTTGTGAACTGCATGGGGATATCCAATGGGTCAAATGGAATGATGCAGTAGGCCCAAGGCTTAGTTGAATGGAGTGCATCTGGGTTTGGGTTTCCAGTATGGCAGGAAAGGACACAACAGGGAGAAACAGATACAGGCTCAAACCTACAACATGTCAGATAGTGAGAAATATGATGTGGTGTGGAATGCACTTTAAGGGATCACCAAAATCTCTGGATGCAAGGTCAAGCTTAGGATCAGCATTCTCAGCCTTGATGGGTTCTGCCCTGGGTGACTCAGCCTCCTCCCCATCCCTAAGTACTGAGAGCTTGTTCCAGATGGCATCCAATCTGCAGCTTGCATCATTCACCTTGCCAAACACCTCTTGGATACCAATGGTTCCCTCATATGCTATCCATAGGGATGCACAAGTGGCCTTGAGCTTGGAGCTAGCCTCTTCAACTTGTTCCAGCACTTCTTTTTCCAGGGTACCCTTCCTCTCAGGAGGGAGACTATTGCTAATGGTGTCAGTGCTTTGCATAATAGGTGGGGATGCTTACATGTTATTAACAGTGTCCTTGAGGTGGAGGACAACCTTTTTGACACCAGGTGACAGAATATTGACTGAAAAAAAGTGAGTGTCCCACTTAGACAGGGAGCTGGTGACCTTGACATATATAACATTGTCTGCTACATTGAGAATATGTGTGCTTGGAGTTGACAACATGTACAGTTAAGAGATGAGAGCATTGTCAATTAGAGTTTGTGTTGGAATATGCCAGGTAGTGCAATTAGGAAGGAAGCTAGTAGCCTTAGTCTTGGTTTCTACTACTACCTTTCTCCATACCCATACCCCATCCTCAACAACATCAGCAGCAATGATGTCATCAATTTTGACATCCAATGAGTCCACTGTATTGCTGCTGAATTCCTCATTGCCCACAAATACCACATTCCAGTCATCTTTCCCCTTGCAGCATGTCCCTGACATGAATTTCTCACAGGGAAATGACATGTCAATGACTTCATATCCAATGTTTATGAATGTAAGTGTCAGAACTCGGAGCCTTACAGTCTGAGAAATGTCAAGCATGACTGCAGATATGTTTACTTGATGTTGTTTCACTTTGATTTGACTTGACTGATCCAATTTACTATTCATTTGTTACAATGTACCTTGCCACATAGTTCTGGTACAGCTCTCTGAGCTCATTCCATGTAGGATATTTAGTTTGTCATGTTCTGACTTGAACACCTCAGCCTTCATCTCCAAAGCTGAGGTGAGACCTTTATCTGTCATTTACTACAAGTACAATACTAATTATGTTGTCTAGCTTCACTCATTGTACTCATTATTAGGTATTGAATATATCAGCCTTTGTCTCTGAAGCTGAGCTTCACTCATTGTACTCATTATTAGTGTCCCACTGCACCTCGTAACTCTGATAGTAAGTCCTCTCTTGGTGCACTTAAGCTAATTGAAGCCTTTGTTTTAGAGTGCATATAGTCACAAATCAAAGCAGATAAACATTTTACAAGAGTGGACAAAGTTCCTAGAAGCATGGGTAATAAAACTTACTGTAGAAAACAATACCCTCAGGTGTGTGAATCTATTTTTATTGCTCAGTAGCTAGTATCAACTATCTAATAGGACACCATTCCAGTGCCTGGCAGGCTCTGTTGGGTTATGAGAAGTGGACCCTTGCCAGGTCAATGCCAGTACCCCATTTTCTCAGGCATCAAAACCAAAGGAGGAGCCATGCCCAACTCAGGAGAACCACCTGTCAATCCAGTTTTGGTACTGAGAAGACTGGGACAAGTATCTTGAATCCCCTGAAGGACAAGGCAGTAAATGAGGGACCTTAGGATACCTTGAGGACAAAAAGAGAGACCCACCATCAGACCAAGTGGCCAAAGTGATTCAAAAGGCTCTCCATGGAGGCTGGGCAGTGTTGACATGATAACTATTCACATCTACAGGTCATATTAGTTGACCACTATATTTCAGTCACATTATTATTGATGACTTAGGATACACGTGACTGGTTATCACAGATACCTGGATATCATATGGAACTGTACTATTGGTATCCTTCTTTCATGTTCTACAATGTTCTATCTCCATATAGATAGTTACTCCTTCCTTAAGTAGTAGTTGTAGTTACAATGCTCCAGATTTACTCCATGCACACAGACCATGTACAGTACATATATATACTGTACTCAAGGGCCTTTGTCCCTCAGTTTGAATCTCATATTCTCTCATCTCTACTGAGCTCTCAAGTCCTCAATACTTGATCACTCTACTTAGCAACTACTTGTTCTTTGTCAACTCAAGCACAAACCTCCAGGTGAGCCAGAGTCACTGCACTACTTCCTGCCCCTAGTTTGTTAGGTTATGAGCCCCACCAGGCTCTGACATGATAGATGATTGTATTCAGCCTAATGGGTGATTCCCCAATTCAATCTGTCATGCTTAGCTGGCTGGTGGACTTGTGCTTTGCAGTTACTTTTGAGTTACAGTATATAGCCTTCGCTCTTACTTTAGCTTTGGCCTACTGGTTGTTAAATGACAATGTTCCTTTTGGTGTCATACCTCTCTTCACTTATACAGTCTACCTTGCTGTTCATGTTGTATCCCTCTTCTGGTGGAGAGATGCCCCAGTGGCACTCCCACATCCAATCACTCCTGCTCTACCTCCCGATCAGGACTTTCATCCAACCTTTCAGGGATTGGAACCATTTCCCCTTGGGGAGAACAGTTATCCCATGGGCTTTGATCAGTCTCCACCTCTCTTCAATTGGGCTATGCATGCTTTTAGGGATTATGACTTTAACCACTTTTACAATTACCTTCTGGTTATCATGTGGTTTGTCTTCCCACAACTGGACTTCTGGTTACCACAGCAATATTATATGCAGCAAACCTTCTCAGTTGCACAGCAGCTTGGGATCAGCTTTGCTGAATCCTTTAGAACATACATGTTCTATGCCCCTTGCAGAGCCTTACCTGATCATGTCCTGTTCAATGATCTCACTCCCTTTGATCTGTTTCTCATGTGACATCATCTCTCTAGAAATGATCTCCAGTTCTTTGATGAACAATTCGCAGAACTTGTCATCAAATTTGGTGTTCAGAATGGACTTTATGCCCCTTCAGGTGATCAGGGAGAGACATGGGTCCAAGAAGACCAGGAGGATGGACAGTTGAGCTGGGATGCCCTCCCAGATTTGGACAGTATTCAACTTGATGGATCTATCAATCAGGGATTGGAGGAAGAAGCAGGGATTAGGAGAAGAGGAGTTGAGGGAAAAGGAAAAGGACATGCCCTATAGGTGTGGCCTTAGGTGGTCTAACTTTGTAGATGCAACTGAGCCAGATTACTTGATAGCAGGTATTATGTCTGGAGGAGCAAAGACTAATTGTGTCTTTGCCAAGACCTTCTACCACAAGGCCTCTCAGTCCCCTCTTCCCTTTATCACCTTATCTTTCTCAGCACTGGAAAACCCCTTCATGGAGATTCATTGGCTTTTTCACAGTTCCTATGAGGCACCATTGGCTAAACTGACATGGTACTCCACCCCTCACAGTATTGTGAACTTTTGTGGTTTTGACCTTCCAGCTCTTAACAATGAAGACCCCTCATTACTTACTGTCCCAGCCTTCTGGATCAATACCCATCCAGATGAATACTCACCAGGTTCAATCTGAGTTCACCCTCTTTGGGATCCTCAACCATTTAGAGGAGCAATTCCTGCTGTCCACACCTGGAACAAGTACCTCAACACTCACTTTAGGGGAGCGTTTAAGAGAGGAGCTTCAAACAAAAGCTCTTACCTACCCTTGTGCTTGGACCAACAGTCAGACACCCATATTGGTATCTGGCTTTTGCAAGTCATTAACACATGATCTGATCCTAGGGTTCAAGCCCATCTGGACTCTCTCAAGGCCTGCTCTCTCTCACCAGTCCATGGTATTGCCTGGTGGCCTGGCAATGTCACCAGTAACCATCCTCATGGACTCTCGTCTTGGCAGCTCAACCTCTGTCAAATCAACCTCCTTCCTGTCCTGGAAGATGAAGGCTCTGATTTCATATCTTAGGGTCAATCCCAGAGAAATGGAGGGTGCCTTCAACATGGTACTCCATTATACCTATCTGAGTCCAACTTGGATAGAACAGCTGTATTCCAGAGGAGGAAGAGTGTACAATGATCTTTTGGACTTATCAATGGTCTCTTTACATACCTTTGCTAACCCCTCTTATCTCATGATTCACTTTCCATATGAAATCTTTCCTGTTTTGCTCTTGGAAATGACTAACTTGGAATTGTTGGGGATCCAACTCCCCAACTACCACTATTGTTCTGACTATGATCTAGGATGCTTCTTTGACCTTAGGCTTCCGGATCCAACTCTGGTTGTAAGACCTATTGTCACTAGACCTAGGATTCCTCCTAGAGTCATTCCTGTGGTACTGGTTCCAGTTATCATTCCTTGACCTTTAGTCTTGATTCCAGATATGGACAATTCTTTCTTTGAACTATTGCTCTTACATGATTTGTAGCTATGGCAGATGATGTTATGATCTCATTGTTCCATGTACACTTTCTCTTGTTTCATTCTCATTTACATCCAACAGACACTTTGTGGACATCTACTGTATGTTTCCTTCTTCTTTTTCCCTTTGTTTTACTATATGCATGTACCAGGAATCCACCCTTCAACATTTTCTGGTGGATTACCCCTATCTTTCCACATGATTGCAATGCATCACATCACAGAGAACTGGACTCATCCATACATGGCATTTTCAATGCCTGAGTCATAGTGACACAGACTGACTAGTTCCTAGTACTATAACTAGGTGTACTATGATTGTAGCACTTTACTTTTATGGATTTCTCTTGTAGTATAAAGAGAGAGCAGAAGATGGAATTCCTCTCCATCTTTTGTCTCCTTTGCAATTTACCTCTTACTGCTTACTTGTACCAACTGAGGACAACAAGCCTCTAAGGGCTCTGAGTGAAGAGATCTTGGTCACAAGGCTATTGAACTGCTGAACCTCAGTATCACAGTCCAGGACTGCTTAGGGTTAGGGTTAGGGCAATAGGCACCAGTTCTGAAGGCATTACAGTCTCCAACTGTAACAGAAGATGAAAGATCATCGTCAACATCATCAGCATCCTCCTACGTTGACACTCTGATGTCCTCCTACACCAGTCAACCCTCTGTGACTCTCCCATCGCACGTCAAACCTCTGTTGGCCTTGCACCACAGTCAAGCCCCTATACTGGCTAAAGGTGTAGTCATTTTTACTCATCACACCAACTACCTAGCACTATACACTCACATGAGAAGTACCTGCTAGTCACCCTCTTCCTAGCCCACCATGGTTAGAAAGTTCTATGTCAGGTCGAGCTCTTCCTCTGGAAAGTTCCAACCCCCTGTTCCCAAGTGAACAAGTCACCCATCCAAAGGCTTCAGCTTAGGACTTAGCACTCCCCTGCCTCTGGTTTCTCATGAGACCAAGGACAACTCTACTTCCAAAATCATGCAGCACATGCCAGGAGTCTTCCTTGCTGATACTTCTTTCCCCATTCATGTCGACATCAACCTGCCATTGGTGTCACTGAGCTTCTCAATGTACCAAGAGCTGAAAGAACCCAATTCGGATAACGACTTGCTCAAAATGCCAACTGTTGATTCATTATCACATTCGATAATCTCAGATATTCCCATCCCAGATATTAAACAACAAGTTATGGCTGACCAATTAGCAGATGCCTTTGGAGGCACTATGATTCAGGATCCCTTTGTGGGTCAAAGGCCATTGCCAGCTGAAATCATTTACTGGTACAGAACCTAGGTGTCCACTACTGCCAAGAAGGGTAAAGGCCATGCTCAAGGACCAGGAGATAGTGGTCACAACTCTATGAGTGACAGTAAGGCCAAGGGCAGAGAGTTAGGACTAAACAAACCGGCTGTATTCAACAGCAACCACCAGGCATACTCAGGATGGATAGTCTCAGTAAAAGTCTATCTGGGTATGAATGCTCAGATCTGACACCAACAAGAAAAGGATCAGCTTCATCCTTTCCTTTATGGACAAGGGCTTGGCCCTGTCATTCAAACAGTTGTACATAACTAATGCAATGACAGAAAACAATGGAGTTCATTTCTATGACTCACTCAAACAGTTCAAGAAGAAACTGGAAGATTGCTTCCAGATCAGTGACATTAGGTCAATGGTGCTAATAACACTGTCATCAATACAACAAGGGAAGCATTCTCTTGATGAGTACATTACTAACTTTGAGAATCTGCTAGCCCAAGCTGGACTGCTAGAAGACAATACAGCAGCCATGACTTTCTTCAGGAAGGGTTTACACCCATCAATCAGCCAAAGAATACTAGGATTGGGATTAATCCCATCCATGGTCTCCAAATGGAAAGAGGCCACAACATGTGTCTGTGCCTCAATGGCAACACTTCAGATGTACAAAGGAAAGGCCTCCAACTCTGACAAAAACTTCTTGTGGAAGAATGAGGGCTACAACTCCAAGCTGAGCCACTATTCACCAAGGAAGGACCCAAATGCAATGGATGTGGACTCCGCAACCAAAGATGGAAAGCAGAACAACAACAACAACAACTACCAGCAGAGAGAAACACAAGTATGCTACAACTGCAACAAGGAAGGGCATCTCGTGAAGGACTGCCAGGTGCCCAAGAAAGAACCGAAGACTAGGGCTGCAAGGATTGAGGAAATGAAAAAGGAGTTGGCATGTCTAGAAGGTGAGGACGCACCATCTTCCTCTTCCAGTGCACCCTCCAAGGATTTTTAATGGGGTGAGCTTCTGCCATGGCTCGTGCCCCCTCTACTGAACAAAATTGTACACTACAGTTAGGAATTGTTGAAACAGATGTATGAACAACTTATAAATACGAAAACAATTTATGTGTCACATCTATCAATGGGTCAGCCTACCTAGTGGAATGTGGCAACTCCCTGATCAAAACACTAATTGACTCTGGCACAGAGACAAATATAATCAATCAAAGGACAGTCAACAAAGAACACTTATTGGTGTGAAAAATTGAGAAGGCCTGGAACCTTTGAAGTGTCACCGGCAAAACCAATCAAATGATTGACAAAATCATGACCTTTGTCATGAGAATATGGGGTAAGGAAATGCAGATCAGGGCTTACATGGCCACAATGGGTAATGGAGAAGGCCTCCTACTCAGGATGCCCTGGCTCAAAGAACATAACCTGATCATCAACTGGCTAACGAGGAAGCTAATCTCATGGGGCCAACAGGATCCAACTCCACCCAAAATAACAAGAACATCAATCTCTACCAAAATCAAAGCAGCAGTAAAAAAAGCAGAGGTAAAACTTCCGAAAGAATACCAGGAGTTTGTGGAAGTCTTTTCTGAAAAGGATGTCCCTCTTCCAGAACACCACCCATTCCTAGATCACGAGATCAAGCTAAAGGAAGGGTTTGTACCGAAGAAAGGGAAAATTTATAAGTTCACTCTGGACCAACTGACAGAGTTAGACAAGTTTTTAGATGAAAATTTGGCCTGCAGCAAGATACAGCCATCAAAGTCTCCCCAAGCTGCCCCTGTCTTCTTTGTAGGAAAGAAGGATGGAAAACAAAGACTAATCCAGGACTATAGATACCTGAACAAGCACACAGTACTTGACTCCTATCTGCTCCCTGACATCAAGGAGCTCCTAGATGAACTTGCCAGCTCAAGGTACTTCACCAAGTTTGACATTCGATGGGGGTTCACCAATATCCAGGTAAAAGAAGGCAATGAGTGGGAAAGGAGCATTCGTAACTCCAAGAGGGCTGTTCAAGCCCCTGGTAATGTTCTTTGGTCAGATTAACTCACCACCAACTTTTCAGAGGTATATGAACACAAAGTTTGGTACTATGATCCATGGAAGAAGAAGCATCATTTTCATGGATGATGTGACAATCCATGCAAAAACAAAAGAAGAACTCCACAAAAGGGTCAAAGAGTTCCTTCAAATTGCTCAAAAGGAAAACCTTTGGTTGAAGATCTCAAAGTGCACCTTTGAGACCAAAGAACTAGATTTTCTGGGGTACATAATAAAAGAAGGTTCTTACAAACCTTCACCAGTAAAGATTAAAGCCATCAGCAAGTGGAAGGTCCCATCATTGCTGAAGGAATTATGAAGTTTCTTAGGTTTCTGTAACTTCTACAGAATGTTCGTTCAAGGTTTCTCTCAAATCGCACAACCCCTCCACAATCTGAGCAAGAAGAACACCCCATTCACCTGGGGCAATGAACAACAAGAAGCATTCAAAACCTTAAAACACAAATTAACTTCAGAACCAGTTCTACACCTACTGGACTTCAAAAGGCCTTTTATTATCCATACTGATGCCTCGCAACTCAGTACCAGAGCAGTCCTCAGTCAAGAAGGGCCCAACAAAAAACTACATCCATGTGCATTCCTTTCACAGTCACTGAATGGTGCAGAGCAAAACTACCAGGTCTATGACCTGGAACTCCTCACAGTCATCCATGCTCTAAAGGAGTGGTGGACATATCTGCTAGCACCTGTAGCACCCACAATGGTCTACACAGATCATCAAAATATGATGTACTTCTGAGAACCCCAGAGACTAATGCCTCACCAGTCCCACTGGCAGGCCACCTTATAATCTTTCCCCCTGCAGTTAGTCTACATCAAGGGGAAAACCAATATTCTGCCTGATATGCTCTCATGTATGGCAAATTTCGAAGCCGAGGAGCAGCCCCCTACCACATTGCTGCCAGAATCTTTATGGTTTGTGGCTGAAGGGGGGGTGAAGATTCAAAATCCATGCATCTCACGCTGTTTCAGTGGCATATCACTGCAGAACCATATAAATCCTGACACCCCACAGGTTCTTCTGAGAGCTGTGATGGATAGGCACCCACCTGAGGAACTCTCAGAGACTGCCATCATGAACAAAAAGGTCTACACCCTCTCCAAAGAACTGATGGATAGTATATGGAAGGATATGGAACATCTATGGATAAAGGAATTAGAAAACAAAAACAATGCAAAAGGAAAAATCTACATAAATGAAAGTAGAAGAAAAGAAGTGTTATGAGAGTACCACAACATTTGACCCACAGGCCATCCTGGAGTAAAGGTGATGATGAAGAAAATGATATGACATGTCTACTGGCCATGGATGCACACTGATATCCAAGCCTACATTAGAGGCTGCACCGTCTGTCAAGCCAACAAAGTCAACATGCATCCAACAACTCCACTGATCACCCCTCATGATGTGTCACGGTCCCCCTTCCCTTTTAAACAGATCTCAATTGACTTGGTCATGGATCTGCCCAACTCACATGGCAATGACACCATACTCACTATTGTCAATCAAGGATTGACAAAAGCAGTAATATTCTTACCAACCAACAAAACAGTGGACTCCATGGGAATAGCTAACCTTTTCCACATGCATGTTTACCCCAGATTCAGAGTCCCCAAGGCTGTGATATCCAACAGAGGCCCCCAGTTTGTCTTGGCTTTCACCCAGGACCTCTACACAGCAATTGGAATCAAAATGAAGGCCACCACCGCATACTGGCCACAGTCAAATGGCAAGGCAGAGCAAGTCAACCAGGAGGTTGGCACCTTCCTGAAAATGTACACAGGGCATGACCCAGACAACTGGTCTTGATACCTGGCCAATGTGGAGTTCATTCACAACTCCCGCATTCATTTCACCCACGGGCAGATGCCCTATTACCTCCTGTACAGATATGAACCCACCCCTTATCCAACAGACCCGATCACACATGCTCCTCTTTTGGAGGAATGACTCAAAAAACTCATGGCGGCATGCAATGTGGCAATCATTTCTCACAAAAATGTGCAGGAAGTGATGCTAAGGAAGCACCCAGGACAGGGATATTCAGAATTCAAAGTCAGAGATAGGGTATGGCTGGACGTGACCAATCTGCATTTGGATGTCCCATCAAGGAAGCTCGCCCCAAGAAGGTATGGCCCCTTTGAGATAACTGAAAAGGTTTCCCTGGTCAACTACTGATTGGAGCTCTCAAGAGCTTGGTGCATCCATGATGTTTTCCACACCAGCAAACTGACTCTGTACATCACCACCTCTATCAATGAGAATACCCCAGTCCCAGCTCCTCCCCAAATCATCAACAGGCACAATGAATGGGAAGTTGAGGCTATTCTTAAACACAAAACCCATTGTTGAAAGCGGAAGTACCTGGTAAAGTGGCAAGGGTATCCAGAATCGGAGAATACCTGGGAGCCAGCTCACAACCTTAAAAATGCCCCCCAGCTCCTCAGTAATTATCAGATCACCCACCACCTGCCACTCACCTTCCTGCAAGCAACAACAACCCTGTAAATGTCTTCTGGATATGCCACCCCCAACAACCTTCATGAAGATGTCTACCAGGGGCTTCTCAACTTATTACCCACCAATGACCTTGCTGACCCACATCTCACAGTACCTGCCCCCTGTGTGTGCTCCTCACAACGTAGCCACCACCAATCCATTTGCAACCCCTGAACACCTACAGCCCACACAGCTCCCCCAGTCTCCTTGGCCAGTCTACCTGCCAAAGGAACATCTGGGCAGCACAAACCCCAGGTTGTACCCCCTTTCCCCCCTTCTGTCACCTTCACCACTGCCCACAAACTGACCCCATATTATCACTCAAGCTCCAACAACTCATCTGCCTATGACATTTTTCCTGCCCACCCCCACATGCAGTCAAGTGAGCCAACCATCAACCAATTTGTTGGCTACATGCGGGTGCTTAATAACTTCAAGTTGTGGGACACTCTCAGATGGCGAGCACCTGCAGAGCATGAGTGTCTATGGCTGTTGTCTCAGGTCTTCTGGGACACAGAGCAAATTGTGTGGCGCATAAGTGAAACAGTAATTGCAGAGCTTGCAAATATCCTGATGATGGAAGGAGAGGTGAAGGTCACTGAAGAGGACATAATAATGGCAATGGAGGATCAGAAGGGATTGATAAGAATGGTGCATGATCTTTTTGGCCCTGGACTACTAATCACCTTTGATTCCTTTCTTGAGCAGTATCGAGGAAAGACCATGGCTCTTCCCACTGGTCATCCCACACTACTGCAGCCTCATGCTGACTCCTCAATGAGCACAATGCCCAACATGCTGAAGGTGAGCCCACCTGGGACGAAATTGCCCACCCATACTGGTGGACCTCTCATCAGATGGAGATGATTCTCCAGTCCCTAGAATCTGATCCACTTGCCCCAGTCTTGTACCCTCCACTGCCATTCCCTCTGCCCCAGCAGTCACGATGGTATCAGCCACTGCTACCAGGGCCAGGCCCTCCATGTCCCACAACTCCTGACCTCCCCTCACAGACATTACCCCTGTACTGTCTGACCTGGCCAATAGCCTCAGGTATGTATGGGCTGCATCCACAATGGCTGATGCCATAGTGGCCCAAACTGGCAATAAGCAGTCCAACTGGAGCCAGTTCTTTATGGCAATCAAGACCAACACCATGAACCACCGGCTGTACAATGCCATTGCCACCATGGCCCCTCTGCTGGACCTTGCGTTTGCCCCAGTCCTCATCATGCCAGACCTCTGGTACTACCTCTCAGGCAAGAAGGACATCCCCCTCACACATCCACTTCACAGCTACCGATGCTTTGAATGCAACTGCTTTGGGCACTGGAGGTGGGATCATGATGAGACAAGGCCCTACTGGGAACCAGGCCTTCCCTTCACTGGCAGACATGGCAAGCGAGGTGCTTGACCTTGAGGAGGGGGTGATGTTATGATCTCATTGTTCCATGTATGCTTTCTCTTGTTTCATTCTCATTTACATCCAACAGACACTTTGTGGACATCTACCGCATGTTTCCTTCTTCTTTTTCCCTTTGTTTTACTATATGCATGTACCAGGAATCCACCCTTCAACATTTTCTGGTGGATTACCCCTATCTTTCCATGTGATCGCAATGTGTCATGTCATGGAGAACTGGACTCATCCATATGCAGCATTTCCAATGCCTGAGTCATAGCAACACGGACTGACTAGTTCCTAGTACTATAACTAGGTGTACTATGATCATAGCACTTTACTTTTATGGATTTCTCTTGTAGTATAAAGAGAGAGAGCAGAAGATGGAATTCCTCTCCATCTTTTGTCTCCTTTGCAATTTACCTCTTACTGCTTACTCGTACCAACTGAGGACAACAAGCCTCTAAGGGCTCTGAGTGAAGAGATCTCAGTTGCAAGGCTATTGAACCACTGAACCTCAGTATCACAGTCCAGGACTGCTTAGGGTTAGGGTTAGGGCAATAGGCACTGGTTCTGAAGGTGTTACAGTCTCCAACCATAACAGACAAAAAATCTGGCTTCATGAAAAATATTACAATTTTTGACACAACCAACTACCCAATCTGGGCAATTTCAATCAAGAACTTCCTATGTGTTCAAGGAACTTGGTTGGTAGTTAACAGTACTACCACTTGACCTCCCACCACAGCCATTGCTGCAGGACAGCCTGACCCTCTGCCAACCATGGAACAACTCACATGGGATGCTCTTGACTTGAAGGCTCTTGGAGCCATTATGGGCCATTGCAAGCCAATTGTCCAAATCAAAATGGACAGGTTTGCAACTTCCCACAAAGTGTGGGAGTCATTACTAAACACTTATGGCAAACCCAGCACTACCAGAGTTTATGTGCAGTTCAAGCACACCATGAAGATCTCAATTAGTAACAGGGAAGATCCTCTTCCTAAAATTACCAAGATCAATAACTTGTTTAGTTTCCTTGCCTCCAATGGCATGCCCTTACCAGAGTCTGCACACACCATGATTATCATGGCTGCTCTCCCATCTGATTGGGAAATTTTCATGACATCTACACTCGCAACTCTTCCGGTCACCCTACCTGCAGGGCAACAGGGTCAAACCCTTACTGTTGACATGATTCTTCCACATATCAAGGAAGAATACTTACATCACCATGGAAGAACTCAACTTCCTAGGATGACTGATAATGTTGCAGGCACTTCTGCCCAGCATGCACAACAGAACCAGTGACTCAAGTGTCACAAATGTGGTAAAGGTCATAAGACCAAGGATCATTGGGAGGAAGGCAAACCTCCCACCATTAACTTACTGAAGGCACAGGAAAAGAAGAAGGAAAGGAAGGGGAAAGGAAAAGGAAAGGGAGGAGTGGGCAAGGCCCCCTCTGATAAGGCGAAAGGGAAGCAGAAAGCTTCCACCCAAGAGGTCAATGAGGCTCAACTTGAGCCCTATACTTCTGACGACAACAACTCCATCAACCAAGTGTATGCAAACTCCAATATTGCAGAAGTGGGTTGGTCTAATTCCTTCCCCTCTTCAGCTCCCAGTTCTTCTCTCACTATTCAAACTAAGGTTCAGAGAGAAATGGAGCATGATAGAGTCTGGAACAGTATTAGAACCTATAAAAACCCTTATAACACTTCTTGTAACAACAGACAGTTTCCTCCTGCACAATATGACTCTGACTGTGAAGGAGCAGCAGGTTTTTATGCTTACATGTTAGACTGCAAAGGATGTCATCAATGAAGAAAAGAAAAGGACAACCATCTTTGGCTAATGGATTCCAGAGCAACAAGTCACTCCACCCCTTTCAAAAAGGATTTCCTTAGCTATGTCAAATTCAAACAACCAATCCCAGTAGGAACAGCTGGGAGTGAGAAAATATACTTTCCAGGTATAGGGACTGTTTCATTTAATGTAACACTAAATGGAAAACAGGAATGACAGACACTATGAAATGTCTTCTATTCACCCTCAGGAGCAAAACATATCCTTTCCATACCATCCCTTACCACTGGACTGGGCTACACCTTTCAAGGTGATAAAACCCACACTTGAATCTACAACACATGAAAAAGACTCTTCCTCAAAGGCACTCACATGTTTCACAGCTCCAATCTTCACTGGTTTACAGGAAAACCTATTGGGAAACATGATCAAAGATTGGTTCTTCTAGCATGTTTGGACAACAAAAATATTAACACATTCTTATCCCTATTTGCTGTTGAATATTCCAACATCTACAAACTATGGCATTCAAGGTTTGGCCATCCAAGTGATCAGGTAATGTGGAAAATTCCCAACCATACTACTGGTCTTGATCACATACCACCTCAACCTAAACCTTTCCCCTGTGGCAAATGTCTCATTGGAAAAATGCATAACTGGCCCTTCTCTCCTTCATGGACTAGAGCAATGGAGCCTTTAGCATTGATCCACATGGATCTTCTGCAATTTCCAATGGAATCTTATTATCATCATGTTTACTGTCTCACCATCATTGATGACTTTAGTGGCTATGGTACTACTCTTCTGCTTCAAGCAAAGAGCAATACTGCCAAGTCCTTCATTGATTGGGCTTCTTGGGTAGAATGCCAAACTGGCTATTCCATTAAATTGGTTTGTTCCAACTGAGGGGGGGAATTTATGGCAACCACCTTCAAGGAGTTTTTACTCTCTAAAGGGATTACTCACCAGTTATCTGTTGCTGATACTCCTCAGCAAAACGGTCAAGCAGAACAATTCAACAGAATGGTTATGGAGAAAGAGGAAGTACTCCAACATGCAGCCTGTTTACCCAAGCACTATTGGAACTTTGCTTTACTCACAGCAGTCTTTGTCCACAATCATACTCCACTTCAATGAATTCAATGGAAGACACCATAGGAGCTCTTTCTGAAGAAGAAACCAACCATTTCTTATCTTCAAGTCCTTGGTTGTCTAGCCTATGTCTTCATACCAAAGGATCAGCAAAAGGACAAGCTCTCTTCAAAAGCCAAGGAAATGTTATTCCTTGGATATCCAGAAGGAACCAAAGGATACATATTCCTATGCCAGAACAAAATGATTTATATTTCCACCACTGTAACATTTGTCAAGAATATGTTTCCCAACTGTCCTGTAGAGAAGTTATGAGACAAAATTGATATACCTCTCCTGGCATCTGGTCCTTCAGAGGACTCTTCTGATGATCAGGATGGAGACAAGCCTGATCAGCCCACTCCAGGTCCCAGACCACCCACTCCAGATTTTAATGACAACAATCAACCTAGGCCTCCTACTCTGAGTCCACCCCAACACAGGCAGTATCCACCTCCAGTCACTGTAGAGGATATAACAGATAAAGAGGAACCTGATTCTCCAGAACCAGAGCAACTAGGTCCAACACCTGGACCATCCTCACCTGCCTTACCAACAAGACATGAACATTTGGATCATATTCAAATCCCAAACCCTGCATATTTGCAACCATCTCCACCACCTTCTCCACCAGCTCAAGAAACCCCTAGTCAAGGTTTTCCTGGAAGAAGAAGACATGAACCTCATCCCATTCCAACATTTATTCCTCCTGTTCATAATCATAACCTTCCACTGTTTCTTGAAAGACATCCATCTGAAGCTCCTGACCCATCTTATCCTCCTGCCCCTTCTGCTCTAAGAAGATTGGCTCATGTACCTGTCCCAAGGGTTATACCCAACAATGTTTATGGAGACAAACTGCCAGCTCAAGTAGAAAGAGAGTCAGATAGAAATTGGGAAAGAAATCTCAAAAATCCTCCACCACCTTCTCATGAACCACTAAATATCAATGATCTCTATGAGGATCCACAACCTCAACCACTTTCAGAGCAAGGGGGAGACATCAATTCTCTTATTCACAAACAGGGTAAAGGTTTCATCAAATACAGTGGCTCAAAAAACTGTCTGCATGTTTGCATGTTTTACATTATCTATGACCAAACGCAATAGCCCCTAACTCTAGCCCTAACCCATGAGTGTATGGAATAACATACTTACTCTTGGCTTTCTATTGGTCCAAGAATCAACTGATGTGGATAAGAACTGATAGAATAGCAGCCATTTGAAAATGACATGTCATGCAGACAGTTTTTTGACTTTACAAAAATCCAACTATCTAGTACTTGGTATGAGCTCCTTTGGCCTTGATAATTGCTTCAACCCTTCTAGGCATGCTTCCTATCCATTTTTGACACTCTTCCACAGAAATCTTCCCCCACTCCACTACCACCCTTTCCCACAATTGATGAACTCCTGTAGAAGCACTCTCATAACCTAAGAGAGATTTTTTGAGGTGATTCCAAGAGTGTTCAATTGGGTTGAGGTCTGGAGATTGTGCAGGCCAGTCTAGAAGCTTGATATCTTGCTCTTCAAACCATTTCTGGGCTCTTCTAGAGGTATGCTTGGGGTCATTATCTTGTTGAAAGATAATGTCATCTTCTGGAATTCCAGATTCCTCCATGCTTTGAAGCAACCCTTGCTCCAAAATGGCCACATACTGTTCATCCCTCAACCTCACTCAAGACCCTAACACCATTCCACCCTACCCTATACATCCCCAAACCATGAGTGAACCTCCTCCAAACTTGACTGTACCTTTGACCTCTCTGGAAATAAGCCCTTCACCCTTCTTTTTCCACACATACTCTTGTCCATCTGACCCAATCCTGTTGATTTTGGTCTCATCTGACCATATAACTCTTTTCCAGTCCTCCACAGTCCAATGCTGATACTTGAGAGCAAAGGCTAACCTCTTCTTCTTGTGACCAGTAGAAAGCAATGGCTTTTTTTTCTTCACCACAGCCTTCAATGAGGCTTCTTTGAGGGTATTCCCCACTGTCTAAGAAGAAACAGGACTATCAACAATAGAGTTGATGAAATGAGTGGCTTGAACAGCATTTTTGACCTTGCCAGTAAGGATTTGCTGGACAATGGCCCTTTTGTTGATGGAGGAAAGCTTGGAAGGGTGACCACCATGAAGCCTAGGCCTCTCTGGTTGGATTTCCTGAAGAACCTGGGATACTGTAGACTTCCCTAGACCAGTCTATGAGGCAATCTTCCTAGTAGACAAGCCAAGAGAGGCAAGAGAGATGATATTTTGTCTTTGAGAGGTGGAAATGGATTTCATGATGATGATGAGAAAATGAGCAGAGGGTGGTGGGGTTTATATATGTTGGATCATACTCATTACATAAAGGTAACATAATAGAACCCTTGATGGATGTATGTAATGATATCACAGCATGCCAGGGTCAATATATATAATCAAAACTTTAAGTCAAACAACTGTCCACATGACATGTCATTTCCAAATGGCTGCTACTCTATCAATTCCTATCCAAATCACTTGATTCATGGACCAATAGAAAGCCAATAGTAGGTATGTCATTCCATACACTCATGGGCTAGGGCTAGGGTTAGGGGTTATCATGTTTAGTCATAACTAATGTAAAACATGCAAACATGTGGACAGTTTTTTGAGCCACTGTATCTCTTGCAGCAAGCAGTTTCAGAAGTACCAAAGCAGTACAAGGATGTTCTTCGTCTACCAAAGGAAGAACAGGACAAATGGAAGGAAGCAATGAAGGATGAGATCAAGTCAATTAATGACAGACATGTCTGGACTCTTGTTGATTGTCCCCCTGATCATAAATCTGTCAAATGTCATTGGGTTTTCACAAGAAAATCAGATGGAAGATATAAAGCTTGCTTAGTAGCAAAGGGCTTTTCACAGATATATGGAGAAGATTATGAAGAAACCTTCTCTCCTATAGCAAGGTTTGAGACAGTATGACTGCTCATGGCCTATACCTGCTCACAGGATTGGGAGGCTCACTGCCTCAACATCAAGACTGCATTCCTTTACAGAAAGCTTGATGAAGAAATCTATATGGAACAACCAGAAGGCTTCATAACTCCAGGAACAACAAACAAGGTTTATCATCTTTTGCATGCACTTTACAGCCTGAAGCAAGCAGCATTAGCATGGAATGATGGACTCCACAAATCCCTACTGAAACTAGGTTTTATTTGAACCAAGTCAGACATGGGAGTTTATGTCTACAAGACTAAACAAGGCCTGGTTATCTTTGTCATCTACATCAATGATGTTCTCCTCCTTTCATCCTCTGCTAAACTCCTGAAAGATAGGAAAGAAGCTTTTATGAAGATTTGGGAAGTACAAGATATGGGAGAAGTGAAAGAGTATCTTGGCATCCAGATTTCAAGAAATTGCAAGGATAAAACCATGACTCTTCACCAACAACCCTACATCCAGAAAGTCTTAAAATGCTTTCAAATGGAACAATGTCGCAGTGTATGAACACCATTACCTAGTGGCTATGTCCCTACTCCAACTCCATCTGGATACACCTCTACACCAGCCTTATGGCAGAAGTATCAGCAGGTTATTGAATCTTTGCTCTATGTCATGCTCGGAACCCATCCAGATCTAGCATTTAGCATGATACACATGTCACAATACATGTCAAACCCCACACAGCAACATCTAGACAAGGCAATGTATGTCATGAAGTATTTGTCCTCCACCAAGGACTTATCCATTCACTATTTCCAGAGCAAGTTATCTCTGGATTGCTATTCCAACTCAGGCTAGGCTGGAAACAGGGAGACTTATCATTCTACCTCTGGCTACTCCATGTTCCTTGGATGAAATCTTGTTTCCTGGTGATCTAGGTGACAACCTACAGTCACACTCAGCTCTACTGAAGCTGAATATATGTCCCTCTGTGATGCTGGACAACAGATCAAGTGGATTACCACTCTTTTCCAGGAATCCCATCTTCACTTCACCACTGTCATTCTTTTTGGCAACAACAAGGGTTCTATTCATTTAGCAAATAACCCAGTCATTGAAGGTCGTTCAAAGCACATCAATATCAAATACTATTGGCTTCATGAGTCTATCAAAAACAGAGACTTCAAACTGGACTACATGTCCACCAACCATCAAAGGGCAGACTCCATGACTCAGAGTCTTACCTGGCAGAAACATGACCATCATTGCTTGTTACTTGGCCTTTACTGAGCCAGTCTAAAGCAAGGGGGAGTGTTGACATGATAACTATTTGCATCTACAGGTCATATTACTTGACCACTATATTTCAGTCACATTATTATTGATGACTTAGGATACACATGACCAGTTATCACAGATACCCAGATATCATATGGAACTGTACTATTGGTATCCTTCTTTCATGTTCTACAATGTTCTATCTCCATATAGATAGTTACTCCTTCCTTAAGTAGTAGTTGTAGTTACAATGCTCCAGATTTACTCCATGCACACAGACCATGTACAGTACATATATATACTGTACTCAAGGGCCTTTGTCCCTCAGTTTGAATCTCATATTCTCTCATCTCTACTGAGCTCTCAAGTCCTCAATACTTGATCACTCTACTTAGCAACTACTCATTCTTCATCAACTCAAGCACAAACCTCCAGGTGAGCCAGAGTCACTGCACTACTTCCTGCCCCTAGTTTGTTAGGCAGAGCTCATGAATCAGCAGGTTGTGCCTACAACATGGGGAAGACTGTCTGCAAGCAGTTGCAAGTTTATTCATGATCTCATGGAAAGTGCTTACCCAATGTTCAAATTCACACATAATGGGTGGAAACTCAACTATCTGGCCAGCATGAGTTATCCTGCATGGCAGAAGACAAATCTGGACAACAATGGTAGGTGGAAGTTGAGGAAAGGCAAGGGACTGAAGGTTGAGGACAACAACAACAACAACAACAACAACAGCACAGATGAGATCAGTAAGAAACAAAAGTCCTCACACCATGCCTGCAAGTTGGAGGAACTGGAGAAGAAATTCAAAGGTACATGGCACATATATTCCCATTGATCAAGCTAACTTTGATATATAAGAGAGCTATCAGGGCAAAGACAATATACCACAGTCCTCTTCCTTGTCTTCTCTCTCTCCTCCCCCTTCCAACTCATCTGCTCTGCTGGGATCAGTACAATTGTCTCCCAAGCTATCCTCCAAGGATTTCCCACCAACAATGCAAGGTACATTGATTACTAGAAGCACTGACAACACATCTAGTGAGGTTGTTGCTCCTGCCCTATTCTGCAACAACATGGAGAAGCAGGGCATACCATGCAGTCTCAAAACTCCCACACCAGCCAATAATATATACATAAACCTGCTGTAAGTAACTCATATATACTAACACTGATACTGATAATAAGATATTCTAGTGATGCACTCACAGCTGCTGCCACCAAGGCATGAGAAATCTATCCACCTCCCTCTGTCAACATCTCTTCTGGCTCCACAGCAATGACCAAGATGCAACTGGGTGCAAGTCCCATCCTTGAATTGGCAGACACCATCCTACCAGCCATGATGTCAACAATACCCACAGTGCCTGAAGATAACCCAGCCGTGCTAGTGAGCAAGTTGACAAAGGGTAGTGGAAAGGCAAAGATGCACCCAGGTCCCACTAAAAACGGATGGTATGTTGAAGATTCGGCACACATATATCACTCATTCCTTCCCAGAAACCTGTGCACTCATCACTGGTGCAAGCAAATTCAATTGAGTGGATGTACAGAAGAGTTCCAAAGGTATTACAATGGCTTGACAGCTGAACAAAGAAAGATAAAAGCCAATCACTCATTTCATTCCCAGAGATGTTGATATAGAGAGTACAGACATATGATGATGAGGCCACAGTGTTGGTATGCATGCTACTTTACATTATATGCCACAGATTTAATGCTCTCGGACAGGTTGCAAGCAATAACTGGGACACGAAAAGCATTGGTAACAGTACTCTCCACTAGATTCATTCCCTCGCACGACCACACGATTCATCCAGACTGTATTCACTGTCGCATCTGCCTTCCTGGTCGCCTCAAGCTCCCACCATCTGTTTCATCACTCACAGCATTCGTTTCGGACGATCATTTGGACGCATTCCTCTCCATGTTTCATTAATTCGCAGCACTTGTTTCCAGTTTCATTGGAGTGTATAGACGAGCACTATTAGTAGCAGGGTATTAGCTAATCTGTATAGAATACCATTTGTAGAATGCAATGAGATTTCGTCATATCGGTGCATATTTTGCAAACAGCGCATGTACACTCGTAAGAATGATATATTGTCACATCTGAGAACATTGTATGATAAAACGCTCGAGTACAAATATATGAGTAGATATGATAAAATATGTTTTGATGCCAGATTTTAATATGTCGTCACACCAGACTCTGCCCCAGAATATCGCAAATATGATATTTGGCAAGGTTTCATAGGTAGATATGTTGATATATTACTTGCGCTCCCAGCCTCCCTCAGAATCATATCTCGTCACACCGGGTCACACCTGGTGATGTCCACTTTTCACTGGGGTTCAAACTCCGAACAGCGTGAGACATCCTTGGCAATGGATACCACCGAGTAACCCGAGTTTAATTACCTCCAAGGCTTATTATCACAGTTTCCGAACGGGCTCTTAGCTTTAATAGCTTTGGGTCGTTATTAATCTTATTTACCTATTACTCAGTAAGGCGCGTTAGAGTATCTTTACGGCAAAAGAACCGATTTATGGAGCCCTGCCTAGAACTGCGTGTTCCTATGCCGCCATCAAGCTTCAGCCCAAATTACCCTCGAAAAAGGTATCGGTTGTGGCCTCAATTTTACCGCAAACCGACCTAGGGAATCCAAAATCGTATCGGATTCCAAGGGGTATCGGATATATAGGGTATTGGTTAGGAGGGAGGCGACTGTACCTAGGCTACCTTAGGTTGAGAAGCCTTAGTTGAGTTCCTTGCACGGTAAAATGCCAATGCGTGCTCGACTGCGTCAAGAACGGGTTTCATAGCCTAATGGGTTATGATGAAGCCTGATTCATGTATGCCAAGACCAGAGGACGTACCACCTCAACAACTACACCGTCGACGCCCTCGACTTGTGCAGTCCGCACGAGCGCATCAACCTTTTCGCGTGTTCCTGAGAGGTAGCTAGCCATCTTTGCCGTTTTGGCGGCACGTTGAGCAGGTGAATGGAAGAATGAAGTGCTGGGTCCATCCGTGGGCGGGGGATAAGTAGCACTCCAAAACTGTCGGAGAAACTCGTTCGCAGCCGTCTGACATGTTGTCAACTGACGGAAAAGCACTGGAGGGAGTTCATCTGGACCAAATTTAGCCCAACGTCAAAATCAAGAGGGAAAACGACGTGTACTTTTCCCCGATTCCGTGTTCAACCGTGCAGTCACATTTTGTGTCATGGTCGCCACAGCGGACTCGGCGACCTTCGTCTCTATAGGCAACTGGTTGACGTGGACCTGAGCCAGTGTACACCAAATAAACTGTTGAACTCGCACCTTGGAAGCCTTGTCCCAATCGTCTAAACCTTGCCGAAATTCGGTGAGGGCCGCAGAGACATTGACACGCTTCCCAGGGATTTGCTCTGCT
Source organism: Scleroderma citrinum (assembly GCA_029372045.1). Classification (NCBI taxonomy): domain Eukaryota; kingdom Fungi; phylum Basidiomycota; class Agaricomycetes; order Boletales; family Sclerodermataceae; genus Scleroderma; species Scleroderma citrinum. The sequence goes on from JARFMN010000002.1 coordinate 1,727,667, forward strand.
GCAGTGCCACGCATGAGTTGCCCTTCAAAGTAACGCTGGCGATCCTGCATCTCAAGAAGGATGCCGGCGGATGATTCTGTGTCACAGAGGTCCTCTAACTCGATTTGTGAGAAGTTCGACTAGAATATTGAAGGATGAGCGGATGCAGTAGCGTTGGACAAGACATGGAGAATAAGGGGTAGTCACCTGGTCATCACCGTCAGTTCGCCGCCGCTTCGATGGTGGATCGTCTCCCCTTTAATTAGGAAGACCGAGTGAGCCCAGTGTCTTTATATGTATGATAAACTCACAGGGCTGAGTTGAGCAACCGTTCCGAATGATCGTTGAACTTGCGAATAAGTGGAAGAGCACCGCGTTGGCGACCTGCTTGCATTGTAATATCCCTTTCGTTGCCTGTCTATGGTACGGGTGAATAAGTTTCAGTAACACGGAGAGGAGACCACATATTGAAACGTACTTCGGCGTGATCCTCTAACGTAGCCCCAAGACTGATGTATAAATCTGCCACCTCTTGCCTGGGGCGTTTCGGTTCCATTTCTATTAAACGGAAACAGATAATGTGCCATCGGACATGAGTCAAATTCAAGGCCCAATGATGTAGCACAAAATGAAAGCAAAAAGGTAGCAGAAACCAACCATCGTCATCTTTCTCAAGATACTTGTCGAAAATTGGATCGTCCTTCACAACATGCTGCGTTGCTGAGGACCGTATGGACGCTCGGTGAGCATTGAAGAGCTTTGATTGAAAATAACGCTTCCAGAATTCAGCCTCTGACAACTAGAATTCATGGACACCCTTTGAACACCTCCTGGGCAACGAAGAAGGGACCAGAGACAAACCTTGCTGGGGACATTTTCGTTATATGCCTTGGCCACAACTGGATACTCGTCGAAGATATCGTGGACCAGTTGTGGGGTGATCACAATTTTCACTTCTCCGCCATCAACGGTCTGGGGCCGCGGGTCTACAAGCTGCCCAGATCGCCCACGCTTCTGGGCCTCCGTTGCTGCTTCCGTAAGTAATAGGTGCTTTGGAGATCCACGTCAGCACGTGTTAAGAGCAGACGCGATCATGATAATGCCACTGGAGGGTTAAGGAAATTGCATACCTCTCTACCCTCCCAAAACTCAGGCTCAGTAATCTGACCAGTCATAACGAGGTCTCTGTGTAATGCTAATAGTTCTGGGTTTGACATGAGTACTTTCTTCCTCAGTCTGAAATCGCTGGCTGCGTCTGCGCCAGTTACGATAGGTGACCTTCCATCGCTCACTACAGACGTTGCTCTGGAGATGGAGGTCCTGGACGGCGGGACTGTTGCAGGTGTGCCCGGATTTGAAGGAGCGAGGGATGCACTGGCAGTCACCGGGGGTTTGGGTACTGCTGCACTAGACACAGATGGAACAGTACTGGGCCCGCTGCGATTTCGACTTATGATGTTCGTCAACTCTGACTTGAACTTGTCTCTTTCCGAGAGTGCGATCGACTGGGGTTCCGATACGAAAGTGAAATTATGGCCGGCATCGTCGTTGACAAGACCAAGCTTGAGGCGAACCTGTGCTGCGCCTTCCTTGCTACAGAAGAGAGCTGTTCACGAAGGATTGGTTCAGTGTCGTTGGAGCATGCTGCACCTGGCACTCACATGCAGCATCGGCATGAGGAATGTTCACAGACGGTGCTTTCTTTCCGTCTTGAGTCCATTGAAGAAGTGTGTCTGTGAGTTCTAGAGTTCCGACCTGCTTTTTGTACGAAGCCTTGGCGGTGCAGACGATGGGTGGCATTCGAGTCTCGGAGACATGCACACTAGTGACTACAAAGTTTCTGCGGTCGCTAATTTATCTAAGCGATACGGCACGACACCACTAACCACCCACAGCAGGATACCCATGGCCTCGGGAGTACAGAAACAGCTGGTTGTATACGACTTTGATTGGTATTCTCCTGGACATCGATATCACTCACCATGTTCACTTTTTTACCTCCCAGGTCCATGGCGGATCAGGATACGGATCGATGGGTCTTTGAAGTCCTCGCTCCTGATATCCGCAGGAAAATGAAGACCCTCAAAGACGAAATCCAGTGGACAGACCTAGTGTGAGCCACTGCTTGTTGATCTCGGAACGGGTGTTCATATACTTGTCTCTGAAGAGCCCAGTCTCTAGAAGAGCTCCATAGTCGCGGAAAGACCAAGGACGACATCGAAAATACCCTTAGAATAATGCCCTTCGTATGTCCGAAATCCTTGCGACACTCGATTGGATGTAATGAAATCACAGCACCCTGCCATGGTCAGAGCCATCACTAATTTGAAGGCACCCACGAACCCCGCTACCACTCTATTTTGCCTTTCGAATGCTAACTCTGTATTTATTTCTACCATCCTTCGGGTACATGGTTCTTTCCCCCCTTTTGATTTCCTTGTTTTTGATCCCCCATTCCTCAGGCAAGGGGCCTCGAGGACCTCTTCGAGGAAGTCATCACTAATCCGGCTTCTTTCGAGCCTTCTGGTCTCCTTAAGCTCCGTAGGCGAGTTGATCCTACTGGCCCGCAACACCAGTGCAACGTTGGCTGTAGCCCCAACATGTGCAAAGGTTCGTACCTCTCTTACCTGTATGATTCACAAAGCCGACACTTTGTTGCAATAGGGGATGAACTTGAAGCTTTCCTCGCTCGTCACCAGCTTGGGTATGATCGCATCATCTACGTAGGGGACGGGGCGAATGACTTTTGTCCTATTCTCCGCATGCGAAGGTGGGTGCTGTTCTTTTCCCGATATCCCCGGCTTTCCTACTTTCTGTCTGTTCTTTTGCGTCTTAGCTAGTGCATTCCACTGACATTTGTCTACTATAGCCAAGACATAGTACTTTGTCGCCGCTTCCGTGGCCTCGAGCGCCGGATAGCGCAAGAAGGAGGACTCAAGTGTCAAGTGAAATACTGGGCTGGCGCCTGGGAAGTAGAAGAGATTTTTGAACAGTTGTCCGCATAGAAGAGAACTTTTTAGAACCCTGTTCAACCAGGGGAACAGTGAAGCAAGAGAAGGCAGACAGAAAGTCTTAGACTGTTATTTAGCCTCAGATGTATACCATCCAGCCCTCCAAAGAAACGATGTAACTGACATGCATGGGTCTGCGAACGTCGGAGAGTGGTTGCATTGCGACAGATCTGCGAAGTGCAGCGTTAACACATAAAGATGTTGTGTAAATGGGTTGAATTGCAAGAGCGGGCAAGAAAGAAAGGAAAACTTGAGGTGGATTGGGTGAGGACACGAATGTGAGAAGAACACCTGTAGCGCACATTGATGGTTGTAGGACGTAGACAGCAATTGGAATCCGTAGCTAAGGGTAAAATGTAAGAAGCGGCAAGTCAACTCCGGAGGAACAGGACCATTATCGCGACCAGATGTCCATCCCACTCAGCCTTCGGGCATCTTTCGTACTTATCTGTCCTTGAGGTGGATTACCTTCACTGGCATTTGAAAATGGGTTCCGTTGTTGAACCTGTTGACCTGCAGCTGAGCTCTGCACGGCGCTCGCGACTCCCGACCCATAGAACGAAGGCACTTGATGGTTTGGTTGTGTCGCCTGCCTTGATGTACTGCCCGCTGCTGTAGCTGCTGCGCCTCCTGTCGCATACGACTGGTACTGCTCGGGTTGCATGGGTACATATAACGTCCCTATGTCCGTCCGTCCGCCCAGTCCGTCAAAAGTAGGATTAGACGCTTGCTGCGACGCATACGCGGACTGGTACCGTCCACCGCCAGCCCCCGCGGCACCAGCATACGCCTGTATCGGACTGGTCACCATCGCCGCCGAGTTGTACGTTCCAGAATTCGTCACCATTGCTACACTCGGTTCAGCTCGTGCAGCTGATCGTACATTCGACATGACAGCGTCGCGTCGACCATCATCGTCCACCACAATCGTTGGCTGATGTGGCTGGTATGACTGCGAAAGCTTAGATGGTTGCCCTGCACCGTATCGCCCACTATGCCATCCACCACTAGTGGCCGCCAATTCTGCTTGCTGTTGCAAATACTCTAACTGTGGAGGTGCCTGCACAGGGGGCTTGCCCGCCTGTCGGCGCTCCCACTCCCGCATTGCGTCGTCACGGTTGAGTACAGGTGTGAGAGCATTTCGTCCCCCCACAAGGACGTCCTGATTCATGTGCTGGAGACGTGCAAGTGCAGGAGGAATTGCATCGTGATTAATCGTATTCGCACGTGCACGGGCGTGAGAACCAGGGAAGTAAGAAGATGGAGGGGCATTCGGATGCAACATCCCAGGGACGCCAAGCCCCCCTCCTTGAACAAATCCAGACGTAGATGCCAACGCGAGTTGCGTGTTCGTTGGTTGCGATGCCGAATATTGGTGCTGATGATGTGCATGGCCAGTTGATTGCTGGTGATGCTGCTGTTGTTGTTGTGAAGGAGGGGGGGGGTGCGGTCCATAAGTCACGCTGCCTGCTCCATCCTGTCCCGCAGGGTACGTAGTTTGGGACGTTGCGCCACCCGTAGATCCCTGCTGCGCAGCTTGCTGCTGCTGTTGCGGAGCGACATATGGATTACGATAGATGTTGTTAGCCGCTTGTGCCTGCGCTGTGTATGCTTGGTGCTGTGCAAGCTGCTGGTTGTACGACGCTGCGTCCTGGAATGCCCGTGTACCCTTGGGCTGGGAAGCTACGAGGCCACCGTATGGCCGCTTTGCATCAGGACCTGTCCCCGAGTTCGAAGAGGACATATGACCGCTGGGCTGTGGCTTTGTGTGAGTTGAATAGAACAGACACGTCCACAACGTGATGTAATTGGCGTGAAAGGAATTGATCGGACTTACCGACCACGGTTTGGTGAACTTTTCTCCGGTAATGAACGGGTGCATCCGGGCTTGCTGGGGAGACCATCGTTCAATTGGGTTTAGATTGAGCAAACCCTGACAGAAATCGATGAAAGACGCGCGATTGTTGAGTTCTAGTGGAAGTTTGAACGTCCATGTCAATCCCAAAATAGAAGTATAGGTCAGCAAGGGTAAGAAAACCAAGGCACCGGCATCCATAAGAAACGCGCCGTACCTTTCTCAACCTCATGCCCTTGTCGTGACTTGAAGTTTGGCATGGGCGCAGTGTTAACAATCTCCGGAAGCGTCGTTGCCTTGAAGTATTGCTTGCCAGGCTGCTCGTTGGTGTTGTGTTCACGTGAGTACTGCTCGATACTCTTGAGCCGGTACTTCTTCTGTCCATAGGCGTCCATATAGGAATCAAAGAATTGTTTGGTTTGCTTCCCCATGTCCAGCATATAGGTTGGAGGCATCCTAGGATACATCAGTTTCGTCCATCTGGCAAATGCTGCACGGATCTCCGCACCAGAAAAACTTACCCTAACATCTCCACGATCCGCGTAATTTGGTTGTATTCGCTGGTTCCAGGGAATAGCGGTAACCCTAAAAATAGTTCAACAGCAATACAACCCAGTGACCACATATCAATCGACGATGTGTATGGGATGCCCAGGATGACTTCCGGAGAACGGTAGAAGCGGGACTGGATGTATGTGTATACCGTTTGTCGTTCATGGCACGCTGAACCAAAGTCGATCACCTTGATCTGTGGGGACTGAAGTCTGTATGAGGGCGATACCACGGTATAACATGTCAACGTTTCGGACCTTTAAAAGTTAAGGTAAAACTTACGACTTGAGAAGAATGTTTTCTGGTTTAAGATCACAATGGATCAAACGCGCCTCCTTGAGCACCGTCAGTGCGTCCAGCAGCTGGGCCGTGAACACCTTCACGAGCTGCGTGCTCAAGCCTTGGAATTGATTTTGTTTGATGAGTTCATAAAGGTTAGAAGAAAGGAGCTCGAAGACAAGACAAAGGTGATTTCGGTGAATGAACGAGTCCAATAATCGCAGGATGTGATGTTCATCCATGGGATCGCATTGGTTGTTCAACTGGTGGCCGTTAAATAACAGCTCAGAAGGAGATGGCATGGGCCAGACGAACCAACTCTAATATGGTCACCTCCATCATACTCTGGTTGAAATAAGCTGGTTTATTCTTCACAACCTTGACTGCGACTATCTCATTGGTCTTCATGTTTTGGCATTTCACCACCTGACCAAATGTCCCTTGACCAAGGATGTCCAGAATGAGGTAACGGCTATTGTGAATTTGTCATAATGCTGCGTTTTGATCACGGCTACGATGTGGACTTACTTGTGGCCGTCTTCACTTCCTAACCAGTCGTTGACGTAGAGGATATAGTCGTAATCCTCATTGTCATAGCCATCATTGTGTACTGGCTTGCTGGGCTTTGTAAGGACACGTCGTGGGTTGTGGATGGATTCATATCGAAACTGGGGGTTGCAAATGTGATAAGTTTCAACGATGTGCGTGGTGAGTTGCCGTAGAGGCTGAACTTTTGATCAGCTGTTGAATACGAGGCTGAGGTGAAGAGGTAAACACACCGATAGCACGACCCCACTCGCGTCTACCCTTCTCCCCAAGGGCTGGTTGTTTACATAAGGTCTGAGATCACGACTATCGCGGACTCTCCTGAAGCCAGAGGCACGGCGACGGTGGTGTGGGCCATCGACAGCCATAGCCTGGTCTTGCGAGAAGAACGGGTTTGCAGGGCTTTGTGGATGGGCAAAGGAGAGGGGAGTGTTCGGAGTCGAAGTGGAACTTTTGATGGGCACTTGGGCAGCGGAAAGATGGGACTGATTTTGATGCGATGGGGGTTGGGGGCTTGACGAGTCCATGGTATAGCCAGCATATGCAGCCTGGGCTGCGGTCTGAGGGGAGAAAGGTGTCGGAATTGGTGGTGTAGAGGTCTCCTCCTTGACATGCGAGTGATTGCGCGAGTGTGACGAGTAGCCTGTAGAAGACGAGCCACCACGATAGGTCTCAGACGAGGATGAGCCGTACATATAGGTTGGCGTGGCTGTGGGAGAATACTGCGCCTGTTGTTGATATGGATCTAACAGTGCGTTGACTGCTCGCATCGGTGATCGACCAGAACGGGAGGTAGGATCCAATTGTGTGTGGGTCCGCTTGGGGACAGACCCACCCGAACCATTATAGTACATTTCCGAGTAAGGTTCAGAGGTGGCGGCGGGGGAAGTGTTACTGGGGGTAGAGGAGGAATGGGCCGGATGGGACTGGTGGAGGCCGGTGCTTGTTGGATAGAGGGAATATGCGGAAGGGGGTTGTGGAGCGGCCATGGGTCTGGAACTGGGCGTTGGATGGTTGTCAACGTTGAAAGCGCCCTCCAAATCGTCGGGATGATGGTGTCGACGGACCCTTGCTGCGCTGCCGATGGATGCGCTTGCACCAAGAGACGCGCTTCTCGAAAGCTGGTTGAGCGCACCCGAAAGGTACGAAGCTGTCGATACGGATGGCTGGCTGTCCTGATCGAGGAGGTGGGTCAGACGGAGCTGTCTAGAGGAACCAGGGGAATGATGGAGGGCATTCAATCGTTGAGAGTTGGTCGTCGCGAGAGCCTGGGGCGGGGCTGGTGGTGGAGGTGGGGGTGGTGGTGGTGGAGCGGCGCCTGGATACAAGTAAGAAGCTCTGGCGGCGGCCTGCGCAGCCTGTGCCGAAGAGGATAAGGGTTCAATATGGGCTTGAGTTTGCCAGCGAGGGAGGTCGAAATCGTCGTTTGAGTTGGTCATGTAGGCGAGTTCGGGTTCCGACATGCTCTGGACGATGCTGGTCTGAACCCGGGTCAGTCTCACAAAGTCAGCTTCGCCGCACGAGTGGTGGACGAAACAAAGGGAGCCAAGGTCTGCCTTGGCCGTACGGTATGTCCACGACACAGCGCCAAGTGGCGACTGGTTTTGAGGGGTTAAGGGTCGGCAATCGATCTTGTCAGAAAACGATCATGATATTCTACATACACCAACCGAACATGGCCGCCATGTGAAGCCACGGAATAATTCTATAATACTAGTAGAAGACTGACACCCATTACGTGGATGATTCTGGATTCCTGAGCGCTCCAACAATCTCTTTTTCTGCCTCGAGTAAGAGACGGGATCCATGCGGCGTGGCGAGGTACACTGATGGTATGTCAACCGACAAAAATATCTGCTTGTGGAACCTCGTTGCTGTTGGATCGTGTCGTCCACCGAAAAGATCAGCACGATGTTCTGCTAGCTGAGTTGTGTGCTTACCCAGTCGCTGTGCCATCGACAATGCAACATCAGAGCCAGTCGACCGAAACAAGGGCGTCGCTGGTCCTGCCACCTGTGACAGTATGGATGATGCCTGCTGGTCAGCAGTAGCCATGACACGAGGCACTTACCCGGGATCCAGGCGAGGATGGCATCGCGCATGCCCAGTCTCTACACAGCGATCCCGAGCGGGCTGCGTTCTTCACAGCTTCAGGTGGTTCCTCAGTGACACCGAGCCAAACCATGTACGAATCCGTCAGGCTCGTGACTTGGAGAGCCAGAGCGGGTAGTTCACGATCCGATGGTGAAATGTATATTGTTCTCGTCTTGATCGACGACATCGGTGTGGTCGACGTTCAATCTTCTGGGTAATGCTAGTCACGTGGTCCGCCTAGGTTCATACCACCATGTCATCCAATCAGCGAACCCCGAACGTTCAGAGCACCAGTCCAGTGGGCCCCGATGGAGTTGTGCGTTGCAAACACGGGGAGCCTGCACTCAAGCGGACCAGTCAAACTGCTCTCAACCCAAACCGGTATGCCATTGCTCTTAGAATTGCACTCACACCCCGACTGTCTTTCCCCTTCGTCATAGCGATTTCTGGTGCTGCCGCTATCCTCCTGGGGACAATGCACGATGCAAGTTCTTCTGTAAGTCATGCTGCTACTATCGCTTTTGTTATCCCTATATCGACACGTTTCTCCTCAGATTGGGCAGATGACCCCATAGTTAAAGAGCGGTACCAAGTACCGAGCACTACTCAGCAATGGCGTACCGAACCTCCAATATCAGAATCACCAACCCGATCCAAGAGGTTGGAGGATATCCAACGAGGCCTGCAAGAAAGGCACGCAAGTCAAAGTTCAAGTGAGACAGGTATGTCTAGTCACTCCTCTTACGAGTCCTCGACTATAAAGTGGTCATCAGCAGTGCAATCTCCTGGTTCATCCCCACATGCTCCCACTGGTTCAATCGACTGGGAACAAGAGCCGCCATCTGCCACCCCAACACATCGACCTTATAGCTTCCTTGGTTTATACAGCCCCAGCGTGGGCTCTCCAGTGGAGGATGGAGCTTCCCCAGTCACTCCCCAAAAACGTCGACGACATCTCGACGACGACGACGACGACGAAGATGAACACTCCATCCTGCTAACGCCACCAGAAACTGTCCACCGTCCTGGAGTTGCTAGTACCAGCTTCAGCGGAAGACCTGACCCTGTCACTCTGACAAGAAACAAAGGAAAGGAACGAGCTTTTGATAGTGGCCCGGGCCTTGCTCAAAATGAGGTAGGTATCCGACAGTGTGACACAATGCAACTACCCAATTTCTCTTTCTTTCCTTTGCCTAGGACAATCCATTTATCGAGGGCCCATCTATACCCAAAGCGGATAGACAACCATGGATGCAAAGGGCTGGCTCTACTCCACAGTTGTCCTACAGTCCTGGTTCTTCATCTAGCTCCGAAATGGCCCCAACACCTGCTGAACAGATTGCAGCAATCTTTACCCAGGTGAAACAAGATATAGGAAGGTTGCAAACAACTGTGGAGCAGTTGGAGCAGTTGGGATCCTTGGAATATGTACTGAGAATTGAAAGGCAGAAAACTGCTTTGAGTATTAGCAATGAGGCCAAGAAGAAGCGGATAACAGAATTAGTTGCTGAAGTGGATGATCTGAGAAATCAAGTTCGCCAGTAAGTCTATTATGTAATCGATTGGGCTTATGGCCACCAACTTGACTACGTTGTGTTTGCAGGCTGGAAAGGCGACCTTGAGAGAGAGAGAATTAGCAGTCCAGCTTGCAATTTCATATGGACTGGATCAACTCCCACTAACGTGATCCACATATTACAAAGATGTACTGTAAATTTTTTGGGTATCTTTACAGATTGCTACGACTACAGGAGGAACACTGGTGCCAAACTCAGGACCTCCCTAAATAGGTGAGCAATGATCCAGGGATATCTGGGCATTGAAGCCTATCTTTGTAACAGCGGAAGGGACCCTGCAGCCTGGTGACTTTTTGTGGTATTGAATATCAGATATTTACCAGATCCAAGCTCCTTCCACTCACTGCTGGGAGTGTGAGGGATGTTAAAGTTATGCTGAGTTTAAATATATGTACAGCCACACGTAATTTTCCACTACTACCAAAATCTACCAACCCCTTACTCACTAGCAAGTCGCCCTCACAGCCGAAGCAGTGGGAGGGAAGGAGCCTGTGTCAGGTCATCTCAGAAGGTCACAATACTTTCTAGGAAGCCGGAAAAGATTGCAAGAAATTATAAGTCATCCTGCACGAAGGGAGACTTCTACCCATACGTATTGGTGATGAGTACCACTCATGAGTGAATATGTACCCGACAGAACTACTTACATACCTTGACTGTCGATGGTAGCATTCAATACTCGTTTCATTAATTGCGCCTGCAGGCAGATCTACTAGCAAAGGCACGGCAAACTCCACACTGCCTCCCTGCAGGGAAGGATCGCCAACAGCTCCCAGCAAAATAAAATGAGCATTAGTTGGGCTTAGCAGAACCTTGCTGAACTTCGACACCACTGATATATTAACACTACTGAAATGAGTACATACACGAGGTCTTGTCTTTTTCAGGGTGATTCATGAAAGTATTCCACTCATCAACCCTTTCATGGGCTGCGTCGCAGTCATGAGATGCTCACCAAAAAAAGACTACCGTGACCAGCCTTGAAATCTGTTTTTTAATATAAAAAAACTATGCTTCACCGCGGGGAGTAGAGTCGAAAACACTATCAGAAAGTAACACGTACATATTCAACCCAAAATTGCAATATTATGGCACCTGATGAAAATGATTAACAAGATGACGAGAGTGTCGACGTGTCTCCTCGGAAGGTATGACCATAGTTTTTTTTTTCACTAAGGTGATTGTGCTGTCGTCCGAGGTACACGGTACACAGCGCTTTGCTGGGAGAAGATTCATTTTGAGATCCTGATCTTCGGCACACGATATATGCTAACAGCCTACCATCAATTCGTGCCGGGTTCCGACCGCCAGGCAGGAGTGGAGATAGGTGGGGAACGATCTACGCACGGAATGACGCACAGGGAAGCAGGATGAACACGAGGTAACACCCTGTAGCACGACTATATCACAACGCACGGATTAAATAGAAGTGAATATAGTAGTATTGCCAACCAATCCATACCTATGCTTCTGCCGTCACGAGGTAGGTGGCAGATTGTAGGTCCTGCTCCGACAGGGATAAGATTAAATACAGCCCTTGTGCTGGACCGGAACGGCCCCATAAGATGTCTGACACATGTGTGCAGGGAAGTTTGATCAGAATAGGGATGTCGAATGTACGTTGCCAAAGCGACTCGTGACAAGGTCAGTTGTCCTGGCAGGGATTATTGGGATAATTCCGACTCCACCGAGGGACGCGTAATGCGCAGCGTGGCCAAGGTTCTTTGACGCCAGGGATACTACATTTACCCTATGCGCCGAGATCTCTAAACCCAACCGCCACAGTAAAAAGAAAAATACATGTACAGTATACAGAAGTCTGGACGTCACATTTGCAAGGGTTACCTACACTCAACTGACCATATTTACTCACTCTATTTGGAGGGTTCCCTTTTCGAGGCGGTATGAGTTAATTTGCATGTATGAGCAAAGACAGTGTAAAATCCAAGCTACGTACAGGGATCTGATTGCGGACCGAAATCAGTCCCGTGAGGCATTATCAACTGGACAGTCTATGAGCTTATCATACACCTATCAGCTATGCTGTACATCTCTCCCACCTGCAGGGACTTGCCACGACCAACTTATCCGGTTTCTCCGGGAGAAGTGCATGCCAGTGAATGAAACGATATTCCTTGGTAAATATGCACTTCAGAGCACTGGATTGAGCACGAGAGAGAAATAGTGTACACATCGCACCTGGAGTATTGGCATGTGATAGAAGCATATCTCGCCGCGGTTGAAATCACCGGCTAGTGAGCGATACTGGGCCTGACAAAGTAACTTCGCACGTACATGCACCCCTGGATACCGCTGAGCGTTCTTGCAACTGGAAGATATGATACGGCTGTGGTGCGAACATTGTGCGCGTGATGGAAGTCCTTGATACGCTTTGAAAGTCTTAACTAAGGCACACGAGGTTCTTGTCAAGTCGTATGTCCGCACACCATAATATCATGACGCTGTGGCTGTATGAAGGCCGACGTAGCTTGTGTGGTTAGACTGAGACCGTGGCCACCTGCTAAACTCTGAGGTACAACAACGACCGTGAATGTGCACATCGGAGGAAGAGTAACTTGCACAGTACATAGACAATGAGTCATATGCAACCCGACAATATCTGCGAAATACGAAATGGTATGCGTATGAATGTGCAGTTGGTTGCGAGTATATATAAACAAAGGTGTGTTACACATGGTTCAATATGTAGAAGGGATTGAATGGCGTGTGTGTAGTGTCACTCAACAACCAGAACAACAGTCGTGAAGTATGTCGGGTATCTTAGCAAAACAGTCCGCGCCACCATAGGACGAACCTCGTCCACCAATCTCCTTTGTATCCGTCGCTCCGGCGTTTGGAACTAACCCACATGGTGCCCGTGCCAAACCGTATCTCCTTGCCTTCGCCCCTCTCGTCTTCGCCTTCTTCAATATCAGTAATGCGAGGATTCTTGGACACCGGAAAACGGGGTAACGGTCGCCGGGTAATAAATGAAGGAAAGACGGTCAGTAATGACAGAAACTCTGGATTAGACAGGTTTGGCGCTGTCCAAACTCGCAAATGGGCCTCCGACTCTTCCATACCAAACTCAGAACGAAGGGGCGGCAAGGGCATCCGATCTTCTTCTCCTTCCTCATCTTCGGCTTGGACAGGCGAACCACGGTCTTCGGTATTCTCCCCCGCTGAGGAGACCAAGGGCATGGTTGTACCAGATGACTGAGTCGACGCAGAATGTGACAGTGCAGGCATGTCCAGAAATGGATCACTTGGGGCTCGTGCCCGCTTTGACTGCACAGTCACGGCGATGGGTGTTGCTTGTGCATCACTACTAGACGGTAAAGGCTGAGACCGGCAGCGTGAATGTGGAACGGGGGGATTGTACGACCCATAGTCATTGCTAATGTTTCTTGAAGGGACGTTCTCAAACGCAAGGACCTACGAGAATATCGCACTTGTAAACATGCACGGAACTGCGTGAAACGAAGTCCTACCCCCTTGAGTACGTCGATAGCATCAAGCATGAAATCTTTCCCACTGGTTAAAAAATATATAAATGGTCATTAGGTGTAACGCTCTCAAACAGGGAGGAAAGGGGGGTGACATCCCTTGGGGATGGTAAGAGAAAGGGAAACGGAGGGGGAGCACGTACGCTGCTTCTTTGAACACGGCATCTTCAAATTCCCACCGAATGCGACATTGCCCTGCTCCCCCCAGAGTCTCAGGTAGTACCTGTAACCGCATAATCGCCCAGAGCGACTCAAAAAAGGGCTTTGTGCCTGGCATACCCATGGTACACCATGTCCTGACGAACCTATCCAGTCGATCGAATCGCTCCTTCCTAGCCATAGGTCCGCTTGAATTGGCCCGCGAATGGGGCATCAAGGAACCACCCGGTTGTGTTGCGATCAGATGTGCCTGAAATTCTGCGTGTCGTCGTGCATTTACGCTTGCATGATATGCGGAACGAACAGAAGCTTGCAGTCGCGAGAATGGTGCTCGTTGGGCAGGCGGGAGATTAGCCAGGGTCTGGGTCATCTGGCGTCCTGAGGCCTCGTCCTGGTCAAAGTACCTAGTAAAAGACAAAAGATAGACATGAATATTAATGATGCAACGAAAGGTATGAGATATGGCTACCATGCACGACAACATTCAGCGAATTTTTCGAGATCACTTCGCGATACGCCAAGAGGCGTGGCGGACCGATTTCGGGCAGAGGGTGGAGGAGTGGGACCAGGGCGACCGTTCCTGCGACCTCTGGATCTACCAGAGGTGAAAGTGGGCGACGTGGGCGATGTAAAGCCAGATTTCGCTACAGGACTGTTGGGTGGCGACATGACGGAAGTGGCGGAAGGAAGGTCATAAAGGAGCGTTTGTGTCGCGGTGGACACCGAAATTGGCTTGGGGGAGCGCAATGGGGGCGGGGGCGGACGTGCCCGAGGGGTTTCCAGGCGGTAAGCTGATCCTGACATTGTGTTCTGAATCCAGCTCGAACGCGATGTTCAGTTTGTTGAAGTGAAAACGTGACAAAGATAAAGGCCCCCAAAGGCGCTAGGAGCAATTGAGCGACTACCGGCACAGGATAGCAGGAATGGTAGTCAAATATTCACAAGATTGCTGTGGTTAACACAGCTGACGGTGAGCAGGTCCAGGGCGCCCAAGCGGGACGGTGATAGTCTGAAGCCGTGTTACAGGCAACTACCGCTTTGGGTAGACCTCCACGCCACCCACAGGATGGACGCTAGTTACAACTAATACATGGATGCAGCTATGGACATCTCAATGGCCGAAAAAGCGACTCTCGACTGCCTGGAGATATAGTCTAAGTATCTTTGCTGCGGGGCCAAATACCGCACCGTTCGCGCGTGTCGCTACATTGCGGTCTTGATGATGATCAATCATTTATCCTGCTGACTTTGTGGCACTTCGCCAGTTCCATCCGTGCACGCATTCATATTTGAGATATCAGATCACACCAGCTCCAAAGAATGGACGTCCGATCGACGAAGAACACCACAACGACAGTGTACGTAGGAGATCTTTGGCTGTAAATGTAGCATTGCTGTATTATGTACTACCATATCCATGCGTCCGTTCCTCCACATCCGTCGGCTTCCGTCGACCGAGAACAATGCAATCACCCCATCAACGCTTAGCCGATTTCACCATCATGATCAAGGAACATTTTATAGTCAGGTCGACCTGTGGAATTCGAGAGACGAGAGTAAGCCAAGGTATCGTTGTTGTGGATCTACTTGAAGATAGGAGAAGGTGAGTAATGATACCCATCATATTCAAGGTTCCCGGTGGACGAAGTACGAGGACCCGCGCGGAATCCGAGGGGAGGGCACCAGGCCCGCACTTGTCATGTGCACCTTCCCGATAGAGTTTCATCTATCGTGGAGGGCTGGAGTCATAGGCTAGGGGCTGTATCCGTTGTGGTGGTGGCCTCTTGCGTTGGCTACTTGAATGGATAGCATCAACGACAAGCGGCTGACGTTGTTCTTTTCATTTTCCAGAACGATACGTGTAGGCGCTGGGAATTTAGATTTGTCTGCCTCGCCTCATCGAAGCTTCGTTCGTCCTGCAGGGCTGACGAACATTGATGGCCTCAAAAGACAGACTTTCATCAATGGCCCTGTCACATCTTGCTAGCTAACTGTGATCGCGGCCAAGGATTGACTAGATCTAACGTTTGAAAATATTTATCTAATCAGGAGACCCCTGTGGAGAGTGGACACATGGGCATGGGATGGTGACTGATATTAAATTTCTCGGGGCGGGTGGCTCGATCGACGATGGCTTCCGATCAACCATGGACCCACAGCATCGGGTGACAGGCGAAGGGAGGAGAGGAGAAGTGTAAGGATGCATCTCGATCGACCAAGGGGGTGATGGAGGGGTTACGGAGTCGTTTGTCGTAAAATTTAATGGGGGCCGTTCGATCAGATCAATCTGGGTTTGGCACCTATTATTACCTATTTACTTCCGTGCCCAAACGAGCAGCGGGACGAAACCCGGCAAGGGACGGTCAACGGCACCATGTGGCGATGCTGTCACACAAGTGTCTGATCGGGAGAAGATGGTAGGTTGGGGGTGGTTGCACTTGACTCTACTTGTCAAAAAGGTACCAGAATCTCGTATTCGTCACCACCAAAGCCCAGCAAGGCGACCATCTTGGTTCAGGGCAGATAATGATGAGACGCTTACAACGAGGATATCGCAAAATCGTATTTCCTCCTTCCACCAGTCGAGTACGGGGAAACCCGGAGGGGGGATAGAAATAGTGGTGCAGAAAACAATTCCGCCGACAGTGCAAAAGTTATGCCTTGAGGTCAGAGCCGTGTCACCGATAGGCTGGCGAGATGGGGAGAAAAGGTAAAGTCAGATCGACAGGATATGTACCCAAGATCGAACAATGTGTTGAGCTGCAAATAGAGTTAAAGTATCAACCCACGAGGTTGTAAGGGAAAGGTAGGGGCTTGGAAGCAGAGATCCTGCTTCTCAGACCTGGTTTTGTCCGCGGGATGCACTTCCCTGCAGTAGCATCGATCACGGGACACTGCCTGGCACTCGAGCATAACGGCAGTCATAGTCTTGCCAAATCGCTTAAAGTCTCGCCCCATTCTGAGGACATAAGACGCCCTCTCTTCCTCCACCATAGACACATCCTTCAGACCATAGACGGTGAGTGTGTCTGACAGTGCTCATATGACAACTCCTTGAAGCCCAGTCTGGTACATAGATAATACGCGGACCCGTCGCATCACAACTTCCTCATTTGGATGTGACAGCGGCAACTGCCGACGACGGCCGATCAGAGTTTAGTTGTGCTCGACTGCAGGGCCAGCATTGATTATTAGCAGGACACAGGCGGCGGCTATCCTTGCTTGCCATCCTCCCCTTCATTAGATCAGTTGGGTCTCCTTTCCCTTCGTCCTCCCGAGCCCATGGATTTTGTCCCCTCTGCCTCACAACACACAGCACACTCATCCTTGTACCACGCGGATCTCGATCACAACTTCACTCCTCTCCAATCTGTCGATTCTGCTTCCTCTTCCCATCATCACGTCTCTCAGTCGATCCCTACTCAGAACTTCGATCACGCTGACCCAATGGACGTTCCTGACCAACACTCATATGATCTCTTCTCCCCCAATGGTAGCTCGTTTGCCTCTTCTCGATACCGTACCAACTCTTCGTCATCTTCCTCCCTTGCTCCCCCATACAGCATGCAGACCGACCCAATCTACCCTCCCTCCTTCTCTGACTCAGTTCCCCACTTCCCCCAGGCTAACAACAATTCATATGACATGATGTCTAGCCTCCCCTCGTCCTATAATGGCAGCTCTGGAAAAGTGTCCCCACTCGCTCCTGCTGACCCTATGACTGGTATTCATCAGCCTCCAGCATTCCCCCTAAATGGCCACCAGAAAGAGTTCCAAAATGGTCACTACACGGATCTCTTACCGGACCGCAGGATACCAAATGTCAGCAGCGCAGGCTACCATACCGACTTCCCCGATGACTACGGTATGAACAATGATGCCAACTACCCTGCCATGCAGCCCTTCCACGATCGCATGGCACGTTTTCAGCACGACTCCCGCTTTCCTCCCTCATCGCTCCCTCCAAACTCCATGTCCCAACATATCGGTCACAACCCCGACATGTTCCGTGCAGGGGTTGCACCCCAAGCCACTCATTCATTTCGCGCCGAGTCTGGTCTGCAAAATTACGACGAAATCCCCCAGTATTTGGGTCCGAATCCCCATGCGGATATATCTCTGATGCCAAATATCACTGGTGGCTTCCCTGGAATGAGAGTTGGCCCTACCATGGGCTCTTCCAACGACTTACAAACGTTCATCCGGTAAGCAGATTTTTCATTTTGTCGGATTATACCTCCGCCTTGTGGTTGAGCCTCAGCATTGACGCGACGGACCAAATTAGTCCCTACCTCGATCAGTATGTGCGAACTCCAAACCGTCTCGCATTTGGCGAACGCACTGTCATCGTCATGTCAAGCAAGGTCGCTCAAAAGTCTTATGGGACGGAGAAGCGTTTCTTGTGTCCCCCACCAACCGCGATCATGATCGGCAATTCATGGTGGACAGATGTCGTTCGCCGCGGCGAAGAGCCGAAGCTCTGCCCGCCACGTGTTACCATTTCAATCTCCGGGGAGCCTGTGCCGCAGGAGGGGACTATTGAGTGGACGGCTGCCTCAGGCAAGATTTTTGACGTCAACGATGCACCTACAGGCACGACATATATTGGGCGGTGTGTCGGCAAGCAGCTCTTCATTTCGGACGTGGATGAAAAAAAGAAGAAGGTCGAGGCACTTGTCAAAATTACTGCTCCCTCATCTGATGAGGAACCAGAACGCATCATCGGCACGTTCCCCTCGCGCCCTATAAAGGTGATCTCCAAACCAAGTAAAAAGCGACAGAGCGCCAAAAATCTAGAACGTACGTTATTTGTCCCGTTGTCGTCACATCCGTTCATCATCGCCGATCTTTTGCACTCTTTCTTCGCTTAGTGTGCATCAACCATGGGTCAACGGTTTCCCTTTTCCATAGGCTGCGCTCGCAGACCGTGTCGACAAAGTATCTCTGCGTATCTGGATCGGGATCGTCGTTCAAGGGTTCTGACGGTGCTTCGCTTCTTGGCATCGATAACCGCTCACGGTCGAGCACGCCTTCATTTATCGCTCGTACAGCAAGCTGGGATCCATTCGTCATGTACATCGTAGACGTGAACAGACCTACGGGAGGAATAGATGTCGCACCTCCTCCATCCCCCCAACCCGACTACCCATCCCCTCCACCAAATGCAATACCCTTCACCAACAATGGCTCCCAGATTCCCATATACTACAACCAGACGGTCGTATTACAATGCCTCGTGTCTGGTGTCGTTTCACCCGTCCTTATCATCCGCAAGGTGGACCACCAGACCACCGTAGTAGGCGGTGGTCTGCAAGAGGGTGCCAAGGGTGTGGCGGACCACTACTGTACGCCTGGCGAGGTCTGCGGTGATCCTGTTTCGCAATTGCATAAGGTGGCCTTCGAAGTATACGACCCTTCCAGAGGGGCACCAGAGCCTGGCACACCAGGTGTGACTGGTGCCTTCCTGTCATGTATGGGCGAGAAAGTGAACACCTACCGGCCCATTGAAGGGCGGCACTGGAATGTGGTTGCACCAGGTGGATCCACGTCTCCAATACTCCCTGGATCACCGGTAGTTTCGACTCCTGCGTCCATATCAGGCAATGGTGATTACTTTGGGCAAGGCAGTGGTGCTGCTGCGAGTGAGCCCGCTTCTCCCTCGTCATCGAATGATTTTTCGAACGATGGGGGTAAGGTAAAGAAGGGGAAACGGTCTACATCGAGCGCTGGCGGGATCTCAAAGAATCCTGTTTCCAAAGGCAGACGACGACCCACATCAGCGGGTTCAGCATCTTCGGGACGACGAGGATCATCCAGCGATACTGGGGCTTCATCGGGTGCATTGTGGCAAGTTGACATTGGCGAGACAAGTGTATGGACGATCGTTGGCACAGGTAAGGGATATTGTTTTCAAAGGGATTCATCACGCCTGATGGGGCATTCAATTTGTACAGACCAAGTGCGATATAACTTTTATGTACCACCGGTCCTGTTCGACAACCAGAATGCCCAAACAGGGTCGTTCCCCATTCCTTCAAAACCCGTGACACCATTCCCTGCTGTAGTAAAATACCTCCCACCCGACCGTGCTGCGGAAGCGCCAAAAACAAACTGTTCGCAATCTCGGGGTGTCCTCTCTAAGCCCAACCCGCACCTCTCCAAGATGTTGACGGTGTATGGCGAAAACTTCAACAAGGCAGATCCTATCTACATCTTCTTCGGTTCGGAGCCCTCACCGTTTGTAGAGGTGAGGTGCACCGAAGTCCTTGGGTGTCTGCCACCTGAAAACCCAGTCGCGAAACGACGACCGATTGTCATGGTTCGCTCTGATGGTGTTGTGTTCCCATCTAATATTATGTACCCATAACTGCCAGGCTATCTTCAAATCTTGTTTGTCGTCGTCTGGGACCGACGACAGTTTTATATTTATATCAGCTGGCCCGCCTCATACCCCATTTTTTGGTCTGCATTGGAGGTGTAGTCTGCACTGTCACTCGTCGGCTCGTGCGGCAGCATAGTCTACCTCTATCTCGAGACATAATACAGAGATGCATTTGTCTCTGTATTGATCGAAAATTTCTTCTCCCGTTGTCTCTCCATGTATGCACATCTCTCTGATCCCTCGTTTGTTGTGTCATTGCTACAGATGACAGTCCCAATCCTTTGCGATTATGTGTAGCTTGCATTTGTATTATGATTCCCCCGTTCTATTGTTTTCTGCTTGAATGATACCCTGGGGTGAAGATACAGCCGACAGGCACACTTTGAAGTTAGTGACGGCACCGACCGACCGTGGGTAAGAATGACATGATGCCGTAATAAAACACAAGGCATTGAACGTGACAGTGGCGTTGAGGCCAGGGCTTGGACATTTTATCACTGCCATTAGGAAGAAACTGACCATTATACAAAGAATTAAAGGTATGTATGGCCCCATATACCCCCCTGTAAATCACCCACTACTCATAATATATTTATGATCATCATGCCACGTTACCAAATTTCTCCCCTAATTACGGTGCTTGACTTATCAATCTTAACTGGTCGTTGCAGGTGTTGTAGCGGAACGTTCTGCGAATATCCGCACCGCACCGAGCGGATTTCTAGGATTTGAACGGCCGTACTATTCGGTCAACGTGTCGTTGAAGAATACCTTCGGGTGTCATCCATAGGTGTATTCCCGGTCTAACCGGCACCCAAGCAGGAAGCAGCCGAATCAGAACAAGGCTGTTTAGACGTTCCTTGTGCCCCACGCACAAACGCCACCATCGCCAACCATGCCATCTTCGCAGATCTCGGATGTTTCTTCCTATTCCTGGTCTACTGTCCCGCATCTGCTTTGGGGCGCCTACATCGAGCACCTGTGGAACCCTCAGCCTGGATCATGGGTTGGAAGGACTGCCGCAACATTCCGAGTCCTTGCGTTCCTCGTTGTTCTTCCGGTTGTCATCTTGACACTCTTGGTATGTACCGCTTTCCTGTCGCTTTCTACTAGTTTCCCCTTTCTTGACCTTGTGATCCGTCGGACCTGCTTCTCTACCCCTTCACATTTTTGTCAACCTCGTTGTTTCTTGCTGTACGGGTGCCCTTTCCCCCCTCGGTGGTTCCCTACCGGTCATTCCGATATTTCTATTGCTTACATATCTTGCTCCTCATCCCTGATATTTGGCTAACCGGTCCTACCAAAGGATGTTACCTCCTACGTTATTGCGCGTACACTTGGCATCGTTGACGATGTGAAAGCGTCCACAAGCGACGCCACCGGGGATGTCAGTATGTCAGCGTCCGTCCCCACTATCCTCATGCAAGACTCCACTCCCTCCGAAATGTCCGCACCGGAACTAACTGTCAAGTCCGATCCAATTGCCGCGGGCGAAGATGCTGAGGGCCAGCGACACTCAGCATTAAGCCGCGATCATATCCACACAGATGCGGTTAGTGCAGAGGAGGTGCATAATGTCCACGAGGAACACGAGAGGGCCGGTCGATGGAGTGAGGAAACCAGGCCACAGGCTTTCTTCGCGGGAGAGGAGGACCTGCAACTGGCTGGCGTAGGTGTGTTCTCCCCCGCGGTGTCCCAGTCACCGTCTCCTGAAATTCCACGAATAAAATTAAACATGTTCGAGGGGGAGATTTTTAGTGTGAAAAAGGTGATGGAGGAACATCCCATGGATGGTATCTCGTTAAGGAGGCGGCAACAGCAAAGACAGGAATATCAACGAGAGCGTAATATTCAACGGGGTTGATTTGAACCTAACTTACAGTGTCTTGTGTTCTGGGTGACGCTATAATTACAATCTACAGAGTGCATATGGATAAATATGTACAGGTACATTAACAACAGTAGCAATGTGACCCTGTTACGCCAAACGGACGTACGCGAGCATTGGAGCTACATAACAGGAAGACCGTGGAGCAGAGAACGTTGTCAATAGAAGCGTAGTTGGTCACGGGTGAATACTGGTGGTTTCCAGATCAGATGTTCCGGATATATCCGTCTCCTACGTTTGTTCCGGACCTTCTCATGCTTCTCCAGGACAGCATCCGAAAGGCAGATAATATGCTGTCCCTTGTAATGTTTAAAAAGTTGGAGCGTCGTGCAGCTGTGAAAGTGTGTGGCGTTAGCCAGGCAAATAAGCGGTGAAAGAAAGGCTGACGTATTCATAATATCGGCGTGTGTGATAGATGTCTTCTGAGCGATATCATCGATACTGATGTCGTCGGTCGTATTGAGAAGAAGTTCAACAATAACCTCAGCCCAATATGCTCTATATCCGAGTAAGCCCAGATCACTGAGCGGTTTCTCGGGACTCCCAAGTTTCCCTTCCTTCTTGCTGAGTTCATAGGAAAATTCAATGAGTAGCTTGCCGAAACCATGCCGCTGATACTGCGGCAACGTCAAGATACAGGCGACGTTGTAGTTTTCTGCGGACTCCTTCTCCTTTGAGAAGTAGCCGATCATATGGCAGCCATTAGAGTCGCTTTGGGTCTAGAAAGGGTCGACGGTAAGATGACAGAGAGGAGTTTAAAACCTTTACAGCACCTTACCATCACGTAGTACATAAAGGGGGTGACATCGTAGTACAGGGTCTTACTGAGTGTCAGATTAGAGGACGGCCAAATGCCGCGGAAATGACACCTACTGATCTAGAAAGCATTTTGATAACAGACTGAGGTTCCTGCACCACGTTAACTGGCGCTTGCCGTCCAGTTCAAACACAGAGATGTCCTCATATCGATAGATTTCGTTTCCAGGCGGGTGGAGTAACGTACACTTGCGGCGGTGCCGAGAAAGCATAAAGGATGATGGGAAATATGATAGGCAAAATTCGCAGATGTATAGCACAGGTAGATGTGCATATTCCTTGGGATAAGGGCTGAAATACCACGCATCTACCTCATGCCTGCCAATTTGGAGACGATTGAGGTTCTTAACACGTGCGATTTCGGAAATGGACTGGGTCATCGAGCCAGAGGTTCGAAGTTTTTCAATCTCCTGCTCCTTGCTGAAAGAGGTCACAGATGGTAAGGGGTCTGTGGGGGAAGACGTAAGGTCGAATGTTTCCCCCTCTATTTCGCCTTCGGCATCCACATCCATCTCGCCCTCGGCATCGGGGTCATCGTCTTCGGGCTCCTCTTCCTCCTCTTCCTCTTGCTCCTCGGGTAGGCCGTTCCGTTTCAGTAACGGAGCAGGAGATGGTGAATGATATCCGACTAGTCCGGTAATGGGTGCCGGAGTGGAAATGGGTGTTGGGGATGCAGCGGCTGCTGCGTTGGCAGTTGCTTTCTTCAGCAACGACTGCGACCGAAGCGCATTGTTGGGCACCTTCTGTGTGCTAGGAGTAGCCTTCTTCCCTGGAGGTGGCTTAGGGCGTGGCCATTCCAAGTCTCTACTCAGGACAAGTCGCGAACCTGCGACCCATTCGTCCAAACGTTTATTAAACTGATCCCAATGCACGAAGTATTCCCATCTGTCCTCGGCCTTTGGCGGATCTTGTTCTTCCTCTTTCACGTTTCCTCTTGAGCGGTTGGCATATGGATTTGTGGGTTTATCACGAATAGATAAAATTTCCGCTAGTCGCTCTTCTTCGCCACCATCGGGGGTTGGCCTCCTAACGTAGAGCTTGCACCCAACCGAGACGGCCTGCGTAGTTGATGAGTCAGCAGATTCGGTGGCATGTGTGAAAAAAAATGCGCTGGCCCACCTGGATAGAATACTTCCCTCCTGGGGTTATTGGAGCTGGCTCTTGCGAACCTTCGTGGCTAGAGTGGGTCATGACCATGTCCTATGGAGATGAGATGAAAGTCAAAGATTAATTACACAGCAGATTGTTGAACTTGAGCGGTTGAATGTTGACTGGAGGGCTGACTCAGCGACGTGGGACGTTGAAGTCTAATATTTATTTATTTAATACTAAGCTCATCTCTACGACCAAGCTCACACTTTGGACAATGTGCTCTAACTGAATTACATTCTTGCGGCTCACAACCCCTTCAACCAGAAACCGATAATTTTGCAGTTGCTCTCTTCGAATCTGGTAGGTGGTTCTTGCGGCTTTCTTCATAAGGTGTAGTATATCAATGAGAAGTCTGTTAGCCTAACAATTGTGGCATCTGTCACCCACAGTGTTACCGGAAGATTTGGCAATACAGGATGTCGTCTGCCTCCCAGATGGCTCGAAGACCTGACGGGAGATCAGGAAGCTCCATCATGCCCATCATATGTAAACAAATAATGCGACACGAGGGATGTCAGCACTAGTACCCTAGTACTGTCATTGCCTACTTTCAAATCATAGCAGGCACCCGAAGAGTTGTTTCGAGGTGTTGTTATGCGAACTAGTCATTATCTGATGTCTCGCAGTCAGCTTTTTGTTTTGGCAGACTTCAGGTACCTGTGATTGCCTATATAGTCCCCTTAACCTGACAGTGCTGATGAGACCATGGTGACTTCTCTTCACTAATATTGGTTGTCCCGCAGACCCAACTGGTGAGCCTTTAAGTTTCAACGAGCAAGAGGTTGGCAGTTGCAAACACAAGTGCTAGGGTCTAAATGACCGTGATGCAAACAAGCTTATGAACCAAGCACTGGCTGTGCGATACACTGCACGAGCTAGCTAAAGGTGGGAGGTACGTTCGTGTCAAATGTCTTATCAAACCTGCAGAAAGGACCAGAAGTCTGGCATTTCGTATATTACTTGTCTGCAGTGCAGATCCCAAAGACGGTCAAGCCAAACAAAGGAGTAATGCAATCAGATGCGGACTTGGGCACTAAAGTCTGGAACGTGTCTTTCATCTGTCATGTTTCCCTGTCGAGACTAATATGGCATACTCTGACCAAGTCTTGATAATCTCGATGAGTTGGCCGCCTTTTTTGCAATGTGGTAGTCTGTTTTGTTACGACTTGACAGGAACCAAATATTATGGCTGCGGCTGTAAATTCGGAGTGCCCGACAGTCTACCTTAATAATTGCCGCCGTCAGGGGAACTTAGAGTGCGCCACACCGTGACCCTAACTGTTCTTTGATGTTTTAGTCCTTCTATCAAAGGGGATGACCAGTGCGGTACCAAATATTTGCTAAGGGACGGCTTATCACTAACCAACCATTCGACAAAATCACAGGTTTCACCCGCATGATATGCTCTCACGTCCAAAGTACATGTACTGTCTTAATGAAAATCATATACCGTTCTCTCTGAGTTCTATATATGTGGGTCAAGACCTCTTTACGGGAAACTTTTGGTGAATCATTATTGACGGTGTAAATCTGGTAGAATGAATTTGATTGGGGTTACCATAACGTATTATCTGATGATCGATGCGCAAGATATATAACTACAATATCATAGGTGCAGTCGATGGGTCACCCCTCCGCATAAACTGAGAACGGTAAGTTTTTTATTGTATTTTCGTCGTGGTCGGCTCCTAAGAGAGAGCCCTTTACGTATGAAGACGCAACTTCTTTTCGCTTGGGCATGCTATTCGCACATCTCGCCATGCCTGGACCCGATGTTCTAAATCTAATGCTAAAATGCCCGAAAGGGGACCCTCTCTTCCCCCTTCCCCCGGCGGACTGAGAAACTGGACTAAGTATTACTTCGTGCAGTATTTGTTGTGGCATCGAGACCGAATCCCTGCTAATGCGTTCCCTCGGGACAAAGCTCGGGCCAGAACGACTAAATCTGATCTAGTCTCCTTCACCGATAGGTACCGCTTCTTCATCTATGATGCGGAAACAGAGTATTTCGGCCGCCTGCGATACGGTAATATTTTGTGTACTTCCAATCCCATGTCTCTGGATCATGTTGCACATAGCAGCACGCTCTCCAGATGCGGCATTAGCATTTTGGGCAGCGGGGACAGAAAGGAGGGGCAGAGTGTGGTTCCAGTATACCTTCATTGGCAACTGTTGTGAAATTCAAAATCCGCACTAATGCCCTTCCTTTGTATTTAGCTTGCAACTGGCAGACG
The DNA here is from genome assembly GCA_029372045.1 of Scleroderma citrinum. NCBI lineage: Eukaryota > Fungi > Basidiomycota > Agaricomycetes > Boletales > Sclerodermataceae > Scleroderma > Scleroderma citrinum. The sequence goes on from JARFMN010000002.1 coordinate 1,753,697, forward strand.
CAGACGGACCACCGTTGTGATACCATCCAATAGGCTACTGCACTACCGGACTAAGGCTGGGCCAAGCCCTTGAGATTTTTGTGCAGCTAAGGCAAAAGTGCATTGACAGTATATTTCAGCTGAGGTGAGGGATACTAGTCTGCCCTACTTGTCAAGCCGCCCTTTGGAGCGGTCGTAGCTCATATATATCGCATGACATACGTCGAACTCCAGTCGCAGCTATCAAGAGCTTCAATTGTGTCGGAGTTCCTGGATTGTACTGACACCAAATATGTCACTGACACTTGCTGCATCCACCGCTTAGGAGACTAGGAGGTAACACCTCGCAACGCCCGAAATCGGTCGATCCCCCATTTATAGGAGGACCAGTAAATAAACAGCACAGCTTACTGTCCCCAGCGTTTTCGGACTGCAGGACAATGATACCTTTCGGATTTGATCCCGTAGGCGGCGATTGTGTCAACCAATGAAGATTCTGGAGGTTCATGAGCGCCCGCCACGACCAAAAGTATCGGTAGCTCTAATCATGCATGCAGAGACAAAGGTCATTCCCCTGACAAATCCTATACCTTTCTTATCAGTAGATCTTCACAGCCTTTGGCGTTAATATTTATATCGCTCCGGTGGACAGGAAATGACGAGGGAGACAAGCTTGTTATCAAGGCTGATATGATGTGTGTACGCCACCAGAATGTAAATTTCATGTAAATGATCCGCGAGCTGGAACGTGGATATTTGGATCGAAGATGATAACACTTCGAAGCACTTATCGGCCAAAAAACACACAACGTAGCATGGATGTCATGCATATTTTCTTGAGAAGCAAGAAGCTCCTCTCATTTGGCAGAACGCCGTTCTCCGTACATATGAAAAGAATGACTTGACCCAAGTAGGTCGCAATAGACGGAATAGAGCTGGAATGCTTTAGTGGACATTTGCTCGTAGAACTTCAGACGGCCGGTGCTCACCAACAGCCCCCCACAGATCAAACAGACGTCACTGTTTGAGTAAGAACTGTGCGTCGCTTATGGGATTCATCACTGTTTCCCGCACAATAGTACCGGGTCGGAACATACTTCAGGAGGTGAGTGTACGTACATTGGGGGAGGTTTGGCTTAAGCACAAAGGGGCACGCCACGACACATGTCCGCAGCATCTTCTCGTCATCTATATAGCGGTGCACTAATATGCAAGCGTCTTGTATTGGTGAAGTAATCGCCGCAGATGGGCGCGTAGTGGAACAAGAAGGGCTGCCACTCGGAAAAGCGGTACGAATGTCTGGTGCAAACGACTTATCCTTTATCCTCGGATACGCAGTAAATGGTGTGGCAGAATAACGAACGCCGAAAATATTGTGAATGTGGCAGTGGTGCATGTAAGTGTTGACGGCGAGTACCTTGATGAACGAGGAACAAGCTGTACGCATCGTGCGTGTTGCATGTTCTTGTGGAGGTATCTCCCGCGGGGAACACTGCGTCACATAATGGATGAGATTAAGAAGTTCATCGGGGAAAGATAGGATAGCAACAGACCGATGACGGTGCGTGTCTGGGGAACAAATATTGAAGCCCGAAGCGACCCGGAAAGGGCAGGAGGATGTGACGCGTGACCCCATCACATAACCCGAGTATATATGGTAATCTCGATTATCGTCAAGTTGTTCCCCAACACCAAGTCAATTCAATGCAGCCCTCGTCCATGTCAGAACAGCAAACCATCCAGCAGGAGACTCCCCCGTCCTCAATTCCACCCTCTTCTTCCCCCCAGCGACCAGGGCCAATACCGCTCGTGCCACAAAAACCTCTATCTCGGTCCCCGCAGCCAGCCGGCCAGAGAAATACGCTCAGCAGTATGCTTGCGAACAGACAAGGGAATGCCCCAATCCCCCCGTCTTTGCAGGCTAAAATGACAGCAGTAAGTGCATTCTCCTATCAACAACCTTCACTACTACAATACCTTGCAGATGCTCAACCGCGGTGCTGCCGCGTCGTCCGGTGCTGCCTCCTTCTCAATCGACTCTGCTGCACAAATGCTCCAACGAGCACACCTTAATGACAGTGCCCATCCTCTCGTCCACCAGCCACAGTCATTTCCTCCGTTATCCTCTTCGCCTCGTGGTCGTGGAGCACCCTCTTCTATCCCAGCCAAACGGAACAAACCTGGCTTTAAACTTTCTGACATTCATGGTGACGTAGGCGGAGGTGCTATTGGTGCGGGTCTGGGAGCGGGCAGACCCTCACTTGCCGAAGCCTCTCGAAGATCTTCCTCGACTTTTGATACCCCTTTTGCCAATTTTAACAGGATTGTGTATGTCTACTTTTTTTTAATCAGCCCAATCTAGATCATCATTTCATATACCCACAGTGACCCATCAGGACGGCTTAACTTTGCTGGTAAAGCAGTCTTACATGCAGCTGGAGTGGATTTTTCGAACGGATCCTCATTTGCCATCAACATGGATCAACTTGTTCTACAACAAGAACTTGGTCGTGGTAACTACGGTACCGTTAAAAAAGTTCTTCACAAGCCAACCAACGTCGAGATGGCCATGAAGGTGTGTTGTTCGCATCAGATGTGCTACATTTGGCTACTGACCTTCCTTTTTGGGGTGGCCTAGGAAATACGATTGGAACTTGACTCTACCAAGCTCAATGGAATTCTCATGGAACTCGATATTCTTCACCGCGCGATAAGCCAGCACATTGTTGAATTCTATGGCGCATTCTTTGTCGAATCATGCGTATACTATTGTATGGAGTACATGGATGGTGGCTCCTTGGCCTCTTTGTGCTGTTTCCCGAATGGGAATGTTTCTCTCCCACCCAGTATATCGTCCAGCCCTGGATCTGCCTGGACATCAAACCCAGTTCCAATCAACGACGAACATCTGGCCCGCATTGCATCATCTATGGCGCGTGGCCTCGCCTTTTTAAAGGATAAGCTTGGTGTGATGCATCGTGACGTCAAACCAACAAACGTCCTCGTCAACCACAAAGGGCAGGTCAAGCTCTGTGACTTTGGTGTCAGTGGCCAGCTGGAGAAAAGTATCGCACGCACCAACGTTGGCTGCCAAAGTTACATGGCTGTGAGTGGTGTGACTTCTCCAGTGAATAACCTGCACTCTTTCTTACTATGGTATCACTCTAGCCTGAGCGCATCAAAGGCTCTTCTCCGTTAAACAATGTCGATGATTCCTTCACTTCATACACTGTGAGCGCTGACATTTGGTCGCTGGGACTCTCGATCGTGGAGATTGCCAGGGGAAAGTAAGTATTTATGCCCTCTCTTGCTCATACAATATCCTGATGTGCTCCTCTACATCTGTTGGCTATAATGCAACACAGATATCCCTATCCCCCAGAAACGTATGAAAACGTGTTCGCGCAGCTCAGTGCTATTGTTGATGGCGAGGCCCCTGGTCTCCCTGACGATGACCATGAGGGCAATGAGGAGTGCTTCGATGGGATCCTTGGCACCAACGAAAAACGTGTTGGGAGGCGTTGGTCTCCCGAGGCGCGTCATTGGGTAAGTAGGTGTTTGGTGAAGAACTCAGAAGAGCGCGCGACCTACCAAGAGCTCCTAGTGAGTGAATTAGACTTTATGGTCGTTGAACGTTCGCTCATCAATGCACAGGCTCATCCATGGATGCGGATGGATGCGGAGCGCGAGGTTGACATGGCTGGTTGGGTAGCGCGAGCCATCGAGTGGCGGGATCAGGGACGACACCACAACCATTACCTGCGATACGAGTAAAATGGATGGTGGGCAGAGATTTCTGGAAACTGGATATTGCCCTATAACACCAACCCGTGCTCGCATCCGATGTGCCAAATGACAGTCTCAAACCTATATACCTCATGGCAGGTTGGTTTAACACCCCGCACGCCCTCTTTTACGTGCTTACTTTTACAATACTGTCGTCCACGTCACCCGAATCACGGCATCCTGTATTACTACACGACTCGCAGGGAGAAAATGTGCCATGACACATCCACCTCCATCGCCCAACCCATTCCGAACTCGTTTTTGTCTTCTCAGCTGCAAATTTGCATCCGTCTGTCCCAGATGCATGTATGCCTCATTTGATTTCGCTCGTCCAGTCCCCGCAGACGAGCAGGCCGCAGTTGCGCCACCGACGTTTTTACCCGTCCATCTATCCTCGTCGTTGACTACTATACAATTTCAACGCTGGCCGTTTGATACCCTCAGCTGTTCATGACCCACTCTTGCATATACTGTAGCCCAAGTCGTAATTTTCTCACTTCTGGACTCTCGATGAATTGATGAGTTGCTAGTACTTGTTTGGGGTATACGGTGTCATTAATGTCTACGGTCCTTTTCTTTCTGCTTCAACTCCGAGCTGAAGTCAAGCATTCAGGTAATATCCGGTCCAATATAAAGATTCGTGCATTGATCCCTCTTGTATACCGCGTGAGTCTATGGTCTTACAGGAGTCGCCAGGTATAGCCACACTTCTTGGTATTCTACTCATGGTATGTACTGCACAGGCTCCTTCCCTCCCGATGCTTCGAGTGTGAGGGCGACTGTAATACTAGTGAGTGGTACTACAATTGTTTACGTATACTGCATACTAATTACTTGGACCCTTGTTGTTGTGCTGATCCTTCATAAGGTCCTTGTTACGCTATTGGCTGCGATTGTCGTCATTTGTCACTTGAGGTTAACGCATTGTGCAGGCTAATCAACACGCGACTGGCTTGCACATTATACCATCGTCATTGGGATGGAGTCATAGTGGCCTTTGTGGCCGTCATCGTGGAGATTGTGGACACTGAGGTGGTTATGATCGGATCGAGAAGATCTATGGTAACCATTGTAGTGGTGGCGGCGGCGGTGGTTGCAGTGGTCGAGGTGATCGTGTGGTCGTGACAATCGTAGTCGTGAGGGTTGAGGCCAAGGTGCTCGTCGCTGTCGTCATTGTTCGCTGAGGTAGCGGCCATGGTTGAGGTGTCGTACTGGTGGCTGTCGTCGTTGCTCGTGGAAGTGGTGGTGCTTGTTGTGATCGTGGCGGTGGTGGTGGTCGAGGAGTGAGATGGGAATGGTCGAGGTTGAGGCTACTTACATTGTCGTCGAGATAGTAAGTGGAGGTGGCCAAGGTGGCCGTTGTCGTGGCGAAGATGGTGATGCCGTCGAGGTTAAGGTGGTGGGAGGTGGTAGTGGCTGTCAAGGTCATTGCCGATCATCATCGTCATGGTCCAAGTGGCGGTAAGCAGAAGTGGTCGTGATCCGTCATGGTCGTGGTCATTGCGGTTGCTGATCTTCCACCACGTCCTTACTCGCTAGCATTGCAGTCGCTCACACTCAAAGCGCCGGGTGGGAAGGAGCCTGGTACTGTACAGCATTGAAGTTGAGCACTAGAATTCGGCAGTTCCATACGAGGAACCATCAGGTACTCAAGGGCGGTTCATGGCAAGTCTCCAAGTTACAAACATGGTCCGCTTGTTTCTTGCAACTGGTGTATAATCAGAGTCACCGCTACTGATAATGGTGCCTATCGACGAACCTGGCGTTACCAAGGCTGTCGAGAAGATCCACCCGAGCCATCTTCCACAGACAGACAAAGATCTCATTGCCAAGGGACTCCAACAACTCGTCGAGCACTCTCTTCCATCAAAGGGACACGGAGATGTCACACAGTGCATCCATGGCTCGGCCCAATCTCCCGCCGTGTGGCTGGGTAAACTCATCCCAGAACTGGAGGAGCTTGCCAGCAAGTACCACATTGGAAACTTCGTCGCTATCAGGGGAACGAACCAGCGCTTTTTCGAGAATATGCCCATCTACGTACGGCTAGGCATGCACCTATTGTTCTACGGCCCTGACCAAGTCAAACTACTTGAAGGATCCAAGCTCATCCAAGATTTCCTTAAGGACATAAGCATTCGTCAAGGGGAAATCTACGACTCGCCAGAGTCCGTGAAGAATATCCCTTCCTTTATCCAGACGTACAACATTCAGCTCGATGAATTGCTCGAGCCAGATATTGACAATTATCGTACCTTCAACCAATTCTTCTACCGACGACTTAAACCAGGTGTTCGCCCTGTCCAGAACATGGACAACCCGAAAGGGTTCTGTTCCATGGCAGATTGCCGCTTAGTGGTGTACCAGACCATCGATCTGGCGGAGAAGTTCTGGATCAAGGGGGATGAGTTCTCTATACCCACACTGTTGGATCTGGTCCCAAGCGACCCACTTTGTGAGACTCTGAAGGGGGGTTCTTTGGCCATATTTCGTCTTGCTCCTCAGGACTATCATCGCTTTCACTCGCCAGTGGATGGTACGCTGCTCGGCGTGCCCCGTGATATAGCTGGGCAGTATTACACTGGTGAAACTCGACACGTCGTACACCTAATTAACCCAGCTAATGGAGATGTTCGCACAGTGAACCCACAAGCCGTCAACGAACCAACTTTCGACGTATTCACAAGAAATAAGCGATCGGTCTTACTTCTGGAGCACGAGGTCTTGAAGAAGCCAATAGCTATCATTGCCATTGGTGCCCTTATGGTTGGCAGTATTACCTGGACTCCTATTGTATGTCAAAGTCTCTGATAACGATTCTTCATGCTATTAGAAGATATTTAATTCCACCCTTTAGAAGCAGGTGAAGCGCGGAGACGAACTCGGACACTTTGCATATGGGGGAAGCACTGTCGTTGCGATTTTTCCGCCAGGAGTCATCAGATTTGATGACGATTTAGTACAAAACTCAATGGGGGTGGGACCTACTGGAGCTAAGGAAGGGAGCATTGAAACCCTCATGAAGGTCGGATACTCGCTCGGAATGATACCAGATGAACGAACGTCTTTTAATTTCATTCCCCGAAGCTGGTTGCGGCGGTGCCGCGCGCTTCTGGGTGGGCAGCGGGGCTAGGATAGATACAATTGTGTATGACATATGTACCGTAATCTCTGAAAGCGACACCCCTGGACAGAGGGAGTCTCTTCTGTCGAGGGGTGTAGCTCCTCACGAAGCTGTGTAACTATAGTTCCCAGTATCCTGGTGTGCGAAGATGATCGACGAGGCTAGTTAATCGAGGTCCTTTAGTCAAAGGTCAGTCCTTGTCTGGATCAAGTCTGCGTTAACATTATGAAAAATAAGAGCCTTAAAACAATGACAATTTCTATGCTGCAAAGATTCCAAGGTAGTATCATCAGTACATAAACCCAGTTAAGATCGTCCGAAATGTTTACAGAGAGGCCTCACCCCGCAGTTCGATTGGTGATAACAACAGGATACACTCAACTCCGATCTTTCCGTTGACGGTGATCACTTTGCGTACGGAGGCTACGGCGTCTTCGCCTCTCCCACGACTCATCAGATACTTTGGACTCTGCTGAGGATTGAGGGCAAAGAATCAAGGATCCACATTATTGTGATCCCACTTGTAGCCAAGAGGCGATAATACCAGCCTTTGTTTGACGAGGAAGGAATGACGGGGGTGCAGTGGGACGAGAGAAGTTACCAATTAATAGCCAGGTAACCTTACGTGACCCGTCAGCAGGGAATGCAACATATTGGTGTTCCGGATAACTCACTAAGCTACCCATAGGGTCATCCAACAACCAAAAGACGCAGAGAACCATCAACAGATACCGGTGTGATGCAGGAATAAATTCTGTAGGCACATGGATTCCACCACCCCCGATAAAATGAAATGACGACCTACCAAGAAAGACGCTTGAGTCAACAAGGAGGTTTTCACCTACCGAAGGACCGCCCGGCTGTGGATACACATAGAGCAGTATAGTTGGGCGTTGCAGTGGCGACGAAGGAAAAAATGGCTGTAACAAGGAGGGTGAGGTGAAAGACCACTTTTGAATACCAGGGTTCGAATCCTTCGTGACAGGGAAGTCTTACCTACAGCCCCCATATGTCACAACCAACACCCCAGAGGATTGCTCTCGCGAGTAGGCTGAGGGTCATCGCAAGCAGCATCCATTCCCCATGGATGTTGAATTCACGCGTGAAGGGCGTGTAGATTAATCCATTAAATGCTTGGATATAAATGAGACGGTATCCAAATCACTTATATCGCGAAGGTAGCGCTTACCGACAATATGTAGGCTGTCTCTTATCGGACTCGGTCGAAGTTCGAGAGACCAACCAGTAATTGCCACTGGATCGATGACTGCGACAGAAAACGCATACAGACAAAACTAGCATTATTGGAGATCTTTGCTTTCACGTGATACACACTGTCCAACGAGCCCGCTGCGTAAATATCTTAAGTGGGGGCTTGTAAGCTCGCTGCCTTGATAACATTTTTCAGTTTGATGGAAGTGCGAGACTTCTGAGAGGAGGGTATGTGAATTGGTTCAGTGGGAAGCTCTTGTGAACATCTGGATATTTAAGTTATAATCGTCCTTTCTGGATGGAATAGGTGGAACGCTCGGCTTTGACAGGCCCACCCTCGATGGGCGCAATCCGGACGTTACAGTTACCAGAGTATGGTGCTGCAACATCTGGATCGAGACGAAGCCTTCGACAGCCCAAATGTTCCTGTTAAATGGTCCTTTGTCTTAGAAAACGTCGGCAGATCAATGTTCCTGTCTAGACACAAGCATTGATGTGTTGCTTTATCGTAGAGGTGGAATAGCACAAAATTTAAATTTAAATTCAGGGGGTATTTGATGCTGATGTTATACTATTGTGGGCTTTGACCCACGCAGTTTACGATGAGCTCTGTAAAATTTGTCGTTGCAATCTCTGATACTGCGGATGTGGATAGTCGTTCTGCAAGGCGTGTCACCGTCCATGCAGATGTATTAAAGATCCTGAAGTTATGTTCTGGCGATGTCGTCGCTTTATCACAAACAAATCAAAGCGACGCTAAAAAGGTGAGAAATCGCTTCCACCATTCTTATCTACTAACATTACATTGACCAGGAATACGCTGTTGGAGTCTTGTGGCCATCTCTAGACATACCACAGAATTGTATGTACGATCATTCTGTGTATCTGTCCGTCTTCAACTAGCAACATCGTACCTAACAGCTGTTTACGTGTCACAATCGCTCCTTCTCACTGCACGCACCACAGAGGGAAGCGAGGTTCAAATTCTCCCTGTTCCTGGAAAGGCTGTCAGTGGTGCTGCATGTTGGGTACCATCGCTGCAGAATGTTCGCGAGGCTAAGCTTGTCCGTATGAGGGAGATTCATGGAAGTACTGCTATAGGAAACTCTCCGTTATCTTCACCTCGATGCAAAGGAGATGAAAAACGTCGGGGCTGGCTCACATTGGCACTTCGTGAACATCTCAGTAAGTGTCCGTTGCATACCTTTACTCTGTTACTCCGAAGACGCTGAAAAAAATGCCTCTAAGTTGGACTAAAGTTTCTCTTGCCAAGTCAAATCGTGGAGGTCAGGTATGAGGGCGAGTGTCGAAGATTCTGTGTCGAATGTTTGTCAGCCAACCCTTCGAATCCGGGTGACTTGGTTAATGCCATAACGAATGATATCGAGTCTTTATCTGTTGGTACCCCCACACTTTGGACTACTGGCTGGGATCTCACTGTCGACATCGTATATGACGGTACTCAAGACCAAGACGATCAATTAGATCATGTCCAGGTGTGTTCAACAGGAGTGACTTATTCCTGAACTTATTAAATAACTTATTTCGATAAAGCCTGTGGTGGAATCCCTATATCATACGTCTGCATCTGAGGCATACGCTACTGTCGGTGGCCTGGATAAAACCATCGCGCAAATACGAGATCTCATCGAAATACCTTTGATAAGACCGCAGCTTTTTGAGCATTTCGGTCAGTGATTGTGTGGCATGATTCCTATGTTATCTTACTCTTGAACCAGGGCTGAAACCACCACGAGGTATACTACTACACGGGCCGCCCGGGACAGGGAAGACCCATCTAGCACGTGCCATAGCAATGTCAATGAAATCATCAGTTCTTGTTATTAATGGACCAGAGTTGTCATCAGCTTACCACGGGGAGACGGAGGCACGGCTTCGTGATGTATTCAAAGAAGCTCAAGAAAAGAGTCCATGTATCGTTGTCTTGGATGAAATTGATGCAATAGTTCCAAGACGGGAGGAAGGCCCTGGCGGGGAAGTAGAGAAAAGGGTCGTCGCAACTCTACTGACTCTACTCGATGGGATGGAGGATGAATCTGCGAACACGGGCCGTGGTCGGGTCATAGTCATTGGTACAACCAATAGACCAAATGCTATCGACCCCGCCCTCCGAAGACCTGGTAGGTTTGACAGGGAGTTCGAAATAGGTAGGTATTTTCACCCCATGGATGTGTCACGACTTGAATGTTTATGGATGCATTTTTTTTTCAATCAGGTGTTCCAGATACCGAAGCACGCTTTGAAATCCTACATGTATTACTTGCCCGAGCGCCTCATTCGATCTCTGAAGGGGATCTCCGGTCTCTTGCAAGTCGAGCCCATGGATATGTAGGCGCCGACTTGAGTGCAGTTGTCCGCGAAGCTGGCACCCTGGCTATCAAACGATGGGTCAAACAACAACCTTCGCTAATCACAGAGACAACTGCCCCGCCCTCTGATCTGGTGCTCACGTTGAAAGATCTCGCCGATGCGTTGCCTACTGTTCGTCCATCGGCTATGAGATCGGTCTTCCTCGAGACTTCTCCCCTGAGATACTCGGATATTGGCGGTCAAACGACTACCATTCAAAAACTCCGTGAAATGGTTGAGTGGCCTCTGCTTCATCCAGAAACTTTCAAGAGACTAGGCGTTCGGCCACCCAAGGGCCTTCTTTTATATGGTCCACCTGGGTGCAGCAAAACCGTCTTAGTACGTGCTTGTGCAACAGAAAGCGCTGTCAACTTTGTTGCAGTCAAAGGACCTGAGGTATGGGTTACTTCGGTTCGTGGTAAGGCCACTAATCAACTTTTGGTTAATCAGCTCCTCAGCAAGTACGTTGGAGAATCAGAACGAGCGGTACGAGAAATTTTCAGAAAGGCTCGCACTGTATCTCCGTCTATCATTTTTTTCGTGCGTTGTTCACAGCTGTACAGTGGAACGCTTGCTTATCACTCCCACCATAGGACGAAATCGACGCCCTGGGGACATCACGCACGGAAGATTCGGGTTCTGTGCATGAGGGTGTCCTAACGAGCTTGCTCAACGAAATGGACGGAGTCCAAGAGCTAGTTGGTGTAACTATTATCGCGGCGACCAACAGGCCTGATGTCGTCGTCAGCTTCTTGTTTGTTTTTTTCTGTATAACTGATTGATGAACTTGACGACTCCAGGATCCTGCGTTGATGCGTCCAGGTCGGTTGGATCGCATCTTGTATATTGGGCTGCCAGACCAAGAAGCAAGAGAAGAAATATTGCGCATCAGGACACGCAATATGAGCGTCGAGGAGTGTCTGGATATAAAACTCATCGCTACAATGGTTGGTATCATCCACCAAAATACCGAGCATGCCCCTAACGTTTTGAAGACGGAAGGATGCACTGGGGCAGAAATTACCGCTCTTTTCCAGGAAGCTGCATTGTTGACGATGCAGAAGGATATCAACGCACTCATTGTAAGTCAACTCCTGTTTTTTTTGTTACGTGACTTGGACTGACATTTACCAGGTGCCCCAGAGTGCATTCGAAGTAGCTGCAAACGGCATTCGCAAACAGGTCACACCAGATGTTATTCAAAAGTATCACGAATGGAGCAAGAAGATTGGTCTGGCGAGTGTATAGTGCAAATGGTATATTCTGTCGTGTGTCCTATCTCTGTTTCTCAATAGCTGGCAAGTTGTCTGCGTACACTGGCCCATCTTTCTCTGCGGACCAGAATGTAGCGTAAACTACTACGAACCCAGTTAATTGGCTCAGCGAAAGCGCTCTACTTTCGCTGAAGCCTCATTCCCTGGGAAAAGAAATCATCTGCCCTGTCTTTAAACCGATCTTGTGGGCTTGCGATCCTCATGAGGTTATGATGTGAGTTCGAGACATGTTAACTGAATCGTAGTGATTACAGGATTTTTGATCCTCTACACTTGTTGCGTAGGTGGGAGTTCAAACGTTCATCATCACTGCTTAGCAAAGGGCAACGAAGACCTGGCCTTAAGATTCTCGAAATATTAAGAGACAACTACACAGGATTTAAGTAGTGATGATAGTCATGGCTAGCAACTTTGAATACGAAGGAATGTGGTTGAATCATTTGGCTTTTTGAGAGGATTCGTTTCATTTCTGCCAGTCGAACACTTATGCACACCGACGGCTGCGTATGTTACGACGGTATTCTGTTCCCCTACAGAGCTATGATACTCGGAGGGACTGGCATAATTGACCACGGCACCTCCGAAGGTATAAGGAACCGCCCCCGGGGGTCCTGTTCGATTGATTTACTGCGACATTTTTGGTTGGAAGTGGCTGGATGATATCAAGTTGCATATCTCTGGGCAAGTTTTTCCAGAGCATCCCCGGATGCAATCTGAAATTCACTCGTTCCACTACTCATCATCTTACCGCCCTTCTTTATTAGTCTACCCTTTGCTCGAACCGCCTCCTTCATTCGCACCTCCGCATCACCTGACCGCCCAGAAAGACCCGTGTCGTGATCTCTCGAACGACCTGCCATAACCCCCACCTCTCTGGCTTTATGTTTGGAGACAGTAGTCTTAGCTTTGGATGGAGCATTTTTATTGAAGCCACTAATGTTCTTGGGTGCCTCGCGCAGCGCGAATGACTTCGCAAGGTGACCGATGTGGAGATTCCGAACATGGAACATGTACTTCTCGCTAGTGGGGTGGGTCGCATAGGCCCTCATATGCGACAGAAAGGCCTTCCGTGCGAGCTCGGAATGCTGTACACACTGTCAACAGGGCAATCCACGCACTGGGTGACAACATACCACTCTCTGTCGGAGTACCCATCGTTCAAAGGCCAACTGCACGTCAGTAGCACGTGTTTCGTACTTGGAATCGCTTCCACCAAATCCCTTGGCCAGTATATCCTCAACACCCGTACCTTCCAACACGATGTTTGCCTTCTGGATGTCGGATGGGGATTCATCAACACTGCACATTTTCTCCTGGATCCACTTGACCCATTCTGATTCACTAGGAGCAACTATACTCCACGCCTCTCCACCTTTCCCTGCGCGGGCTGTTCGACCGACGCGATGTACATATTCTGTGGCGCCACCCTCGGTCGGCAGGTCATATTGTATCACTGCACGTACGAGGGGGAGATCGAGGCCACGCGAGGCCACTGAGGTGCAAAGCAGTATGGAGGACATAGCGGGTTGTTTACCCAGTGTTGGCGAGGCAGCCGAGAAGCCACGGAGGGATGCAAGACGGGTCGGAGTGGACAAAGAGCCGTGTAACCGGAAGACAAGAGCACCGGGTAGGAGTGTAGATCGTACCGCTACTTCTTCGTTGGTGGGTTCTGAGTTTGTTACTTTCTCACCCGCGTTCAATTGCTCGTCAACAGAATTCGCGTCACTCGCCTCAAGTCCACCTCCCATCGCTGTTCCTCCTAGCAGTTGCCAGTGGAAGTCCACAGAATCCGTGCAGCTCATAAAGACGATAATTTTGCACTCTCTCTTTGATTGATTTTGGGAGAGGATAGAACGAAGCAGGGCAACTAGAGCAACGAGCCGCAGCTTGAGTGGTACTATAATGTACTTTTGTGCCAGCTGGGACGGAGGGACGAATTTGGCGGATGACGATCCGTTAGCAGGTGCATCTCCCTTCTGAAGGTTCTCCTGGTTCTCCTGTTCGCCATCGAAGGACCCAATCATGATGGGATTTATCAAAGTTGTTCCTGCCAGCTTTTGAACGTCTTCTCGTATAGTCGCTGAACAAAGGACCGTCCGCCTGCGATGTTCCCAGTCCCAACCACCGACTTCCAAACTCTTACCCTCCTTCACTGCTTGCATGGCCAACCTCCGACGACCATCGAGACCTTGGATAATACCCCTGATGGTATCTTCGAACCCAAGTTCCATCAGACGATCAGCCTCATCCAGCACGAGCCACCTGCATTTTCCTACATTAAAAGACGAAGTGTTCTGGAGGTGATCAAGGAGTCGTCCAGGTGTCGCAACAAGTATTGGGACACCTTTCCTTAGGCGTGCCTTTTCGTGTGCTTTAGTGGCACCTCCGGAAAGAAGGCCAGATACAAGCCAACGAGTATACCGTGGAGAATCCTCTGTGTCTTCAGATTCGTCATCTGGACGTAGTTTAAGCTTAAGGAGCGACTGGAGAACATCTGATATTTGCTTTGCAAGCTCTCTGGTGGGGGCGATGATGACGGCGAGTGTGCCAATCGACCGGTCGATATAAGAATGCGTGCTAAGCGGTAGAAGATCATGAATGATAGGAAGGAGGAACGAGAGGGTCTTTCCTGAACCTGTCTGGGATTGGATGAACGTATCCCTGTCAGCCATGGTCACTGAAGGTGGTCGAGTAAACATAGGAAGAGTAGCGCGCTGGATAGAAGTTGGCTTCATCACCCCCATTTTATTTTCCAGGTGGGCAACCAGGAGCGGGTGGAGACCGAGCTCAGCAAAACCTGACATGTACGCTAGCGGTGCATTGCTTGGTGTGCAAGACGACTTTTTACGAGGCGATGGTTGTAGCACCTCGATTTTTGGGTTATGTGAGAATAGCGAAGAAATTATCTGCGTGGATGGCTTTGGACGATCGACAACGGGATTGACAGGTTGATCGGAATCCTTGCCACGACGCGGTCGCTTTGCTGGATGGGGAGACTCTCCATCTCCATCGAATACTTCTCGAGTCTTGTTTGCAGTGTCGGGTGCCCGAACTTTCCGCTTGAGCACCCTCTTAATCCTCACCCTAGTATAAGAACAAGTTGAGTTGTTTTGTGTGCTCGCAAGTCCACACGCACCTGTCAGTCCACCTCCCTGACTTTTTAGAGTCGTTGCGTTTTGCTGGTACGGTCGCATCTGCGGATATGTTCAGCACCAATCCATCGTCCATGTCTGAGAGACGACACCGTTTGTCTTTCCCACGAAAACACTTCAAAAACACCGAATCACTCTCTTTCTCTACACTGGTAGTAGTTGCAATGTTCGGCAGGATATCTCTCGCATTCATTATAGTTTCGCTCGCAGCGTTCTTCTGCGCGCAGTCCGTGGACGCTGCAAAGGGTCCAAAAATTACCCACAAAGTCTACTTTGACATCAAGCATGGAGACAAGGATCTGGGTCGAAGTGAGTGTACCGCTCGTAGGCAGGCTCGATATCTCTGACGAGTACTTTTCAGTCGTCATGGGTCTCTATGGCGGAGTAAGTTCAGTTGTGTCGCGCACTAGATTGCACGTCACTGAATTGCATTGAATGGTAGACTGTTCCCAAGACCGTGGAGAACTTCCGTGCTCTGGCAACTGGTCAGGGCAAAGATGGCAGTGAACTTGGCTATGGATACAAGGGCTCGAAATTCCACCGTGTCATCAAGAATTTCATGTATGTCTCGTGGAAACAATCCTGTTCTAGAGCATTGGCTAATTCTTGTTTAGGATTCAGGGTGGTGACTTTAGTACGTTGCTCGTAATCTATGCGAGCAATCAACTCATAGCACTCTTTATGTAGCCCGCGGAGATGGAACCGGTGGCAAGGTTGGCTCCCCACTCTTTTCACTTAGCCTGCTATTAACGTGTTACGCTACTTAGTCAATCTACGGTGACAGATTCCCCGACGAGAACTTGTAGGTAATGTGAACATTTGATGAAGCAAGCTGATGAGCACCTCCAAGCAAACTCAAGCATGCTGGACCCGGCACACTGTCAATGGCAAATGCGGGCAAAGACACTAATGGTACTTTCAATATCATTCTTCAGTACTAACACCTAACTTAACCCACCCTAGGTTCACAATTCGTAGGTCACTTGTATTTTCACTGGGACCTCGTAATATTTATTCCTTCTAGTTCATTTGCACTGTCGTGACCGGCTGGCTGGATGGTAAACATGTTAGTGTTGTCAATGACTGTATCAGCACATTCTGAACACCGTCACCCTAGGTTGTCTTCGGCAAAGTTCTCGAAGGAATGGACATTGTTCATGCGATTGGTACAGCTATTTATGTCCAGTGAAAATCTATTCTAACACGCCTCCTAGAAAACGTTCCGAAGGGACGCAATGATAAGCCGGTTGACGACGTTATCATATCTGACTCTGGAGAGGTCAGTTTATCCTCTTTCCTTATATGCTGTAACTAATGTTCCATTTCAGCTGCCGGTTGAGTCCACTTATGATACCGATGGGAAAGAGGTACCTCTTCGTGCTGAGCTATAGTTCAGCACCCGTATCCCCGAGATAATCATGTCAATAAATATTTGTTGCTTGTCAACAGGACATCGATGTTAAACCTACTCCGGCTCCTCTTCCCGAAGTTTCCTCTGATGTCCCTGGAACACCTGTCGATTTGCCTTATAACAACGGCTCTGGTTCGCCTGTTGTCGACCAGAAGGCGGGCGCCAGGAACACCTCCAAGCTTGCATGGCTCTTGGAGTGGCAATATGTGATATTGATCTTCATATTAGTGGTGGTTTCCTTCACAGGATACCTGCGGTGCGGTCCATTCCGCAAGGTATTCCATAGACTTCGTCGGGTGCGAAGCGCAAGCTACAGTCGCGTTGGGAATGAAGACCCTGAGCATTGAGTTGGTGCACAATAATTTATTACCTGCTACTACTGTCTTTACTCGGATTTGTTTTCTTTCGACTATGCATTGCAGTGATCCTAGATTGGTTAATACGTAAGAACTACCTCCATGAGGACAATGAAATCATCCACTGGTTCTTGACGCCGTACTCGCTCCCATTCACCTTTCCCCATAGTGATGAAGTATGAGTTCTCCATATCAGCGACGCTCACAACAGTCGCGCCTCAGATCTCGTCGGCCTGCCATCTTCATCTTCCAGCTGTTTTGGGTTATCACAGTCATCTGGTGTCAGTTTGGAGCATTCTTCTACAGCCTAACGCATTGCAGGTGGCCGGATAAGGTGTTGGAATGGGTGAGTACGATCGCTTGTTACATTTACGTTTCAGTTGTTCTTACATTGGCCGTTGAAGTCAGCCAGAGCGACGAAACCTACTCGAGTATTGCTGATAACTGACGCTCAAGTCCCAAATCCCGCTACGGCACGGAGGTCA
Organism: Scleroderma citrinum; assembly: GCA_029372045.1. Taxonomy (NCBI): domain Eukaryota; kingdom Fungi; phylum Basidiomycota; class Agaricomycetes; order Boletales; family Sclerodermataceae; genus Scleroderma; species Scleroderma citrinum. The sequence continues at coordinate 1,770,846 of JARFMN010000002.1, forward strand.
TGGTGGGGAGAGAACCATGTCACGACGTATTTGCGCAAGAGCTGGCGCGTTACTTCTCGCCTTCACCCCGATGTTGTTATCTTTCTTGGGGACATGCTCTCCTCTGGACGATATGTTACGAGCAAAGAAGAGTATGTCCACTTTTCATGTTTCGGTTCCCTTGAGTCATATCCTTGACGCATTGGTGATAGGTACGACGCCTACTACCGTAGATTTGCATCTATTTTCCGACATGGCGATGAGACGACCTTCTACTTCATTCCGGGCAATACAGATATCGGGTATGTTCTTTTTTTTCGTCTTTGAGCCTTGATCCTGAGTCGTGCATAGCCTAGGACCATCCTCGTCATTTTCAGAAGATGCTTCACGTTTTTTCACCGAGTATTTTGGGCCATTAAACCAAGCCATCACGATTGCAGGTCACGAATTTGTCTTGATCGATGCTCCGAAACTTGTGGAAGAAGATTATCACCGACACGCCCACGGTAAAACATTCGAGGAGTGGACTCCACTCAGTGGTGGACCCATCGCATTCTTAGCATCTACCGTGAATAAACAACACGATAAACCCGTCATCTTGCTCAGTCATATTCCGCTATCACGTCCTGCCAGACAGTCTTGCGGTACCTTTCGAGAGAAGGGCTCAATACGTGCTGGCGCCGGGCACGGTTATCAGAACATGCTTGGCAAACAGACAACTGAGTTCATACTAAAAACGCTTCAGCCATCGGTTGTGTTCAGGTGAGCTGAGGTCTAGTCTTGTGTATTGGACGTTGGACTCAATCGTCTTGCAAAGCGGAGATAACCGGGACTATTGTGAAGTAGTACACGAAGTAGTTTCTCCTCACGACGCAGATGCAAAGAGGGAGGTGCGAGAAGTGACCGTCAAGTCCTTTTCACCATCACGACATATCAGATGGCCTGGCTTTCAGCTTATATCCTTGATATCTCCAGACCATGAGGGTTCGGTTGGGCCTACCATTGCGGACACGTCCTGTTACCTGCCTGATACTAAAACAATGTACAAGTCCATATACCTCCCTTCCCTCGTGCTGACGGCAGTTGTTCTGCTGTACATAAACGTCACGCCCCGACGTCGCCATCGACGTGTCTCCTCGCTCTCACTGGCCCCACGGCCGCATTCACCTGGACCCGAGTCTGCTGTATGGTCAGCATGGTCCCCTCGATCAAAATTTTTGACAAGCCCAACGAACCCCCTCCCCCCGAACTTGCGGGTGCCCAGTGCAAGAACTCCAAGCTATCGTGTTACTTCTCTTTCGTGCACTCCTCAGAGTTCGCCGCTCCTTAGCCCGATCACCCTATTTCCAACCGAGGACGAGATGGATGATCCGTTAAGCCCGACGCACTATCTTGCACATAGCGACCACCGTGATGGTCAGAGTGAGGGTTGGACTACAGTCCACGAGAATGAAGGGTTCTTGGGTGAGGGGGCAGCATTCCTGCCACCCCCACGTGTTCAACCTCAACGAACCAGTTGGTGGTCCTGGACTCGATCCTTCAAGTTGAAAGGGCGACGACGACGTATCACGATTAGCGTGCCTCGTTGGGACGCCTGTCATGAATTGTTTCCCTCGAGGGGCCAATCACTTCTACACCGGGCACGAGGGCTATTGTCGAGATTTATTTACGATGCCATTAGGGTCGCCTTTCCTGCTTTGATAGCGCGGGTCGTTCTTGATTGGATAATTTCCTGAACTAGCATACTACATAGACTGGACACTATATCTCTATTCCCATTTGCTGTTTTCTTGTTTGTTTGTTTGTTTTCCCTTCGGCAGCTCCGGATATTGGTATGCATTCCTTACGTTGTATGAAATCCGTTAATTCACATTATGGCTACACTGTACAGTAACTCGTGATTGTGGTCCTGTACATCAAGACACTGTCATCCTGAAGGCATGCTTCGCACAGAAACATCCTCTTTCAAATAATCCGGGTCAAAGCATATCCTGCTACACCCAACACTATCGTAGTAGTCAGCAAATGAGAAGATATCAGTGTGACAAGACTCACAGTACCCAGTGAGCTTCTCCAGTGGTGTATGGAAATACACGCTAGTAGTATAGGCGGCAAATAGCCACATGCCAATTATTGCAGCTGTATAGATAATAGCGTATTTATGTGCATGCGTCCAAGACGAAGAGGAGGAACGAAGAGACACGGTGAGCTGGTCGGCAAGGAAAAGGATAGACATGGTGACGAGGAATAGGTGTCCAGAGACATCGTGGCCCCTCCTCATTCGTGGTATTGCCGTCCATTGACCTTCTGGCAGAAGAAGGGGAGAGGCGAAGAGGCTGGGATGCGTCACTGGGGATATTCTTGATTTCGTGAAGCAAAGCTCGTTTGGGATCGAGAAGGCGGCACCAGAAGGTAGTGAGACAGTGCACTCGCCTCCAGATGCTGCGATGAAGCGCTCCAATAATGCAGGACCGAAGAACCAGCTCGTAAAGACCAGCCAGGCAGCCGTTGCCAAAGCCCACTTGTACAGCCTCCGGATAGACCGTTGTTGGTGGGGACTGGTTATCCAGAGGGACAGAAAGGCGCTCGAAGTCCATGCCCAAGCACGCTTAATGAACAAGACATTGAGAAAATTGGACTTGGTGGCAAAGTAATGGGTATTGTGGAGGTGGTGGGGGAGATGCGTAATCAAGGGATCTGACGTGTCGAGGTATGTGTTATTCTTGACGGAATAAACAGTTCCGAGGAAAACAATGAGCGTCAAGACAGCGAATGTCGCCTGCAGCACGTCTATCTTGAAGGACATGTCCCACTGAAGCAAAGAGTAGATGTCTATGTTGTAAGAGGTAAGCTATGCACGTGACTACATAACTATCTAAAAGTTTGGCAAAGGGCACTCATCGCGAAGCCCAAGCGTTGTCCAAACGATCCAGAACGCCTTGAACCTCCCGTACAGCAGCCTTGCGTTGCTGTCTCGCATCAGGCCAATCTGCACCTGATAAGTGCAACGCATCAAGGCGGAGGAGAGATTGAAGGAGGAGCTCTGACAGGCGGGTATGGTCGAGAGACGTGGGCCCCTTGGACTGTTTGGCAGTTGGCGCAATACCAGAAGATGAGGGTAGATTCCCCGTCTGGGCTACGGACATGGCTGATGGTGGTACAGTTGCCACTGGATTTGAACAAGCAAGGATAAAAGCATCCACGTCAGGAACGAGCGTAGAGCGTACACGGCCCAACTCTGTACGAATTGCACTGATCGTGTTCTCTTCTGTTGGCGGTTCTTTTACCTTGGACAGTGGCTGGCGCGGAGTAGGGGCTTCTGGTACTGTGTGGCCCCCGATGAGTGCAATGGTAGAATTTTCGCGGATTTTGTATGCAGATACTGGATGGAGCAGGGTACTCAGTCACGATGCAGAAGTAGATGTAGGCGACGTACTGGGAGCTTGATCATCTTTCATGACTGCTCCAGCATGGACGAGCTTAAACGATGACGGTGGAAGCTGTGTATACTCTTCGATGTCCGCTCTGAGCCTCCCCAGGGGAGTGTCTGGGGGTGGCACTGGGAAATGTAAAACCTCTCTGTCCCATTTGACGTGAATCATAGCGTTGAATGAATGGCGAGGGACTGTGCGGAACAGGGCACGGATCTGTGCAATGAATGCACGAAAAATCAGCACAAGGCTGATCACAACTACAGGTAGGGAGAAGTGAGTGACACGACGTGAAATACGGTGCGATCTATACACACATGTATGGAGTGGAGTCAGTTTGGAGAGAGTGAAGCTGACACTGCTACCGGTAGTTGTAGTAAGACGATGGTTGGCGTGACTATTCAGTCACTACACTTAAAATCCAACAGCATGGCATCCAACGTCAATCCAGTATACGGAAACTACCATGGGTTTGTCTTACTTGCCCGAATACTCTGCCAGTGACACAGTGCATGTCTGGCCAGGTATTATTCAAAGCGACCGTTCGTGCGTGATTCGCGTCTGTCTCTTTTACCCCCCGGCTTTTTCACCGGAAAGACGGTTCTCGACATTGGCTGCAACGAGGGATGGGTGACCTGCGAGGTCGGTAGGTACATTCATTACATGTGCAATCATTTGCGGTGGTCTGACTGTTCCTCAGGACAAATATGGGGTGCTCAGTGCGCTGTCGGTGTGGACATCGATGATACCCTTATTCGAGCTGCGTGGAAGAGGCGGCGCAGCCTTTGGAGTCAACAGTCTCCAGGACTGGGGGCGCTGGAAGAGATTCAATGCCAACACCCTTCAGCTGTAGCACCCAAACGAGCCAAACTCCACGATGTCCTTGATCATGACTATTTTCCTGCGTCTTGCGAGCATAGCTACGGGCCACTTCCAATCCCCAGTAATCGAACAGGAGTTGCGCTGTTTCCTCATAATGTCACTTTTCGCACCATGGATTGGATGACTGAGCAAGATACAGGTGACGAAATCAGATATGACATTGTGCTCGCGTACGGACATCGTCTTCCGGTGATCCTCACGTATTAAATGCGTCTTACGCAGCCTTTCGATCACAAAGTGGATCCATCTGAACCATGGTGACAATGGAATTAAGACGTTCTTTCAGAAAATACACAGGAATCTAACCTCAGGAGGAACGCTAGTGCTAGAACCACAGGCTTGGGAGACATACTCAAAAGCTAGGCGTATGGATGAGAGATTGAGAAGTAATGCAAAACACTTGCAGTTACGTCCCGGTGATTTTCACAGGGTATTGGGAGACATTGGATTTGGCCCATCAACACGCCTAGGATCAGTAGGAGAAGGAGGTCAGTGTCCATAGAATCTGCATTTCCTGGGTTGCATTGACATTATACAAAGGTTTTCGTCGTCCAGTAGATCTCTACGTCAAAGTTTGACCCATAGTTGGCTTTCCAATCCAGGAATTGAAGTAGATGGATAGCACTCTCAGATAGTAGCATACATAGTATACGCCCAAGATTTGTCTAGACAGCTGTGTATGAACCATCTTCCATTGAAACATCTCCCTGGAAGAAAGTATAATTTCCCTTATCCTCGTGGGCTCTGCTTGCAACTCTGAGGATATAATGACCTTGCTATTGCAGTACTGGCTTGTGTTGTCAGGAGACTTCTCTTGCTTTCTAAGCTTCTGTTGTGTCACTATTTCATTACTATTTGGCATGGGGCTCAGTCGGCAAAGCAATGGACTACTTTTACATAAATTCTTTTGTTTATTATAATAGTCCAGAACAGTTGAAGACTATCCGTACTCAATCAAATACTTGCAATCCAAAGATGATCCTGACTCGGTTGCAATATCAAAGCTAACGGGCCCATCGGAAAGTGTCTAATCATTGTCACTATAGAACCTCTTCGCCATTCGACGGCCCGCTTTATCGGCCCGTCTGTCCCGACAGACCACGACTGCTTCCGCGTCCTGGAATACGTTGCTTTATTTGGGAATGCTAATACATCGTCGGATTGGAGCTGTCTAAGTGGCTTTCGAAAGATGCTCAACTACGTTGAAACCCCAAACAGCAATCTAGTAAGCAAGCTTGACATTTTACAAGCACTTCTCATCTATTTTCGCTTAGATATGTTGCATTTGCCAGTAAGTGGTGTTAAAGAAACGATTATCAGTGACTAGGTATATAAATGCGCTGGCAGCGCCCCTTTCACGAACCCAGCGACTACAAGAACATGCATGCACACTTTCTGCTACGATTGCATTGCGGAAGCTGTTAGACACTCGCCACAGTGCCCAATCGATCGCTTACCACTCTCAACCGTGGATTTATCTCCTGCGAATCCGATCGTGAAACATGTCAGTCAAGCGTTTATGCCTGTCTACCCAGTGACTCACTTCGTGGTCATCACAGCTCGTCGACGAACTCCTGGTCGAGTGTCCACATCAGTCTGCCGGTTGCACTCATATATCTCAGCGGCAGTTGCTAGATTCGCATCTTCAACACACATGCCCCTACGTCACGGTACCATGCCCAGAAATCGACTGTGATCAGTCCATCCTGCGTAAAGACTGCGGGAAGCATGCAAATGTCTGTGTTCATCGCTCTACATTGTGTCAAGGCTGTGGTATTTCTGTCAAGTATGGCAATCTCAATGTAAGTTACGCCGTACTGGTTTATCAACAATGCTGAGGGGAGGCTGAAACTAGGATCACTATTCTGAGTGCTCCTCAAAGGTTGCCACATGCTCCTTGTGCACTGCCGAGTTTCCAAGATCAAAGACACAGGAGCACATTGGTATTTGCCCGAACATAGAGGTGGACTGCGTCCATATCGATAACGGATGTTTTTGGACTGGTCCCCGGCACGAATTACCAAGTTCCCATCTCCCCTCGTGCCCCTACGAATCTTTAAAAGGTTTTTTCACTGTTAACACCGTCAAGATGTCTGCGCTAGTGACAGAGAACGCATCCCTTAAACAGAAAGTGCAATCACTGGAAGGTCTCATCCAAATCATGCAGCGTGAGATACAGCTTATGAGGAATACGTTGGGCCCGTGGTACCGATTTGAGATACAGCGATTGGATCGAGCGTCAGCGTCCTCTGGTCATGATGGTAATCAGACCCCTGTCGGGACGTCTCTTAACACTACCAACCAGCCACCTCCTATCATAGATCCCGTTGACGCAATCCATCCGCCCGTACATCCTGCTGATGTTGATGACACTGCAGCCTACTTTTCTGTCGCACCTGATCTGGTGTATCCAGAGGCCCACCATCATATGCCGTCCGCACATCGTCCATTTGAGGCCATACTGCACATCCAGACTCATCCACATCAACGCTCGCTCTTATTTCCTGTTGCTCCACTCAATTTGGGCACCTCACTGGAGGGGACTTTGCTTGGACTGAGGGAATCCATAGCAGCGATATCCGCCTCCGTCGAATCCCTTGCGCGCCGTAATGATATCGCTCTCACGACTGAAAGTATGCGAATAAACGAAGAACTCGGGTCATTGAGATATGCCATTCAGGGTATACGTTTGCAGGTACGTTATGTCGGTCCCTCAAAGTATTTGGGTCCCCAAGTTCTGGATCTTAAATGGCCGGTCTACTGATACATCCCTTTTTTTTCTGTTCGGGTGCGGCGATTGCATGATATCGTCACGCGGCCAAACAGTTACACCATCTTATGATGGATAGGAATACCCAAGTATCCGGACGGCCAGGGGAATCTCTGCCCGTAGCTGGCCCAGTATCCATCGTACCCACCACCTCCATACCATCCGTCTTCCACCCACCTATGATGATCCCTTTTACCCCTGGGCAGCCAGGTACCAAACTGTAGTCATGCGTACTGATAGGATATCTTGAACTGCTTTATTGATGGGGCGACGGTTCTTGGCTCTAGTGAATGTCATTAGATGTTGTAGCGGCGAACGGCAACGTGATGGCGTACGGTTGAGGCTACGTTGTCCTTTCGTCATCACGGACACGGGCCGAAAAGCTACGTGCGCAAGGCGTGTTTGGAGGCGACATCAATTGTAGGGTGGTGAAGTTACTTTTCCGGGTTGGCCGCTGTTACAGCACGGGCCCATCTATTAAAATCCAACAATTCGTATCATCCCCATAATGCATTGTGTGCTCCAAGATACCACGTTCACCTATTGTACGTACTCCAGTGTGTGGGTCAATGCCCGGGGATGTCAGGTTGGGGCAAAGAAAGAGGGTGATGATTGGATGTGACATTTCGTGAGCAAGGACTCTGATTGGTAGATCATCTACATCAATTTTATGCAATGGGCTATGTAGCTCACCCTAAGTTCAGATCAGTGACTTAACTCCTCGCCCTCTTTCTACAACAGTTCGGGAATATAAAATTTCATAACGTCCGAACCACCAGAACTCCATCACTTCTAGACCAAGAATGTCCATCCACAGCACGGCCATTATCGCGTTACACCGTGTCCTCCCCTTCAATATAGATGTGATCACAATTCTTTCCAGGCGCCATCATTCGTAACATTATGTCCAATACAATAGTGATCATCATCAAGCACAGCCGACGGTTTCCTCGTTAGAATGTTTCCACATGCTGACGGGCACAGGTATGCATAGAGTCCAAAAAAAAGCATATTTAGCACGGATTTGATGGCCACAGCGCCCAGATATGATGGAGTAAGATTAATACATGAGGCACTCACCTGAAGATCAGGAGGGGGGCTGAGGTGAGCCAGGGCTTGGCAGCGTAATTGACTCAGAGCCGAAAAGGGGTTGGCCAGCGAAGTCGATCAGAAACGGAGATGTCATACGAGGGGGTTGGATACGGAGATTACTATAAGCTAATTCTTGTTATGGTGGAGATTGGTAGGGAGAAATTTGAAACGGAGATGGATGGAAGAACACAACCAAGAAAGAACGGCACACGCAAGAATCGGGTGACAAATAGGGGGGTAACAAGAAGAATAACAGAAGTGAAGAATAATGATGGAATAGCGAAATAAACAAGCAGCATTAGTGAAGATAAGAGAGGAAGTTGACGCTTGTAAACTATGAACGGCATACGCAGAAGAGCATCTGAAATGAAAAAAGACGAAAATTAATGAGTCTGCGGACCAACGAAAGCGAGCCGAATATCCATCGAGGGGACAATAAAAACACTACACTTCGGATGAGAGCGAGAAGGATGGAGTGATAGACTAGGACAAACGTAGGCGATGCTGTATGTTAGCCAGATGAACCACAATAACAAGAGGGGTCAAGCGATGGACGCAGGAGGGGCGAGGGCACGATGGAGGGGCCGAGTACAGGCCGAGTATACTGCTGGGGGATAGCTAAAGAGGTGAAAAAATATGCAAGAAAGACATGCCAAGTCGGTAGAACGACACAGCAAGGACCACAGAACGTAGCGACAGACGGGATGATATAGCTTAGAGACCGAAACTGTAATGTACCGGTGATTTGAATAATGAGATATAGACGAGGAGAGGAGAGGAAATGAGAGTGGAAGTATACTGAACCATTAATGTTGCGAATGATGCAAGGGACAACAGTGGGGGCGAAGGTGACCATGTTATGTCCCATGAACTCCCCATGCCTCTTGTGTGTGATAGGGTCCATCACCCGGGTACTCACCCACATGGGGCGGAGCCGAGTGTGGAGGAGTAGGCACCCCGACAACATACCCTCGATGAGCCATTCCATGCAGACTCGTAGCGCCAGCGCCAGGTGGGACGGTGACGGTGACAGGATCAGGATCACTAAGAGAATATGAGTTGTTATCGTGGGGGTACACCAACTCGGCCGGGGCGTTGGGATGGGGCTGACGTTGACGTTGTGAATGTAGGTGTTGATACTGCGCCTGAGGGTATGTTCCATTGGTGGGGCCCGTTGTGGCGCCATCGGGCACGAATGATCTTGTATGATGCGATGAGAAATGCGGATGCTGAGGTACATATCCACCTGGACCCGAACTCCACCCCTGTACCGCGTACTTCATTTCCACACCACCATTTGTCGTGTACATACCATGACCATGTGAATGCAAAGAATGATCTGGAGTCCCGACGGGGGATGGAACAACGACACATGGTGGAATGCTGCCCCTTCTCGTTGCCACGATCTCATTTGGGGGGACCTTTATCACCGAGGTCAAAAGCATTTCAAAGGCGAAAATGAGGCGAGGTACTCACATTACCGAACTCATACATCGATCCGACACGAAATGGGTTAAGACTCGATCCGGGATTGGGCTCCTCCGTCTGCGGACTGTCGTTGGGTGACAACGTTGATGTTGACGAGGCATATCCGGAGGGTGCAGAAGTGCTCATGTCACCACTGACATGTTGGCCGCTCATGTTCAATCCCGACATGCGCAACTCGAGATAATGACCCGACCCACTTGGTATCCGCGCGAGAACCAGTGTCAGCGTACACTCTTACTGCGAAAAACTGTACATATGAAATACAAAACAGAACACATCGAACAGAAAGCGGAAAGGAAACAGATGGAATAGAACTCGAAACTTACACTACGAAATCAAAAGATGGAAAAAAATTCTCACCTGGACCCCCTCCGTCCTGCTTCATAGCCCATGTCTGCTGCAACACAGCTGCTCACTTCAGAAAACATCGCACTGGATTCGCTCCCTGTGATACTTGCCACGCTCCCGAACCTAGATAGACCACTGAAACTACTGCTACTTGCAGTGGTGGACACAGCGTCCTCAGCATCGCCTTCACCGTCACGGGGTCTGCCCCCCGGTAGACCACCGCTAGCACTTGTTCCGCTTGCAATGCTCGTGGTGCTGCCGCGCGGGAACGCCCAGCGATCGAGCCCCATGGTTATATCTGGTGAGGGACCATGTGCAGACGAACTTGACGAGGAGCTTGGTGGCGTATCAACTTCACCGGGTACCGGAGACGTGTTGGGCGGAGTTGATGCGGAGGAGGGGTCGCCGAATTGGAAGTCAGGGGTGGGTAGTGGCCCCGGGATGGGAGAGGAAAGCGTGCGAGAGGTAAGGGCGTACAGACGGTTATCATACGGCCTGCGAGAGGAAATGTTGGGCATGCCTGATGACGAGGGTGGAGAAGCGGATGTGGAGAGCGGGATGGATGAGCCACCCTCGGGCACGGGAGGGAAAGGCGAGCCACGGAGGGGTGCCCATGCGTGCGGTTCTGATGCGCGGTGTGCAAGGGCGGGGCGTGAGTATGGATGCACGGAGTGTGATACGGCACGAATAGAACCAGGACCACGAATGACAGCCTGAGTAGACCCTGGCGGAGACAAAGGGGACTTTGCCAAGAGGGCTTCGTTTTTCTCTCTGGCGATGCGAGCAAAGGGGTGGTGTATTAGTCTATAGCAGTTGACGTCTAGGGAGTTGCGCCTGTCGACGAGCTGATGTGAGGGAGGCAGTGAGTCTGCGCCTTGAATGGGGAAGGAAGGTATGGCGGGAAGTGATCCACGCCGGGTGTTGTAGAGACCTGGATCCTGTGACCTGTGGCCGTGAACAGGGGCGTGATGGGGAGGGATATCATCAGGGGGAGTGCCAGGAGGGATTTGCCAAGCCGGTGACGAGTCGGGTGGATGAGAAGAGGGAATTTTGAGAGTGGGGATGGATTCGTTGGAGGGTGGGTCTGGTGCTGGCGAAGAGACGGGTTCTTGAGCAGTGTCTGTGGGTATCTCAGTGGCTGTGGACTCGTCTTGGGGGGAGTCATTGGGCGACGATGGATTTGTGGCTTGCGGAGACAATGGCTTTTCTTGATCAAGGTGGCCCTCAGCGCGTTTGCGGAGCTGCTTGTCCTTTGCTCGTCTGGAAAGGGAGTGAGGCAGACGGGGGAGAGAGTGCGCGCAAGGACATACCTGTTCTGGAACCAGACCTAGACAGGACGCGATGAGGACGCGTTGGAGGAAGGAGACAAAGGAGACGGACCTGGACAGCGCGAGGACCCATGTCGAGTTCAGCGGCGAGTTTTTTGCGGAGAGCAGCATTTGGTTTTGTGTCCTTGCGAAAGACTTCTTCGAGGACTTTTAGCTGCGCCCGCGATGTTCTCTTGCGGTGCTTGACTTCGTTGGGGATGTAGGGGAAGAAAGTCCTGAAATCGACAGAGGTGGGGTCGACACCAGGAGGGACCAAGGAGGGAATGCAAGTGTTTTGATACCTTGGGAGCGACGAAGATGGCGTACTTGCGTCCATCTGGGATGAATGCTGGTTAGGATGGAAGAGAGAACAGGTGAGAGAAATGGCAGGGTCCATTCTGGCCACGGCTGGAGTAAAGTTTATGTTCCACAGCTGCCAGGGAACCGCGGCGGTGTCCCTCGCCGATTACATACGAGAGGAGGAGAAGAAAGAAAACCAACTCGAAGACCAGATGATGGTATCAACTCCCGCGGGTTTCTCATATTAATGAACATCTCAAAGATAGTAGTATGTACCGTGTAGTAGTATAACCAACAGAGCAAAGAAAGCTACTGACGAGATTGCATAAATCTACTGTGGATCTCCTGCCATAAGTTATCCTGCCGACAAAGGCTGCAGAGACATACAGCATCCTCGCCAAAGGATACGCCCGCATCATAGACTAGTGTCCATCGCCTCGTCCCTGCTCTGAGTCACTCCCAGCCCCATGCCCCTCCCCAATATCTCCTCCAGAAAACCTATACCGACGCTGGCCAACGGAGACGCAACAAACGTCGAGTTATCATTGCTTACAGCCTCCTCATGCAACCGTTCCATCGCCGCTCGCGCCCGCGCGATGACAGGATGGGCATACACTGTTTGCACATCAACACGCTTCCCCGGATCCATCTGCATCATGCTCTTGATCAGCTCAAATAACTCCGGGCTCATTCCATCCAAGTCCACCCGACTAAAGTCTTCTTGGCGAAGTCGGTGCCAGTCATCACCTCTGTGAACGAACACCCGCGGGAACAGATGGTAAGGGTTGGAACCAGGCACAAACAGATCGGAGGCTCTCCACTCACTGATCAGGCACGACAATATTTGTCGCTGTTTCAAGCATCATCATCCCAAAACTATGAGAGTCAGTCAGTGCGACGAGCCCGCGAAACACTGCCAAATCCCCACCTAAAGATATCAGCAGCTTTCCCATACGTCCCTTGCAACACCTCCCGCGCCAAATACACTTTATCACCCTCGCGCTCGAACCCACCCACCACAAGTCCCACCGGGCTTCCACCGCTTGGTCGCGGCCACTGCGAAGCCATACCAAAGTCACCAATCTTGAACCGCCCTTCACGCGTTATGAAAACATTGGCCGGCTTAAGATCGAGATGGATGATGCCAGCTGCGTGGATAAATCGAAGACCCTGGAGAGATGAGATAAGAACAAAAACTTTTTTCTTGTCGTAACAGCGCTTTACCCACATTGCTGAGATCAACAAATATTTTCCAGACCCTGGCCTCATCCAGGCGCTGGAAAGCCTTCCCATATTCCCATAGAAAGCGGGCAAAATTTCCCAACTCACACAGTTCAGTCTGGATGAATAGCATGTCATCCTGTTCCCAGCTATCGACATATGCCAGGACATTTGAGTGACTCTTGGGGTCTGCTGCTGCCGCCTGAGCAAGTTGTCGCAAAATATCCACCTCCTCACGCAGTCGCAATCTAATAAGAAAGTGTTAACGTACACGGTCTCGGGAGACTTGGTACCTACCGATGGCGCGGTCCCTCAAACGGCTTTGACCGTTTGACAGCCCAGACTTGGCCGTCGGCTCCGTTCTTGGCGCGGACTTTCATCACCTTACCAAATTCACCACTCCCAATCTCATCTAGCGGAGCAAAGTCTCTTTCAAAGCGGCCCGACTTGCCCTTCGTAGCAGGCCCGTCGTGCATCCTGACAAGCGGCGACGCCGTTCGCTGTTGTAGCTGGCACCGTGTAAATGTGGGTGAATTCGTTGAGATGACAGAGCTGTTGGACGAGGATCGGGAACCAGGGTTCTCTGAAGGGTGGCTGGGCATTTGTAGCGCTGATCGCGACAGGGGCGGCCAATCTAGTCATAACAGTAGTTGGTGAAATGGATCAATGGGAACGAAAATGATTTACCCTTGCGTCGCGTGGGTGTTGCGACGGACGTTTCACTACCGCTTGAAAATGCACCACTGCTGCTTCTCCGCATGAGCCATCGCGTTCGCGAGACGGGCCCGGCAGCGGGTGGCTGTCCCAGCCCCAGTCCCATGTATTTCCCTTCTCTCCTCGAACTTGGACTATTGTCGTCCTCCGAGTCTGAATCCGATCCGTTCAGAGCTATCTTGGCTTGGTTCCCCACACCTTCACCGAGATGAGGGAATGCGGCGGGAAGACTCTTCCTGGGTCCGCTCTTCGCCTTTCCTCCATGGCCGCCGCCAATTTCAGGCCCTAGGTCTGCAAAGTTAAAACCGACCTTGTTAGCCACCGCACTCTGCCACGGTCGGTTTCCCCCCAAATAGCTGGTCTTAGCTTTCTTGACGGGTGTGCCAGGTGGTCGTTTGTGTTCCTCGGCAGAGGGCTTATTGCCCGCTGCCAGGGTTCGCATGATGAATGAGTCCGGGTCGAGGCCATCGTAATTCCGATCACCATCGTCGTATCCGGTGATGACGACTGTACTGGGCCAGCCCGAGTCGATTGCAGGTACGATGGGGGTGACAAGATCATCACCAATATCCGAGTAGAGTGATGAACCTGAGGTGGAGTTCCGTGGCATTGCTGAGAGAAATGGGTTGCCTGAATGGGAGTCTTCGTCGTCACTTAGGGCAACGCCGGAATCGCGAGGTTTATATTTCAAAGGGAGCATCTCCTTTCCCTTATTTGACCGAGGGGAAGGAGAGCCCTCGGTTACGCTGAAAATAAATGATGTCTCTGGAGGGCCACAAGGCTCGAAGAACATGTCGTCGTCGTCATCGTCGAGAGTGTTGAGGCCACCAGGGCGCAAGGACGGTGGTGATGAGTCCGGAGAGGGAAAGTGTCGTGTGGAACGTAGTCTCCACGGAAGAGGTGTCATTGCGGCACTTCCAGGACCGGCGTAACTGTGTCTGTTAGATGTAGAGGGTTGAGTTGGTTGTGTGTGCAGTCGTGCAGTAGCAGCAGCGTGTGAAGAGTTCGTTTCTGTCGTAGTCGTGCGAGTGCGTGTCTGGGTAGAGCTTTGAGGGATGGATGGACCGAAGAAGAGGGAAGCTGAGCTGCCACTTGCAAGTCGGTTTATGGGCTCGCGGGAGGGTGTGGGAGCATCGAGAGCGCGTGATTTATGCAGTGGATTTGGACCGCTGCTTCCAGTGAGCCGTCGGCGTGGCATCGGGGAACCACACGCCGGGGAAGGGGGGGAGATTACGGAAAGCCGATTCCGCGAAATAGAAGGGAACGCGACGGGAGGTGGTTTTGGAAGTGCTATTCTGGATGGGGGTGTCTGGTGACATGTCAGGAGGGGAAGTACGGGTGACGATGGGTGGCATACATGAGATGGTGGTTGGTGGTTGGCGCTCTCCAGGAGTTCTTGGGACACAGGTCTTGAGCGTGCACGACGCTTGATGATGTGACCACCGGGTGAAATTGCCTCTGTGACCTCGTCTTTGGGTGTACCCTTTTGGGGTAGGATGTTTGCGAGGAGAGGTGTCTTTGGGGAGAAGGACATGGATTTGCGAGAGAGAGCGGGTAATCTGGGTGCAAATAGCTTCTTTGCTGGTGCTGTTTCTGTGTCCGAGTCGGAGCTGTTGTCCTCGATGACCCCCCAGTCGTCGTCTGAGTTGTCCATGTCGCGTATCCGCAGACGTTTCATTGTCTCTGCTTGGTTCTTGAGGTATGCATCGGTGTCGACCTTTGGGTGTCCGAAGCGGGGTGCTGGTAGGGGTGCCAGACGATGAAAAGCGGCGCCCGATGAGATGGACAAGGGAGTTGAGTGGGACTTGCGTTTGCCTGCGCGCAGTGGAGTTGACATGGTCAAAGGAAAAGAGGTCGCTCAACAAGATCACATGACCATGGCCTTCTCTCGCCTCCACAGCGGAATCCACCACCCACTCCCAAGATCATGGCAGAGTCGCTGTCTGCTCAACAAAGCCATGTTCATGTACCCCATCTTCATCACGGACGACCCAGATGCATGCGTGGACATCCCCTCTCTACCCGGCCAGCGACGATGGGGCATAAACCGTCTCGAAGAATTCATCGGCCCACTCGTCGAGAAGGGCCTTGCAAGTGTCATCCTCTTTGGCGTTCCTCTCAAATGTGACAAGGTGCATATCGTCATCGATCCACGCGAGATACTAACCATCTCGGTCAGGATGGCAGAGGCACGCCCGCAGATGATCCCGAAGGACCCGTCATCCTTGGCGTCAAAAAACTCAGATCCCTCTTCCCTTCTCTCTACATCGCATGCGATGTGTGTCTGTGCGAGTACACGTCTCATGGTCACTGTGGTCTTCTCAACGAAGATGGCACCATCAATAACGATCCCTCTGTCGATCGCCTCGCCGAAGTAGCACTCAACTATGCGATCGCTGGTGCACACTGTGTTGCACCAAGCGACATGATGGATGGACGTATCATGGCTATCAAGCGAAAGCTTATCGATGCAGGCTATGGAAACAAGTGCACCCTCATGAGCTACTCGGCAAAGTTCGCTAGCTCACTGTATGGTCCATTTCGGTAAGCGTGAAATAGCAATCCACCCGAGCACCTGATGGCTCATATCGAAGAACAGTGATGCAGCTGGTAGCGCTCCCGCTTTTGGAGATCGCAAGTGTTATCAGCTCCCTCCTGCCGCAAAGGGGTTAGCGAGGCGTGCCATCGTAAGCGGGTACTCTAAACTGTGATAGCCCATACAAAAGAGATGCCTGCAGATACGCGACACAGCCGAGGGCGCTGACATCATCATGGTCAAACCAGCACTCCCATATCTCGACATCATCGCTGACGCTGTAGAACTGGCCCCCAACCATCCTCTTGCGTGCTATCAAGTCAGTGGGGAGTTTGCCATGATCCATGCTGGAGCAAAAGCCGGCGTCTTTGACTTGAGAGTGATGGCATTTGAATCTGTGGAGAGTATGGTCAGAGCAGGTATACCGCTCCTTTGAACTCATTTGTTGATCTGAACATGACACAGGTGCTAGCATTATCCTGTCCTACTTTACCCCCGACTTTTTGGATTGGCTCGTGTAGACTGTTTGTTGTTGTACCAAAAATGTATCCGACCTGCCTGGCTCGAACAGGCGACCTCAAGATGTCAAGTGAACCATTACAGTCTCGCGCTCTTCCAACTGAGCTAAGGTCGGTGTGTTGCGGGGTGAGCCTACTTGCTTGCCCTGGGACTGAACTTTTTTTCCTTTTACATAAGAAAGTTTCAATAGGCAATGGTAATGGCCCTCCCAGACTGCCACTGGGCGAAGGCGACGCTCACTCAAGCCTGTCGTGAGGAATATGTCTAGTCAGATGGCAGGTAGATTACACAAACGTTCACTACAGGTACAGGGTTTTACAGGCGCCTCGTTCCACTCTTGTTTGCTTCTCTATTCCCTTCCTGCTTTTCTCACTCTACTTTTGTCTCTGCATCGAGTTCCCCCGGCCAGTCGTCCACAGCAATCAGTTCTGGGCAAAGAGGTGCTTGGAAGACTACCATATCCAAGCTGCGCAGTTAATCTGCTGGAACTGCAGGAAAGGGCAACATACAAGTTGAATAGTGTGTCTGTGGGTGGAGTGACGATATTGATGATAACGTATGGCAAGTCTGCCCTGGGTGCCCAGGAATTGGGTCGGCTTCAAAAGGAGTATCAAAAGGTCTCTAATAACCATGACGGCTTCGTTTGCCACCAGCTGTCTGAGACAAGCATCAGCTGCCAATAAGTACCCTTGTGGGATATCTTCGCAACTAGCAACAACCCTGCCACTTCATCTTCGCCGTGGCCTGACGAGACCTGACCTGGCACTGCCAAGATTGGCTGGCTGGCTCGCCGCTGCACTTGTCTCCTCTGTCCCCTGCAATGGTACTAAGATGCGTGGTTGGCGCCATTATACACGAGAGCGAATGGACAGCGCACCCATTTAAAGGACGTCATGCACGGGGGCAGAGTGCAGTGCCTCTAGTCATCGCGCAGGATTTTCTGTAGCTGATATTTTGTACTCATGATGAAGTGTACAATGGACTCTGTCGAAATTACACTGGCCTTTGTTCCCGTCTTTGCACGCCTCTTCAGCAACTGAAACTTGTGCGAGTGCTACCCGTGCCACTGGATCTACAATTCAATCATCGACTACGCCGTTCTGTGACACTGTCGACACAGGTGGCTTTCGAGTCAAAGTCAAGCGGTGACCCGTAGTAGAAATCAGACAGCCCAGGTCAGCGAATCCACGCTCACGAAAAGGTAGTCATCATGGGCAAGAACAAGAACAAAGACCAAGTCCCCAATCCCAACAACGTCGCCAACAGGGACATCATCCAACGTCTCAACTTCCTATACCAAGCTAGCGTTCTCCTTAACACGATACCATCCTCTCGGTCGCAATCCCTCCAGCGAAATCGCAATAAGCATGTCACTCCTTCGGAATTGTCAAGGAGTTATATCGACACCATGAAGACGGTCGGGCAGAAAACCAACGTCAAGATGTTCGTCCTCCCTTCCCATAAACCCACGCAGTTGTCTCATCGTGACTTTCTCAAGTGACCCTTCGGTTAAACGTCGTCTGTGCAAGGGCTGTAGCTCGGTGCTTGTCCCAGGCATGTCTGCTAAAGTCCGAGTTAAAAGTGGGTGGATCGAATCTAGCAGACTATCTTCCTATATGACAGTATCCGCGTAGATTCGACCTCACATGGTCACCTCATTTCCTACATCTGTCTCGCCTGTCACACCCATCGTCGTATTCCTGCCCCCCCTGTTCTGTCTTCCGACCCTCAATATGAGCCTGACAGTGCCATGGAATCGTCTCAGTCTCAAGAGGCAGAACGCCACAAACTCCAACATGGAAGGAAAAGGGGTCCCAAACCTCGTCTCCTCCCACATTTTGCTCGTGATATTGGCCATGTGGTCTTTCGTGGAAACGAAATCATTTCAGGAATGAATCCAGATCCATAGCATACCCGGTCAGCTAGTGTTGAACATAACAAGCACATCTTTCATAGGCTAAAAAAAAATTGAATTTGGGAGACACTGTATCATCAGAACATGAATAATATGAGTAGTAACAACACAGGTGGAACACCAGGTACAACGGCCTTTGCAGACCCAGCATGGGAATACGGGCTGACAAAAGATTCAGGTTAGTGACCAGATCACCCATAGTTTGCGAGGGCACGCACGGTATCCCTGCCTGGTCAGAGTACGACGGGCAAGTATTACCATCGCTCGACTGTTCATGGGTTCAGTGTACCCCCGGTTTAACCATTTTATTATAGCATACGCACTGTTGGGTTATCTGGACAACATGAATCATAGCCAATAACACTTCCCAAAGCAGCTGAATAGTGCCACCCTTGCCAGTATTCACAGGAGACAGTATTATATGATATGTTCCATACACCAAAGTCCTGTCTAAATGTTCTCATTGAGTCACTCAACGGACAGGCAGAGAAACCTCACACTGTAGCCTGTACATCGGTCAATAGGACAATTGTGAAACAAACTGCACATATGACATACCATACAATGAAGGGTCCGACGGAAAGAAGGTATCTGGTATCGACACGGATGGCCACGCGAGGTCAAAATTGAGATAGTGGCCACCACTGTAGCATGCTCGTCTTCACGCATTATTGCTTCTATTCCAAGTACTCACCGGTTCGGGCCCGTCGTCGTTGCATTACACCATCCTCGTTGAGAGTATGGACACAGGTCAGTAATTTTGACAACCACTGAGTTTGTAGTGTTGGGGTAAAATGGTGGATCGGACAAAAACGCGTTCAAGAGCGTGAGGTTGAAGCATTTACCGCAGGCGGGACCGTAAGCCGTGCTGCTTCCATAGGCCATTTGGTTCATGGCTGCGGTGGGGTATAGTGTACTGTTGGTCGCACACCCGCACGCTGCGATAAACCCCTCAGGGAGAATATAGTGCGTCATGGTCGCGTACCCATTGGAAGGATATTGTATCCATTCCGAAGCTATAGTAGGCGAGAGTAAGGATAGGAAAACGAAGGAGTGGACCAGTAAACGATGGTTCGGCATCAATGAACTGTCGCAGAGATGGGTTGCAGTCGACCACTGGGCTTAGGACTTACTTTAAATAATGTAAGGAGACATGGACGAAAGACCCTCGTCGCCGTGAGCAAAGAGCGGGTGCAAGGGGTCCCGCACTTGACGCTGGATCTCACAACCTAGCGAAAGCTGTTATCGTACAGGACCAATGGTCGATCGTAGTTACCACAGACGACGATGAAGCTGTCGTACCCGTCACCAAACGATGCGCCATTCACCAACTCAGTGCTAGCGCTCAAGATCGCCCGTCACACGCCATGCTCGACTTGCGATACCTGTCAAGGTCTGCGACCACCGCTGGGAGTCGAGTTGGTCTTGGGCGACGATGCTTGCCACAAGTCGTCGCTCGGCGACTTGAACCAGTATGGCTCAGACGAAGACGAGCCGACATGTCTTGAAACTTGCGTCTGCGGACATGATGTAGCTGAGCATGGAGCAGACGAAGTGACCCTCGGAAGAGAGGAGTTTTTCAGAAGAGCTCGCCTGGCTATCCGGCTGGACGAAATGTTACAGGTACGTGTTCTGTTCAAACCAACCCAGGAGTCCACGTTGACTATCAGACTCAGGTCAGCGACTAACTTGCTCATTTTGTATCCCCGAGCCTTAGGGTATTGCATTTACAGGAAGCAGACAGACTCCTGGATTTCGAATATGTAGACGACCATATGCTGCCGTTGAGGCAAACAATGCAATTACCTGTGTCACTGATTACCATGTCCCCAGCGTCTGCGGGTGAGTCCGCTGCAGTATCACTTGAGTCGTCCCTGCAGCTTATCCCCATCCTACAGGACGTTCATCACGCGCAATATCTCCAGCATCTTCTTCCTCGGTCGACGAACCTCCCACTAAAAGGCGACGCCTTTCTCTTTCACCACTAAGTGATGCAGACGAAGATGATGAAGAGGACAAACCTCTGGCGGCCCAGGTGACCCGAGGATCCGATATTCCCCCACGAGCCCAAAGGAGTGGAAAGAAGGTGTCGAGTATGAAATCCAAGTCTCAAACAGCACCCTCTGCTACGGATGACGTCAAGCCTGATGTGAGAGGCGTGAATGGCCATGCTACAGACACCAAGGTTAAAGTAGAAGAGAAGATGGACGAATCTCAGTTAACTCGGCTAGCAACTGGTGTCACGATCGATGCTGGGACCTCAGGTACTACAGCGGTTAGTGCTACGGTGCTGTTCAGTATTCTAAGCTAATCTCTCCAGAAGCCACCACCGAGGACGGAAAAGGCTGCGTTTATTGAGCTGCGAAAGGGAATTATCCAGGTTACGGCAGTAGAGAACGATGGAACCCCTCGCTCGTTGATCATATTGACCGGTTTGAAAACACTCTTCCGCACGCAACTACCTATGATGCCGCGGGAGTACATCGCCCGGCTAGTATACGACAGCAATTCCAAAGCGCTCGCCATCATCAAACGGGGTTACAAGGTTGTCGGTGGGATCTGCTACCGTCCATTCCCCCACCGAGACTTTGCAGAGATTGTATTCTTCGCAACTGCATCCGTGGATCAAGTCAAGGTATCTCCTATTGCCTATCCCTCTCTTTTACATCTACTCATTCATGATTCTAGGGATACGGGGGTATGCTAATGGATCATTTCAAAGCCCACATCCGGAAGACCTATCCCAACATAATGCACTTCCTTACCTATGCAGATAACTTTGCTGTCATTTTTTTCAAGAAACAAGGTTTCTCGAAGGAGATTACATTGGATCGGTCGGTATGGGCGGGATACATCAAGGACTATGAGGGTGGCACTATCATGCAATGTACCATGTTACGCAAAGTTGACTACCTCGACAAGGTGAACATCATCACTCAGCAGCGTGAGGCTGTCATCGCGAAGATACGCGAAAAATCGAGGTCGCACGTTGTATACCCAGGCTTGCCACAGTTTCAGGAGGGTACTGCAGAAGGAATTACCGTGGATCCTAAGGATATTCCAGGATTGCGTGCGTATCCTCGTTGGAACTAGCTGTCAGAGCCTGACACCTTTTCTTGAAGGAGAGAGTGGCTGGACGCCAGGCATGACTTCATGGTAAGTGTTGAGTTGAGTGTGGGTGGAGACCACTGATCATGACTTCGAAACCCCAGTCGTTCCTCCACACCACGAAGTGCCGAGCAAAACTTCATGCACCGACTTCTCGGAGACTTGAAATCCCATGCAAGTGCATGGGCCTTTTTGCATCCTGTTAATGGGGAGGAAGTCGTTGATTACTACGATGTCATCAAGCGACCTATGGGTTCGTGCCACTCCATCGTTACAGTTCGTTTTCCTGTCCTGACCGCCATAAAGATCTCAGCATGATGGAGCATAAGCTGAACACGAACCAGTACCCTAATTTCAAGGCTTTCATAGACGACACTCAGCTGATCTTTGATAACTGTCGACTATACAACCCAGAGGGTTCCGTGTATGTCAAGCATGCAATGAAGCTCGAGAAGTTCATGAAAGAGCAGGTCAATGACTATGCTAGAAGACTGGCATAAATCCATCTCTTTCGTACCCTTTCTCTGTATTGTAGATTTACTAATGGGTTGAGGCAATCAAGGATTGAAATGGGACATGTATAACCTTTGTGCGTGTATAACGTCAGGCTCACCTGTGGACATAGGTTGTATGAATGAGACCAAAGCTTCAGAGATACCTTCAGAGGAGGACTGGAGACGTGAATACAAGATAGAGATACATTGAATAGCCTAGAGAAAGAATAGTGATCGTTCGTCGAGCTCAAAATATAATAGACATCGTCTCAGGGCACGCGACCGCATCGAACGAAAAACTGCGGACAGAAGCAGCTGCTATTACGGTAAGCACGACGTCAGCCCGATTCCGCAAATTTAACTTGAGCGGGAGGGGTAGTTAGGGGGGCAGAACAGTGAATGCCTGACACCTATGACATCAGAGGCGGACATATCCATTATTTGGGTCGGCTTGGTCATTGACGTACGATCTGATATAAAAACTTCACGCAGACAGACTCCCCATTTCACAAACGACACAACATGTCATCGGTATGAAGTCTTTCAAAGGCTGCCTTTTATCGTATTCAGTCCCTGATTTAGGTCACTGGTACTACAAAGCCAACTTCAACTCCGAGCTGTGGTAATCCGAAGTGTGCTTGTGGCGTAAAGTGGGAGCACTCGTGTTTCACACATATAATATGTGGACTGATGTCTCATCATTCCAACCAGCTGCGCCTGCAAACCTGGTGAATGCAGATGTGGATCTGAGAATGAATGATAAAGAACTCTCATGGTCGCCTGATAATGGCGTTCGATGTAAGATGGAGTCCTGATGGAAGATGTGATTGCATGTACAAATTTGAACAGAGCACTTGCATGATGACTTATACCGTGAATAACTTGTAGCACTGATTGAGCTGGGATTATTTGAGCATGGGTTGCATGGGCACCATCCACGAACTCATGGGCCTTGGGGTCCTAGAGTGTGATAAGAGAGTATCTTATTACCTTGTGAATGATTGATCAGGAGGGGGCGGAGTTATGCACAGGACAACATTGTTCCGCTCAACCTGCTTTTGAACATCGAATTCTTGACATGGTCTAGGAATGCTAGACGCCAGCTGGTAGTTTCGGAGAGAGGTCTCACTTATGGATTGCAGTATGCCACCTATTGTACATATGGACACCCGGACAAACGGAAACTCATTTACGCTTCAGCGCTGGCCATCTGAAATCTCCATGTGAGTATCAATTACAAGTATTCTAACAGCAGGTGCTCACAGGCTTTGCTTTCGTATCCTTTGATCCCAACAATGATATTCTGGGGCTCCTGAGGATCACCAGCAAAGTAATTCTCAAGGATGCTCCTAACACCCCTGGCATAACGCGCTTGAGCGTCAATGGTCGTACCAGAATAGTGTGGCACCATTCCGTTTCCACCGCCAAGCGAGTTCTTTACGGTTCGCCAAACATGGTCTTTGGGAGCAGGCTGGACGTCCCAAACATCACCAGCATAACCTACATTGATGGTTAGACAGGTATGTGACGACAATATCACACTTGCCATTAAGGTGACCAGACTTGATAGCAGCGGCGACATCGTCTTTGTCGCAAATCGCACCACGGGCGGTGTTGACAAGATATGCACCTTTCTTGAAGTGCTTCAGGAGTTTCGCGTCAATCAAACCTCGCGTGCCCTCGTGAAGAGGGCAGTTGATAGTAATAACGTCACACTGAGAGACAAACTCTTCGAGGTTTTCAACTCGGCGAGCATTCACCGCTTTGGCCGCGCCTGGAAACGCAATTGATTAAAGAGGTCAGGCCCAAAATGCAGCTGAATCAGACCTTCCGGGAGAGGAGTATAATCGTAGTAAAGGAGTTCTTTACAGTCAAAGGGTACCAAACGTTGCAGGACGCGATACCCAATACGGCCAGCACCAATAGTCCCGACGACTTTCCCTTCTAAATCGAATGCATTACGGGCAATTTCAGAAACTTGCCAGTCTCCGCGTTCGATCATCTGTGGTCAATGTCAGGGAATATTCCGAGCACGATATAGCCAATACACCGTACCTCATGGGCTGGAACGAAGTTCCTGACCAGTAGCAAGATGGACATGATGACATGCTCTGCAACAGAAACAACATTCGACCCCGAAACTTCCAATACCTGGACACCTTTCTTCGCTGCAGAATTGAGGTCGATGTGGTCAGATCCGACACCAGCGGTAACACAAAGTTTAAGGTTTTTCGCCTGCAAAGACGTTATGCGCGTGCCCATAGTCAAATGAATGCATTATATGGGCCTACGTTCTCAAATAGATCTGCTGTTAGGTATCCCGGGTGGAAAGGTGTAGTGATCAGGACCTCAGCCTGAAGGGAACAAAGTGAGGTCCAGCATGCATAGGATCGATTCAAAGACATACGTCAATGATGTGCCTTTGGAAGTCACTGTTAGGACCCTCCTTGGAGTCAGAGACCTGCAAGTAGGGTGAGTCTGCATTCCGCCCTCAACGCCACGCTGCATACAATGTATTCGTGACCTAACGATTCGAGGTACTGGCGAAGTCCAAGCTGGATGAACGCGAGTATAATTAGTTAATTATGCCTCGAACAGTTACAATCGCTCCTACCTGGTTCTCGACAGTGCCGAGCAAGCGACGCTCCGCCATCGCAGCATCACCACCTTTGTACAAAATAGCAAGAACCTATTTCAGATTAGCGGATCTAACTCCGGTACAACAGCAGATTGGATCACCTTCATGCTAGGACGGAGAGGGGAAGGGGAGGCGAGGGGATTAAACGAAGATGTGGGAACCCCTAAATTCTCGTGGTTTATATATACGCAGATGCGTACCATGGTGCAAATCGTATCTGCCACAATGGGTATAAGTTGTCAGACTTGCCGCTGGTCGAATTTAGGTCAACTAAACCATGCGGCTCAAAAGTCCCTTATCTCTAAAAGTTCCCATGGCACGAGATATATCAGTCATGGTGGGGACGAAGAGTGCAATCTTTTGCTTCGAGTATCTTAGTGTGCAAGGGGGCATGACGCTGAAGCTAATGAAAGGGTTATGAAACATGGAACAAGTTCATTGTGATCCATCGAAGACATAGGCTCACTGTCCGTGGTATCAGCCATCCACGAGGATAGGTTCGAAGAGGCAAAGAAATTACCACTTCGCATGTACCTTGCCGCACCCAGTCATGTCACGAAGCTGGTATGATATGAGAAGGAACAGTCTATTTTTGCTGATGAGATTCCTGGTCGACACAATCACGTGGGTATTACTCGTGAAGAGCCATTCAGACTGCCCCTAAAAGAGAGGCAGGGATTATAAACATAGTTCATGGTTCTGGATTCTTAACACGGTTTTCGAGTGAAAGTTCGCACAAAAATACCACGACGCATGGGAGAGCGCGTAAAAGATCTCGCTGCTTACAAAACTGATTCCATGAGCACAGTCCTCTTACTTAATCACCTCAATATCCTGAGGGAAACAGTCAAGAGGATCGGTTGAAGAACAAGACGGATCAGAACGGCACTCACCATCAAAACTGTCCATACAAGCAGGCTGCAATAACCTCCGCTACATCATTTGGCGAACCTCTCCTTGTTTGCATCGAAGAGGCTCATCCAAGCGTACGAATCCGTCGTTCTCTCCTTTCCTGACAAGCTCCCATTCTATGCGCAGGAAGACCCACATCCATCTTCGAAACACTTCAGCTACCTCGAGCCAGAATATGACAGCACTGCCTTCAGAGTGTAGGTGAAGGTGGCTGGAAAGTTTGATGGACCATGTCATCCGCAGTACCAAGTTGAGAAAAATAATCAGCGGGTATACCGGAAGGGGATATAATAAAACAGGACGGAGACCGTATGGGTAGGCGAGAGGGACATGACTCCTCGAGGTGGTAGACAATGTGCGGGGAGTCAGAAGTCCATCTGGATGTGAAGATGATTCATCGCCAGACAGGCCTTCCTGGTACGACGATGGGCGACCGAACGCTTTTGACGAGCGGCTTGACGGTCCCACTCCGCGTGGTTGCAGGATCTCCAGTCCCCAGTCGTTGGTTAAGTCCCACCAGAATGAATAGAGTGAATTCACAACAGCAGCCAAAAGCCTGAAACACACTATCGTCACAACACTTGGTTGACATGCCACACTAACTTACCAAAGACGAAATAGGGGATGCTCTCCGTGCCATGCTCGCTCCCTTGCTGCCTCTCCATGGGTTTCTACAAGTTCCGACACAACTAGTCGCTGAGCTGCAGAAAGAAAGATCACCGGGAAAGAGGAGGCATATTTAATCGCATTAAGGAGTGGGCGACGGCTGGTATTGGTGGGTGAACGGTACTCGATAAGGCACTGGCGTAAACGGATCATGTATGGTAAACTGGAATACTTGGTTGAATGCATTAAACCAATATGCCAGAGCAAATAAACCATACCTCATCAAGCTTGGCAGTACCCACTGGAGCCACCCCTCATGAGAGGGTATAGATAACATGCTACCACTTGGGAGGAGCATCCACAGCGACAACCAAACGTCACCCAGTACTTTAGCATAAGATGTCATGATGTCGGCGAAAATAACGTCTGAAAAATGTATTGGACTGTTGGCAGCGGTAAAAAAGCACCTTTCCGCCGCACTAAGAAGCAATTAAGTCGGCCACTTGGATGAAAAGAGAAGGACTTACAATAAGAATGATTCCCTTTGTCGCTTTTGAACGACGTTCAATGTACACAGGAGGACCGTTAGGACGTTCAGGATGCATACTCCAGGGATGTAGCTAAAGTCATCCACGAGAGCCGCATTTGAATTGGTCGATGTCCTATAAAGCAACCATGCCCCAAAACACCAGGATGAATATGTCAAGAACAGTTGGTAGATAGGTGCATAGTATGCGCTTGCAGCTGTAGGCCGTTTGGTGCGAGGCGGATTGTTGGACCTGATGGGTAGACCGTTGGGACCCTGTAGCTCAAGAATGCCGGGCCCATCGATGCCTAACCGCTCCAGTCCGTGTAGGTTCGTCGCCCAACCAAGGATGCCCAAGCCAACCAGGAATAGAACTCGGAAGGGTAGTGGGAATGATACAGCGAAGGAGTTTTCGTCTTGAGCAACCATTTCGATGGACCGTTACATGCGCCACTGCGTCAGCCCAGGTGGTTGCACTGGAAGTGGGAGTGCACGTGACGCATGACGCCATTGCTAATTACTTGACCAGTACCATGGCAGACAAGTCTGGTGCCTACGGAAACAAGGCTGCAGACACAGAATTCAGGAAGAAATGGGACAAGGAAGAATACGCAGAGAGAGCAAAGAAGAAGGATGAGGATGAAAGGGACAGGATGCAGGAAAACGAAGAACGCATGAAGCAAGGTAGGTTGGACTGTTCCAATCGGTTACCACAGGCTAAAGCCAATGCAACTGGTCAGGGAAGGCTCCACGCAAAGGGCGCAAGGAAGATCTGCCCAAACCAACGAAGCTCATGAAACGCCGAGAAGGCCCGTTAGAGCTGGACAAGAATCTAAACAAGACTACAGTCGTACAGAACCCAGGGGGTCGTGGTCCAGGTCAACCCGGTTTCTACTGCGAAACGTGTAACCGTACATACAAGGACACTTCTGCATACCTGGACCATATCAATGGGAGAACTCGTAAGGTTGTCGATTTATATCTCCACAAGATGCTCACGGAATCCATTTAGACCTAAGGAGGCTGGGGCAAACAACTCGCATAGAGCGGTCCACTTTGGCACAAGTTCGTGCTCGAATTGCCTATTTGCGAGAGAAGACGAAGGACGCCTCAAATGCAAAGGCATTCGACTTCGACAAACGAATAGCAGAGGTCAAGGCCAGGGAAGCTGCCCGACGCGCGGAGAAAAGGGCCCAGAAGAAAGCACAAAAGGAAGAAGTTCGACTGGCACTTGCCAAGGAATCTGCTATGGAAGTGGACGATGAGATGTCGAAACTTATGGGCTTCGGAGGATTCGGGTCAACAAAGAAGTGACCATTAATAAATCCGTTGCTCTGCTGTATCGATTCATCTTCGCACTCCTGCCTTTAATTTCTACCACCTGCATTCTAGGCAAAATCAGGTATAGTACAACATTCTGGTCACAATTTTGCATCAAACCTCCCGCAGGCCTTCAAGCCTGTACTAGCAATAACAAAAATTTGACGTCGGCTACCTCCTGCTCTTCCTCAATGATCAAATTCCCCCCGTTGCGTTCCTTCACATCTCTCGGCGCACTCCTTGTTGTTTTTTGGATGTTCCCTGCGTGTTCCCGGAGCGCGTTCTGCAAGTCCGCGCCAATACCGTCTTCAAACTTGTAGTACACGTCTACGTCATCTGTTGCCTGTAGCCCAGCCTTCTTCCTCAGTTTTTGCACGCGGTTAATGAGTTCTCTCGCAAGCCATTCACTCATAAGCTCAGGGTGTACCTGCACATCGAGTCGAATAACGACGTCGTTGTCCGTGTGTGTGGCATACTGGCCATCCGAGGCGGGTGGCAGTTCGAGGTACCGCTGAACAGTCAAGTCACCGGTGACGAGCTCAATTCCGTCGACAGTAAGCTTCCCGGTTTCGAGGTATATCTTGACGAGATCGCTTGATACACCAGGGAGCGCATTTTTAACGCGGCCAAGATCTTTACGTAGCTTGCGGCCGAGGACACCCCAGTCTGCTACTGCGCGATAGCGCACCCCAGACATTGTCTCGTCTGAACTGAAGACAACATCACGCACGTTCAGCTCCGATTGGATGTAGCGCTGTAGAGATGTAACGTCCATTGTGTATTGCGCATCGGAATGGAATATCAATAACTCCCTTAGAGGTGTCTAGAAGTAACAATGTCAACAGGAGTTATGACAGTCTGAAGGGTTGGGGTCTTACCTTCAGCGAGAGGTTATGCCGCTCACGGATATTGCGCGTGAGTTCAATCACAGCTTGTAACCGCTGAACTTGTCGTTCGATCTCAGCATCAAAGTACTCCTGTTTTACTTCAGGGAAGCCAAGGAAGTGGACTGATCGAGGGTCTGGGACTGATGGGTCTTCCGGTATGTATTCGCGAAGTGCCTGATAAAGGTTTTCCGTCAAGAATGGAGTATATGAAGACTATATAATATTGGTGTATGAGCATCAATACAAGTAAAGGCACTTGTGATCCTACCATCGTGCGACACAAGGTAAAGAGTGTTTCAAATAGAGTGTTGAGTGCGGCGACGGTGTCCTCGGGACCATCTTCACCTTTCAATCTACGTCTGTTGAATCGGATGTACCAGTTTGTTAATTCATCTACCAAGTCCAGCAGGCGTGGGAGGATGGTGTAGAGTCTATATGCTGCCATCTCCGTTCGGAATACCAGAATTAATGATTGGCAGCGGGCAAGTATCCAACGGTCCATCACGTTACTTGAAATAGGTGCATGGGGATTATATTTGAATTCTATGCCAGTAGTCTTTTGGAGAAGATTTGCTTGTCCAATGAAGAAACGGCATGCGTTGACCCACGGAAGCATGACACGCGAAACCACTTCACGGACGCCTTCCTCGCGGAACCGAAGGTTCTCCCCTCGGACGATTGGGGAGTTGACGAGGAACATCCTGGAAAATTGTCAGACACAAACCTTTCGATTAGTGCAGCCATACAAACCTCACAGCATCTGCTCCGTATACATTGAACATAAGATTAGGATCAGGATAGTTCCGTAAACTTTTGCTCATTTTCTTGCCATCAGCTGCAAGAACGAGGCCAGTGACGATCAAGTTCTTCCAGGGAGCCTTTCCAAAGAGGTGTGTCGATAATACCAAGAGGGTATAAAACCATCCTCGTGTTTGGTCGATGCCCTCCGAAACGAAGTCACCTGGGAAATTCCTCTCAAAGAATTCCTTATTTTCAAATGGGTAGTGAACTTGTGCATATGGCATACTGGGAAATTGCGGATCAGAAAACTGCTTTTGGGGCACGTAAAGGCACATACCTTCCAGATTCGAACCAACAATCGAATATCTCCTCCACTCTCCTAAGTACACCTTTGCCCATCTTTGAGGGTATGGTAAGGTGATCAATCTTGTCCCGATGAAGATCCGTTATTCCACTGACACCGGTCAACCTTTCCAACTCAGCAATGGATCCAACGGAAACAATCTTTAATGGCTCAATCAATGCGTCACGAGGCAGCAAGGGAGTATGCCCACCTCTTCGTAGTCCTCGCTGACCCAAAGTGGTAGTGGGGTCCCCCAGTATCGGTTTCTGGAAATGTTCCAGTCGCGTGCATTGGCAAGCCAGTTGCCAAACCGATGCTCCCCAACTGATTGAGGTACCCTACAATGCAAAAAAAAATGAGAATTTTTGGACTCTGGGTGGGTTCAGTCCTGACCATAGCGTCTCTTTGTTGTTTTTGACGAGCTGTTCTCTTATGGGCTGAACCCTCACGAACCATGATGGTATCGCGCGGTAGATCAAAGGTGTTCCCGATCTGTCAGTCACGTAGGACTCGGTTAAACCACGTTTATCCGGTATGATGCGTACCTCCAGCAAAAGGGATATGAGTGTTTGGAATTTGACTGGACCAAGAGTCGTCCTTTTGCCTTCAAGTGCTTTTGAATCTCTTTATCTGCATCCTGTACCCTGTAAAATTAGCAAGCACACGACAGGGACAGCAATAAGACACTAGCCTTGATGTACATGCCTTCATAATCTACGACAGGTTTAACGAATCTACCAACATCATCCAATGGACACGGCGGCATTTCTTCGGGAGCGACAATCCCGTTTTCAATGGCAATGCGATGATCGTCTTCACCGAAAGCCGGGGCTTGGTGAACGATTCCTGTACCATCTTCATCTGTCACATATGAGTCGGTGATGATTCTGAAGGCTCGATCCTCAAACTGTACGAGATGAAAGGGTTACTCCGTATAGCATTTACTACTAAGGAGGGGGCCCACCTGTTCGGTGAAATATTCGAATAGCGGCACATATTTCCAGCCGTTCATGTCCGAACCTTTGAAGGAGGCAAGTTTCTTGAATTTAGCTTTCTTCGGATCTTTGTATAGCGTTCCAAGGAGCTTTTCACAAAGAATATAGTTCGCATCCTTGGCTTCGTCGTGAATTTTGATGTATGTAAAATCAGGATGCACACACAGCCCAAGATTGGAAGGTAATGTCCATGGGGTGGTTGTCCATGCTAAAAGCGACGTGGAGGGATCGTCCACAAGAGGGAAGGATACAGTGATCGCAGGGTCGTTGACATCCCTGTAATCCAGTCCAGCTTCGAAGTTGGAAATCGGAGTGGTACAGCCTGTCGAGTAAGGCATGACTCGAGTGCCGCGATAGACCATGCCCTTTTTCCAAAGTTCGTCGAAGGCCCACCAGATGCTCTCCATAAAAGTGGTATTCAATGTTTTGTAGTCGTTATCAAAATCTATCCATCGGCCCATGCGCTCTACTGTTGTGCGCCATTGAGAGGCGTACTTCATCACAATGGCACGACATTCAGCGTTATATTTGTCAATACCCATTCGCAACACGTCTTCTTTGCCTGTGATTCCAAGGGACTTGTCTATCTCGTGCTCAACCGGGAGACCATGGGTATCCCAGCCGAAGCGACGAACAACATGGTGACCCGAGACATGCGCATATCTGGTAACGATATCCTAGATGAAAATACAAAGGATCGTACTCAGTCTGAGCTCATCCGATCAGGATGCTGCTCACCTTGATGGTGCCCGCCAATAGATGTCCGTAGTGTGGCAACCCAGTGGCGAAGGGCGGGCCGTCGAAGAATACAAACTCGGGTTTTCCCTCGGAGAGCTTCAAACTGGTCCGGAACGCGTCGATCTCGCGCCAGTACTGAATGACTTTATCCTCTTCGTTGGGGAAGTTAAATGGCTGTGATACTACGGAGATCTGTTACGATGATGCAAAAAAGTGTTCGCAGGACATACTGTCATGTTTTGGGAACGACATAGCTGTGATTTGCAGCTCTCAATGGGCTGATTGGCAGTTGGTGTTGGAGGCGACCAACCACTGATCGCTAGATTTAAATTATCTCGGTCTTGACTCGACTGGACTCGAGGCACAGCCACTCAAATCCTGAAACATAACATTTTACAGTAACAGTATGTCTCCATAGAATCAAAGGAAAGCAGACATCGCTCGTAAAATAATAGTAAATGGCATGGCAGCATTCCCTTACTCCCAATCGCTATCCTCGTCCTCGTTCGCCTTTTCCGATGTCTCATGCGCATCTCCTGCGTTGCTAACGTTTTCGGACACCACGTCGTAGCTATCCTCACTGCTAAGCCTCGGGCTCACAGGCAGTGAGGATGAATATTCATCAGTCACAGCTGTTGCTTTCCGGGGTGCGAGAGTGCGCTGTGAGGAGGCCAGAGTTTTCACCGAGCTTTGCGAGGCGCCTGCGGCTGTGGGAGATGTAGATTCGTCCTCTTCATCCTCCCAGCTGAAATCTTCTTCTTTATCAGTAGCAGCTAAGCGTTTGTTTGGAATCAGAAAACAGCTTTGGGAAAAATATGATCATTACCTTGAAGGAACGCCTTACGCTTGCATTCTTCTTGTTCGATTTGATGCACCCGGAAGAAGTATCTGATCCAAAACACTTCCCCGGGCATGTAGGATGGTACTGCCACAAAGAGTTTGCATTACGTTGGCATATCACCTATGCAAAGAAACCCACCAAGAATGTCCAACGTATCTTGCAGTGCAGATCCATCGCTAGGATCTGACAATGCACCAGCGATTCGTTCTGACCACACTTTAGTGCCAAACCCTGTTCCTGATGCCTCGACGTCATCTACCCAAGCTATGTAGGACTCCTTCGACGAGTCCACCGCAGGATCAACTTTAATGATTTCTGGATTGCCCCTGAGCTGCTTCAATAGCGACTCTGCGCGTGTCGCAACCGCACGAAGTGCATCTTCAGAGCGTCGCCCTGGTGCGTCCTCTTTCTCCTTCCCTTTGAAGCTGTGCCTGTTCCCCTCCGTACCGTTAGACAGTCCGGGGAGCATCCATATATCGGTGCCATCCCACACCACAGCAGCGTTTGAATCACCATCCGCCTCCTCAGGGGGTATGACTTTCACAGCATCCCGGATGACCTCGCTAGCTTCTCTCATCGCCTCTCGAAGTA
Source organism: Scleroderma citrinum (assembly GCA_029372045.1). Classification (NCBI taxonomy): domain Eukaryota; kingdom Fungi; phylum Basidiomycota; class Agaricomycetes; order Boletales; family Sclerodermataceae; genus Scleroderma; species Scleroderma citrinum. The sequence goes on from JARFMN010000002.1 coordinate 1,804,088, forward strand.
TCACTTCGCTCCTGTGTACATACTCCTCCGCTTGGGTACGAGTGACACCTTGGACGCGTTGGAATTCCGTAGAGAGTGTGTTGCGCAGCTGCGTGAAGTCTATATTTTGGGCGTTCTTGAGAGTATCTGGTAAATGGGCTTGCATAGTGGAAACTATGTTGGGTGGAAGAGATGACTGTATGCGCCCAAGAAACGATTGCGCAGTTGGAGTCGATGATGACTGGGCAGTATCACCTACGATACCAGTGGGGCCATCTCGTATTGCAATAGGTGTAGCATGTCCAGCGTCGCTCCCTTCTTCGTGTCCATCATCTTCGTCGTTCTCTTCCTGTTCATCTCCCGAGGTGTGCTCCTCTTCAGTGGAGGGATCAGCAGGCGCAGCTGTTGTGAGCTTCTCGAACTCTCGCTGCGCCTGTGAGACCGCCTGAGTGAGGTCCCGTCGTGCAGTTGCAAAAGCTGCCTCACCCTGGGGAGATGGGCATTTAGCATATGTAGATGCAAGTCCCAAGACTGTTCACCTGCTTCCTGAACCCTCCCCAGAAACGTCCAAGAGTTCCGATTACCTGCGAAACCTCTTCTTCCAGACTCTGTTCTGGACGATTACCAGGTGGTGGGGTACTCGTCCCAGTGCTAGTAATGCCGTACGCGTCGAGGAAGTTCATAGCGACTGCTGAGATGTATCTGGTGCACACCAGAGCTGGATGGCACCGAAAGTGAGATGTAGGCTTGATGCGCAGGCGTATTGCAATCACAACCCAGATTAGGGAGTATCAGCCAAGCGTATTGATTCTAGTTTATGTACATGCAACCATTTTACATCAAAAGGGGGACAACATGTTGAAAAGTGCAGCAGATCATTCTATGCAGGGACTGCTACTGGACGACCAAAGGATTGGGTGATGGGATCAACCCTATGAGCGCCAGAAACATTCGACCTCACATTCTCCTTCATAGCACGACACTCGGAGACGAAGTCAGTAAACATCTGAGGATTTCTATGAGTGCAATCGTGAATATCAAAGAGATCAATAGCTGACCTCAATCGTATCGAGTGGACCTCCTGCACTCTCAGGATGGAATTGCACACCCCAAATCTTCTTGCCTGATTGAGTGGTTGATTTGATACCCTCCACGGACGAGTCATTGCAGTTGATAAAGAATGGCTCCCAGCCCTCCGGGAAGGGATCAGACAGCGTTAGTGCGTACTGGTGATTTTGACTAGGGAAACGCGAATGAGTGAGCCATACGCACAGATTCACCAGTTCTCACCTAGTCACATACACGCGGCCTGCCTTGATAGAGCCAGATGACGCGAGAGCGAGGACAGGCTGATTATGTCCGCGGTTTCCAAACGTCATACGATATGCTTCTAGACCAGCAGCCATGCCAATGATCTGATGACCCATACAGATGCCAAACACTGGTTTGTCCCACTCCTGAAGCGTCGTGCGCAGCTTCACGACTGCATCCGTACAATGTCCAGGGTCCCCTGGTCCATTGGAGAGGAAGAGGCCATCAAATTGGTGGCGTACAGAGTTGAAGTCGTAGTTCCACGGTAGGACCGTCACTGCAGCGTTGCGGCGAACGAGAGAGCGAAGAATGTTGGCCTTGGCACCAAAGTCAAGAACCGCTATTTTGACCTCGCCATTGGGGTTTAATTCGTAGGGGATCTTCGTGGAAACCTGATCCACAAGGTTTTCAGTCGTTGGATCCCAGTACTGCTCGGGGGTGGGAGAATGGGCTGAGGTGTCTGCACCGATGGCGAGGCGACCAAGGGTAGTACCTTGATCACGTAGTAAACGAGTAATCGCACGTGTGTCGACACCTGTGATGCCGGGTACACCTGAGCGACGACACCATTCGCTAAGGGATTCGACAGCGGAATGGTGCGAAAATTTTTCTGCCACGTCAGCCACAACGACAGCACTACACTGGATATTCTGAGACTCCAAGGCGACGCCGACATCCCGGGAATCCATTGGTGTTTTGTTAAGAGGTACACCGTAGTTTCCGATCAATGGGGTGGTGAAGACCAAGATTTGACCGCGGTAAGATGGGTCAGTCATAGATTCCGTATCTGTTTCACTCAAGTTAGTCATGGTTATGGTGTAAGGCATAACATGGCACACAAGAAGTGATCGATGTAGAGAAGACTGTTTCCCCGAAGATGCTTTTGGGTGCACCAAACGATCGTCCAACGAAGGACTGGCCGGTCTTGAGGTGCAAAACGGCAGGCAAGGTAACATTTGGCCCTGTATGAGTAGCAAAGCCGCGATACAAAGAGGGATTGCGAATGATACGAGATAACATGTTGATGTTCAGAAACTGAGGAGGGAAAACACTAAGTCACTAAGGTAACTTAGGGCAAGTCAGAGAACGAGAAATAGCATTCTTGGCGTTGGCTTACTCGTCGCGCGTGTTTTGAGTGAAGATCATGTACGAGCTCAAGAAAAGCTCAGTAAAAAGTTTGCAAGTTGAAGTTGGCGGGAAATACGCAGACTCATTTGGCGCTTGCCTGAGTTTCAAAAAATTATCAACACGTGATCGATTTAAGATAGTGTAACTGTCTATGAATTACGTCCGATACACTCAAAGACCCGCCAGTAAACCTCGCTTTCTCTTAGACAACATCGAGCTGGCCCGTTTACCTTTGGGAATGTGTGTCGATGCAGCGACATGATCAGATTGTGAACTCGACGAGGAGTCCTCATCGGAATCATCATAGTCCCCGGCACTCTTCTTTTGGCCATTTTTGCCTCCAGCGGCACCCCCTGGTGTGGGCAAGCTAGGTGAAAAAAGGGAGGATGCTTCTGATGCAAGTTCCGTTAAGGGCCTATAGCCATGAGTTGCACTCTTTCGGACAGGGCGCTCCGGTAGCTTTTGGGCCTCCTCTTGTTCCCTGTCAGAGTCCGAAGAAGGTGCAGCTGGACCTTGCGGAGTGGTGTATTGAGAGTAAGGGAATGGGATCTGACTGGCCGTGAGGTCGAACAACCGGACCCTAGGTTTTGGGTTCGACTCCTCTTGTGAGTCATGGGAATCGTCTCCGAGACGAGAGGCAGCCATGTCCGAAGGCTTGTTAACAGGAGCAAGAATACCCCCCTCAACCTGGGAGCTACCCGATACCAGCTCATCAAGTTGCACAGATGGAGTTCCTTCAGGTATCGTTTCCCACATCGCCAGAGACGGAGTGTGTCCCATAGCCTCAACTTCCGTCTCCACTATGCCATTCATTTTCAGAGCTTGCTGCGATGGCTTGGCAGGTGTCTTGGACACCTTACCTTTCTTGACAGCTGCTTTCCTCTTGCCGTTCACAGGGGCAGCTATGGGTTCCGTCGACGGTAATGGTTCTGGGGTGTGCATCTTTCGCGTTCCAACGATCTCCTGGCTGGCTGAAATACCTGCCGTCTTCTTACGAAACTTCTTGTCCCAAACAAGTGAGGTGATCGTTTCCCTGCCCTCTGAAACTAAGGATATGGGAACTGGCTGCTCGTCATCATCAGCAGGAGGGACACCTCGAGACCTGGTCCGCACAGAAAGCTTAGGGGTCGAATGGCTCATGGCAGTGAACATTATCTCAGCTTTGTTGAAAGCGGGGGTACCTGGTTCAATTGGATCGGTTTCTGGGAGGCCAATATCTGACGAATATGCAAGTTCCTCCGCAGGTTCGATTGGGTCGACGTCATCATCTGCATGGTGCCCACAAGCGATATTACTGCGATCCTTGGCCAAATCTCCTGCCTTGTCGCAAGAAACCGTTTTGGAGACAACAGGAATGCCGGAAGCGGTCTTCCTGGCATTACCCGTAACGTCACCTACCACTTTTCGTCCCAGCCGGGTCTCACTTTCATCACTGCATCTCCTCATCTGTGGTCCAGTCAGATCAGCGGGAGGAGACTGGGAATCCTCCTCTTCCTCCTCATCGGAAGGGTGGGTCACCCGATGGGATAACCGTCTATGCGAGCGTTCCCCTGGCCCGTCTTCCTCATCCTCTTCCAACTGCACCGTTTCCCTCTCTTCCTCTTCTCGCAGCTCTCTCAATATATTTGACATGCCCCGATTAGGAGCCGGCCCGCGTATGACAGCCTCAAGGTCATTGTTGCCATACGACACAGCCTTTTTATTCGTACGAGATGGCTTCAGTGGCGCTTGTTCGACTTCATCTTTTTCATCCTCATCAGTGCTAGTTTCACTGGAACTTTCATCCTTATCCGGTAAAGAAGGTGAGCGTGTAACAGGTGAGTCTGGTGGTATCAACGTTTCGGAAGGAAGAACCGCCATAGTCACAGAGGGAGGGGAAGAAGGTGAAGATGCATTGGGTGTAGTTGAGGACATATCACTGCCCTTGCACCTTTGGAGCAGTCCCTCGAGCTCCTCGATAAGATGGTCATGACTGTGCGAGTTGGATTGCCTTAATTCATCAAGTCGTTTCTGAATAGCATTGGATCCTTGAAGGACGATTGGGCAATCGTAGCGGACATGAAAAGGCCATTCCAGGCAAATGGGACAAGGCTGACTGGTTGAGGGGCTTTTCCTCCCCTGTCCTGAGCTGGATGAGTCGCAGTTATCTGGAACAGAAGGTTCAATCGAAGTTCGGTGGGGCTCGTGGGTAGGTGGAGTAGCAGCTTTTTTGGGTTTGTTCGATCGTTTAGGCTTCTTCGTTGTTTCGGCCTCCACAAAACTGTCGCCTTTGTCGTTCTGAAGTTGAGCAATGCCAAGTTTGAAACTCTCAAGAAAGTCACCCCAAGAGTCGGCATCCAAGAGTGAAGGATTAGATCTCGTTGGGTTGACCACTACTCTAATCATGAGTGTGGTTTTCAATAAATAACATACTGAGATCACTCACTGGTGGAACGTTCATTTGCCACTTGGCTGTCCTTTCTGTTGCTGCTCCGTTCCTCTGTATCGTGTCAGTCCATGGTATTCGAGGCATAAAAATTGGCACACCCACTCTCTAGCCTACCAACACCCCCTTGGCCAGTCAACTTCTTCTTAGAAGGCTTCTTAAGAGCTGCTGGGTGCTTAGAGGATGACTTTACCTCCTAGTGTAGCTGGCATTTACCTAGGGAAGATGTGCCAGCAGCATCAGAATCATCACGGCCGTCTGCTGGCGCTAAATGTGCTTGTAAGACGCCGAGACACAGGACATTGCATAGATTAACGTACGAACTACAATATGGTTGTCGTTAGCTCCAAAATAAATCCACCCGAATAGTGTTGTCAGGAAGTTCTTACCAATAGTAGAAAGCCCTGGTGGTCCACGAGTTGCCACTTTCTTTGAATTCTCAGGCTTCTTGAGTACATTGGGAGCTTTTGAATCATCTTTCCTGGTGGACTGCTATTGACTCAGTATTGATCGCCTCCGCCGAGTTGAACCGTCATACCTTTTTACCTTCCTTGGCTTTACCAGACGTGGAAGGTTGTTCCTCACTAGGGACAGTGCTACTGCCTGCAATTTCCGACTATCAATCCCATTAGCATCCGATGTTACACGGAAGTACATCATCAACTCCACCTCTTTCTCGGCTTGATCCTTGCTCTTGCTCGATTTCAGAGTTTTCTTCTTGGGAAGAAGAGGGACCGCCTCAACCGAAACACCCTCGGTGGTTTTGCCCGTTTCTTGAACTTTCTCAAGAGCATCATCGTGCGTATTCAATACTTCACTGGACCTTGAGGATTCCCCAGCTTGTGAACGTTCACCAGCCTTGGACGATTCACCGTTGGGCGCAGAGGCCGCATCCTTTGCTCGCTTGTGCTTCTTCTTGGGTGGCTCACCCGCACCCGCACCCGCACCCACATTGCTTGCCTTGGTGGCTGGGGGTGGGAGAGTCCCTTCTGTCTCCTCTGGAGGAAGGGCCAGTGTGGGCACATCCGTCGAAGTGGTATCTTTTAACACTGCCTTTCTCTTCTTGCCCTGGGTTCTGGTAGGCTGCTTGGGAGGCTCTGGCCCTGCTAAAGTACCAGAAGGTGCAACATTTGACGCGCTCGTGGAATCACCATCCCCAAAAGATACCTTTCGCTTCTTCGTCGTGGGTTTGGCAGACGTTGAGGAAACTGTGGAAGATTGAAGTGCATCACTAGCGAGGGTAGTGGATGGCTAGAAAAGTCAATGTATACGTAAGAGGGGTTATCGCAGACGACACACGCATCGGTCATACCTGTGAACCCCGCTCCTCCACTGTCACCTTAATGTCAATGGCAGACAACGTGTTCCGTGATGCCTGTACGCGCAACGCTTCGAAATCATCATCTACCACAATAAAAATGAAAATACCGATGAAAAGCAGTATCCCGGTGAGCGAGCTATACCAGGTGGCTTGAACACAAGAGAAACACACCATCATCGAGGTCGAGGAGCATGCCTGACCTGATCTGCTTTAGCTTCACGACTGCCCCACTTTCAAGACCCAACTTGCGTTTCACAGTATTCTTGAGTTCATCGAGTGAACGCTCTGCATGTAATGCCATTCATTGAGAGAGGTGCCCTAAAGCATTAATTCTCTAACCTTTGAGCAATCGTTCGAATGCGCGTATATCTGCATGATAGGTGATTCGTGCAAGCCCCGCGTCGTCTGAGTCGTCACGTTTTCGTTTATTAGCCTCCATGGCCAACGTCAGAAATGTCAAAAGCGGTGGATGTACAGAAACGTGAGTTCGATGGTTTTACCCACTTTGAATCACGTGATGAGGATATCTATCCAACACACAAAAACACAACTGAAATTCGTACATAACAAAGATACTCCTCTAGTGAGTCCATCCATGACCAAACAAAGCATTTTAATCGCCAGAAAACGGTAGTTCTAACAGTGTTCGTAGATGACACAATACGTGAAACGTAGTCCCTTATAGCTCCTATTTATCATCGTTAGGTGGGAACCAAGTCGCGGAACTAACAACACGTACGATCATATTAAGGTTTCCGGACAAGAGACGGTTCTCAAGGATGCAACCGTCAGGGATGTCAATGCGTTGTCCTTCATTCGCAACAACTTGAAAACAGAAGCTGTCAGTTCAGAACCACCTCCACGCAGTCTCCACGTACCGATGACAGTCCCCCTGAGAGTGACGTTTCTGCCAAAGTACACATCTCCAGTGACAGTAAGATGGTCAAGCTCGATGATCTTTGGGATCTTCTTGAATCGTTTCTGGAATTGCTGAATCTTCTTGAAGTGATCGCCAAGCTTAATGACAGGAATAGTCTCAAACATCCTGCTCTCATTGAGGATGAGTTGGCCGTGGCGTAACGAATATATATCACTCTTGATGAGTAGGAGGTCGGAGCAGGACTTGACGGGAAGGAAACGAGAACGGGGGACATTCACGCCGTGCCCATTCCGGAAGTGCTTAATGGCAGCACCTGCGGCAGTTTCAAGCTGAAAAAAACACGATCAACAACAATTACTCCCCAGATACGCCCTAAAAATACCTGAACGACGGAGTGACCATCGTCGGTCGTCTTAGGGTTCACAATAATCTCGAGCTCCATACCCTCGTTTTCCATTACGCGTCTCAAAGCTGGAAAGCATCAGTAAACTTGCTCCGAGAAATGGACGTGAACAAACCTCTAAGATTGATCCACAAGTTGTTAGTGTTGAAGATCTTGAACTTGCGAACTGAATAAGTGGCATTCAGCGTACCACACACACAGGGGAACTTATCACTGTTACCTGATTTGAAGTCCTCGACATGTTCCGAAGGAACTTGAGCAATCTCAAGGAGACGAATAGAACCCTCGTAGTCGATGAGTGTTCCACCCTTGATATCAGCCTTGGTCTTGTCGGTTACTTCCATCAAGAACTCGGCCTGCGAGTCAATCATGTGTCGCAAAATCCTCTCATCCACCCTAGCGTAAAAGACGATCAGTCACGTGTCTTGCAAGTGCTGGGGACTTACACAGCACCCAGATTGTCAGAATTGGACACAAAGAGGTACTCCTTGCCTTCTGCAATGAGTTGGTCCAACACACCAGAGTGGTGGAGTGCGTTATACAAGTCCCCGTGGCCGGGTGGGTACCAGTGCTTCTTGTCGTCATCAGCACGCTTTGGGCAAGGCAGGAGGGTCTCCTTATAGATACGGGGGTACCGTGATTGATTGAAGGTTGTAATTCGGACCTGTTGGTTAGCGTATTTCTTAATGATGCGAAGGGTGTCTTCGTGAGTATTGAATGAAGTCATGAGGATGAGGGGGACATCGACGCGATTGGTCATATTGAGGTGCTCGATCTGACGGACAGTAAGGTCAAGAAAGGTCATATCATCCTTGACCTCGAGGGCACTCTTGGCCCCAGTCATACCTAGTAGAGATCGGTGTGAAGCCGTGTTTGAATGACGCGGGGGATGTGGGGCTTACCCATTGAGGTTCCGAGACCACCATTTACCTTTAGCACGGCGAGCTTGTTGAGGTTGCTGTGGTCCTTTGGGTCGGGCAACGAGTCGTATGGTACGATCTGGTCTTCGGCAGGTGACCTGATGCGGTCCCAGTCGCTGGGGGTGGCATTGATTAAACATATGACCCCATTTGGCGAAAGTGGTAAAAAAAAAAAAACAGGGTACTTACAGATCCACGTTCTTGGCACGCTCGGAGAGGTATCGAGTGAAGAGGTAAAAGAAGGACTGCATTTCGGTATCGAACGCCTGGGCGAGATGGAATGTGATAAGTGGACGATGGTGCGGTAAGAGAAGAGCACCGACCTTCTTGGTGGCTGGATCCTCGACCGTGTTGACGAGACGACTGATCTCATTGCGCATGGCCTTGGCAGCAACGCCAGTGGTGGCGGTCTTGAAGTCGATGTGACTGCTGCCGCGGACGCGAGCATTGAGGGCGTCGGTGCGGGGTGCTAGGGTAGCCATCGTCCTGTGGGAGGTGAGGATGCGATGTGGTCGAGGAGGACGAAAAAGACGCACTTTGACTTTGGTATGTGAACTGGCTGGGTAGTGTTGGTGGAGAGGATCTGAGGATCGGAACAAGTTCTTATGGGCGAGGACCGTGGTTTGTGGTGTCGCTTAAGAAATTCTGAGCTGAGATCAATATGAGTGTGGAGAGTCGCGGACAAGTCCGAGGTTAGACCCCCCAATTCTTCCGGTATGAGTTGGCAAATGGATTTACGTTGGACCGCTCGCTCGTTCGATTCTTCACTCGCACGTTCGTTGACTAGCGTCGACGAGTACCGCGCAAGAGGCGACGACACAGAGAGTAGTGTATGTGACCCTCGCAGGTTGGCTCCGAGTTGCAGCGGGTTGAGTCGGCGACGTCTAATGCTACTATCACTGGTGCTGTTGGCTGTTTGATGGCTAGACGAACGTGTCTGCATAAATAGAAAGCAAAAAAGAACAGAAACAACTCGACCGTCCCGACAAGTCCCTGCGGAAATTACCACCAAATGTACCCGGGCTGACCACCGAGGGGACGCTCTTCCTCGGCTCCCAAAAATCAACTTGCTTTTACGACAATCAGTGGTCATCCGTCTGGCGTTCCTGTATATATCGGTGCACTATTCTCAATCTAGATCACCCCACGCTGCAGTGGTTCGTTTGGTTCGTTAGAATTTTACCCAGACGACACGTAACACGTACGAAAAAAAAAATCCAATGTTCCCCGTGTTCGCCCGGCCCTTCGTCTTGCAATTGGTATGTGAACACCGAAGAGTTTTCCCTTGCCAGCACGTTTATCGACTGAGCGACGACTGCGCATGCTATACAGGACCCCCTGAATTAGTATTATCTCAATCCAATTCGGGGGGTGTGAAGTGTACGTGTGCCCAACAGTATCCAGGTCCGTCAGAGGAGAAGTGGTGACGACGCTGCCAATTCGTGACATCTTACAGGAACTTGTCTCACAGCCCTTATCGCGAGGGCGCACCCATCATTCTTCCGAGGCACGGCGCCTATAACATAAGTTACTACAACATAAGTATCACGCCATCACAATTCAGGAATAGTTCCTCAGAGGTACGCCTTCTGATCTCCCCGCTCCTTTCGATTGATGCGCTTGGTGGCTGTCAAAGTATGAATCATACTAGTCAAACCTTGAGCGTTCCTCATTGATTCCAGTACGTGGTTGCAACCTACAACCACATTATGTAAGTTCTTTGTGCGTACTTTCCAACTTTTTTCTAGTTTCACGGTATACAGTGGACTCCGGTGTTGTTCAGTTCATCAGCTATCTCGAGATCATGGGACAGTAACAGCGAAAGAAGGGCATGCTATAGCAGTGCAAAAAGAAAAGATAATGTGTAGAATTTGGCGGGGTTATGGTAGAGCAGTGAAATGGAACGGAACATTAACCATCAGCTATCCCTAGCGAATGTGAGAACAAAAGGACTTAGCTCCGGAGAAGTAGACCTCCGGTATCTATTCTATGAACAAAGCAGTATCCGCAAGAAATGATCGACAAGCACCCCACGCAACGTAACGGTCAAGGGCGCTTACCCGTGGCCATGACCTTCGGTGTATGTACCCTCTTCCTACCGCATGGACCACCACGCAGCAAGTAAGAAGACACACAAGGGAGGCCCCCCCACACTTAAAATGTCTTTGCCAAACGCGCCAAGTACTCCAGGTTCATGTATATATTGGTCCCTTCGTGATTGGTACGGGTCGCGCGTTCTACATGAGAGCAGTGGAAACGTGATGCGTCGTCGCTGGTTACCAAATTTAAATTTCCATGTCCACGGGGTGGACGACCACGATTTGCCTCGAGAGCGGGTAGAAGTGTGACCATCGGATCGTGGTTTCGTCACTGGTGTTGGAAGTGACGGGGAATGACTACGGTCGTAATGATAATCAGCACTACCGGGACTGCTACCACGGTGTAAATGGTGCGGCAGTTCATACGTGCCATTTTGGTGCTTCTGGCGGTCACCCATCGTATGCCGCAGTGGTTGTCTCGACCACCAAATGTTGCATACGAGCAGCAGAACCAACGAAAGGAGGCTCAAGGGAAGGTAAACATATAGGTAGATACCAAGCTGGTCGGGGAGCAAACACGGCGCATCGAGTGGTGGAGGCACGGGTATTTGAGTAAGCGAACCCTCCAGGGGCACCGTCGAAACGAGCGAAAGTAGTTGAAATCCAGGACGGCGAATCCCCATTGCCATTGAAAGCGACTTCACAGTCACCTCTCGAACCTTTGCATTAGTAGAGGGTATCGTATGTTGATAATCGCAATAGTCATGGTCGTCGCCGCTGCAATCCCATCAGACTTTACACCACTTACAAAAGTCACCACAAACCTCAAAATTAACGATGGATTAAGACGGTCCAGTAGAAACTCAGTAGCGCCATCCATAAGAGTATTTTGATATCCAAACCCAAATCCTTGTTGTATTGTGCCCCGTTCCCGTAGTGGCCCACAGTCACCATCCAGAGGTCGGGCCAGTGGAATGTGTGTAAACAGGATTACAGGGCCCTCTGGTCGGCTTTCTGCCGTTTGCTTCACGAATTCGATGGCTCCATGTGGAACGGCAGGCCAACTCTCAAAGGTATGCCCTTTATTAGCACGCAAGACATCTTCCTCAGCGAGTGCAGGAGCATCGATGAAAACAAGTGTATAATTTCCAATAGAGATGCGATGATTCCGGGGGCCAAAGTGCGAAGTGAAGCGTGAATCAACTTCAAGCGAGAACGACGAGTCTTGTCCGAGTCTACAAGTGTGATGATGACTTCCAAGGACGTTTCAAACTGGAAGGTCGCATACCCTATGTCGTGATTGCCGGGGAGGTAATACGTAGGTACTGAGCGACCTACCATCTTGAAGATGTCGCTGTATCGTGCATGATAAGCTTTGTATCTGATTAGAAATGCAACCGAACTGTTGGTTTGCTCGCAGTGCAAATATTTAGGAAGACGCACTCAGAGACAGACATGGTCACTCGACCGTTGTCCATCATGTCGCCTGCAAGCATGTCAGTATTCACATTTACGCCCATTCTAAAGACATACCGAGCACGACAACTGCATCAGGCTTGAGGCGACCGAAGGTAGCATGCCAACTTTTCCGCAGATTAAGGTCTACAATGATTTGGCTCAGGGAAGAAAGGAGCGATCCTCGCTCGGGATACGAATGGTTGTCAAGAATTTGGGGGTCAGCAATCACCAGTATCCGTGCAATGCGCGAGTTTGAAGACTGGGGCTGAGCTATCCTCAGCAGGCGTAGGGAATTCACTAGAGAGCTCACTTCACCTGTCGTGAATCTGGCCAGTGACAATCACGCAAAGCCCAGTCGAATACTCCGAGTTCGTACCAGAGCACCACCAACACCCAGGAAAACCGCAACACATTCACGACGGCTGGCCGGGACGGCGACATTTCAAGAAAAAAATAACATAACTTGAACTTGACAGCCTTGGGCCTCTTTGAGCATCGTGTGGACAACATACCGTGAATGGTAATTAACACCCGATGTATTGACTACTGTTGCTCTTATAGATTGTGAAAACAGTACCGCAGCATCTTAGATGACCGGGAAGGTTCTATATTACATGCCAGGGACATGTCTGCCGCACTCTCTGCATTACTGGATAACATCTGTTTACAATTCATGGCTTCCTAGCTAGTGGTGTTTAGTGTGTTCACCAAGATGACCCTCCCACGGATGCCGCAAGCCCTAGCGTAGTCAGTCGATCGTTGGGTGTACTGGGAAATTGGGAGGAGCAAAAGCATACCAATAACTTAGGACCATCCTCGCTACGTATGAGAAAATAACATTAGTTGATCCCGATAGGAAAAATATGTTAGGCACTCACCGTGCTCTATAAAATATGAAGAACCACATGGACGCTCCGAGGAGTTTCGAAAGGACCTGGTACCTGAACCCAGGTAGGTGAGGGTTAAACCCAGACGCTGTCATGGTCGCTGCAGGTGAGCATAACAGCAGATGAGAGAGAGTTGCTCACGATGACTTCCGCCTGCCATGATGAACGTTCGGAAAGAGATGGTGTATTTGGCTTTATTTGTTATTAGTGCAAAGGAAAGTCATAGTGGTAAGTACTTTGCTAGACACATTTATACTATTACTACGAGCTATGAGAGTGGGCGTCCTAAGCTAGTGAAGAGTGCTGAGAAACGCAAGATGGGAATCACTGTTTTACTAGTCATGAGTTCCCCCAAGCTGCGTGTCTGGCGCACGAGGAAAACATCCGCGGAGCATTATGAATTCAGGGGTATCCATGGGAGGCGTCGAGCGTTGGATCGCGAAGTAGGCGGAATGAGTTGGACCCTTTGACAAGATCTAGATCACTGGGCGGTTCGAATGCGGGCCGGGGGCAGTGTGCACAAGCTGTATCCATTCGAACGACGTTCATCGATGTCTTCCGTCATCTTCAGGGACTATGTCAGTCAGTCAGTCAACAACCACGGCAAGATCCATAGTTCCCACTCAAGCATCCTTCAGTCAGCTGGATATCATCTGTTTGTGAGATCGAGTTTTGACAATGACACAAGCTAGATATCGTGGGGAATGCAAGGGGAGGACAGCGACAATGTGGCTATTGCGGTTCCGCAAACGCTGAGGAAGATGGCCATGCAGTTCACTGTCTTTGTTCGTCTCTTATCGGTTCCATTCCACCTGTTACTATAGTGCACGATGATCCGCCCCACTTTTCCCGAAAAACTCAAACACCACATAACATCTAGTTGTCGGATATTGGGACACAGCATCACCCAAGTCAAAACGGCCCATAACAGCAGTATGGACAACAGGAGGCATTCACCTACGCCCACACTTGATGGCATGCGTTTGTATGACAGCTCGACCAGCCTCCTTTGTGGGCTTCATACGCAACTTTGATGTGTTAAATGTCGATCTACGGGGGACCCACCATAGCGAAGAATGATCGACTATGATGCATCTGATCTTTAGACTGCAAGGTGTTTGTCTTGCGCAAGACGTCACAGAGCGTTGACAGACAGTGAGCAACTGATAAGCTCACCGGGCCGAAACATTCCGCCGATTTTTGTTAACAAGCGATTCGAGTGAGCTGAAAAATGTAATGACATAGGATATGAAAGACTTGCATCAGCACGAACAAAGGTGTCAGTGCTTCGGATCAGGAAGAATCAGATGTGATTCCCAAAACAACATTATCCTTACGCCTTGTTCCAGATCCGATCATTTCTGCCACACCCACCCGCATCGTAAAAGAGGGTCATAGACCGATGGCTGGCAGGTGAACCTACCCGTCCGAGCGTTGAACACGCCCTTGGCAGGCTAAAGGAATCATCTTCTATGAGATAGCGAGGATGAAGTCTGTTGGAGGTTTTCATTATCGATGCCATGAGCAGGCAACGCGTTAGCATGCATCTCCGCATAGCCGGAAACGAAGGACACCGCAGTCCCTTTCGCATCGGATCCTCGCCACTTAGGACAAGTTAGTCAAATTTATGTCGGGTGCCTTCTTTGACACTAATGTGATAATGTTTGGGTGTGCGTTGTTGATGGTGATTGGCAGGGCGTCAAAAAGTTGGGAATCAGAAGAAATGCAAGGGTGTGCATGGTTCTGTACACGTCGCGGGGAAGATGATTGACATGGTGCCAGGGTCCGCTGCAAACTGGCAGGATCAACACGCGTCGCAGGCCCTACCAGATAACTTGAGAAGGGACCTTAGCGTGGGATCAGCTTCAAAAATCGTTTTATGAACTCGGGAACGACCGCCTGGGAATGATACATGCCCTTTGCGCACCAGCTTGACCCCCACTCTGAGAGTGTTGGAAAGTGAGCAACGTAAAGTGAAACCCACTGCTGGTTCGGGTGACTATGTCTGGTTTATGCAACTACGAGTGCAATCCAACACTAAGTACTGGATATATTGAGTATTTCTTCAATATTACATAATTTTACAGGGCTTCAGGAAATGCCGTAACCGGTCCAGTGCTGCATCAGCCTTGTCTTTACCTTCGCGTCATTCTTCCTGTGGTTCAGGTCTTTTTTTCTTCAACAAACACTTCAGTGCGTGTGCTGACGGCCGACTTCGATGGCACCAGCGTCTGTGGCGGGTAGTCACTCGTCAGCTTTCGTCAGGAGGCCCTCCGTACCATGGCGCCCCACCAAGATCATGAACATGCGCGACCTATCCAAGGACGACGATTTTCTGAGCCATTTACTCGTCGAAAAACTTGGTACTGGGGCTGTGCCCCTCTATGTTCATAAGATGGACCCGTCCCGAAGGCTCCCAAAAGTTGATGCAAGAGATCTTATGGCCATTGTTAGACGCGTGCGTACTTTCTCTCTCGCTTCATGTTACTCCGTTCACGTTTTGTCCCTCGCGTGTCTAAATCTTGCGTCATGGTGTGCCATCGTAAAGTTGGTCGCGAACAAGCTTGGGCCTCAGATTGCTGTCCGTCAAGCCGTGGATGACCTCTTAGCGTCCGTACTTCTTATTTTCACACCCCGTGCCAAGCGTTCAACGCCACATGCTTCCAGTCTTCCGCCCGTTCTTTTCTACCTAAAGCCATACACGCAAAAGCAAATCAACGCCTTTGCCACGTGAGTGAGACCCTATGTCACTCCCTATAATCTGTCGACATCTCTCTTCAGGCATGCGTCTCGATACTTCGAACTCTACCATCCAAATGGCACCATAGAAATAGCCCACACGTCAAGGTACTCCCACATGACCGGAAAATCGGAATTATGCATACTTGCCACTCGACCCCTAACCCCTGGCATGGTTATTGCCGAGCTGAAGGGTTCCATGGCCCATTTGTCGACAGAAGAGGATCGAGAACTGAAGCGAACAGACCTCAGAAACAGTGATATCAGACGGGATTTTAGTGTAATTCACTCACGGCAGATGAAAAAAAATCACTTATTTTTGGGTCCCGCTCGGTTTGTGAATGTAAGTTGTTAACATCCAGTTATCGGACTCATTGTCACGCATTGTATTCTAGCACGACTGCGAGAATAACTGTGAACTTTTTCGAGAGGGGAAATACATCACCTTTCGTGTAATCCGTCCTATCTCCGTTGGCGAGGAAATAACAGCTCACTATGGCGATGGTTACTGTGCGTAGATGCTCCTTCGTTGATGTGCATCTTCTGACGTAGCATCAAGTTGGCAGGAAAAATCGCTTCTGTCTCTGCGAAACATGCGAGAAGAACGGACGAGGTGGATATGCCCCAGAAAACCCTAGTGGTAGTGGTGATCCAGACGCTGGAGCCTCGGAAGATGATTTCAGCGATTCCGAGCCCACTGCCACCGCAGTTGGCAACGTTAATGAGCGGAGAACTCGCAGAGGCGTGTATGCTATTGTTCAAGAACAAGATGATGATTCAAGTGAAAGTGAAGACGAGGAGAAGGAAACGGAAAAGCCATTGGCAGATGCTCCTGACGTTGGTGTTGTTGATTTGGAATCAGGGGGCCATCTCTCATCCAGAAGGCCATCGGCGTCGCGCAGATCTGTTTCAAGGTCAGTCCTTAAGAAGGACTGCGTTCTTGTGTTAATGTCCGGACAGCACTGCACCACGGAGTCGTTCATCTTGTGTCCCTGAAGGCGCGAAGGAGGGGTCCAAGTCTGTCATATCGACACGGAGGCAAAGGCAAAGCACTTCTGCTATGACTACACCCTCACTATCCACCAAATCACTGACACCCATGCCAAATGACTGCACACAGCACTCGTCTAGTGGCAGCAGGGCAAGTGCTAGTAGATTATCAACTCCCGTCAACAAGGGCAAGGAGAAAGAGAGGGTTCCCATCAAGGAAGAACCTGAAGCACGAGTGTTGCGCATGCGACCCTCTTTGCATACCGAGAAGGGAGAATCTCTCAGTGTGATCAAGCGTACTGTACCCCTTGGGCCAGATGGTCGCCCGCTGCCAATCTGCGTCACTTGTTCTAACGTCTTGCCTGTGATATCCGTCAACAACAAAGTGGTGTGGGGCCTCAACCTCGATACGTCACCACGACGAGGCAGAAAGCGCAAGGACCAAGAGTGTCCACGGTATGTTCACCTCTGGGGGGAAAGGCCAGCGTTCCATACTAACGAATTCGGTTCTTGTATCTAGATGTATGCGTCATCTGGCTATCTATAACCACTCTTGGCCCGCGCGCTTGCCTAGTCAAGTTGTTGGTCCTTCTGGACGGGATGATCCGGAACCCTCTCGACGCCCCGCACAGAAGACCTCGTCTGCTACAGAGCGGAAACGACCTCCAGGTGCAGCTGAGCGGTCGCCAAAGAAAAATAAGACTGACCAAGCACTAGTAGTGGAAATGTCTTCGAAGGCGAAGGAGATGCTAATGCCTCCTAAGAGGAAAAGAGGTAGACCTCGCAAGTACCCCTTACCACAAGAGGAACCCCCCAAACGTAAACGAGGCAGACCTCGCATCCATTCCCCTTCTCGTTCACGTCCCTCATCAGCCCGCAAACCTGTAGCCCCAAAGCCTTGCCCTCCTGCAAGCTTGCGGTCGAGTTCGACTCCATCCACATGCAGTTATCTTGGACCGAAGTCCTTGGCGGTGCAGTCACAACCACGAGATTCGAATGGCCGCTTTGGCAAGAAATCAACAACTAATGGCAGGTTCATGAGAAAGCCAGTTTCTGCAGTGCGGAGCAGCGTGGCAAGAGCTCAACGAGTGCTACAGAGGAGCAAGGTGAAGAAGTGGTTAGAGGATAACCATGAACAAAACAGTACGACAGATATCGAGGACCGTCAGATGGCCACTAAGCGAGCTGCGCCCACTGACGTTGATATCTCGCCCCGCGCTATTAAACGGCTGCGAAACAGTGCCAACATGACAGATGTAACGGACCGCCAGACAAGCACCAAGCGAACTACACCTACTGACGTTGATGCTTCACCCCGTCCGATTAAACGGCTGCGAAACGATACTCAACCTGTGGATGGCGATGACGACCCCATTCCATTCAGTGCTTTGGGCTCCACCTCTTTTCGCTTTACTGGATTGAATGGAAGTCTACTATGCCGTCCGAACCCGACGAACTTTGCTCGTAGAAAGTGGGCTCCGGACCCCTGTGGAGGAGACTCAATCCACGAAGACGAAGATACAGCAAGTTCCCTTCGCACATTGGAAAGCGATAGTAACGGCCCTGTCACACCCGAGGATCGCACACCCCTCCCCATCCCTGGGCCAATTTCCTTCCACAAAGAGCGTCAAAGAATCACACCAGATGTTTCTCCACGTTTTTCCACTCCACGTACCCACGCCGATAGCATCGCTAGTGTTCTGGTTTTTAAACCCTCTCCAGTTAATTTCGCAAGGCGGCGGTGGTGTTCGACCACCAAATCTCCACTGGAACTAGCGTCTGGTACCCGTCGGAGCCAGAGGTTGAGACCAAGAGCGACCTACCCGGGAGAGGATGACCTGCTTCTGACCAGGGAGTCTCAAATAGTTTCCGTACTAGGCGCATCGTCAGCACTTGCTAGTCGATCGGTGTCACCGGAGAAGAATCCGAAAACCGGTGACACTCACGGAATTTCAGAACCAGCAGTCGAAGATGTACGTATTTTGCGCAGGTCTTTCCATAATACTTGATTCAGCACTCCACAGGTAGATGGGTTCTCGAACTCTGCTGCGGGACACAGGCCAGGCTTGCACGGCGATGAATTACTCGAGACAACAAATTCCGAAGATGATCGCGCTGTCGAGGGACTTCTTACAGAAACCGCAGGGGCCAGTGGCCCCCCAGCTGTAAATGAGGACGCCCTGTCTCGCCTCCGTATCACATATACCACAGAACTCCCACCTGTCGTACCTTGGAAGAACGCTGAAGCGACACCCATGTCACATTACCTTAAGAAATCCGCTTCTTTTCATAGTGATAAATTTACATCCCCATCCCCAACACATCTAATCCATGCTGGATGGGACGATTCTGTATCAGACATCCTTTCAGAATAACAGCCTACTTTTTGCGTGTCTCGGTCGAGTAACTTATTCCGATTGCTGTTTTCAGTCGATAAGCCTCCTTAATAACTTATCCTTGTTAATGCTTTCGCAGACAGTAACTTCCCCACTTTCCTGTAGTCCAAACGTTATAGCCGTACAATTAGCGTTAATCCTGTTTATAAGATTTATCGCGGACTGATTTTTTACACTAACTATACGATGGGGCTTGTAGCTGAAGGCGATGGCAAAAATCTCTCAGTTTCCTACGACTGTCCGTCGGGCTTCAGCGAGCTTCTTCCTGCACGGAGAATCTCGTCCGTTGACAGGAGATTTGTCGCGATAACTGAACTGCAAGCGACACCGATCACAGGAGAACTCAGAACTGGTACATGCTACTTACCACGAGTGTAACATTTGCCTCTTCACCCTGTAATTGTCCCAGATGCCCTCTACAGTTGGGTCAAAGGGCTCCCCAGACTGGAGATCGAGTCCAACTGCCTTGCCTTCAGACTGTTCGTCCTATCGTGATCTCGGTTATTACATCCCAAAAAAGTACACGATATGGCAGGGTTCAAACCTGCAATGCGACGACCACGTCCTGGACGTCAAAACCACCATTTTGTGCCAGGGTCTTCGGAATTATGAGAAGTGCATCAGCGAATGCCTGTACGCCCATCTTGACACGTCCTTTTGCCGACTTCTTGACAGGACCTCCCAGGTAAGCAGCGCACGCAACCTCGAATGCCCCTGCTCCAGGAATCAGGCACACATCTTCTATGGCATTCTTGACGGCACGGAGCCCGTCACGCAAGGCATCCTGGATTTGCTGTATTGTGTGGGGATTTGGACCCTTGATTAAGAGGGTTACACTCCTAGGATTCTTCACCTCTTCAACGAATGTGAACTTCTCTTCGCCCAAAGTGTGTTCATAGACGAGACCCGCCCAGCCAAGAATGTCTGGGGTGAGGTCCTCGACAGAATTTTGTGCTACACCCCCGCAGATGAGCTGTAATCTGTGTTGAGGCAATCAAAACCCGCTAAATTATGTGGAAAGTAGAGTGAATACCTTTCCATATTGCGCCGCTTGGCACGCCGCAGTGCCAGAATTCCATTTTTCGCGAGAATATCAAGGCTGAGGGGATCAATACCTTTTTGATTGATAACGACGAAACTCTTCTGCTTCTCTTTGGCGCCCACAGCCTGATCGCAGACGAGGTTCTTAAGTTCGACTACTTTCTTGACCTTAGCGTCCACAAAACGCCTTTCGGACTCGACCAACTTTTCACGTTGCTCTGCGGATGAATAAAAGAAGCCAGAATTTACCTCCCTAAGCTTTGTAAGTTGGTGTTACTGAAAGCAGTGCATGATAGCGTACGTTTTTTCGTACTCCAAGCTGACATTCAACGTCAGAATGAACGCATTTTCGACGCGTTTTGGCATATCCGGATGTCTCGCGCCGTGATCCAGGACCAAACCACGCACAAGCTGAGTCTCCGACGCAGTACGGTGTTGCATTTTCATGATTTCAATCATGTGAAGATCAATAGGGTCTTGCCATTGATCATGGTCTTCTGAGGTAGACTTTTAGCATGGATACCCTTTAGTCAAATTAAATACGTGCCTTTTGGGGGCGGTGGAGGCCTGATGGTTAGCACGGCGTCTACGACGTCAGCCGCAAGTTTCTTCGCCAATGAGGCGTGTAGTTTGGTCGCAAGCGAGGTATGTGCGACATGAATGAGGGTAGGCCGATCCAGTTTCAACGGCCGCTTGAACGTGTCCAGAAACTAGATCGATTCATATTATGATCTAGGGCGAAAATAACGCATAATTCGGAAACAAACCACTAAAGCCTCTTTCTTTGCGAGATCAAAACCTTCCGCTATGACGGTGGGGTGCACGCCCTCCGAGATGTAACGATCTGCTTGTTTAAGGAGTTCTCCCACTAAAAGGACGACAGAGGTGGTGCCGTCACCAACTTGATCGTCCTGTGCAACTGCAGTACGGGCGATCATTGCGGCGGTGGGATTTTGAATTTGCATCTCGGATAGTAGAACCTTGCCGTCCTTGGTCATTTTGATTTGGCCAGCGCCGTCCACCAACATCTTGAGAGTACCTCTAGGACCTGATGGGGGGTTGAACCGCACGGTGGGACGGGAAAATGTAAAGGAGACACTTACCGAGATTACCCTTCACAACGTTGGCGAGCCCCATGGCGCCAGTTGTGTTGACCTAGTGCAGGCAATGTGTCTGAGAGCAGCGACACGAGATCTGATGAAATTACCTGCAGCGCCGCAGCGCGACGGACGCTCTCAGCCTTTGGATTGATCAGTTCTATACTCGAGGACATGACGATGGCTTGAGGTGTTGAATCAGATATTAGTTGCAGCCGTTCCACTACGCAGTGATTTGTAGATTGGCAGGCGTGACGGAGTGACAAAATCTAGGAGGTGGACAGTCGATAAGCCAACTTCGCATGTGCAGGACATCGCGTTTCGTGCTCCAACAACATCGCTCAGGCCAGTATATATCTTACAGCTAACATGTCCCCAGCTTCAGATAAAAGTTGCCCAGCTCTGGTTGGCCTCGATAGCACTCACGATGGACACCACGCACACTCGACGAGAATCACACACGGTGGGTCCACATATCAGCCTTCCTTGCGTCAGGCCACTCACCCGCACCAGAGATCAAGGGAGCCGAAGCCTCTCTTCACGACCGAGGCTCTTGCTCTCGATAGAAAGAAGCAGCCCCAGCCCCAGCCGAAGAAACGAAAACGCCCTCCTCCCGCCACACCGGCCTTGAGCTTCGATCCCAAGCAAAACCGCATTCGTTCTGGCCGCCAGGACCCTTCTCCTACATTTACCACCTCTTGTCCAACCCCCTCCGATTCTTCTAATGGCGGCTCATACGAGGAGCCAGCTGACTTCGCGTTCGATCCACCTCAGGAGCCGCCATACGCCTTTCAACCCCAGGTGAATGACCTAGCTTCTAAACGACCCCGTGTATTCTCTGGACCTACTGCACCATACCCGGGGGCGTCGAGCACTGAAATGACCGCCAATTTGGCCGAGTATGACTCGCCATTGTCTTGCACTTCCTCTTCTTCTCCAGCCACATCCGACCAGTCCCCGACTCGCTTTTCGGAGCACTCTGCTTGTGATGGGCTTAATTGCTACATGCAACCCTCACCCGAGATGTTTCCTTCGTATGCTGCGTATGGAAGTGTACCCAATGAAACACAACTCTATGCCAGGGACTCTGGAGTCCTGAGTTATCCAATGCCGTACCATGAATCCAACTATGCTGGAGCCACAGCCAGTACAACTGCGCCCTCTGTTGGCCGTAGTCATTGGTACCCTCCCCCTTAACCGGTATGGATCGTCAAGTTATATGGATGCATGATTAGGGACACATTCTGGCTGGCTATGTTTGTCTTCCTACTATGCACTTTCGTCGGTGTATTTCTCTTGCACCCTTTAGACGATGCTAGCTCTGTTGTTGTGATAAGTTGTTACAATAGTAATCTGAGACCTCTTTCCATTGCTCTTCGACATGGTTCAACGCAGTCCCAACACCACTGATGGCCCCAAGCTCAATGCCACTGAGCAATACCAGCGAACGATTACTCGCATTGCCCAAATACAATCTCACATGGAGAATGCACCGCGCAGCCAGCGACTCAAGGACAAGACGTGTATTGTCACCGGAGTCGGGTCGCTACGTGGCATAGGGTAACGTTTGGTACTTTCTGCAAGTCGTTCGTGAGCAGTTACATTCCGAGTAGCCGTGCTTCCGCTCTGCTTTTTGCGCACCAAGGTAGCCGTCCGAGAGAATCCAGAATGTTGAGTCGAGGACTCACAGTAGACGTCTCTAGGTGCCCGTCATCTTTATCTCTTGGACTTCTGCCCAGACCATTTACCGGAGCTGGAGTCCACCATCCAGCAGCTCTATCCAGATGTGAAGGTCAGATACAAACCATTGGGAGACACATCCGCTCATGAAACAATTAGGTTACCACAATTCAGGCGGACGCTGCTGATGAAGCAGCCATCGCCGCTGTCTGCAAACGTGCGATTGATGAAGAGGGGAGACTGGATGTCTTCTTTGCCAACGTCAGCACTAGTACCTTCTTTATGTCAGCCCGTTAATTCTGTTCGCTAGGCCGGAATTCTCAGTTCCAAAGCGCTTCCAGATTTGACAGCAGAGGCTTTCATGGAGAGCATGCGGGTGAATTCACTGTCGTAAGTGAATGATGTTACAAGCGACCGTAGTTCAACTGATGGGCATTTGAGATGTTTTCTTGCTGTGAAGTATGGGTCACAAGCTATGATGCATGTCGATCCTTCCAAGGGCAAGAACCTGTGTGGAGGCAGCATTATATTGACTGCTTCTGGTATGCCTTGTTCTACGTCTTCTTTTATCTATCATCTGACGTGCATATCAGTTGCTGGGCTGCGCTCAGGTGCTGGTACAATTGACTGTAAGAATCGCTCTTCCTAAAACTTGTGTGAGTATTAATGGTCAATGCAGATAGTGCAAGTAAAGCTGCGTAAGCCAGTTTTGTTGCATTCCTCGCAGTGATTTCACTCTGCGCAGAGTAAACTCGATTGCGCAAACAAGCGCTTATCAACTACAGAGGACTGATATTCGCGTAAACTCAATTTGCCCTGGTCTGATAGAAACCAACATGACGAAGAACATGTTTGATTTCGCTCGTCAGCGAGGCAGTGGTAGCAAGCTGGGGCAATTAAATCCTCTCGGCCGTTATGGCTTACCGCAAGGTATGATATGGTGGTTAAACATCTGTACTAGTTTCTGACCATGTGGTGCCAGAAATTGCGCAAATGGCACTGTTTCTGGCATCTGGTAAGGCACAAAAATTTGTCGATGATACTTCAAATACTGATTTGTTACTGTTGAAGATGAGTCTAGTTATGTTAATGGCCAGAACCTAGCAGTCGATGCTGGACTGTCCGCCTCCCATCCTATTATTCCTGGTCATTGGGCTTGATTGTTCAGATGAGTCAAAGTTGAATTCGAGATTGTTTGTTGATTAGTATACATTGCCTGCGATGCCCAGCTCGCGGAGTTCACTCCAGATGCTCGTTATTGAATGGGGATCATGGCAAATCCATGGACTCGTTCAGTAAGTTGTCTGTACGCAGGTGATATGTAATTACCCTGTACATACAATATCCATCGAATCTAGTTTTGATGGAGTTCAAAGGACAAAACAGTCGCTTATCGTGCTTTGTGTCTTCTTGCGTGATGCAACAGCGCTTTCCACCTCATAATGGACGTTGTTTAATGGACCAGGATGAATATGAGATCCACTACAAATGTTGGATTTGAGACCATGGTTGATCATCGATGGGGTCCAGAGAAAGTGCCGAGGCTCACATCACCCTAAATGTGAAGCACGAATTCTGGTCCTGGTGTAATCACTCTACTCTCTGAGACCATAAGACCGTCTGGCACTGGGACTACCGTCACTGTCGCGCCATGACAGGCCATCTCGCTTTCGTGTGCAAGCGAAGGAAATGGAGGACGAACTCGCAAATTCGACCACAAAAAAAGTAGCAACACCTAGCAGCCACCGCATTTCCTGGCTTTCATTTAAGCGTGTGGGAGCATAGCAAGTTGAGAAGGAACGACCGTCTTCCTTGGAGTGTTTGGTCTGCGCACGGGAGACTCGCAGTTCCAGCACCACAAAACTTGTCACCGACTGGTGTCGATGACACATCCTACACTGCGCTGCCTTGATAAGCGTGATTAACAAAGCTGCAAGAAGGTAAGTCATTGTACACAACCGGTTTTATTGTTCGATTGAGTTGACCTACAGTATGACTTATCTATACTCCTGCGATGACGCTTCCTCTCCACGGAGACACGTAGCTGATTTTATTAACGGACAATTCGTTGATAAACCACCCGTCAGGGGACCTTGCAACCAATTTTGTCATGCTCTACCCTGTTGACTCTAAGCCCCGCTTTGCTGCAGTTTCCCTTAGGCAAACAAAAGACTCCGGGGAAGCCAGTCATTCTTTCTTGACCAGCTGTTCTGTGTAAGCAAATCAATACTGTATCACAGAATTCAAGAACAGTCGATTTTATGCAGGTCTCCGCATCCCGCACGATGGTCCGAACCCCTTCCATTCCCATGGGATGTACTACAGACCACTTCTTCCGAAGGGAAAAGCTATGTCCTTGCAGTACATCAGATGGGGTGGAAGAGAGTCTGGCCATTATGCGGTCAGAGTTGCAACAAGTCTAGAAATCTCAGCATATGGTGTGCTCCCACTACCTTACAGGGCAGATCCAGACAAAGTGTTTAGCAACACACCATGCACTCGACGATCGCAAGATATAGGTGGGATTCTCTGTGTAGATTGTTTTCCAGTCACTGATCCCGATTCATAACCCAGGCCAGCGTGCGTCTGTGTCCATTGGAGAAGGCTTGATTGTATGCCACATCTTGCAACGGAAGTCTTACCCACCAGAAGGTCATTCCTGCCCTTGAAATTCCGAATATAACCAAGATAATATTAGTGCGAGGACCTTCATGGCGGGGTAACGTTGACCCACCAATAGTGATCACTATTAAGCCGCAACCATCGTATTCCCAAGGGTTCTTCACGATGGTGGTAGAGCCGGAAAACGTGGATAAGGGACGAGATGACGGGTCTTTTCGGTGATGAACGATTCAGGTTCATTATTGTGTCTCGGTTGACTTAGTGTGGCCACAGAGTCGCATGAACCGTCAAGCTCCCTTACCTCGCTGGTTACTCACGCCATTTCATATCCTTGAAGGCTGTGGTTCCCTGCTATCCCCGGGGCAATGTCCACAGTTGGCAGTTCACCAACCGTTCGAGGGTTGAAGTTTTTATTTTTGTTTTTGTTGTCGGTAGAGGATGCAGGACTAACTGCCGCTTGCATTGGTGCATTGGTCTTCTATCTCTAAGATGGCCTATTCAGGAAAACTGATATCCGAAGTCAAGGTGATAAATGGGCTCTAGCCAGAGCGAGACCTATCTCGAACTTTATCTTTGACATGTTCTCCTGTTCTACCCTGCGCCCTTGAATATTCTTCGAGTGGTCATCACACTAGTACAATTCTTGTGTCTCCTTAAGGCGTGGTGAAATCCCCTGGGATGGCTACCCCAAGAAAATTTCTCGTGACATGGAAAACCACGACCAGGTTCCCCACCCACATGAATGTAAACTCTTCGCAATCTCACTGGTGACTAAAGGTGGTTGCGCAGATGTTCTGTGCGCATCTCAGCCTTTGTACTGTGTTGTACCTCTTAGCCAAACCCTATATGGATGGACGCCCATGTATTCCCCGGATCAATCAGTAGAACATACCATTTTAGTTCCCTCTCAAGTCATTCCATTTTTGTGGTGCCCACCCTCATATCAACTTCAATAGACACAACTTGCTACTCCCTGTGAATAACAACCTAAATCAACCACATCTTGTGGTATGACTGTGATTATGTCCGAAAAGACTTCTAATTACCAGGAGTGTGCATTCTCGCGTCAATCTCCTGTGCCCTTGGACCATCCGTTGATGCTGTGTGGATGCGAACGGGAGTATGATATGTGAAGATTTCGGTTTAGCGATAGTTTCAGAGTGGTGGAGATATGCCCCCTTCTGGACCAACTGTAACCGTCAAGGATTAATATAAAGCTGCCACGAATTTCACATAAGAATGCTCATTCTGTGGATTGTGTATTCCCGAGACGACGGGGTGTACGCTGGTGTAGGAGTGCAAATGGCTGTCTCATGTCACATTTGACTCCGCCTCCGCGATAACACTGCTCGCGGAGTTGCCATTCCT
Organism: Scleroderma citrinum; assembly: GCA_029372045.1. Classification (NCBI taxonomy): domain Eukaryota; kingdom Fungi; phylum Basidiomycota; class Agaricomycetes; order Boletales; family Sclerodermataceae; genus Scleroderma; species Scleroderma citrinum. The sequence goes on from JARFMN010000002.1 coordinate 1,830,772, forward strand.
CCATATAGCGTCGGTTGCTGAGATCTAGCAGCCATGAAATGCTGGTGAAATAGATGGGGGTGACCAAGATCCGATGAGTACACTCTACCTAGATATGAGGGTGTTCGTGGATATGCAGTATTGTGTGGAGCCTGCGTGTACATCCGGATTTTATGGTGAATAGAGTATATCGGCCTCAAGAAAGGTCTTTCCGAAGACATGTTTAGATTGAAGGCAGGACGGTACCTATGACGGTTAAGTAGAGCTACGCACATACCCTTGCACACCCCCTACATGCATTCAAGGTCCCATCCGTCCTTTGTGCCGAATTATATCTGGGGTCCAGTATTTTGATACTTCCCCGAGTGAATGCCTGTCGAAATCACTAAGCTGCGGTGCGCCTTGCTAACGTATTGGGAATTGCGGTATACCAGCCTTTGAGCGTGGGGAATAATAACCAGAGTCCTTGGATATGGATTAACCCGAGGATATCAAGACTACGATGAAACTCGCAGTGCAGTCCCAGTGCCAGTCATGGAGGTGATGAGGAAAGGTCGGCTCCAGACCTCACGGGCATTAATTTAAATTTTTCGCTCACACGGAGACTCCTTCCACGCCAATCAGGTCGCGACCTAAGGGTTAAGTGTCAATGTTTGTGACGCTACTGGCAGTCTGTACCAGCCCTTCAGTTCAGCTGTAAGCATGAAACATTGAACGCACTGTTCAACACCATACTCGAAACTCTGTTCAATTACAACCGAATGAATTTAAGGACGACTGGCTCGATGTCCTCCGTCAGGTTGGTTGGAGTCTTCCAAACAAGCTCTCAAACGCGGGCGGCGCCGGCACATTTGGTGGCCAATACAATTTGAAGGTTACCGGTGCCGGGCTCGGCAGACCACAAGAATCGTTCTCGATGAATCATCATCCAAGGACCTTGGAACTAAACATCCGTCTACGGGACCCCCCTAGCGACCTACACCGATGAACAAAGTGAGTAGCGTCGACGTCATTTTTGGAGAGTGCGAGGTAAACTTCAGGCAATCGCACACATGTACCATGCAGTCCTTTAGACTGATTGCCCACTATTGGTATTCACATTTAGAAGCAGGAAAAACCCCCAGATCGCTGCAACCCGGCTATGAGACGCCAGCATCTGCCGCACATGGTCTGAGGCTTCTTCCATTCCCATGGTATGTACTGGGACTGCTGGCTGGTGGATGCGGCCATTCGTTCCCAGTACAATGGGAAAGAAGTACCTCAGACCATATAACAACGAATGATTCGCCGCATAGACTCGAGCCTGCCCAATCCAAAAAAAATGAGTAACAAATGCACCACGCACTAGGCATGCAACGTATCATCATAGGTCCTGCAACTACGACCTGATGCGGTAGAGACCCTAAAAACAGGGACTGGCTGGGTAGCAGAGAGCAGCGCTTGCAGAGTGCAGGTGCACTGGTGTCTGCTCCTGTGGTAGGATTTTATACGTTCCGGTGGCACTCTGACGGTGCGCGATGGATCTTGAGTAGGTCCCCGCAGATATTTCCTGGCTTCAGTTCACAGGCGTGTTTGACAGTCAATTTATCGTCTTCCCATTACGGTGACGGAGGTCAAATTTTCGTGAAATGGCAGGTAAATGCACCTTGTGACTGCTGGTTGACATATCGGTACCATCTCCTACGGTTGCTTTTGTTCGTAGAACCCCTGTTCCACTGCAAGGATGGTGTGCGATCACTTTTTACCATTATTCTCCATTATTACCCCCCTACCCAGCGAATTTCGGCGTGATGTCCGATAACGCCAATTTCCAGCGAAACACATTTTGACCGTCTGGGTTCTACCAAGTCTTTACCCCCGTCCGGAAATTTTTCTCTAGTTGAACCTTCGAGCCATTTTTCCCCCTCGGAAATAATCTTTCTGGTCTGCATCGCCTAACCATGGAGGTGAAGAAGTTTTGCATACCTTGGTTTTTTTATCATTGAAATTTTTTCATCAAATCTCCGCCACCATCTCTGCTGTTCACATCCATGGGCCGTCGACGTCTTCTAAACCATGAGGCAACCACATCCGGGACATGTCTTGTGATCTGATGCTTGTACCACATTCGGTTCTTCGCCATTCTGCCGGCGCAGTGAACGGTGGGTGACTGGCCTCATGGATCACTCTTCATTGATTAGAATTCACGGTACGCTTCACCCACAGTGGCTCAGCTTCAGACCTTGTCCACACGCTCATTCTCTTTGATTTGTGGTCACTAGTGGCGCGGAAGATTTATATCATGGGATTGGTTCAGCCCACCCAATTTCCGGAAGTTATCTTTTGTCTTACATGTTTCGCCATCATGGCCCGTCGGAATTCCACTTCAAAAATGCAGCAATGACTCCTGTGCTCGAAATTGGATAGTACTCATAATTCCGGACCGGACATCAATCCGAACGTTGGTGGACGACAGCTAGACATTGGTTCTGTCAGCTTTACTCCAAGCTGCGGTCGAAAATGTGGCTGGAGAGAATTGGAGATATGTTCTCTTTGTCACTGTGAAATGCATCGATAGGGTGCGTGGAGAGCATGTTAGTATTCAAAGAAATCCCGTTGAATGCCTTTATGCTACTTCGCATCATATTTTTTGGATTGGTTGATCGCTGGTTCTGTGCTCAGGCTTACTGTGCCAAACACTGTCGAGTTGAAGTCTTCCAGATTCTGAAAGACTACAAGCTATACCTGAAGCCAGCAAAATGCCGATAATCCATCCAACTGTCCCGAGACACGACAGAGCAATTCCCTGCCACCTACTTTCAGGTCTCAATGAACTTGGATGATTGATCTTACTTTACTTGACTTTCTACTTCTATTCCGCCTTCACTCTGGCCTGGAGCATACGAATCACTATCAATTCTAATGCCCCCACCTTCTATGCCTGTGGATTTTCTGGACGTGCAATGATTCAAGGCCAGTTCTCATCCTTCCCGTGATGGTTGTATGTTTGTTTGCTAGTCTTTCACAGGTAATCGTGACACCATAGGACAATTGGTATAGCAGGTCCTAAGAAACACTGCTTTGTTATCGCCAGTCACTTATTTTACTCGTAAAATCCTGTGATAGACATCACTCGTCGGGGTGAACACGTTACAAACCCACGTGAGATTAACATTCTCCTCTCGAGCATACAGGGGGTGTGTCCGAATGATTAATAAACGTAACACTGAGTTTCTCCTCGATTTATTGTCTGCCTTGCAGAGTCGACAGCTTCTAGTGACAGATTTTTCGGGCTGTTACAGCATGTGGAGTATCGTCTCATATTGGTCAGTCTGTTATCATCAACAAGGGTGGTGGCCACACGGACTTGGAATGAACTCCACACGCTCCTTATGACAGATTGCGGCATCCAATGACCTCCAGTACCCACCACCTGATTAGCGATCTGGAGGCTCAAGCAGTGCCTTTAATTCTGCCATAGGTTTCAATGTTAATACAACCGCACTCCGCTCGGGTAAGGGGCCGATCTCATTTTCAGCTGCAATTTGGTGGATGTTCACATAGGTGATGATCGATCAATGGAGCTTGCAGCTAACGTCCATCACCCATAGCCAAGAACATGGACATGCTCTATATATGAAATGATCTGTGACAGCGGAACTACAGCTACTTTTCTTATTGGAGGACAGAGCGTGTGAACTCACTTGAGGGAAAGAAGCTTCACCTCTGTAGATACACAAGTTGAGGAACGCAACTTCGAAAATCAGTTCGTTATACGCACCGAAGACCAGCGTGGAATTTGCGGGAATGTCCTGCATTTTCCTTTTACCATAGCCCATCGACGGGGGCACTGTCACTTCACGTTCACCGTTAATTTGCATGCCAGCAATGCCTATGTCCCAGCCTAGCGAAACGGTTGGTAAACTTGTCTTAACAGGGTCCAAGATTTACATACCCTTAATCACGTCGCCAGCTCCCAGGGTGAATGTGAACTGTCAAGTATCAGTTTTGACAAGAATTCAATGAACACTCCAAAACAACTTACAGGAGTTCCCTTGGTGTTTTTATCGAACACGGTGCCATTTGTAAGCTTCCCGATATACCGCACGCTAACCTTGTCTCCTTTTTTTGCCATTTTGCCGGTACCAATCTTAACGTCCCTGACTTTAACACCGCCTTCAATCACACGACTCTGTTTGTTATCGGAGTCTTTGGCCTTCGTTTCACCCTCCTTTTCGTTCGTCTCTTTCTTGTCCTTCTTTGGCTTCTTCTCTTCCTTCTTCGCATCTCCAGCGGGCTTCTCCTCAGTCGGCGGAGGAGCAGCATTACCGCTCTCTGCCTTCAACTTCTTCGCAAGTTTCTTCCTTTGAGATTTAGACAATTTAGTTTCCTCTGTCTCTGCGGTATCTGATTCACGTGGACGTTTCAGGGACTTTTTCTCATTCGTCTCTGCAGATTCGGCCTCGTGCATTTCTTCATCCTCGAGCTCCTCGAAGCGGCTGTGACTAGTCAGTTCTGTAGCACGCATTCATTAAAATTTGGCCACCTACCCAGCATCTTCGAGGTCTGCTTCGTCGGCGTCAACTTCAATTTCGACGTCTGAGCTCACCTCGGCCAAGTTGTAGGCGTCTTCGTCTTCGCTGTCGTCGTCGGAGTCCATGTCAGAACCCATTGGTGGTTGATCAAGGGGTTCCTGGTCTGGCATTCATGTTAGCAACGCATGCGAAATGAAAGAAGATGTGTATCATATACCGATGTAATTACCGTAGAGATAAACAGGGCTATACAAAGACCAGAGTCAGTCAGTATAATTACAGTGGACAAAAAGTGGCATACTTTTTGCCCACAAGTTCGAACACGTATTCGACGTCTTGTTCAATAATAATTTCACAGGACGCCTGTTCGATCTGTTCCAAATGATGATACGCGTAAATATACGTATTGAAACGTATCCATTGGATGCCTTGCCTTGCCAGGAGTGAGAGAGCAGAGTACAGTGGTTACCGTGTCTGCGTAACTTTTGTCATCGTCTTCATCATCCTCGTCTTCGTCCGTGTCAACTGCAAGGCTGGGATATGTGAACTTGATGGTCGTGCGTCCATTCTCGTCTGCTAGCACATCGGACAGTGCAGCATTTTTAATTTGGATATCACCGTGAGGTACAAAAGCCTCTTTTTCGCCAGGCTGAAGAGCAATGCTCCTTGACGATGGTCAGCACAGCGAGTCAATGGAAGCAGCGACGTGAACAAACCAGGGTGCAATTGCGACGACCATTTAGACAATTTGAGGATAAAATCGTTGAAAAGTTTCTAAGCTTTTTCAAGTTAAGATGCGAATTCGAACTCCGAACATTGTCTGCTAGCATCGCGATGGTCAGTGAACTGGCCGCTTCCAAGCATTCATATTGCTGAAATGCAACGATACAGTCAAATTCATTGAGGCCGTATCTCTCAGCCGTCAGATCGACGCTGACAGCAGCACTTACGCTGCAGAACTTCTCGTCACAAGTAAATCATTGTGTGTCTGAGATAATCTCAAAGAGTGATCATCCTTTGCATAGGTTGTCGAGCGGCACAACAAACCAGAGGTTGAGGCACGGTGAGGGCTTCCTTGGTGAAAACGAAATACAGCTTTGACCAGCGCGTAGGGGCTCGAAAGAAGTCCTCCTCAACACTCTAACGATATCACGAAACGAGAACGAGCGTGTATTGATCGAGCCATCCATAAACTCGATACGCATGAGCATCAAAATTAAGCAGGCCGATGAGATCGAACATATTTTATGCCATAAATTCACCCGCTTCATGATGCAGAGAGCAGAAAGTTTCGTTGTGTTGCGGAGAAAACCAGTGCCTGTAATTCACCCCCAATCTAACGAGATTGACAACGCTGACCATATGCAGGGATACGATATCTCTTTCTTGATTACTAATGTGCACACGGAAACGATGCTCAAGCACAAGATTGTTGATTTTATCATCCAGTACGACTCTTAACCTTCTTCTGCATTGCTACGGGTTCATGTCGACACATTTAGATTCATGGAGGAAGTTGATAAAGAAATAAGTGAGATGAAACTCACTATGAACGCTCGGGCGCGTACAGTCGCAGAGTCTTACTTGATGGCCGTACGTACCGCATTATTACGCGGTCGTCGTGGTGTTGATCTTTCATCCTAGTTTGACTCGACATGAGCGAGGGATACTTACTGTAATTGTCAATGTACTTTATAGTGCAGCTGCATAGCATGGAAGCATGTAGGGATACCATACCATCCCTGAAATTTGCACCATGACCGATCCATATCCATATCTACTATTGGTTGGCTAATCACAGAGGCATGTGGTCTAATCAGTGCCTCGAAAACATGGAGGGGACAAGACAAATCGATTCGATGGGTTCGAACATGAGCTATACATGGATGTGGGTATGCAAACTATCGACAAAAAAAAACTCTAGTAGAGGACTACACAGGCCCATCCAGCCCAAGACGAAGCTAGATTTGGAGGCCTGATGCAATGGACACAGTCATGGAGATCAAGAAAACACAGAAAATGAACACGCAGATAATTACCTCTCACATAGGTATTCTCTCTCGGCTGCTAGCATAACATATTTCGGAGAGTTCCCCACAGCCCCTTCCGCCCTCCCACACCACACTTCATTACCTGTTTTTCTTGTTCGGCCACAAGTAGGCGCAGTGTCTCTTCGCATTGGGTCTGGAGAAGCTCCAGCTCAGTCTTCATGGACGCTAGACTGCAATGGGCAGCAGTGCAATCATCTATAAGCTGCCTCTGGTAGTCACGCGCTTCCTGAAGCTCTTTTTCAAGGATGCTGATCCGTTCCGTGGCCACCGAATCGGACCTTTCAATATGCGCAAAGCTGTCCCCTGCTGCGGATTCTTGTCTCCACTTGGAAGGCGCGTGTGATATACTCTCGCTAAGGACCCGGCGCAAAGGAATTCCACTCCCGTTAGAACTCGTCCAGATGGAGGTGCCAGCTGAGCCGTACACTGCACGGAATAGTTCATGAGCAGTGGAGGTGTGGGAGCTGCTTTCTGCAGTCATTGGATTCTCGTGGCTGATATCCAACTCACACGCGGCCAGCATGAGGAGTGCAGGGCGTATGATTGAAAAATTACACACGGGCCCGCTGACCCACTTTGAGGATCTGGGACGGTCTAAGGAAAGTGGCTGATCACCGGAGCCGCTTACGATCATTAGAAATGAAACGTACCATTTCCATTTTTCACACAGCCAGATTCACCATTATCCTTGTCTAGGAGGTTCTGGAGAATAGAACGGGCTGCTCTTGAACGACCAGTGCGTCTGTAATGTGCGCCGATGATGAGATACGCGCCTGGGTCGCTCCCAGTTGCAGCTAATAGGGCCAGAGGGATCGTGGGATCATCTGGCAACGAAGACATGTTGTACGTCAGAGGATACCCTCGATAGATAAGGTTGAGCTGAAAGCTAGGAGCAATGTGGGGGGATGACATGTCACGACCAAGATCAACTTTCGTCGAGGTTACAATCTGAGGGGACGGGGTCGTGGGTGAAGTTCCACATTTTGGAGGAGTGACTTCTTCGTGTGCTTCTTGTGTTTCGTCTGGACAAGTCACCGTTGACTTGCAGCTCCGCAGGAAATCATCCACAGTCTCACAAGAGGGTAATTTATACCCGGAAGGTGATTCAAGGGCTCTCTGAGGGGGTACCACTGGAATTCGAATGGGACTTCGGAGGAGTTTTATTTCTTTCGAGCCAAACTTGGACTTGGATGGTGCACCCCGTTTTGGATGTTGTTGGCTTGTCGATATGGGATGAGCGCGTAATGCATCCCCATCCCGACGAGAACACAGCCGAGAATGCTCAGAAGTGGTCATATGGGCTCGCCGTGAGTGCATATATTCTGTTCTATGACGTGAATCTCGCTCTTCTGAGGGTTCCCGTTTGCGCTTCTTCTGGTGGATCGCAGACGACGCCGGGGGTCCACGAACATACATCGCGACCTTGCCCATGGTACGTTACGCACACGACACAGCCAGAGGTAATACTCAGTTTGCAGTGAAATACTGGTTGGAATATCTTCCTTCTAGTCTTGGATCTGCCGGCGGGTGACGAACAAGTCAGTTTTGATATGGTGACACAATACATGGGACATACCGCAACCTACGGGCGGTCGAGGCGAGTGAGGTGGCAAATGAGAGGGCCGAGGGGAAGATGGATGCCGAGATTTAAGGATTGGTTGAAGTTTATATGCCCATGGGCAGGCCTCAGGATTACCATTTCTGACGGTGCCAGCCGCGGCCATCTCGACCCCCCTTTCTATGGATTGATGAAAGGCAGGTAGTTGATAGGGAGCAATACCCCTCGCAGCCGGACTGGTCCTTTCAAGCACTATGATGTGCATTTCCCAGCCTGAGGCATTGAAGTATAAAGACAGCAGAAAATACAGCAGCTTCTAACGCGAGAAAGCTGAGGGTGGTAACGTGTTTATGTAAACAGACAAACTCATTGGTGGCACGGTGAACCTTGGCGTACTCCTGAGCGAACCTCGCCACCATAACACACGAAGTATGCATCATCATATACGGGCGCTAGGCCGATCGCTGCGTAACTAAGTAGGGAATAAATGAAGGTGATGTCACGGTCGTGTAAAGTCAACGCCGCGATAGTTGATAGCGACTTTGTAAATACATGAGCTTCACGGTAGCAAATCCTACACAGACAGACGTGCGTGCTCTCGAATGCACCCTCAAGACTAGATATGAGGATACTGATATTTAGAGCTCCTCGTACAGTACGTAGACAGTCGGTGTGAACATATAAAACTCGTGTATTTCCTGGCTTCGGATATCAACAGAACAAGGAAGAGGGTCAGGTCATGGGGGAGGGACATGGGTGAGGTCAAGACCAAGCGGAAGCATCATATGGTCCCTCAGAGCAGATTTTTCCCATGAGGAAGTCTGAAGCTTCACGCACATCATCAACCGCGTTGACACGTTATCTCGATCAGATTCACTCACATGTTCCATTGCTTCTTGAGTAGACAGAATATTCATGTGGTCTGGTACGTGCCCGTCATTCTGATGAAGGTTGGGCAACTCAGCATAGTATCCATGGTAAGAAGTGCAGTTAAAGACTAACCAGAGCTGACTCATCAAGATTGCGGAATGCTAACCGCATATCCAAGGGAAGTTGTGTTGGCGCTATCAGCACATGTACGGTGGGCGAGAATGGCTTAGATTTCGCCGTAAGCTTCGACATAGTCTATAGTGACTCATACTTTAACTTGTTAAAACAAAAAAGTTTGGAAAGCCTTACCATCACAGTGTTTACGGCCAGTGCAATGTCAGCACGTTTCCCCCGTGCATGCTTGCCCACCAAGACGAAAAACTCCCAGAAACAGTCGATAATATACACCGACTCTTGCAGGATGGTCACTGTCGACAAGACCGGAACTGGACAAACCTGCCAAGACAAGGTGAGCGTCGCTAAGAACGCCTATCCTGGAATGCCACACCCACTGGAGTGTCCTTGTGGCTGAGATCCACTAGCCAACAACGAGGTTCTGACGGAACCGACATATTCCTCCATCTCCAATAGTCAGCCTTGGCATAGGAGTCGGGGTCTCCCACAATCATCCAGAACATCTCGTCGTTCGCATCACCCCTGCCTTCCATAAGTTCGATGATGGGTCTGCTTGCGGTGGTCATGAGTCCTGCATAGCCAAGTGCTGCAGAGCGTTCAGCGGGAGTTGAGCCGGTGCCATGCCATACGTAGATGTGATCCAAAGTGGTGATGCAGTAACTGTATCCGGAGCAGAGGTTCTTAATACTCTGGGAATGTGGGTAGATGATGAAAAATGGATCTTTATACTAAAACAAGCACGCGTACAAGGTCCAGCTCATCTATCAAGATCTGGGTATCCCTAGATTTGACGACATGCATCGTAGTGTTCTCGGATGACCAGTGAGACCTGCTCCCCTACCAGGTGGCATTTAATGGGTGATAATAAAAGCTAACTTTTGACTGCAATAAATACCTGTCGTATTGCAATCTTTCCGCCCAGCACGTGGACCAGTACAGGTGGTTCACACTGCTGATGAATGACCTCCTATGCCGTAGTGAGTGGTATTCGGAAGAATTTCCCAATAACTTACGGCCAACGTCCCATATCTCCGAGCGAGTTCTGCAGACTTTTTCTCTTCTCGCTCTGTACACCAGCTCTTTTTTCCTCGCCAACACCATACTTTGGTAGTCGCAAGCCCACTTTCACGTGACTTGGCGCGATGAATAATCACAAGGAGCTCAGTATCGTATAGGATGTGGTTATCGTGCCGAATAGATATAGCACTTCCATGCAGAATATCTATAACTTCGACTGAAATGGTAGTCAGGTTTGGGTTAGGGACAAAGGCTGATGGTCTCGGAGCTGTCAGAAGAGCTTCGACATCAACGACAGGCAGAGGCACATCTGCATGTTCTAAGTTATCATTTAGCCCCGCTTGTGTAAGGGATAGTTACACCTACCAATATGCACTATATCAAGCTCTGAACTCGCAACATTGGGGTCAGCAGGTATGGTATCCACTTCTAGGTTGTCCTTAGAGACAACAATATTACCAGACCTTGGCAAGGTATGCATTGGTGTAGGCAGAGGCGTCTGTTCTTCCCTCAGAGTTGGCAATGCCATCGTTGCATGCCGCTCGTAACTTGATTTCCGCCTTTCCATAGACGGAGCCAGACGTAGGCCCCGACCCAAGTCGCCGGAATTTAGACATGTACTGAGAGGATGGGCTGGAAATGGGTCTTCCAGTCGAATCTCACCCAGTGCTTGTGCAACGTCCATGACAAGTGCACGGTTTCCTGTGCTCGGGATACGCGCACATTTGATAGGCGAGGGTAGAACAGTGCGCTCTTCCCTTTCTTTTGGCACGCTGTCTTGTGCACTTGATGGGGTCATAACGGCAGACAGACCTGTAAGACCAGGAAGCGCACGGCTAGTCATATCGGTCATTCCATGCTTTGCACTTGGAGACAGTTGAGTCAAATAAGATGAATTATTGATGGTAAGTCCTGGGCTACTGGGGATAGAAACCTTCGATTGCATCGCAAGCCCAAAGCCAGCGCCAGCAGGAAATACCGCCGGACCGCGGGGAGATTGGGAATCGGAATGGGTGGACATCGTCGACGATCTTGGGATGCTCGAAACCAGAGTGGACCTAGTCGACGGTAGGCCTAATGGGGCCCAGCCTTCCGATATAACTGAGCGCCCAGCATGATTCAAACCGCTAGTATCTCCTAACCTGGAAGCCTTCCTAGGTTTCTTAGCCCTGTCCTTTGTCGGCTGCACGGTGCAAAAACCACCAAGAAACAATGCAATTATCAGATCGTAAGACGTCATACCATTAAGACGATGTGATATTAGAATGGTAGCGTACAGCATGTGCATTCAAAATGGAAGATAATGCAAAACAGTGAAACAAAGCGAGATCCATTAACCATTCATTCCGCTTAGTGTCACCGAAGAGGACGCACATGACTCAGTGGCTTTCCAGCCGAAGGTGATGGCGATGATGGCGGCATCATGGGTGCTTTGGTCTGTACTGCTGCACCAGACTTCACTGTGTGGTCTATGACACCAACCCGGGACCCTACAGCATCACCTGCCTTAACTCCTAACTCGTCGACGGCTGGAACGAGAGAATTGTTCCCTGCCTTGGCAAGGTTGATGAACGTGACCATCGTACTTGCGGAACCGAGTTTCCCATCCACACCTTGCCCAGGTAGCACATCCGACTTCTTGAGTGGCGTCTTAGGAATGGCAGGCATCGAGACTGAATTTCTGACAGTCTTCCCAGTATCATGCGTTTTCACATCTAGAATATCCTCTCCCTGCTTCAAATTGACTGTATAAGACCGAGTCGGAGAAGACACTCTTGGAGGTGTCGACGACGAACCACCGCTGTTGTTCAACACGGGCTGCCATCGATCCAGCACAGAGGCCCGCCTAGTGCTCTTGTTCCGCGTCTCATTTTGTGCCTGGGCCTGGGCCTGAGGGGATGGTGGGAACATATTTTTGACGCTAGGACTGCCTTGTGTACCTGTCTGCGTAGCCTGCACGATACTTTGGACGAACCCACGACCCTGTAGGCGACTTATTGAGGGCGTAGGTTCCTTCGACGAGTTCATCCGTGGGCGAAGAAACACGGGACCACTGCTACTTTGCTGCTGGGGAGAGTGCGATGTCCGAACCGCAGACGCTGGAGGTCTTGGAGGAATAGGCACAGAAACGGATGAGGGAGTGAATGATGGTGCAGGATCAGGGAACCTTGATTGGGTGGACTGTATTGGTGTCTTCGTGCACGATCTGTCACTCGGCGTTGTGGCACAGAAATCACTGATAGGTGCCTTTGAGCATGGCTCAATGATCGCCAGTAGCTTCCGTTGTGTATCCGAAGTGGGCGTCTCCATACGAGCGTCTATCGTAGCCGGCGTCTGTCGGCGTGCTTCAGCCGCAACAGGTGTTTTAGGAAGGGTCTCAGTGACAGGGGTAGCAGCTTTTCCGCTGAAGTGCTGAGACAGCGGGCGAGTTGACATTATCGGCGTAGTAACCTTCAGCTCTGCGTATGAACTGCCCGCAGGTGTGCTAATCCGACGCTCACGGATCGCTGAACCAGTAAGTCTAGGTGTCTGGGGCTGCGATGGCGCATGTTCTTCGAGCTTCTCGACATATCGACGCGCAGCAGCCAATGTACTCGTAGTGCGTGAGCGAGTAAGATCAGATGGCGATAAGCGAGGCGTGGCCATCGATGGTGTGTTTGACAGTGCCTGTGAACTCGTGTGCATCTCATCTGCAGTGGAATTGGTACGAACGACCTTGCTGGTCATTCCCGGCAATGCAACACCCCCTCGGCCAAAGATCGGATGGACAGAACCGTGTTGGATGCGTCCGTCATGCACGAGACTGCCATCTGCCTGTGGCTCGTGCCGTTTCAGCCGCGGCCCAGATGCAGAGCCACCCATGAACTCTGCAAGAGAAATCGGGGAATGTTTAGTCCCAGATACTTCAGTTGGCTTTGATGCAGATTTGGGAAAGGTGACTAGGGGCGGGGCCGTCTCTGCATTGGAAGCACTCTGCACATGCGATTCGATGGAACGATTCTCCACAGCACGCGACCCTTCCTGGAGCTTTGCTGCGGAACGCGACTACGGGTTAGGTCAGGGAATACCAGCGCAAGAATACTTACCCAGATCGATCCCGTGCATACCGACACCGAAGTCACCGCTCTGACCGGTCCTGACCCTCCTTTGTCGAGCAAGCCTTGCTCTCACGATCTCCTCTTCCAGACGGCGTTGCTCGGTCTCTTCGTCGGTATCGACCTGGCGCTGCATTGCCCTAATTTTGTTCGCCCACTCTGCGAGAGCTGAATCAGTGGTCGAGTGACTTGTTGAGCTGGCTGAGTGGATTGGGGCAGGAGGGAGATCGAATCGCGCGGAACGCGGTGTGGACGTGGCCGACATCGATGAAGGTACGACTTCAGATTCTACAAGTGGACAAGAGGAATGACTTAAATGACCATATATGCTGACGTAATAGTAGTGTCCATCAAAGAAGTACAGGCAAAGTTCATTATATACGTGTCCATAGACTGGTGCAGTGGAGTCCGACCACTTCAGCTTTAGGCGAAGATGGTAAAGACGAATGACACTGCAATAAGCATGGTGATACCAATGTTCAAGCTGCTCACGGACAGCGTGGCTGCACTGCCAGTGCTGCTGCTGGTGGTGCCGCTGCTAGTGCTAGTGCTGTTGGATGCAGTCTCCTCGATACCAGAGGGCATCTGTCCATCTATTCGAAAAGAGTTGACTAAGTCATGGATTTAAACTAAGAGAGACAAACAAACCAGTGAAAGATGAGCCACAAGTGGCCTGAACCTGGCTCTGAGAAGCAGAAACTAGCGCAGGGTAGTTCTTCGCTGCAATAGTGTACGAGGCCTTGCTGCAGTTTCCGCACGTGACACTCTGCGGAATGGATTGGCTGCCTGCAGTGAGCTCGCCGACCACACCGATGATATTGCTAGTTGTCAAGGTAACTCCTGTGGAGTTCTGGACCTGAGTGAGTTCTTCTGTGACGCAAAGCTCATTCGCGGAAGTACTGAGGAAACTTAGTACCAGCCCATGTGACACTCGTTAGTTGACGTACTCCTTCAAGCACAAGACCTGGCGAATAGTGGGGTAAGCAGCTTCCAAGTATGTTGCCAGGCTTCCCGAGTTGTTGGTTGACAGACCAAGACCCGCAAGCTCAGATGAGCAACCGTTAGTGAGGTTGGTGGCAACAGCCTGGAGCGAAGAGTTGCTGCATGGACCAAGAGCACAAAGACCGTTCAACCATGAGTCGACGGCAGAGACGACCGACGTGCTCGAGTTTGTGAGCACGAATCCGACGAGACCAGAAGGGTTCAGACATGCAGCGTCCGGGGAGCCCGCAATGGATACTAAGGCTGAGGAACACTGGGACGAAACACTGGGAAACGCGGTGGTCACTGACCTGGACCTCGCAATACAGGGTGTCGACTTACGATTGAGCAGCGGCGAAACCTGCGCCGAGCAAGAGAACAGTAAACTTGAAGAACATGAGGAATGGATATGGAGAGAGAAAGAGAATAGGTTGTGCGCAGCAGGATGTGGTTGCGCCTTAGTAACAGTTTTTATACTTCCATTGGACAGGTGAACATGGTCTTGGCGGCAGTGCGATGCTGTCTCCGCAATGACGTTCAATGTTCCTGTATTGTACTCACTATCTCCACCCTTGGATTCGTCTCTCCAACTTATGTCGTCTATGCTTGGTTTGCTGCTAGCTGACGCAAAGCAAGTTTGCTTCAGCTTCACTTACACATGTCACCGCGTTCTTGGCCGCAGGCGCAGCTCCACCGCAGGTATTTCAACATATGATCAGTACTCGCATCACATACATAGCCTAAGATGTGGTCCTACTGATCCAACAAAGTCGCCATGCAATCTTGGCATCCAACTACCTGACTCCATATCTGATTACGCAGTTCGAGGCAATGTTTTGCAAACTCCTCTATTGTACGGTACCTCATTGGTCATCACAAAACCGCATATGGCTAGCCACCCACAGAACATCAAAGCTTCATGGCTGGATATTTTCGTGGACACCGTAGCTCCCTAATGCATTTGCCTTTTTTTATTATTCGTGATTGATCGAGGCTCCCTGTACCACTTGTAGAAGAGTTCCCGTCATCAACATCACGCCATGGCCATCTCCTGTTCCCATGCGGTATCAACTAAACCAGGAATGCGCACTGCGGAGACCGGATTTCCACCAGTCCAGAGATCAACACTCAACCTCTCCCTTGGCATGCCGCAATACGGACCGTGTAAGGTCAACATATTCTTGGGCACCGTTCTTGTCTGGACCATCGTTCTTTCCCTCCCAATGTAATAATGTACTCTCAACCAGTGACCAAGCGTCCCGTGGCGAATGCTCGTCGATCCACCGCACATACTCGGCTTCCTGCCAGCCATGTAGGGTGTGTGGAAGAGCGATCGGAGACCGTACGAGAATGTGATGCAACACAACTAGCGGTGGGAGTCCAGCTGTACGTTCAGAGCATGCTAGATGTGAATTCTCAAGGAACAGCAATGGTCTGCATTAACGTGTCAGACATTGCGACTCGAAGGCCACACATGAGCTCACCGCATAGCCCTAAGCGTCTTGTACTCTTCGCCAATGCTCTCCAGGTTCCCGCCACGCTTGCCTTGTAAGTTGTCCGCCAGGAAAGCATTAAGAGCGAACTCGAACTCGGTCATGTCCGTTGTGAGCTGCAGCTTTCCGCTCTCCCCGAGTGGCTTTGCAATCGATGCATGAAGCACGAAAATCCTGATTACGTATTTAACGATGTCCGGGATCCTGTTATAAGCATCGTTCACATTTAGTAAAATTTCTCTCCTTTCAAAGGGTAGAGGTGCCTTACCATGTCCGTGCTAGCTCCGGAGCAAAATTACTGAAGATTCCAGTCTTAATGAAGTTTAACTTGTCGACAACGTCCTTCATATACAGACTCGAACCAGCCATCCCAGGTGTAGGATCCATCACTCTCTGTAGGTCGACTTTGTGAAGTCGCGATATTATGACCGCGATTTCCTTGCGTATAGCTGTCAGGAGTGGATTAACTACATGATTATATTGTGCGCGGATTTTCTGAAGATCCAAATTAATGAGTCAACCGGTCAACCAAACATACACATACGTGACCTACATTGATACTGGGTTGAATTATTGCAGAGACTGCGTCCGAGTGCTCTTCCGTAAGTTTATCCAGCTTTGTCCAGCAGTAGTACAAACAGCTAGCGACTTGACCATTCAGAATCTGCTGCGGGGTTGCCAGAGGTCCGAGAAGCGAAACTGCCGAACGGTCGGTAGCAATCTAAACTGCGGTCTCTGCATCATACATTTAATAAAAACAATAGAATTACGTACCAGAGAATCCACCTTCGTAGCCAGGGCCTCTAAAGTTGTTGCCGCATTTTTTGCCACAGCACGCACTAAAAGCGGATCGAATCGGGCAGAATCAAGCTCATTAGCAACTGTTCGAACTATGGCTATGCCGTCGTTGGCTCCCGGAGGAGCTCTCGCGCCAGCTGAGAAGGCTTGTGCAACCGTTTCGTTGAGTCTTGTGGACGAACGCGTGAGATAAATCCCTTCAAAGGTAGAGAGCGCGCGCAATACAACGACAGTTTCAGGTCTTTTCTCACTGACAGTTAGTCGAAAACAATGGATATCGTGTGCCGCCTACTTACGATTGATGGGTTTGTGTGTAGACCGTATCAGTGTGTAAGGCAATGCTGGCAAAGAACTCGTGGAAAAGTCGTAGCAATTTCAAGTAACCGGAACCCAAGGTTTGTTGGAGGAACGTGGAACCTGTGTTTGTGTGAGCACGACTCCTATGCCTTGTAGGGACCTTACTCTTAGCAGTGTCACGAGCACATTTTTCCAATAGCTTTCCCAGAGACGCCCAAAAGATTGAACTCGGTTTATTCTCAAGGGCCTGGAAGATGCAATACATTGCGTTAGATCACAGGAACAGGTGTGCACTGGAGTACCAACCTTCATCGACTCATCAAGGAACGATGTGCCTGTGGTGGGGTCTTTCTTCAGGTTCAGCACCTTCTCGAGTGTATACACCTACAGTACAATGTCAACGTATGCGAACTTCGGAAATGGATATATTTGGCCAACCTTGACACAACATCCTGACATTTCCGTGACGAGTGACTCAAGCCTTTGCCATAACGCGGCAGAAAACTGAGGTGCAGTTACGCTCGTGGGCTCAGTGCGTACACGTGATTTGTAGAGTAAACTCTGCGAAGGTTGTTGGGTGTCTGTGTACACGAGTGGGCAATTAATACGAAACAAAAAGCAGATGTAAACACCGTACCTTTGGCGACAATTTCCTTGGATATGCTGGAAAGATCAAAAGCGTTGCGAATGCGATCCTCGACCGCTTCGCTTAAATCACTGACAAGACGTGAAACGAGGTTTGGCAGAATTCTGAGGTTATACGCCGTTTGCAAGGACGAAGCAAGTAATGATTGGTCCTAACGTCATCGCTGTCAGCTCTATATACGTGCTTCCACAAGAGGGAGCGGAGACTCGCGAGTGTTGTAAGTCCTCGGATAACCATGGCTTCCATTTCTTGGTTGATTTTCGTGCGTGCATCGGATATGGATGTGATGTATGCGGCCACAGCAGTGATAGAACGAAGTCGTATAGAAGATGTGCTTCCGGTTTCTGTAGATGCACCAGTTGATTGGGAAGAATCTCCTAACTCGACAATATTACTAGGTCCATCGTCGAGGAGTGCACCTGCTTGAGTGTCAGCACACTGTCTTAAAGCTTAAGAAATAGAAACATCAGATTAAGATACCTAGTTCTGCGATGTTAAGAGCAGCCCTTACGATCACCCTTTCCTTTTCGCTCTCATGTTCCACAGACAGAGAACTAGCACCATCTACTTGGCCTTTCTTTCTGCTTCTGTCAGCATCTTGATCGTAGCTGGCCAATTCGCTCATATGTGCCTTGAGCCTCTTTTCAAGCACCGAAAACCTGGCAATCCGCCTAAGGGCGTCGTTCGCTTGATGAATACGCTGCAAGCGGGTGACATGCGTCTGCAGAGATTGATAAGGAACACGAATTTTCTGGCGAAGTCTGCGCAACGCGTGTTCAATGTGAGATCCCGCGGTCGGCGCTCCGAAACACTGGTACGAACGCACTTCTCGATAGACGATTCGACATCGCCCAAACCTTGTCGTACAGAAGCCAACGATGTAGAAAGCTGCCTCACGTTAGACGCGTGTATCAAGAGGTCCTCATGGTGAGCCGTGACCTTGGTGGGTGTGCATCGTCAGCATACGTCGACCCGCTTCGATGGAAAGCGATATGTACCAGTGCCTTTATCTGCTTATTCACATCCTCGATGCCAACGTCTAACTTGGAGATAGCAATGGATATGTCCTCTCTCGCGGGTTCTAATATTGACACCGTATCCACCCCAAGTCGTTTTCTGCCTGCCTGTGGCTGAGTTTGCACAAGACCAGGCCCATCTCCCTGCTGCCGTGACCCTGGACTTGTGCCCAACTCCAGCGATGGCGAGAGAGAGGACGACGCAGCATTGGATGCAGTCGGGAAAGGGTAAGAATCGCCTGCTAAGACAGCGTTCGCATATGCGTTGGGATCAAAGTCTGAAATGGCGAAGATTCTATAGTCTACGGACATTAAGAAGATCGTACATCCAAGTGCCGATCGAAAACAATACCTGCCATGACCTTGTCTTCCTCGGTGTATGATGGTGCGGTGGCAGTAACACAAAAATCACAGTCACGTGATCAGTCACACCGCGTCTCACTCAGACGCGTCTATCCCCCTATCGAAAATGCCGGTCGGAACGGTAAACAAGAGGATATAGGATATAGTACAGAGAGTAGACTCCCACTCAACTAATTGTACTACAAGAATGATGACCTCCCTGGGGAGTGATATGCAGACAAACAGAGCAGGAGCAAAGGATGCGGGGTTTCGGGGAGCAATACATCTGTGTGATGAGGGAGAGCGAGGGAGGTACAAGGACAACAAAAAGAAATCCACGGGAGGCAGTGAGACGGAAATTGTAGAGGATGCGATACGGGAGATAGAAAGAACAATACGAGATGAAATGGAAGAATAAGGAAACACAAGAAATAGGTCAAAACATGATGATAGGATGTCACCCTCTGTACACGCAATGTGTTATGCAGAGAGGAAATCGCAGGCCAACACCTAGACAGTGCATGCCAGGTGATCTAAGGTAAATATACATTTTGCTGGGGAAATGACATGCTTCCAGGGTGAGGATAGTGCGAATTGGTTCGTGATGACATAGTAAAGGTGGGTCGTGGTAGTCATCAGTGTCATAGCGATGGTGGCGGAAAGTTGACCTAGGTAGTCGGAAACCAGGTGAGCGATGGAAATGATAGGATGACACATGCAGCGAAGGGTGTTGAGCGGAAGGGATAGGCAGTACAATCAGCGTCTCCGGGTCTTCGCCCTCGCCTTGGGTCGGGCCGGCAATTTACCATCAGTCTTTCTCCCTTCCTCTGAGGCGGTAGCGTTCTCTCCCTTCTCTTTCGCAGCTTTGGGGGAGGTCCTGCTTCCCCTCGAACCCCTGGCCGTTTTCGCTTTCGAGCGCTTGGCTCCCTTCGCAGGCAGTTCTTCAATCTGCTCTTCCGCTTCTGCCACGCCCTCTGTCGCAAGCACTGTGACAGCTACGGCCTCGGTGAACGTGAGTTTGTTGGCACACTCCACCTCCTCATCGCACAGACCCACAACGGTGCTCGAGCCTGCAGAGCTGGAAGGGGACTGTCTACTCAAGGGCGTGGAGAGCCCTCGAGCACGTATTTGGGGCGTCAGAGTGGACGCCACAGAAATAGGAGAAGCCGTAGCCGTAGTGCTCGCCTTCACCCTGGATGCAGACCCAGAAACGGATGAAGGGATGACCGTAAGGGGAGATGTCCTGTTGGTCCGCTTGCGCGAACTCTTACGTACTTCTGGTATATCTTCTGTGGCATCCAGAAGCTCGGAGGGTACCCCATCACAAACTGTACCGTCCATGATCTCCTGCTTTTCTGCTACTGTAAGGGCCGATGGTTGCGCAGACACAGACGGATCTACTGGAGACAGCAAGAGCAGGTCTCCAATTTGATCCTGGGACTTCACAAGGTCGACCTGTTCCTGTGCCTCAGCTACGGAGCATTGCATTTGTTCATGTCTAGGCTCAGCGTCCAATGTCGTGTGTTCAATATCTCGTGACGTATGATCAGCGGATGCCTGCGCTGATGCGCTAGTTTTTCGCCTCGATGCAGCAGCTCGCCGCGTCTTAGCTCGTTTCCTCGGAGGCGGTGTGATCGCTTCATCTTCATCCGTCGTCTCTTCTCCACTCGCCGTTCCTTGACCAATACGTCTGGCACTATCCGGAGTCATGATGGGGGGTGGCTTGCGTTTTCGGAGGTTCATCCTGTTCTCAGGTTCCGTGGACACATACGCTGCGTACCACGGCAACGTCGTGAGTCGGGATGCATAGGCGTGTTGCATGCTAGAGAGGATCCAGAGATTCTCGGGGATAGCGATCCAGCCTATAGGAGAAATGATGGGAGAAGGGATTGTATCTTTAGCGTGCGGAGAAGAAGCCATTAGTACACGGCTCAATAGAGGAGACGAGGAAAGATTGTACTGACCTAGGACAGACTGTACGACAGCTGCAGTAATCTTCTTTTGCTCCTTATTCCAAAATACCCAGTGTGCAGGATGGAGTGGGCTATAGAACACGGACAAGGCAGCGAGTGCCAACACCCTGTTGTCGGTGGGGAGTGGTGGGCATGCGGGTGGCGCGATGGCTGCCTCGGCGAGAAAGTCCTTTACATCAGGTAACATCGCGGTGAGTACGCCATCAGCAAGCACACCGGGGGCCACCGAGGGTGCAGGAGGGGGTGAAATGTGCGCGTAAGAGGACACGGACAGGACCTGGGGCGTGGGTGTGGATGAGCGGGAGAGAATGTAAAGCGGATCGTAGCGAGGATAGACGAGTTTGGGAGGATTAATAGGTGGATTGGCACTGCAGTTCTGGGGTGCCTCTGGACGGATGGATGAGATGGGGAATCTGGATGTAGAGGGGGTGGGGATGTCAAACTCGAGGGAAGATGATTTGGACTGCTCGCGAGGATGATAGGTCGATGGAGTGTGTATAGTCGACCGGAAATGGTCAGAATGGAACTGGTTGAGAGTGCTCAGCATGGCACAGCTGTGTATGAGTGTGTAAGTGGGACAAAGGATGGCAGTGGGGAAGAGGCTTACCAGTCGGGGGGGTTGAATCCGAGGAGAGTGGGCGATGGAAAAGGTGAAGAGCAGAGTCGAGAGCAGGAAATGGAGTACGATCAACGAGCGATGGATGAGAGTGTTGTAGCTTGCCAGCCGCGGCGGGAAACGACTCGAGGCAGGACATGCCCGATTCAGTGATTGGCCTCCATCTTCGGCTAGCAGACGTGCACGTGGTAATCGTCACAACTTGTATTCGCTCTACGTATGTACTGATACCCTACACACCAGCATCCTCGAGTGCACCGGGAGGACGGAACGGCAGTACATCCCAATTTGGGACATCTAATCTTATCATACCATGCTGTCTCACAACCCTGCATCTCGGGTGGCCAATGGCCGCTCCACAGTTCATCATACGACCTTGACTGGTCTACCAAACCGGATATGGTGTTGGAGGTACCTCCGCCATCTCCGCAAGAGCAGCACGCAGCTGTGTAGTATTAAGGTCCTTTGCGGGTGCCACGATCACCGCACGCATGACAAGTGAGGGATCGATGTCAGGCGGAGCTAAGTAGGCTGGAAGTATAGGGATAGGCATCTGGTCCTGCACGACGAAGGGAGCATAGTCGGTGCTTGCCGGTCAAAAACTCCACCAACAGACGATGGATGAACTTACTTCGACACGTTCGAGATGTCCGATAACCCACACATAGCCTTTGCGTTCTAGTGCCCAACGGTGGTCTATGTCTCGGTTCTTGGGTGCGTCGGAGAGAGAGAGGAGAGCCTCCGTGTCGATGCAGAGGGTCACGTCCACGAGCAGTGCACTGCGTGCGTCATGCAAGAGTACGAGTGCAGATTCAGGGTCGTAGGTTAGCATCCTGACGAGTTTCAGACTCATCATCATGCGATACAGGCGAGGCAAAGTGTGGATCTACCTCCCTGCAACTCGCAACTTTCTACCGATGTCATCTTCCGTGATGCAATCGAGCATCATCACTTTGGCACTGTCCACCTGCTGAGGCATCGCTCGTTGTCGGCCAGGAATGGAAGGTATATTCCCAACTTGGACGAGTGGAGAGACCTCTTTCTATTCTCGGACACTGCTGAATTCAAATATTTGTTGGCTGCCTTGGACGCCATGATCAAGTTTCAAACCACATGTTCCATCGCCCTGAGAATTCCTGTTCGCGTTGGTAAACATGTGCTGCCATTTTGGAGCACTACCAGTGGCAAAATAATGTCTCTGCCCTTGCCTCCATTCGTGATTTCATTCTGACATACATAAGGGGGTCTCGTCTCCCCATTCGATCATGATCGCACCCACAGATTCGATCATGGCCCATCAGACAACGCGAAGTCCGCCCTGCACTTATGCAATGTCCTAATCATGTTATTCCATATCGATAGTTCATCGCTCGCTCGAGGACGTACTGGTGATCTGACCGTCTATGAGGCTCCCTTCCTCGAGGGATCTCGCTTCTACTCATACGATGTAGTTCACAGATATCCGACGCCACTATCGATGCAAGGATTGCGTATCCCCCTCGGACGATTGTGGATGCTTCTCACGATAATCCATGGCTAACAATACCTTTCGAAGGTCCGAGTATTCTGCAACTTCTCTTCTGACTGGCGTAGCGCATACCCAGCGCATATCTTCATTCTTGTTGCTATATACATGAAGATGCCTAGCACGTTCTATGACGTCAATCACCATCTTGCATCCATCCTACTTACCAACATTCTAACATGTGTCTTCTGGATCCCTCGGTATCAATCATGACCCAAGGTTCATATCACGCAGAGCACTGTTGCCCATATCCTATGGTGTCTTCCGCCTCAAAGGTGATGGGAGGCGACAGGTGGCCCGAATATGTCAAAGGCAGCTCTTTGTCTATGTATCACTGAAAGATGTACTTCACTGCTTGTCCAGCGGCAACACAGCGTGACATCTTCAGTGCTGTCATTCTAAAACAGCCAGGAGTTTGATCGCCGAGCGGGGCGCTCCCTATCAGTGATCATATATCCGCAACCAGTCAAACTCATGTATGTAGACAAATTGGACATGGCCTCTGAGATTGATTTGAATCATACCAATGCAACGACGCGGGGCAGTTGCCCGCTTTTTTTACCCAGATTCCTTTGTTGTCCATAAGTTCGGACCCGACGTGAGCGCCGACATTTTGTTTGACACCGTTCTCCGTGAGAGCGAGCTACTTTTCTTTTTCCAGTTACCGATCACCGTGATCAAAGTCGGTGCGTGTATGTTATTCCGACTTGGTAAAACTTATAGCGTTCAATGTCACTCCCAGCAGTTTTCCCTGCCAAATGGCCTCTCACGGTCTCTAGAAACGGGCCGGATTGATGTTATCATCGATACAACATTTCCATTCGTTTACGAGTGTTACAAACCACCGCAGTAGTAGGTGCACTGCAAAATCGGTAGAGTACGGGAATCGGCCCCCTCTGAGGATTTGGAGTGGGGCCGAGTTGGGGGAAGCTTTCGAGCAGGCTGTCTCGGGAATTGAGTAAACCGAGTTTGATTCGTAAGTGCAATGCTGTCACGTTCAGTACGCACGTCACAGCATCACTGCACCGGGGAAGCCGGTACCTGGATCGTCCTCTACGGGAAGAACCCAAGAGTGTGAAACACCGAGACTAAGACTCCGCCCTGCGACCAGCGAGAGCGAGATAAACTTTCATCCAAATTGGAATTCCACTGAGCCAATTGTACTGAGCGACTGAGCTTGGGATGCTCGCAGTGGCATCGAGGATTGGGGCGAGGAACCAGGACTTCATTTTCGCTTAGATCGGACTAGTGGATTTTGATAACGTGATCCAAAGGTTACTAACACAGATGAGATGGGATGACATTGTTCCTTTGACAGGGCATGAACGTGAGCAAGCATCGTGGTGGAGCTGAGGGCTGGAGGGTACTTCTTCGACAGTGAGGGCGGTGTCACGAGTGCAGGCCTGGACGACGTGTGTATAAAATGTGCGTGGGTCATAATCGGAATAGATCATGCTATTTTTGGGAGAAGAGCCCTAGGAATACATTCCATGGACGAGTATATAGCCTTGGACACGGGAGGGAGTGGACCCATATGAGTCCACATACTTCTGAAACGGACCCAGGCTATCGGTGGATTACGTCGAAAGCCAAACCCAGACAGGGCGTGGCAGTTCCCAGTAGCATTCACATTTGGAACTTCTCGTCCGAGATATGGAACATATTCGTTTGGGAAAGAAGCGAAGGGGGGTCACAACGTGTGGATGAACGTGGGCACTGCAGCCACCCCGACTGGCCACGGTGGTGAGCGCACTGGCAGCGACGGTGGCGAAAAAATACGGATATCCAGTCTCGACGCACTGTCAAGCTGTGTTGTATTTTGGTGTATTAGTCTACTGGGTACAAGCGCTGTGACCGGCAAGGCACCTGCAATTTCTGTTTCCGCCTAGTGGGTCCACTCAATTCCTTCAGCATTGTTGTGCTGGCTACTGCTTTCTCTCTTCCCACTACCATCCTCCCCCAAAATGCCCAATCCCTCCGCCTCAGCGTCCTCATCGACGTCATCCCACGTCAAACTCAAGAAACCGTACGTGCCTTGTGCATCTCCCCGTCTTCTCACCCTCCTCATCCTATCTCTAACAGCAAATGGACGCGAGAGCAGCTCCTCAAGAGTCTCGAGGTCATCGTGCCACTTGATTTCTTCTATCCGAACACTGTTCCTGACGCTTGTCGCTCCCACAGATACTGGGCCCGCTCACAGCACCCCTCCCTCCAGAGCTTCCTCCCTCCCCTCCCTCTTCCCGGTCAAACTCCCCTGTCCTCCCACCACCCAAGAGAAAGCATGCCCCATCACAAGATACCGAGCCTGCAAAACGGTCACGAGTCACCAGTTCTTCTGAGAAATCCTCTCAGCACCTGCACCCTCAGTACTATCAGCAACCCCCTCCACCGCCGCCCCAATTCCACAGGTCCTCAAATCAGCCATCTAACTTTAATATTCGCTCTGAACCATCCGAGGATGGTGAGCTTAGAGAGGATCTTGTCTCTCTCCCTCCCCGTGCTCCGGCGCTTCCTGTCCTATCAACTGCTGTACCCGTCCGGAGACCGCGGAGAGGGAAGATCCCACCTGCGGCATTCGAAGAACTACATGATAAGTACCACAGACATGGCCGCATGCTAAAGTATTCCGGAGACGCAAGGTTCTGGTCTACTTATCCCTCCACCCACAAGGAATACCGGCCTTTGGCCAACCCACCCTCACCTAATTCCCCATACCACAAGCATGGTGGCTTGATCGCACGTCTCGAACTGGTCGACGCTCTGGTCTGCTTTACATACTCAATATGGAGTCGAGACTACAGCAGGAGAAGCTGCCACCGTGAAACTTGGGCCACTATCGAAGCTTTCCTGGGCTGGTGCAAAAATAAGTGGCAATCTGAAGACACGTTTGGGGACCGTGAAAAGGCCTTGGTAGGCTTGATGTTAGCTCTCTTAATTTTGTCTCTGTGCTTCCGCTGACACATCGTTTTCCGCTCTTCCTCTTCGTTACCACCACACAGCTGGATGATCGAGGCCTTCATCCGTGCACGCACTTTCTATTACATGGCCAAAACGATCATCGACCCTGACTTGGATCGCACATGGGCTAAGATGAAATCAGAGATGGCTGCCCTCAGCCGAGAGGCGGAAAAAACGGAGATGGCCTCCGCGGGAACTTCAGGGCAACATCCCAATAGTTCCCAAAAGACCCCACCGATGCTTCCCTCCCCTGCGAGTATTGCGCCGTCCAGCAGTGCTAATTCAACTCCAATCACCGGCAGCTCGAGCGGTACACCGAGCACGAGCGGTACCCTCGAGGCGTCACAGACGTCATCTTCGTCTTCGTCACGGGGCTCACATGCCACCAACCCTGCAGCCCTGCCATTACCTCAGCACCTTTTGTCTCACGTCCCTCATTGCTTGGATGGGCGCACGCCGACGCAGACCATGGTTGCCGCGGCTGCGAAGGCAACCGTCTCATTTGGCCCCGCGATGGTCCACGGTCTGAAGGAGCAATCAGCCGCGATTATTACTGCGTCGTACTGTATGGACCAGGCGCAGCGGTATTTAACGCTCCCGATCATGGCTCGACATTATCCCACGACATTCGCACGGATGATGGGTTCAAGCTTAGCTGCGCATGAGGAACATGAACCCGATATCGAAGATGAAGAAGGGGAGCTACTCTGGCCAACTCAAGCAGTCACAGGTGAAGGGCTAGGCTGGGTGTGCCTCATGGGGAAGGCAATGATCAAGGAGTTGGGCAGGGATATCGGTTATGTGGGACTCGCTGGAGTGGTTCGGAAGCCAGAAGCGGCGCCTGCGGGCGCATCACCCCTGCCAGTAGAACCTTCCAGGCAGATATCTGTCCAACGGTGATATGGCCACCGCGACAATAACGGTTATACCTGCGATACCTATTCCTGATCCCGTCGACCTTTGGGATTTTCTTCTATATCTCTCGAACCTTGCCACTCCTATACACCAGACATGCGACACACGCAGTCGCACTACATAGCACCGATGGTTATCTTTGGAGGCAAGGTTGAACCAACTGCAACCATCCACCAAACCCTTGGATAAACCATACAGTTTCGGTTTCTTTTCTCTCTCTCTGAGCGTAAAGGGTTTCGACTTGGACCTGCCCTAGCCACCTCGACACTAGATGTTGATCTGCCATTCCCATACGGATGGTCAAGAATTTAAAGGGAGCCATTTCACCCACCGACGTTGATGATCCACTTTAGGAGGACGACATCGCTTTGCGATAAGCTGGATACTCCCGCCTAAAAGGCGTCACTCTCTAGCTTGTTTCCCTGGTACCTGCTGAATTGTACATTTAGGAAGCAGTAAGCTACGCAACAAACGCGGCCACCTGACCTCCACCCATTTCAGTCTCATACTGCTGCTATTAGAGGGTCGACCCTCGTTTCGTGCGCACTTCCCCGTTTGTTTCCCTCTCCCCCCGCCCTATTTATTTCAATCTATTTGTCTCGGCGCCTGTCACGCCTGCCAACCGATGTAGCCCGGTTCTGCACCACTGGGAAGGTATTTCGTCACCCCACATTATCGGTCGACATTCACGGTCGTGAACATCAAATGTACATTATTCCTCTTTCTGTCCCCACTGCTTTCCACCCGTACTCTCCACTTTCTCCAGAACATATAACACTGTCTCTTATACGGTATGTGAGAAACGGAACATGGATGGAGGTTCTTAGAGATATGCCGATTCCCTGTGTTATTTATACACCGCTTTGGCTGTTGGATTGCTAGACTGTATTGGTACTATCTGTCCAGTGGTGCAAATGTTGGTTTCAATGCAGATTTCTACCACACGAAGGTGCACATCCTACACCAGAATGTATACTGTAGCTACAGAAGTATGTAATAGATGTACAACAAGTTTAGAGCTTGCGGCTGTTTAAGGCTTATGTAAACTGTATAGTTTATGGCGACCTCCGAGCTGAGGCAAACCTTAATTTGTCAACACCTGTCAACACAAGCAATCCGTCGTCGAAGCCATCCTCGTCGTGACGAAGCACTCACACAGAAAATCATGGCAGGCGCAGTTCAAACCCTCCCCAAAGACGTCTCGAAGCTGGGTCAGGAGATCAAACTCTTTGGCAAATGGGACACCCAGGAGTATGTCTCCACTCTCTCCATCATCCCGCCTTTGATTATCGTGGATGTCCTGCATTGATGATGTCTGCCTATTATAGTGTTGAGGTCAAAGATATCTCCCTGACGGACTACATTCAAGTTCGCCATGCCGTCTACCTCCCCCACACTGCTGGACGGTACTCAAAAAAGCAATTTAAGAAGGCCCAAATGCCCATCGTCGAACGTCTCGTTGACAGGTGTGTACTCATCCTTGGAGCATGGAGGGTGTGATACTTAATGCATGCATGCGCGATACTTTTCATCTTGGTGATGCAGCTTAATGATGAAGGGTCGTAACAGCGGAAAGAAGCTCATGGCCGTTCGCATTGTTGCACATGCGTTCGAAATCATCCACCTCCTTACCGATCAGAATCCCATTCAGG
Organism: Scleroderma citrinum; assembly: GCA_029372045.1. Classification (NCBI taxonomy): domain Eukaryota; kingdom Fungi; phylum Basidiomycota; class Agaricomycetes; order Boletales; family Sclerodermataceae; genus Scleroderma; species Scleroderma citrinum. Next base: position 1,859,203 of record JARFMN010000002.1, read on the forward strand.
TGCGATCGCACTTCAAAAGAGGCGGAGAAATACGTTTCAAATAAATGCCTCACATTACTATTAGGTTCTGGTCGATGCTATCGTTAACACGGGTCCTCGGGAAGACTCTACCCGTATCGGTTCACAAGGAACCGTCCGTCGTCAGGCTGTCGATGTTTCACCTCTGCGGAGAGTGAACCAAGCCATCGCTCTCCTCACCATTGGTGTAAGCCGTGCCTTTCCTCCGTCCGCCTGCCTTGGATTTCATTGATCTTGTTCGCATCCCACTTAGACTCGTGACTCTGCATTCCGCAACGTGAAGTCAATTGCAGAATGTCTTGCTGACGAACTCATCAACGCCGCTAAGGGTTCTTCGAACTCGTATGCCATCAAGGTTTGTGTCGTCCCCATATGTATATATGTATTCCCCCTCATTCTACCTGCCCCACCCCGTTGCCGATCGTCTCCCAACACAGAAAAAGGACGAACTCGAGCGTGTCGCCAAGTCCAACCGGTGAGACAGGCCGTCTTATGCATCTATGGAGACCACACGCGCGGGTTACCAAGTATGACTACTTATACACACATTATGGGCTCTATTCAATGTCATGCTCTTACTCTGCCTCAACTCTGCCACAAAATTCACTTTGATGTCTATGCATGACGTCACTTGAATGTAAACTTTCTGAGCTGGGCGCAATCCGAACTCTTGCCTATAGTATACAGTTCACCGCATCTTTCCCGGCCGCACTCTCGATATATCCCACAACGTTGAGAAAAATTGCTCATTGACACCGACTGATTCAAAGCGGCCGCCGATCAAACCCAAATTTCACCAGTTTATGGATAGGCTATCGCCTCTCTATCCTCGGTAACTGTAATTCAAAGGACTAAGGTTACATATTTACCAAGAGCAGCATATTCATAAACGATGTTTCGATTGAATTATGATTCAGACGAAGAAATTATTTTTGCAGTAGGTATACTAGGAAGGTAGCGCTCCTCCAGTATGGGCTTGTACTTAGCGAAATTTGGACTTTCATAGCGTTAGTGATCTGGGGTTATGTGAAAGCCCCCCGTAAGTGAAGGGGACAACGGTGTTGAGGTCTAAATGCTCGCCAATGCTCGAATCAGATCAGTTACTCTTCTAAAACCAAGGCACACCAACCTCACATCTCATTCTGTCGGTTCAAGCCACTTTGGCGGATACCAAAAAGTTCACCAAGATCTAGGGAACATAGAGCCATTCGTATATTAGCAGAGCGGTAAATGAATCGTCTCACGAACCTTGCAACCTGGCCTCCCTCCTTTCACGTTGCGTCTCAGTTCCTTTGATGCCCGAAAATGCCTGCGGTAATGCAATGCAGAGGTAGAGTTAGATGTCGATACATGGGTCGAGGGGCGAAGCAAGCATACATGTTGAATCAGTCTCTTTTTTCTGTCTTGAATTTCTATGACCTTTCGAAATAGTGAGAAGATAGAGAAAGGGAGATGATCGAACTATACTCTTGTTTCCACCGTGTCCTCAGCAATGAGCTGGTAGACGTGGACAGGCCTCTTCTGTCCAATCCTATAACAGTATCAATTCATGCGCTTGGGTGAGGTTGTTGCATAACGAACCGGTTACACCTATCGATGGCTTGGCTTTCTATACCTTCCTGGAAGAACGTAAGTACAGACTACACCCGACGTAGTCCGTCACCATACCTGCCACCATCTATGGGTATACCCACCATCCTTATCAGACTCAAATGGAAAATCAGGTAGTAATACTCACGGATCCATCCTGCAGATGGAGCAATTAAGTACCGTGCCAATGCAATACAGAAAAAGAAACTCACAAAAATACATTATTCGCGACCGTCAAATTCAATCCGAGCGCACCCGCTTTGAGGGAGATCAGCATTACCCTGGGGATCACGCCATAGAATGCAGAATCGTCGTAAGCTCCAGCTTTCGCCTTGTTCTTGGCTTTGACCCTCTTCGCCGAGAAGGAAATGTTCTCATCGAAGTCATTGTCATCGAAGGGGTCGTTATGTTGTGTAGGAATGTCCACCGAAAGCAAGTCGGATGATTCTTCGAGAGGGATGGTGAAGCGTTCGAGCACTTCTTGCCGTTTTTTTGCAGAGAGCTGCCCGTCGAAGCGTACATGTGGGATCCTAAGAATCACTTCAGAAATATTGCTCATTCGTGACCTGCTTCCATATTCACCCATGCATTTCTAGCATCTCGCCGATCTGTGCATGAAGATGCTTCAGCACACGTGTCTGCAGGCTATAAGACAAATACTTTATCCAAGAAAGAGGTAAATTGGGAAAAAACCAAGCTCTTTTCATTGCTGGGGAGCAACTTCAGCATATGAATGAGCTGGTCGATTTTCGCGGACGACCTCCGTTGTGAATCATTTCCATTGTCAAGCTTCACGAGAACCTGAGTGAGCTCTGTCGGAGGCGGAAGTTCAACTAGGTCTCCTATGCCAATCGGGTAGCGGTCCTCCAAAGAACGTTAGCAAGGTAGCCATGAAGTGGCGAGTGATAAGTTATACCATAGGACACCTTTGATCCCTCTTGATGACTTCTGAAATACTTTGCCTATGTCAGCGCAAAAATCCACGAGCTATGACCAAAACAAACCAAGCCAGACAGAACCCATGTGCACATGATGTGATCCTTGGGTCTATCAGCGTTCCGAAACAAATAGGGCACTCTTCATTATCCTCGACCGACTTGGCTAGCTGGGCTTGCAAACGCTCTTTCAACTCCGGGGTGATTGTTATAGCACTGCGGGTCTGCAATCCAAGCTGTTCGTTCACCTGCAACTGTTCGAGGTAGCCGGAGGGGATCAGATCCGGATGGAGTGCAATTTGACGCAAACGAGTGAGCATACTGAGCATGTTTGAGGCCATCTCCAAGGAATATGAGATGGTTTGTGCATAGTTCATGGGAGAGGATCCTTACGATGGCACCAACCCCGCCAGCTTGGTTCATCATGTTCTCCACCCGCTGGTGTGAGACTGCTTCAACAGCGTCGTACAATGCCTGCACAACGTGGTATGAAAGCTCAAGCGTCACTAAATAATGCGCTTACCCGTGCCTCTTCGTGGAGCGTTACTCGTACCAGTGTAATGTCCACCTATATAACAGTAAGTAGTTACTCGCCTTGGAGCTTTCCTTTCATTACCGGGGGCAAAGGAACCAGGGGATTTCCATCATTATCTTGCATCTGTGCGGATGTATAAATTGAAGGATATGGTCATTTAACCTGTATCTCACTTCCTTAGTCCTCCGAATACAGACATGGCCCATAAGTGCCTATGAACCCGATCAATAGACATTATGAGTGATGTTTCTGGACTTACACGGAGAAGCTCCGCGCCAGCTGGATTGCCGTCTTTGAGGGGCCGCAAAACCAGTCTCTTGAAGTAATCATCGCTATCCAGTGGATGGCATATTTGAAGGAATGTAAGGATAGAGCCCATATCCTGTCTCATAGATCGAAATAGAGCCGAACCGATGTTATGAGCAACATACCCTAGGTGAATTGATCTAGGAAAGAAGGGATTAATGTACTGAAAGTGCGGGAAAGCTAGTACCCAACTTACGATAGGTGTCCCAGACAGAACCCACCTCCTGTGGGCAGTAAGGTTACAGACCGCCTTCGTCATCTTGGTCTTCGGGTTTCTGATGCTGTGTCCTTCATCTAGGATAACCCTCTGTTTTATGGTTTGTAAGTTGGATTGTAAGTCAGCCCATATGAAACTTGACCTTCCACTTTACTTCGAATAATCCCGTTTCCTTCTTCTTCTTTTTGTTCGGTCGTTCAGCCATGTAACCATCCGTCAGAACGTTAGGATCTGCCTCTCCAACAACCGTCTGATACGTCGTGATCACTACATCATACCTCGCAAGTTCGCCGGCTGTTACGTTACGGGAAGCACCGTAGTATACACAAGTCGTGATTGCGTCCCTGACACAATGTTCCTCGATCTGTTTTTCCCAGTTGGACACGACGGAAAGGGGAACCACTGCACATAATGGATGGAGTGTCGTACAACTGATCATGAAATGACGGCTCACCAATTAAAGTGCTCTTAGAATGATTTGTTGGAATATCTTCCTTCGTAGCGAGGATAAGTGCAAGCATGGTCAATGTTTTACCCTATCGAGCGCTCAGAGCATCAGACACTGGAACACGGTAATCAACTTACAAGACCCATGCTATCAGCAACCAGCGCTCCGCGCCCCAGGACTGGTGGGTTTGTGATCTCTTGGGGCGTCTTGGTGGCAACTTTGAAGGCGAAAGAATGCAACTTTGTCGTAGGATAAAACATCGTAGGACTTACGGTTGAAGTAATAGGGCTAAAAATATCGTATAAGTGGACCTTTCAGTCAGTAGTTGTCCTTTTCCTACCTTGTCACCTGCTTTGCAGTACTGCCAAAACTGGACCGGCTTGTCAGACTCTTTAGTTGGCAAAACGGGGTGCTCATGTTCAATGCACCACTGCAGTGCTTGACTCTGTAGATCAGAATTCATGGGGATAGGTCGGGAATACGAAATAGGGAATACAGAACCTGATGCTTTAAGAGATCCACCATCAACTCCCTGCTAGCAATACCTGGTGGGCTGGGGTGCACAGGCAGATTCAGAATGTCGTCATGTGAGCAAAGAGTGTCCAGTAGCGATGCACGTCGTCCTTCGTCATCTACTTTCTCAAGGTTAATGAGCATCTGCTTCAATACTGCCGCATTGTGGAGCGCGTCTTGCTGCTTCTTGATCGCCTCTTCCTGCATGCTGCTCGAGGCACCCCTCTGACTAGAGGTCGGCTGAGAGTAGGCATACAAAGATCCAGTATACGAGGACCCAGCGATAGGAGACGGCACAGTGGGAATGTTCCTATTTTCGAGCGAAAAACCACGTTGGCCGGGGGTTGCCCACATGAGCTGAGATTCCAGTATGTCACATTTGTCGGATGCACCGTAAATCCTCATCTCCCTAAAGAAGTAGGTGAGTCTGTTAACTACAAGAAGCTATTGGTTGGGATTACAGCGGCAATGAGTAATGGAATCCATGCACTGCAAGAACATCAACGATTGACAAAGAACTGAATGAGGGAGACCAACAATTTCCGCCAAGCATGGTACCCTCCAAGGTCACCTGCTTTTTGTCGATAAGCGAGGCAAGTTTTGCAGCGACATCCCTCGGGATATGTCCAACTTGGACACCTCCAATGTTTATGACTTTTATGGCGTTTCTGGGACCACGAATTCGCTAAACAGTCAAGATACCGTGTAGGAAAGAGCGTACCTATCATATTGATTAGTAGGTTCCCTGACTAATCCAACCTGTTCGCCTGCTCCGACAAGACCTACACGTCTTATTAACATAAGGGATTGGCTGAGGTTGAAGACACGCGCCTTTATAATACCGCACACCGACAACATTCGTTTTATATGTACAATAGAGTTCATCTATAACCTCGGATTCGTTTGGGGTAATGTCCTCATCGTCGTCCTTGATCAAATGGCGTGTTTCCGCGCTCATCGCTATTTGGCCTGGTCGGGCTAGGGAACTAGAGGACTCAGGTGCCTGTTTGCGCTTCCGCTGGCTTGGGTCTGCAGAACCCTGCGCTGATGGGGTAGTGGAACTCGCGGATTGAGCCATAGGAGGTGCGGGTCCCTTGACAGAAACAGGTATATCGAAGGGGTCGATACGGCCGGTTGCAATGGCGCGTCTGACCTTGGTCTGATCCTCGAGGCTTCAAGTATGGCTTAGTATTAATTACTGACTACGTATCAGAGACAGACGTACCGAAGCGCACTGAACCCCGCAATAGTGGTAAGGTCTTCGATTGCAAGATTACGTAGAATATCAGGCGTAACGCAACCCCTGTTTGCAGTGGGTGAGCTTACCTGTTCACGCACGACGCGTTGCATCATAAATGAAACATGGGGAACCTACCAATGTCGCCAGACGACTGTCTCCCCAAACCGGCTGGGGATGCGCTGGCCATAACGAATACTTCCGACTGCAATTGGCGAACCAGCACACGGAGGTGGGCCGTTACAGACCGACCGTGAACTCTTGGTGTACTAAAAAGAGAGCTGGTGTAAGCGCGACAATGCACGAATGCTCGGTGGGCACTCACGTCTATCGCGTGTCCAGCCATGATGTGATCCTGGGCTCGCGTCTCCTTTAAAATACCTGCTTTGTTTGGTCTGGTTTGTGACGCGTCTTGGTCTCGACACCCATGCCAGTCACATTCGACCCCAAACCATACATCGACGGTCTCCCATATGACCCTGAGCAAGATGCAAATGAAAAGCGTGACTTAAGGAAGAAATACCGTCAGCTCGAGAAGTTGACAGGAGGTACGCCCCGAAGTGTGTCACGCCATCCTTATTGACGCGTCTCTGTTGTATAGAGCACCAGAGACCACAAGACCATGATACAGAGGCACTCGTCGTGCAAGTGGCCCAAGCAGATGAACTTTTCTCAAAAGGTGCGAGTGTTTATCTATTACACGCACCATACCTAATATCTCCTGTTTCTTGCATCATAACTAGTCAAGAATCCAACGGAGGCTACCCTCGACTCCTCGGTGTTGCGCAACCTCTCTGGCATCAGTGCCCAAAAGGCACGCGCTATGAAACTGGGATCCACAGCTTTCGATCTGGACGACTTTGTCACGAAGCTTATCACGTTTATGGGTGGCAGTCAGTTCCTTGAGGATAACGAAGACGGCTCCGAAATACAGGTAGAAGAAGATCGTGGATTGGACTGGGACAAGATTGGCCGCAAAGCTCTGGCCAAGAGTCGCAGAGTACCAGTGACAGGCTACATGTAAGTTTCATGCTATTTATTTTGCGATCGTCTTCGACTGCGCGTAAAGGCTTGGCCCGCTATCAATAGAACCAAAGAAGCGCATTCAGGTCAAGCGGCAGAAACAGGAGAAGGGTCAAGAGGAAGAGCGCCGACCCCAAGAAATCAAAGAGGAAGACATCAAACGTTCAGACAATGAAACAACCAAAAACGTCCTCGTTGTACGTACACTACCGTTAGACAGAAAATGGATTCCAACAATACTGCCGCGAAGATAAAAAACATCCTCGAATCCACTGGTCCCATCAACCTTTTCGAGTTCATCGTGAACCCCAATGACTTTGCGCAATCTGTAGAGAACCTCTTCTACGTCTCCTTCCTCATTCGTGACGGCGAATGCGCATTTGAGATTACAGATGAAGGCGAGCCTAAGATCAGTAGGTCTAGTTAACTGACCCAGCGGCATCCACTTAACAAGATTTGGTAAACAAGTGCTCTGTGAGCAGCCGACATTTGAGGACCGGATGCAGGGTGTGCAACGGCAACAAATCGTGATGGAATTTGACATGGCGACGTGGCAGGTAGCTCATCTAGTCCCTTCAACTTGCCTACATCTGACCATGTATTTTGTAGCGCGCTATTGAAGTCTGGAACATCACAACGTCAACAATACCACAGCGTCCCCCAGCAAGAATTCAACTCGGTGGGAAGTGGTATGGGTAGTAGTTCTAGGTACATCAAAGCTTCATTACTGTCTGTATCGTAATAATAAACCTAGTGAATGTATGTATTGGCTATCTTGTCATATTTCACTGAACATTTCAGATCCCTTTGTATTTCAGTAACCAGTACTCTATCTTTGTACAGTAATGAGTGTTGATACAGGGCACTGCCAATCAACTATTATCTACTAAGAAAACAACATTCGAAGGTCGAAAGGTCGGAAAATGTGCATCCCCAAATGGGCACAAGCCCATCCGCAACGCTGACCTGAGCAACGGAGACCACATATGCGTGATTCATCGATTCATCAAAAGGAATGGCATCAAGCCAAGTGCGATAGTAGACCTGGCTAGCAGGACGTGCGAGGTTTGAAGTCGAACTTCAGTTGGCCATCACTGTCATAAATACCGTATCCGGGCTCTTGGCTCTCGGAATAAATGTGGGCAAACCACCCAATGCCACCTTGGGGGGCATTCTTAAGATCTTGGCAATGGCTATCAAGCATCGTGTAGTAGGCCTGAACACGAAACATACTGAGTACATGGGCACCAATCGGTAATAATACATACCGATTCACTAGGAATGTCCGCCACGGCAAGGGCACTGTTAGGCTGAACACCCGGGGAAGTGACGGAAGGCCAGCCATTCTGAAAATAAAAAATTTCAGCCAAGAGGAGTAGTAGAATATCGGGCAGCTGCAACTTGCCTCGTCAAAGTACATCTTCTTGCCACCACCCTGCTGAATGAACCAGTTCATGTCCGTTTCCACAAGGGGCCATGCATCACCACCATTCGTTGCCTGGGTAGAGAAGAAAGGTAGAATGTGGATGTTTATGAAGTCGATGGCATCGAGAACATCCTGGGCACCGCCACGCTCCTGATATCCATAAGCAAGTTCGCTAACCGTAACCGGAATGCCGACACCAGAAAGCTGCGACTTGGCTGACAAGACCTGAGACGCAAGCTCCTCGTGAGGAAGAACATTGTCGAAGAGGGGTTCGGAGCCAAACTGAACGCCCCGCGTAACAAACTTGGCCTTAGGATTACTGGTCAAAGACGAAATAAGCGAGTCACGACGCGTCTGCCATTCGTTACCACCATCAAATCCAAACTGGATCCAAGTGTGTTAGTGACTAGTTGGCATACTAGACTGCAGGAACATACCCAAATCAAGGCGTGCACTCCAATACCAGCCTCCCACGCAGCGTCTATAACGTCGTCGCTGTGAAAATGATAAATAAAATGGTATTGCAGAAACAGAGAACACGCGTACTAGAAACCGGGATTGTCACACGCGCCGTAGAGGCGGACATATCTTCCATTGAAGTTGTTACGGATGTCAGTAAATTCCTGCGTGAGCTGATCCAAGCTTTGGCCTTTGGATAATGTCAGTCACGAAAACGATTAAAGTCAAGTATAAAAGACGTGCACGCAGTAACCTCGTAGCTGAACCCTAGGAAGGCATATTCTGAATTCATAGAACACCACCAATTGTCTAGTGTATCAGGGACAGTCGATGGCATTTTGAAGCCTAAAGAAGGGAAACAGCCAGATGATGGTCCAGAACCACCACCCGTCGAACTTGGGGATGGAGCTGTGGTGGAGGCCGTGGCAGTTGAAAGAGACGGTAAAGATAAAGTTGGAGGGGCCGCAGAAGGTGAGATAGAAGGGATGATAGGTGTTGGTGCAAAGGTTGGTGTAGGATATGGCGCAGCCGCTGAAGAAGAGCTCATAGAGCTACTTTGGCCACCCACCTTGCAGCTTCTCGGAAGCGGCCTGGCGGAAACAAAGCTCAAAGAGACGAAGAAAAGAACGAAGCTGTATAGAGAGAGAGACATGGTACAAGGAGCGTAAGAAGGAGAATGAAGGATGTGAGCTCAACACCGTGGAACGATAAGGGAGGAGACTTTCAACCAACCGAATGTTGGAATTGAGAGCCAAGCCCTTATAGTGCCATGAGCCGATCTTCCACGCTTGTCACAATAATGAGCTTTTGTTCGGCTCAGCGTGGAAATCAGATTGTTAGTGTCTCTACTCGTTCAATGACATACATACCCAATTCCATCGAATTCACAGACTCCTTCTGATATGTTCATTCAGAGGGTATCACTGTCGGTGATTTGGAACAATGACATACCATTTCTGGAACATGAACTTGATCTTCTAAATCGAGAAGACAATGCGAGCAATGTCGTCCTATGGCCACAAACCTGTAGCTGGATGGTTCCAATCGATAATCTCATGCATGCAAAGCCCAGGAGACGTGTGGTCGAAAGTGACCTTCAATACTTCAATGCTGACTAATACCCAACAAGATCCCGTCAGACGGATTTTGCCTAGAACTTAGTACACCCAACCCACTTGTTCCATGTTTCGCCAGTGGGCTCGTCTGCAACTGCGCAGGTGTTTGCATACCCGGGTTTGTGTTCCAACCAAGACCAAGACTTCCGGGTTCCATAGTTATCCTTTTTATGTGGTCGGTGCCTCCGTCACCATTGCAACGTACTTTGCATGGACATGGGATTCCAACAGTCGGCGGATATATCTAGATTCTGAACTCTCTAGTGGTGCGTTTTCTCTGGAAAACTAGCCAGAGATCATGACGAATGATTCACGCGCAGGCGCCAAACCACAATTTGGTATGCCAAATCCTTCCGAGAACGCAACACCAAGCGTCCCAGAGCCAACCTTGGTATCCCCGGAGAAGGCCGAGTCCGATACAGCATCGTCATCCTCACCAGCGGGAGGAAACGGCGAGCAGGAGCCCTCGGGGAGTGGAGGTGCATTCAACCCCGAAACGGGAGAAATAAATTGGGATTGCCCATGTCTCGGTGGGATGGCCCATGGTCCCTGTGGTCTCGAGTTCCGAGAAGCATTCTCGTGTTTTGTCTACTCAGAGAAAGAACCAAAGGGTATTGACTGCGTGGAGAAGTTCAAAGCCATGCAGGACTGTTTCCGTGCGCATCCCGACGTTTACGCAGATGGTGGGTCAAGACTGTTGGGTGTACTCCCATCCACTGACATGTACGACCAGAAATGAACGACGACGATGACGACGAAGAGGGTGCGGAGGCGAGTTCGGAGACAACAACGCAACCTAGCTCGAATTCTTCAAAACTGCCCTCTCCCCAGAAAAACGAAGGGAATCCACCTCATGTCACCCAATCATGACGGAATTTAAGCATTCTCAGCCTACACACCCTTGTCACTGGTATTCATAATCACCACTCAACATTCTTCTACAGTCATGAAGGATAGAATACAATTAAAATTTTCTGAAATACATCTAAAGTACAAACTGTTAACAAAATGGGTCATCAGGATTACTAGGTCTGGAATCTTTTTTCGATAACTTGGTCTTTCAGTTTGTAGCCATTGGTCGCAAACAGCTTCGAATGCAAGAATGGGGACGTGTCATAGATGTCATGTTCCTTAGCCTAACGAATTGTAAGTGGGTGGTTGCGAGGATAAGTTAGCTTTTTACCCGGTCATCAAGATCAGAGACCTTGATAGTCAGCACTTCTGGTTGCTCGTGTCTCTGAAGTTGGTAGAAACGAGCCTTCTCCTTAACCAACTGCCCAAGAATAAATGCGAGCAATTCTTCGTAATCTCGGGCTTGGGTAAGGTATTTCCGGAAGCCCTACGAAGGAAACGGTCAACAGCCGTCTGGAAACACTTTCGTGTACATACTCTTTCAAGAGTCTTCTTGATAGACATCTTTTGTGCACTGACAAAACTGCCTACTGCGACCGAGATTGCTAGATCAATATCATCCGAGCGCACATACTCTCGAAGAGCCATTTTGGCACTGGCTTCAGCCATGCGGATCATGCTTTCGAGGTGTCGAATAGTAATAGGATATGAGCCTGTTGCCATCGACTCGCGCCGGAGGTCCGCAAAAAGGCGGGACAGTTTCTCTTGATCCATGTCATAGAGTTTCGGGCGAATCTTCTCCCGAGCATACATGATATATTTGCGGAGGAAGTCCTGAGGAATAAGCTATAGGAGATATGAGTTTCGACGTTTTCTGAACGCTCAAGTCACATACATCCGCATCAAGGATGGTAGCCACGCTTATTTCCTCCTCTGGTTCAAACTTGGGATGGCTCCGCAGATGACTCCCTACAACAAATCGTGCAAGAAGCTCATCGTGGACGGGATCGATCGTATCCTTCACAACACACAACACATCGAAACGTGACAGAATGGGCTCCGTGAGCTCCACATTTTGTTGGAACGGGATTGTCGGATTATACCGTCCACGAATAGGGTTGGCAGCAGCAATAATAGCACACCGCGCTTGAAGGGTGGTAACAATACCTGCCTTCGAAATCGAAATCGACTGCTGCTCCATAGCTTCATGGATCGAAGTTCTGTCTGCATCGTTCATTTTGTCGAATTCATCGATCAAACACGTCCCTTTGTCTGCAAGGACAAGAGCTCCTCCCTCGAGCGTCCATTCCCGTGTGACAGGGTCCTTGCGTACGCTTGCGGTCAAACCGACAGCAGAAGCACCCTGTCCCGTAGCAAACACGGAACGGTGGGCGGTTTTTTCGACGTATTTCAAGAATTGTGACTTCGCCGTACCAGGATCACCAAGCAATAGAACATTGATATCACCGCGGATGCGATGTTTCCGTTTGACATCTTTGGAAACACCACCAAAGAGAGACAACGCAATCGCAGTTTTAATATCCTCGTGACCGTATATGGAGGGTGCGATCGATTTGATGATACGTTTGCGGATGCGCTCGTCCCGAGCAAGCGCACGGATATCCTTCTCGTCTTCTTCAGTCAACCTGAATGCTGCAAACAGATCTTCTTTTTTGTTGATATGGTTTGCCTCTATAACTGTTGAAAAAACTGGGAATCCATTTTTGGAGTTGAGGGATGCATCGAAGTTGTTTCGGTAGATACCAGTGACTTCCTGCAGGGAAGGTGAGACCTCCAAGTGAGTGGCATGCTGGAAACTTACAATCTCCTCGCCCGGTTTCGCGCTGTCAATGAGGTCCCAAAGAAGGACGACCTCACGGTGTCTTGGGAGACGACCAGGTGGAACTGACCCGGGAGACTCTTGTAGTGTCATCTTCTGATAATTACGATACACGGTCTGAAAAGCAGAGACCTTGAGCATGCATTGCATTGCAGCCCCTTCGCTGACCTACTTGTTCAGAGTTTACCGGGAACGGGCCCTTGCTTTCACAGTTTGGGCAGTAGCTGACCTTGACCTCCTTGGTCGCGTCTTGATAGAAGGGACCAAGGACGGCCCCACATTTGCGACAGTCGAATTTGACATACTTCAATTGAGGGAACACGCCGCTACGACGTGTGACGACCCCGGAGACCCGGACAAGGGTATTCAAATTTGAGCGACGAAGGTCACGGAGTGAGGAGCTGAGAGGAAGGTCTGCAATGCGAACATGTACTTCAGAATGGATCCGCTCGTAAGACGGGTAGTAGACGAGAATGGCATTCAGTGCTACCTCGTCAAAGATGGTCAACATAGCAGTGGGGGAGTTGGTAAGGAAATAGGCCAAGATGGGCTTGGAGAGTGCAAGATGAAGGTATGAAACCTCGAGTGATTCCGCGTTGGCTACGTCATCATTAAGACTTGGGCAGCTTCGTATTGAAAGAACGGCTTACTTTCACCAAGGTTGCGGATACGTTGACCATATACAGAACTGCCATTGTCGTCCACATAAGTCATCAAAAACTGACGAAAGTGTTTAACGACGGAGCGACGGACGCGGTCGTTGGCTATCCACTCAGCAATCGACTTTGCTTTTATATCGCTCAATTGCTCCAACGGTATATCCTAGATTATGAGTGTCAGTACCTTCAGACCCCAACAAAATAATCGGAGACGAACATCTTCAACACCATCCATATCATCTAGATCTCGTCGTTCATCGTATTGTCTGCGAGTCCGGCGCTTCATTCTAGCCACTCCGAGTCCATCAAGAGCATCCTCATCGTCCATGTCGTCACTCTGCAAAAACTGAGGGGCCCTACTACGAGCTGCAGCACGAGCTCCACGCCTTCCGTTGCGTTCTAATCGATCTCGACGATCCATCTTTGCTTCCGCAGCTCTACGCGCGGCAGCTGACATCGCTTCGTACTCTGCTTCATCATCGATGTCTTGCTCTGAATAGTTATCCAGAAGTTCATTAGGAGCATAATCCCTTTTAAAAAAGAAATTGAGGACTTCGACAAAGGGGATATGATAAAAACCCACTCCTCCATATCTTCTCCAAACAGATCCTCTCCATCTTCTCCCCGTTCGTCATCTAAATCCTTGACTGCTTCGCGTTCATCTAAGCTGTCATCAGTGTCCGAGAAAAGTGCTGGTGGAGAGGATGGTGGCAAAGAGGACTCTGATTCTGCCCGTCTTGGAGTTGGTCGCGGCCCTGTGGGTATTTGGGGTGAACGGGCGCGTTTGGCACCTCTCTGTGGTGTCTGAGACTATACGATATTTAATTCGTTTGACTGAAGTTCATGAAAACCTTACCATGGTGGATGCAGAAACGAAAATCGCGTCGCGACGCGTTTACTATTTGATTACATAATCTAGCCTCTGCTCTCGCCCACTATGCCTTCAGCTGACTTCCAGATGGCGGTGAAACAGGAAGAAGAGTACCTGCGGAAGGTACACCCGACGATAGAGGATATTCCAGGGTGTATGCGCTTGCTTGACGGTTTTTTGATGTGCAACGGCACGTAGAGGGACCTCTACTTCATGCCTAACAATTGACTCCCCCCCTACTCAGTTCTAAACTCACAAGTCAAATCACTATACAGACATGGGCGCATGTCAGAATGTAGCGACAAACTCGAAGATTTCAAGTTTTGTATGAGCCTTAAATCATTGCACCCAGAGCAAAAAAGGGACGCCTGGATCAAACGAAAAGCCGAGTGGTGGGCCGCCCGACGACTGGAGAAAAGTAGTGAAAATGTATGGGAGGCCCGGAAGTAAGCCTCCCTTCCTCCGGTTTTTTTTGGCTATCTAAAGGACGGTTGGGATGGTAGGGAACCCTTGCAAAACTGGCCTCCTGCAATTCAAAGCAACGTCGAGCAACATGGTGAAGCTATTGCCTAAAGAGTACATCACTATTATGTATTCGTGGTTGCGGCACATTGTGGCCTGGCCCGTCATGTCTTCAAGTTATGAAGTGGCAATTCATCTAACGAGCCCGATCTTACTCTAACCTGATTGGCTGATAACCACTTCTATTACGACTAATACTTGCTCGTCCTTATTTACCTCACCTGCATGCACACGTTATTCACATGAAAATTCAAATCCTCTGAGGGAGAAGCATGGCAAATTCATGCGAGTACACAAGCCACAGGTATGTTATGTAAGAGAATACCCTTGCAGACTAATCAGACAGTATGAGATATCTGGCCTCTTGTTGTCGTGCTGAAATAGTTCCCTACCCAATTCTGAAAACACATGGGCCATACCAAGCTTCCTCTGATGTTCCTTAAATTGCAAGATTGTAAGCTGGAGGGCTTTACTCCCAACACTTCACTATGAGTTGTCTTGAGTGTTGCAAACACCTACTCACACAATGGTCCACTGGTGGTCACTTGAACTTGCCATCACATTGGCAACAAAAATGTATTTGAATTGAATGGTATAATGTGTTACATGCATATGGACTATTTTGCACCATTATTCTGTAGTAACCACTAACATGGGGTCTGTGATCTCCTCACAAGTGTCTGAATATCCTGCTGGTCCTACCATGTGTTTTTGTCAGACCACCTTGCTAGCACCAGGAGGGCTTAGTATGTGTGTTCATCTAGCAATTTTCTGCTTCAACACTAGCATAGCTACCATTGGCAAATTAGAGTACAACTGTGCATGCCCGCCTTCCATCGAGATATGTGGAGGTCAGGCCTTTGCAAGTTAACCCTCGGCAATGCTATAATCATTCGACTCGGCATCATACGTGGTGGGTCCTACTAGGAAAACAAATGCACCTTGAACTTCAACAATACTGAAGGTAACGGCTGCTAAGGGTGATGGGCCACCTGTCACGATCTGGAGATCGTTAATGCTGAGCTTGGCGGTCATCACCCCGGATGAGGCCCACATAGCAGGGGTAGTTGCTACTTACTGTAAAATGCAAGAGTTCTGTTAACCTTCATGGAGTTGATGCATCCACTTGAGTCTGCCAGGGGAGTGGGCGACATTCGATGCAGAGAATACAGCTCTCGAACTACAGCAATCGATTTAGTGGGTGCAAAATGACATGCTCAGATGTAGGATAGTACGTACAGGAATACGAGGCGGTTGCAAGTTGGGTTCTCGAATCCCTTCGTCTCTTCATCACTTGTGAGAAGCGAGAATGAATTCAAATTTGCTTTCCTCTCGACATGGGTCCCAGTTATGTCTTCCCACCAACTACGACCGGCGGACGCTTCGGATGAGGCTAGTCCAACAATCGTCAATACACCCATCGAGTCTACCGTTCCTTACACTATCCGTAGAACTCTTCTCCTGTGCATAACGCTGTGTCTCATCGCATTTGGGGCGTATACAATTGAACGACGCCCATTCTCTTTCTTTCGACGCTTCCTATTACCAGATTCAACGAGCATAGATCTCCGCAGTCAAGATCCCCAACTAGCCCCTTCTGGGGTATCACTAACATCAGAACTCCCTTTATCTTTGCCATCGCCAACAGAAGCACTAAGCATGGCATCGCATGGTAAATACAGCGTCGGATAGTAAGTACTACGTGCTCCCGACTTGATCTGCAAGTTGATAATAGTCTCTGCTGCTAGTTTTGTCAATTGGTATGGCTGGTTTGCAGCATTAACATGAATTGCACTCAAGACGACTTAGGGGAATATACGGCCGCAAGTTTCCGCCGTCCTTGATTCCTACAGAAGACCTGACGTACGCCTCGCCGTGGTTTTCTCTTCTCGCATTCTAAATCGATGTAGTCATGTGTTATATGCCTTTGCCAATGTGAAGGCGGAAACTGGCGAGGTAATCCTATCCGACGTGTGGGCGGATAAGGACATCCATTATCCAGGTGACTCATGGAATGACCCTGGAAATAACTTGTATGGCAATTTTAAAGCCATTTACAAACTCAAGCAGCAAAATCGCCATCTCAAAGTGCTACTGTCCATCGGCGGATGGACATATTCTCCCTCCTTTCATCCTGTCGTGATTAGCTCTACTTCCCGGGCCAATTTTGTTAATTCTGCCGTCAAACTCCTGGAAGACTATGGCTTAGATGGACTAGATGTCGACTATGAATATCCGTCGAACTCCGAGCAGGCGGTTGGATACCGTGAGCTTCTGAAGGAGCTCAGGAATGCTCTTGATCAGCATGCCCGGAATAAGGACATTCAGCATAAATTCCTGCTGACTGTGAGTGCGTTTGCAAGGAACGTACGCTTGCCTTGACAAAATTATCAGATCGCCGCCCCTTGTGGCCCACAGAATTACAAGGTGCTTGATATAAGTGGAATGGACCCCTACCTCGACTTCTGGAACCTGATGGCATATGATTATTGTAAGTTTATTTGTTAGTTCTGAATGGCATTCATCTAAGTGCACTTTGCAGCTGGTTCTTGGGACCAGACAGCTAACCACCAAGCAAACGTCCATGGTCCACCAATTAATTCTGCAGATGCAGTCACGTGGTACAAAACTAACGGCGTCGCAGCACATAAACTCGTATTAGGCATTCCGCTCTATGGCAGGAGCTTCATGAACACTGCGGGTCCTGGTACCCCATTTTCCGGGTTAGGCCAAGGTAGTTGGGAACAAGGTGTCTACGACTATCGTGCACTCCCCCTCCCTGGATCCTATATATTTCAGGATAACCACGCAATCGCAAGCTGGTCATACAATTACCAGAAGAAAGAAATGATCAGCTTTGACAATGAAGCCATAGCAGCTATGAAAGGTCGATGGATCCGCGAACATAGCTTAGGTGGAAGTATGTTTTGGGAGCTTAGCGGTGACAAGGGGCACCACAGGGAAGGAATGGAAGGAGGGCACGGAAAAGACCCGGTTCCTGGGGCGAACCTCGTAAAGGTTGTCAGAGACGCAATGGGGCCGCTGGAGCGGAGTCACAACTGGCTCAGATATGAATGGAGCCAGTTTGATAACCTAAGGAATGGTACTATCTAGGTTTGGCGCGGACGCTGAATTCATAGACCTACTCGAACTCTTTGCAAAACGCGTGGTATTCATATGAATGGAACTGGAGTAGGCATCTCATCTCATGCAGCAAGTTGCGATCATTGTGTAATAATGTTCCTGTAGAGCTCAAGACGTCCCCACTTGTCTCGCACGAGTGCATACTTTCAGACCAATCATTTACTTACTCTTGTAATGACCTTCAACAAATTCATTTGATGTACAATCTATGTTGAAATTATCGCTTATGCAGGATTGCTCTCTCATACACAAAGTTTTCTCACGTGGTTCCGTGTGCACTACCAGCTAGTCTACTCTGAACCTTCTAGATAGGTTTCGTCTGTCTCACATGTGGAATCGGAGGGCATCAAAAGAATCTCATCCGGTTACGTTGAGGCTTTTTCAAGGCTTCCTCTGCCAGGAAATTTGCTCATGAAAATGTGGTAGGACCCTGACGCAGATTAAGGCCTCGAGGGCATGACATTTAGTACATGGTAATAATAACCGTATCAGGGAGATAAGCTTTCACGCCTTGATCGAACGACATTAGAGTGCTTTCCTGGGCGATAATGCGATCTCCTAGTCGCTTCCTCCACCTTGATGAAGCTTTACTTGGGTCTCTATGTCAACAGTCGATACATCCACATCCAGGAGATGACAAGTCCCTGCGCACTTATGCCGCTCAGGTCGGTCTTCTGGACGGTATTTGGAGAATGGTGTCCGAGTCGGGAATGTATATTCCACCTCGGATGACAATACGGTTCAATAGAACCAATACTATATTTCTGTTGCTCATGCGACGTGGCTTTCATGACAATGACCATTCTTGGTGAGAACGTAGGTATGCGTGTCTTTCGAGCTGTTCGTTTGTGTAGCCAGTTCCTAATTGCATTTCGGTTTTGGAGGGAGAATATTCATTTGCAGAGGAAGCTCTTCGTACTCTTCATCCAACCCAGAGCGTAATCGTGTTGATAGGCTACTTCGATGAAGTATATTATCTTTGCAAATTTCATGGTAAATGGGAGCGAGAAGTAGATGCACGAGACTTCCAAAAGTCGAATATATCACCTATGTAGGTTATTAATAATTTGAGTGCTCCACCATAGTGGCTTCTGCTCATTCATTTCCGCTGCATGTACTTAGAATGCTACTTGTGCCAGAGGTGCTATATATTCTGCCTTAGGGGTAGTTTGCGAGGCAATGGAGTCCCGAGTTAACCTAACAGTTTTCCAGTTTCAGTCGTAACGTGTTAGAACAAACAAACAGCTTAACGAGGATACGAATTGGTGTACATGCACCTCTTTGTTCCCACTTGCTGTGACATCGGTACTGCGGGTGGTTACTTCCGTAGAGGTTCAATTATATCGTAGCTATGTTGGGAGGAGAGGTCACCTGTGACCTGGAATTCCTTATAGAAAGGGCTTCTCGAAGACTCGAAGAGTACTTGGTCCGACTTACTGCTTCCAGGAAAACAAGCGAGGTTTGATAATTACATACGTTGTGTAATTTATGCCAAATTCACGCTAACTGTTAAACGTCAATGCATCATAGGTGGCCAGAGGAACCAATTGGACATGAAGCAGAATGACGACCCCGATCCTAGTACGACAACTGGCATAGCAAGTTTGACCAATAATCAGATGATCCAAAGAAAATTCTGACGCTGGGATATCTAGAGTTCCATAGCCTTTTCATCGTGAAGGTTTTTCTGGATGGAGATATTGCGCAAACCAATGTGATATCAGGTCCGACGCAACGATTCATGACGAAGTCGGAAGACTAAATTCTTTACCGCTGTTTCCCTCCTTGGGAAGGTTGCTGTGAGCATGAGAAAGTGATATGAGACCTCCTGTAGCAATCAGGGACTGCCCTTTGCGGTGCACCGTAGTGCCACCGATCAGTAAGTTTTATTAACTCATTCACGCCGTGGGTCATGCATCTCACGCAATTTCGAATGCCCTTTCCCCTTTAATCGTTTGGCGGCCTCACATAGGGCTCATTTCGGCAACATGGTCTTGAAGACTTGGCACATCGAATCTGGTCCAGTGACACCCGCAGGTAACTACTGATCGAAGAAGGTAACCACTGATGGATAGAAATTACCAGGGGGCGCGATGCAAACACTACGGCGCATTCTAGAAATCAACAGTCTGGTCACTCTCTGCTAAATGCGGTTTACAGATGACATGGAAGGTGGATTTGAGGGGGGAAACGGAACCAAAGCGATAGGACGGACGATAAGTCTAGGGTGCAGATTGTTTGATAAGAGCTAATCGCTCCCCGCGGTGAGGCAGAGGACACTGATCTCGAGATGGGACTTTGTCGGTGTCTGAGGTCCCAGGTTGTCTTGATCTAAGGTTACCTTCTGAATACAGTAACACTTGTAAAAGTAATCTGCTTCCGTCCGACATGGATCAAGTCTCGAGTTTGTTCCAATGCGGGTCCATCGCGATGGATAACTCTGTGTGCTGAGACCAATGGGGGCGTTGGACACTTATTTTATCAAGCCCATAGTCTGGCCTCTTCCATGGTTGGGTCTGTGAAACTGCTGCGTTTCTTGTCATCGGCATTGCTCCCGAGATATGACAGAACGCCACGAACTTAATTTTATATTTTCATAGATGAGTTCGAAATAATGTAGGACTTAAACTTAACTTCCTCGGTCAGTTTGATTAAATGTTGGTCGGGTCAGTACTTACTTTTAATCTTGGAAAAGGGGAACTGTCACCGTCTGTCGAAATGCCGAAACCACAGTAGTCATGTCAACACGAAGGTCTCTCTGTTCGCTGTGGCCAATGTTTTGACGTGAAATATCCCCGCCTAACTCCAGGGAAATCGCAGGTCCCATTGAATGCGCCGTGTTCTCCTGCCTGCTATGGAGAACCATCTAGCTTACCGTGTTGAGTCATTTGCACAGCCCTTCAACATATTCGTCCACCGTCCCTCGGGTAGGGAATCACGCAAGTGATGACTTCTACATCAAACAGCCTCATGTATCTTATCGATCCCGACAATCTCCTTATATACGTATTCGCCCTGCATCTGTGACGTTATCGAGGGTTGCCTATCGGCTTGTTCGAGAATACCGAGTGACATCACTCAAGCTCAAGGGTGCACCAGTCATTTGCTACAGTTGGTGGAAATGAGTTCAGCCCCATAAAAAGGCTCTACAAGGATCATTACACGGACTACTTTGCCCATACACCGAAGAGAAGAACATGAAGGTATGTGAAGTCGAATAGAGAGGGTATTTAAAATATTAGAAGTGCACGCGTAACTTAGAGCAAATATAATGAAGGATCGCTGTCCTAGCATATATAAGCTGGGTCGAAGGAATCACTTTCCGTATATGAGGAAATCTAGCCAAGCTACAGATTCACATTGACAAGATAATGCGATCGATCAGTATGGCCGTGACCATTTGCGCGTGTCATCTTCGCGCCGGGAGGTGGTTGACGACCTAGTATCTTGAGCTCCAGCCGGACGTGAGTCTGAACGAGGAAGATACGGCTGCGCGGAGCTACTGGTCGGACTCGTACTGCCACCGTACGATGCATGAATAGGGTCATCCACTTGCGACGTCATGGAAAAGGACTGATGATGCGAAGTAGTATGGGTTGAACTCGAAGCTTGTCGACTGGTCTGACGCATGGATTGTCTCTTGTTTTGAAACCTGGTTCCGATGGTAAGTAAGGCTGAGTGAATATATGGCTTTGTCCTACCATATCTGAACACTCCGGGCCGACATATCAAGCTTCTTGGCCAATTCAGCGCGCTCCTCGGTCGATGGAAATGCCGTACGCGCATACACCTCATTCAAAACTTTCAATTGCGAAGCATCGGCTCTCTTACGCTTCTTCTTGATGGTGGGTTCCTCCGTGACTAGCACTGATGCCGGTTCCTGAGTAAGCGCCGTGTTCGTCACTGTACCTCGGGCGTAAGGTGAGGGGCCATGTGTTTCAACTTGAGCAGGGAGCCCACGCTCTGATGGGTACATGCCAACAGGCATTTGGTGATAGTGGTGCATTGATGATTGGCCCGGATAGCCACGCGTTTCGGGCACTGGAGGGTATGAGTATGATGATTGGTGCGGATATTGTGTATACTCCGGAGGATAGGTGGCCGTGGGCGAGCGAATGTCACCGTATGGTAGATGTTGTCCCACAGGACCATAACTACTGCCTTGCGACCGGTCATCTCTAGTCGTAGCTAGAGCCCCGCCAAATGGGACGGGTGGGGGAAGCTTACGGGATCCATGGGGGTCGGTGGGGATTGGAGGAGACCTCCGCGACTGATATGGTGAATACGCCTGTTGGTATCTTGAGTCACAGTGCTCATAAAAAGAATATGAATGCTGTTGCTGCTGCGCGGTAGTAATAGCTTCATCGAGGCCAATCAGCCGTCATCAAACACAGCTGCACGGCTACGCACGGGTGGTTGATGTGTGCCACGGACTGTAAGCCGACGTAGAGTGTTCGGCTTTAGTAGGGGATGACCGCGTGAGCGGATACGAATAGTGGTGACCGGGCACTATACGCGAGGTTGAGCATATTGTATGAACACTATGTAGGAAAACAGACCTGGAGAATGTGAGGTTCGAAATCCTGAAGAAAGAGGAGGGAGCACAGTTCGCCCACCCTGTCCCGTCTGAAAAAAACCACTACTTTGCGACTCCCCTCCAGGAGGGCTTTTAATGGTTTTCCCGACACTCCCGTACATACGATCGTCACTCGGCGTCGTCATAGTAAGTTAAGCAGATAGGCAAAAGAGGAAGGAAGGGAAATTATGGTTCAATGAACGTAGAAATTTCGGTTTATAAGTATGAAGGGACACGCGCAGGACGTGCTAAATGACCGATGCAGAGAAGAGAGGCTTTTGTCAGTAGAGGCTATGACTTCGGACAAACGATCAGGGCCGTTGGATGAACGAGGAGAACATGAAGGTCGGTAAATGGCCCGACACGAGGTGTGGTGAACAGCAGGGTAAGGGTGCAGATGGAAACACGAGTATGACCGGCGTTGATGAGTACCTTCTAATAAATGTGTCGGAGGTGGGAGTTAAGATGATGTTACTTGGTCCACAAATGGACGCACCAGATCCAGGAGGAACTCCATTAGTGATTCGGACGAACCTGGGATATACAGCAGACAATCTTCGCGGGCTTGGATATTTTCGCTGGAGCAGCCCAAAGAAGGAACGAACCGCGAGGACGTACAACGCTGTGTCAATTTCTTAAACACGCGGAAATTGCGTTGTACCATAGCAAGGGCGAACAGCGCCTCGTGGACAGTTCCGTGACATGCTGCAGCCCAGTAGAAAAGAGTTTACCAACAACAGGCTTCCCCATCAACCATTTCACGATCTTCCCACCGATGGGCCAGGCCCGAAAAAGCATTGGCCGAAACCGGTTCGAGTCACGATACGTGGGTCAGACGCCGTTGACAGAGACTCTGGTATGTGCCGTACAATTGTGGATTGTGAGGAGTAGACACGAGTGCGCACGCGAATAACATACGCACTGAATGTCGCCTTGATACGCTCCAAGACAACCGCGTCCTTCGCACTGATGCGGAGGCACTGATCGAGGATCTTGTTCGTTTCGAACACCAGAAATGGTGTCATTTAATTCTCACCGCCGTAAGAAGGAATGAATGAGTAGCTTGATCGCGAGGGAATGCAAAATGAACAAGTATGACCATTGGTGACTCGGGGATAAAAATGGCGAGTCTTTTGATCAAGATTGGGTAAGAAGAGATGACAGCACTCGAGATCTCCACATTGCTGAGTGCCCTACTAGGACTTTGTTATTCTTTTTCGACACTACCAGTGCAAGATCCATTGGATATTGCTGTGATGTCGCTGGGTTCAAACACCAGCTGGTTGTGAGGTCCTTCTCACGGGTGCACTAATGCAATACCAGAAGTAGAAAGCGGGGAAACACATAGCACTTGTAGCGATGCTCATGTTAGTACTTCTAATCCACGATGGCGGTGCGATCTGCACGTCCTCTACCCGACCCACCCGTCGAAACTTATGGTGACCACCCGATAAATAGTGATCTAGTGCCGCTGGTGACCAGCTCTCCTTATCCATACCCTTCTTACTGTCCCCCGCCTTCAGATGTATATGATGGGGCAACTCCAACTTTGCTCCCTGCAGGAGCACTCTTACACAGGGGTTTCTACGATCTCCTTGCCATGATCCCAACACCCTCTCCCTCTCGTTTGCTCTGGGGCGTGACTCAGCCTCAGCGCCCAACCAAGGCGATGGCCAGTCCTCGGTACGAAAAGATTAACGCCAAGAATGATGTAAATTCTGGCCAGGCCCTACCACCATTTACACCTCCAAAGAAGGTTAGGATCATCAGCAAGGATATGGTCTCACCGCCCACCCGTTTTGTGTGAGTTTATTTTATTTCTGATAATTCTCGCCACCTTATCTGCGGTATCCTTCCCCAGACACTTGGTCCATGCTTCTGATGCCGATCAAGCAGAAGCCCTGCTTACTCGGTGGGGCCCAGATGGAATGGGGAAGCTGGGAGGTAGCGTCTATAACGTTGCCCACGTTACCGTTTGAGCCTGATAAACCCCAGATCCACGATGGGCAAATCCTATCAAGTTCCGCGTGAGACAGAATAATCAGGAAAGGGCAATAAATGAAGTAGTAAATGCCTTGAAACCCTCCTTAGACAGTGATGCTAGTAGCCAACAGCCTCTTTTGCGGGTGGTGAATGGACTCGACACAACTACTTCATCAACCCTCACTACTTTCGCCAGAGAGAACGTTCACATTGGTTCCACAGACGCTTTATCTGCCTATCCGGGCAGCTCCATCAATTTTCTGGGCGGTACGCTCCAAACATATCCAGAACTACGTGAATGTGATAGCAAGGGGGCCACGGCGACATACTCACCCAACTATCGCAAACGGCCGATTGTGCCATCGTTGGCAACTTTGGAGAAAGCTGTGTCTGCTCGGATCTACTTTGAAAATCTTTATTTCCCCCTCCTTCGACAGCCATCTTCACGGGAACAGAGAAGGGTCGCTATGGAGAAGGATATGATTGCCTTGGGTCTTGTTGAAGAAGAGAAAGAGATGCTGCGCGCCAGATGGCTCCAGAATGAAACTGATTATCTTCGCGAACGTCGGAGGAAAGTAGACGCTACAGCTTTTATCAAGCTGCAAACCATCGGTCATGGTACCTGCCTCTTTAAATCAGATCGGGAATGCTTTGTATGTACCAACCCACAGGTGCATTTGGGGTCGTATCCCTTGTGAAGGAACGTGCGACTGGACAGCTATTTGCGATGAAACAGGTGTTTGCATTTAGTTTCATTTAATATTCATCGTAGCTAAGTGTTTCCCCCGCGTTTATGTCCAGTTACGCAAGGCGGACATGTTACGGAAAGGGCAAGAGGGCCACGTCCGTGCTGAGCGCGATATTCTTACGTCTGCGTCCTTGGTCTCTTCATCCGGTGGAGCGGAGTGGATTGTCAAATTATACTACAGCTTCCAAGATCGTGACCACCTGTATCTGGTTTGTATTTATCACCATTTCATAATCTCCCACACTGGAGCTCACGAGGTACTGATTTCATTTCGATTCTATCCATTACAATTATAGATACTGGAATTCATGGGAGGTGGAGATCTCCTTAATCTTCTTATAGAGCGGGATGTCTTCGAGGAAGACTTCACCCGTTTCTATGTAGCTGAGGTTCGTTTTCCTCTCTTGCATTTGTTCGCTGTGTATCGCAATATATCCAGATGCTTCTAGCAATCGAATCGTGCCACAAACTCGGTTTCATACATCGTGACATTAAACCTGATGTGAGTTCTCAATTTTTAGATATTAAGGCCCGTCTTAGATAACATTGACTACTTTGTATTTCTGATAGAACTTTTTGTTTGATCCGGAGGGTCACTTGCGACTGAGTGACTTTGGACTTGCGTTAGTATTGGCAGTGTCACATGGGGTCTTTAACCCCTCTGTCTTGACAGCTTACTAAACAGAGTCCAAACAGCACAGACCTCCATTGGGCGCATGATACGTCGTGTCAGCTCTAATGAATATGTCCCTGCGTGTTGATTGACACCTTCGGTGTAGATTACGAACAGCAACGATCACATCTTTTGCACAAGCATGGGATTGACCTTGATGATGGTAGCGGGCCAATCGAAGGAACAAAAACGAGACGCATGGATAAGAAGGAAATAGAACTGCTCATGGGGGACGGTAATGGCCAAGGTGGTCTGTTTACCTGGCGCGAAAAGAATCGTAGGAAGGTGAGTTGAAGCAACTTAACCTATTTCCGATCGTTGTTTGTTCGACCCTTTCCTTACCATGTGCACCAGCTAGCGTACTCCGTGTAGGTCTCATTCACCTTTGCTGTAGTCCGGGAGCCGTTGTCTGAAAGCTTCCATTCGACCCGAAGGTGTGGAACCAATTCATACAGTAAGTGTTTTCTATTTTAAAAACTATTTTCCTTGTCATCCCTGGAGCCGCTCCATTCTATGCTTTAGTGTCACCCGAGGTAATCAGAGGGAACGGCTACTCGTTCTCTTGTGACTGGTGGAGTTTAGGTGTGATCATGTTTGAGTGCTTGTATGGGTAAGTCCCGGTGTGTTCAGCTCCAATTTAGTGACACATCCCGTATTGTTGCACAGGTACCCTCCATTCGTGAGCAACTCTGTGCGTCCTGTATCCTATATTTCGGAAACACCAAACTGATGACTTAACTCCACGCGCCGCACCAGCGGCATGTCACTCGCCAAAAAATCCTCAATTGGAAACATACGCTCAAATTTCCTCCACGTCCTCATGTTTCGCATGAGGGTATCAATTTGATGCAGCTGTTGCTTTGCGAGCCAGAAGACCGTCTTGGGAGTCAGACTACGTCACCCATCGTTCGACCTGGCGCCTTTGCAGTCCAGACTCGCCGCAGTGACTTTGCCATGCCTACTTCGCACACTAGCGATGGGGCTGAGTTGATCAAGGTCCACGAATCCCCAGTCAGTTGGACGCCATACTAACGTCGCTGTATTACAGGCCCATCCTTGGTTCAGAGGCATTGATTGGGAAAATATTCATACATACCCCGCTCCCTACCGCCCAGAACTATTGAATCCTGAGGACACTAGACACTTTGACTCCGACATTCCCCCAGAGGTAAGGGATGCAATAGCATCCACTGTTTCGTCTAACCAATTTTTTCCTCCCATTTAGCCTTTGGCTCCTGCCAACGGTGCACCTGCTGACGCCACTAAAGATCCGCTTCTGCGGAATAAAGTCTACGGGGAAGAAATTTTGAACGTACGCAAGGCCCTCGCGTTTGCAGGTTTTACACACAGGAGCCCCCGTACCATCAGTTACGCCCGTGGTGATCGAGCCTTTGAATCGCCAGCTGATGGCAATAGTCAAGAACCCGAAAGGGGCCGTTCTAGGTTTTGCAATGTGCGCGTCTCGAGCACAGGGCGTGCTCTATCGTTGTAGGCTGGGGAAGGCGTGTAGGGGGACCCTATTCTTCTCCGTGGAAGACGCGTATTCGATGGTATCCCGGTGGATGTGGCGCACGGGGAGAGCTACCTCCTTGCCAAAACATGGAGGGATGACGACATCATTTACGGGCTTGTACTTCTAATGTGCGTTCATGTGAACTGTTTCTGTACGTTTGGATACCACGTGTATCGAATAAGCCATACCTCAGGCTCCCTCTTGGTGAATCTTAGCTTGTCTCAACAGAGTTTCCGGTCATGAACACCAAGTTTATGGTAACATGATGCAGTCGTCCCTGTTATGACAGCACGATGTGGCACTCACTGCCACTGCGTGCTGGAAACGTGCTCTTCAACATCGTAAACTTACGTTACAGAAGGTAGACTACCTTGCTGCAGTAAATGAGGACTCGTGTTCGTATTCAGTCAGGCAGGACAGAAGTCGCCCCGTCCCGAGCAAGGGATTCGATGTATGCTGGGCCAGTGTCAATATTGTAGCACAACCCTATGAATATTTAAATTTCGAGTGGAACAGCAAACAACCATGGTACATAATCTTATTGGAGGCTACAGGGAAATCTGGTACAGTTATACTCTATCAAAACAGTGGAGTTAATATGTAACCGTGATATATATATAAGACAATGTGGAATAAATAATGCCTCAATGGGAATAGATGGTGATACTGACAAGTGCTACACACAGACGTGGAGATTACTTTTGACGATGAGCGGCAGTCAGTGAGGATCAGCAAATAAGATCTAAAGATTTACGAAGTTGAGTAGACAATAATATACCTGAAAGTGATAATAGGCTAGTTTGTTTGCTCGAGATTGAAGATGCCATCGTTTACGGTGAGGCAGCAGGGAGAAGACGCGCTACAGCGAATGCTAAGCTGGAGAGTGCCGGTCACTGAGTTCATCACCTGAAGCATCATTCTGGCGTCCAGCTTCCGCATGCACCCTCGCATGTCGACGCATGTTGCTGAGTACACTGAAACTGCGGCCGCAGCTTTCGAAGGTGCAAACAAAAGCTATAGAACTGCTGTTAGAAATAGTCTAAGGCGTGAACCTGAGGCATGCAGAGACTCACGTTTTTCTCCCGTGTGGCTATTAAGATGGATCTGTGGAAGAATGTTGAGCCAGTGAGATGGTGAAAGGATCCGGTTGATAGCGCACCTTGAGGCTACTGGGGCGAGTAAAGCCTTTTCCACAATATTCACATTCATATTTCATTGTAGAAGTAGAAGGCGCCGGTGGATTATACTGGGCACCCGAGGTACTGGAACCGACCAGGGGTTCCCTGCGTTGGTGTTGCACCCGTCCGACCTCGGGGTATTGCGCCGACCCAACATGACGAGTGGACGTTCCTACAACAGGTTGGTAGGTGCCTCCGGAATAGGGTTGTGGGCTTTGGTTGAAATACATTTGGTGCCCTGCTGGGGCAGCGGCCTGATCACGAGATCTCCCTTGCATTGCATCAAATGGCGCGCGTTCTTGACGCGTGTGACGATTTTGTGAATGAAAGGGTGGTGTTGGCGAGTTAGCTCGGCCACCCTGACTGTTGAACGCTCCAGAGTAGGATGTAACACGTGTGTCATGTCGCGGATGCAAAGATGAAGAGCTGGCTGACAAAGACTACGAACATACTGCTGAGCGGCGGATAGCACACACGGAAGTGTGAACAAACCTGGAAACTAGGACCATTGAGGTAACTGTCCGGATGAGGACCAGCACGGGATGGCCGGTGAGGATCACGTTCCCCGCTACCAGGGGGAACGATCCACGGCGGAGGAGAGTTCACTGGAGGTCGGGGTGAACGAGACAACTCCTCTACAATTGAATGGTATCAGATTCCCGACATCGTGTGTATCAATGACGGCGTCACTTGAACTTACCGCGGAATAAATAGCGGACCGGGGGGAGTGTTGGTCGCCCTTCCTCTCGATGGCCATCAAAGCTACTCATTGAAGATGGATATGCGGGGGACACTGAGGTGCTGTTGTACACTGCAGGGGTCATAACCCCAATGTCTTATACTCCTCCCAGGGACATCATGAGCCGACAATGCGCGGAAGTGCTGATGAGATCTACTAAACATTGAAGCCGGAACGCACCCCTCGCCGGCGCTTTGCATAATGCGATGAGTGAAAGCAGCCGTGAAAGCAGCCGATGCATGGTCACGGTATCCACGACGTAATTAGTTAACAGTCGCCCTCTTGATCGTCGCCCGGGGTCTGCTGTGCACCACTCTACCGTACGAGGATCAGCCCAGCTCGATTCTGTGGGATTAACTGGGTGAAACCGTGGACACAGTACGGAGCACACAGCAAAGGAACTGTGATCAACTGCGTGTATGCCGCACACAAACGTAGCAAGACATGCATACTAGTCTCCTTGTGTCAGACAGGCCGGTAGCTCATATTGGCAGTAACGGATCAAACACCTATGATGGAAAAGTATACGTGGCCCATAACTGCCCCCATATTTGTAGGTTGTTAACTGGGTTTTTACCAGTCTCCGACTCAGTATCATTCAAGTCTGAACGTATGTCCCAATCTCTCTCGTATCCCCAGCCCTGTATGTGTGGCAGAGTCCTAAGTAACCCACGGGGCCCATAGCAGCATATTAATTAAACGACGGCTTCCTCATGATTGTCACCACAAACCGGTGAATCCGAAGTAGGGTCATCCACGACATTATTAGGAACTACCAGACGGCGTAGGATCAACCTCCTCAGGTGTCTTAGTGCTCAAGGACAACGCGTGAAGCCCTTGCGCCAACTCATCTGACAGAGCCGCGTAAATCATCCTGTGACGTTGCATTGTGCCCTAAAAATCCGCAATGAATGACACTTATTTTAGTTCGACACTGTCTTACCTTGCCGTTGAAGACACCCGATACAACTTGCACCGTAAAATCTGCAACACGAATTGCATGCAAACGTTGTCAGCAGATGAAGAGGGTGAACTAATCTTAGGAAGTGTGCTGACGCGTTTCCCCATTACCACCGCCTTGAACCCTCATTGCGGCATGGTGGCGGTGGAGGTGTGATTCGTTCGTGATGATAAGTTGCGTGGGTTGAAGCAAGGTGGTTAACTATGACATGAATTAATGGCTACTCACATTGCCCGGATCAACCAGGGCTCCGCACCTTTTCGCGTATGGCCGTTTCAACTGGACGTGGTGATCCGACTGCCCAAGTAGACATTCCTAAGTGAAAGCGGCCAAAAGGACGTGGCCAGTAAAACATGCAACCTGTATAGAGAATGTACTGGGCATTAACTGACCAGCCTGTACAGAAGAGCTATGCACCGCTGCGTACGGTGTCCTACCCACAAATGAAACGGATGAGCGTCGCGATGTATGGTGGGTTGTGTGGCTGTGCTGCGAATTTGTCCACTGCCATTTGCGACTCTGCTAACTCCCAGCCATATGAGCGGCGGTCGTTATACGGCGAGATGGATGGGACCGCTCGATTACCGTTCGCCCTGACCTTTTTGTCTGATTGCCGCGCTACGACAGTGTGGCTGAGTAGCCATCTCCGATGTGATGATCATTTCCGGTATGGTTCGTCAGGATAATAGCGTAGCAGTGTGAGCACCTACTACCATTGCTCCAAATTCATTCTAGCGTTTTTGCGGCACTCCTATCTGCTTATTCTAAGACTTGCCTGTCTTCGCTGTGCTTTATACCAATTGATAAACACATTCTCCATGTAGCTACAATCCTACAAATCGTTATCGATACGGATATGTGTTTAGGACGCAATTGTCATGGTCTGTGTTACATTGCCATGAGAGTAAGCATAGGTCCACCAACGGGCACTGAAGCGAATAAATGTGTGTAGCACCCGACCCATTAGCAAGTTTGTGTACTCAAATGATGTTGGTCTAGACAAGTGTCACGTGGCTCGTACATCTTCTTGCTCTTCGAGTACTAAAGTACTTATGTCCTGCTTGACCAATGGATCGGAGGAGCGGGAGATGACTCGCAACCAAAGAGGGCTCGTCGATACTTGCTTTGAAGAAGGCCAATATGAATCCGGCATCGCAGCACTTGAGCTTCTTCGGTCAACGGCGTTCAAACCACCACCGTGGGTGCTCACTGAATGACCTGCCACTATGCTGACTCGTCTTGTTATCAAACGACAGTGATATCATTCGTCAGCTGCTTTATATAGCCCTGTATCCGCCTCCATCCTCATCGAAGAATCGTGTTGAGGAGCAAGAGCAGGCACCCCTCTCACCCATCAAACAGTCGCCTTCGAAACAAAAGCAGTTCCTAACACAAACCTCACACACACCAAGTCTCACTGCTTCGGAAGCTGCTCAACGACTTTTATTATCTTTCATCTCTACAAATTCTCCGGAGATTATATTTAGAGGCCTGCCTAGGTACATCGTCGTGAATACGGATGGCAGTTGCCCGCAGCCAGGTGGGAATGACGACTTTGACGAAGACTCTGATATAGCCAAAGATTCATTGTGTATCAAGGAGAGCAAGTGTTGCTGGGCTATCATCAGAGAGGGTTTCATACAGCACAAAAATCTCACGCTTACGTCCCAGGAGGGGAGGAAGAAACGAGGGAGAGGTGCTGTCATTGTTAGAGACAACGACTCTGACAACGGAAGCCTTTCACCTCCACTCTCTGTAGCAGAGCATGCATGGCCAGTGTTGCATTGGCTCCTATCTCTATTTGAGAAAGATGAGTGCAATACCGAGATTAAGTCGGGCGGTATGTCAAGTTTTAAATGCCAAAAATTGTGCTTAATTGCTGTTGCAGTGAAGTATTCGCCACTTCTTCTGTCTCAGATCCCTTTTCCCAGGAGTGGATTTGGTCCCAGAAGAGATGTCGATGCACCCCTTGACGTTGTTTTTTGCTGTCTTTCCCAAGACAGTAGTTGGCGTCGGGCGATGGGTACTCGCCTCTTCACACTGGTGATGCCGTTATTCTGGACTGTGATGTGTTCTAACACAGGGACCTGACAGCTTATTCACCTCACCCATGTATCTGATTTCGATACTCAAATGTTCATTTCTGTGGTTACTGCACGCCTGTACTCTGCCTCTCCTGAAGCTGTTATAGACCTGACGACTGGTCTGCCGAAGACTACCTCATTACTCACTTTTCAAGTTGCATTAAGTCACAAGTACTTGTCGGGTTTTTCTGCAGGCCCCGGGATCGTTAGTAATCGACCTAAACCCCAGGCCCGTGCTAGACGCGGTTCATGTGTTAATACTGCACCCACCTCGCCCGGCAAGGGGAACGGGGTCGCCTTGTCCGCCACCAGACATACTGTAGCCTCCTGCAAGGAGATCCTGGAACTGGTCGAATCTCAGAAGCTTACCTCGCTCTCCGCCTTCACTATGAAATATACACTTCTTGCTTCATATGCTCTTCTTCAATCGCAAGCGACCCCTCGCCAGAAAGATCCAAGCTGGAAGAACGTGCAAGCAGGTGGTGGGCTAAAGCGCCTCATTGGTACTGCTTTCCCTGACAAGGGAGAGGGCTCGGAGTACAAAATTTCTCTTTTGCTCGTATGTGGACTCTGGGGCGCGACTTGAACACGGGCCTACTCTACCTATTCGGAGTTCAGAATACCGGTGCAACTTTTGCCATAGGAATAACTTGATTCTATGGTATAGCACATGAGATGTTTCAAACGGAAGGTGTGGTCCGCACTCCTAGAGGACCGATGGAATATGATGAGAACAGAGGCATCGACTTCCATCATAGTCTCACCATTATTTTTTTTTCGTTCTTGGAGCAGTTGAACTAGTGCAAAATTTGTCGAACGAGCCCTACAAAACCATAAACACTGTCACAGTATTCCTATTATCAGGATAGATATTGATCTCGCTGCATGCGACTCTTCTAATCGGCGCTGTACGAAGGTGGGAATTATGTGGATCCTGTACAAATCACTGGAGGCATGTCTTACTCCTTACCACTTGCCTGGGCCCATGCCCGGATTTGGTGTCGACCTCGGTGTCTGTCTCTCTGCTTACACCTGCATGGATGAGCCCGCTGTATACGAACGAGAGACAAGTCTATGGGAACTGGAAGCACAATCCCTCCCCGTCCCCGTCTGGTTATAAACTCATCCATGTGAAATGCCTGTACCCCTTTCTGGGTTTAAAATACAACTGACGTGATCGTCAGCAAATGTATGACTACTTCCCTTCTTGAGCAGATAGCCGTACCCCAAAGCGCGGAACGGTGTCGAGTTGATCACGATGTTGACTGGTACAGAAACAATGATCGAGATCCATCGAATTACGTTTAGCCCCTCAAACCCCCATGCATCATGTACGTTGACATCTGTGCCAATGAACAATATAAACCGTATAAACCGCATAGGAAATGCCATGAATTCAAGCGGGATGCTCACCATTGTATGAGCTAGAAGGTTTTTGTCACTTTGGTGTTCTGCAGTTGTGGAACATCCTGCGTCAACTGGAGCATTGGACACTCCACTTCATATCCTTTTGCAAGAAGTGTTTGTATTTCAAGCCAGTGAGCTCTCGTGATTTCTGCTGGAAAAAGGTAGGCGATTATTTTTCCAGGAATATTCACTACCTTCCACAGACTGCAGAGGAAAGCATGAAAGCTATTGGTGGGTCATCTTGTGCAACAACTACTCCTAATGGGGTCGGCTGTCATATCAACCACAGAGCCATATGCCAAGATCACGATAATTCATTTTATTGAAGAGTTCTCAAGTTCCCCGTGGCGATAAAGACCTTGAACTAAACGAGGACTTTAGCGTGACCTTAGAGCCGTAAGGGAAACAGAGGAGCTAGCCAGATTGATCATGGGCATACTCAGGAAGGTCAATTGGGCGACACTACAACTCAAAGATCCTGATTATTCTCTTTTGGTGCCTAGCTTATGGAAGCGAGCACATTTGTATTCGCGTGGTGCGAACTGTCGAAAGGGGGCAGTGTTAGAGTTGATAATGGTGTTAATACCACGCTTTGACTAATATGGCCAAGATGTTCGTTGATAATCCGCAAACAATTTACATTCCTTCAGTGGAAGTGGTTCATTGTACGTTGATGAACTCTAAGTTGTGAGATAGGACCCATAAGCCCATAATTAGTAGTAGTGAATATGGTATATTAACAGGTGCAAAGCCTCCGAGGCTGACTTCCGCAAACACCATGTCTCATAGATTACTTCACCTGGACAGTTTCATCAATGTATTATCAATGGACAGGAATGTAAACTACGACCTGTTCTGTATCGTTCTCGAGGGAGTAGGTCGACAGGTATTAGGCTGACTTTGCAGCCGAAGCACCGAGATCCGATTTACCTCTTATTTGGCTAGGAGCGACGAGCTGCAGCCAAGTTTCGGTTCGCAAAAGTTAACTCTGCGGAACGGCTGGTCTCTGCACAACTCTTCTATTGTAAGGTTGAGTATGATGGTATTCTAGTAGTGAAATAGAGAACGATATCTACATATTGTCGATGATCCACCTCGACTGGACTGGTATGGGCTAAACTCCCATTTAGGGCATTGCGAATCGAAAGGTCACTCGAGGCCAAGAGCAAAGTTCCAACCCAAACGATCAGCTCAGGGTAGAGCAGCAGTGAAACGATAGCATACATAGGGCGGTCGATAGTTCTTAGTATATCCTAATCAATGCCGATATTCGCTGAACTCTCTTGACAGGGCAAAGTATTTCTCAAGGTTTCCCTGAAGCAGAGGAACTCGCCGCGGCAAATGAAATGACAGTTACCCCTGTTGTTATAATCTAAGCCTATATGGGGACTGTCAGAGCTCCGTTCGGCCGTGACCACAAACGGGATTCGTGGTCCAAGTCCGACTAGGGCGGGCTTCACCATCTGGGATAATGAGTGAATGTATTAGATCCCAGAGTTCATCAGTTCGGCGTAGCCGCTGTGATATCTCCTTGAAGGGAATAAATGGGCCATCTGACAAATGGCATCGCTTCCGCTGATGCTGCGTGAGCTCTTCCCACTTTCAATTATACAAGTACCGCTTTCCAATCCAAAAGCACTTACTCCGCGCCACGACGGGATGAGATCTTAGTCGTGGCACGGATGGTGGTGGTGGTGGTGGTGATGGTGTATCGCAAGTGCCACGCGCGTCATGATCTCCAGCAGTGGGGAAACGGCACTGATTCTACACCCTCGACTTTGCACGTCGTGGTCCACCCGCCCTCATCTGATGAGATCCAGTTCAAGATCACAGAATCAAGATTACAGAAGGGCAGGGCAATGATGTGAGTATTATAAGTGATCACGGTACACACAGTCTCAGGGACCGATGTCATGGAACGTTCACCCATAATGTGCCTTAACTGGCCACTTTCCCCATGTAGGGAGAGGGGGTTGACATGTCAAGAGAGCGGAACACGTCATGCGTATAAACCCACATAGAGCGCGAAGATACGGGAATGCAACAAGAGTCTCAGAGGGCTCTTCTCAAAAAGCCGGAGGAAAACATTTCATGAGATGGGTCAGCAGGCTGTAAAGCACCACCATCACTTCGTATACTGTCTGACAAGGGGACACCTTACCGACTTGGAGGGGTTTCATGTACCTGATTGGTGACGATAACATCCCTGATGCTCCCAAGGGATGACAAAAAGGTGTTATTGGGAGTATCAGATACCAATGGGAGTCCCGCCTAAGTTTGGTTAGAAGATGCAAGATACTTATGGGATCGCCTGCTGTTACAGCCCGCTGCCAAACCGGTTCAAGTCACTGTCAGTTACACAACCTTCGTTATCAGGTACAGATGCTCCCAATCAGGCAACCTCACCTAATCTTACGGTCGGGCAGCCTACAGAGTTATGCCAGTCTGGCGTCTATAGAAGTTGGCCGAATATGCCGTCTAGATGGTTTGATTGTGTACGCCTGGGCGGTTCCGGAAACGCATATGAACCCCCAGGTGGTGCTCAGGAGTGCTGGTTGTCCCCTCTGATCCAGATATGTCTGACCGGCGTGGATATGCCTATGTTCCCGGGTCCGAACCTAGTCGAGGCAGTCAGTGGTCGGGGAGCTCTCCACAGTCTTCTCGCTACCCATCACAGACTAACACCAGTCCCGGCTCTTATCCGCATCCATATGCAACGACGAGTACTCAGAACGTGGCACCTGTACAGCCAGGTCCCCCCGTTTCATACCAAATGAGTCATCCGCCCAACGAGCCACTATCAGGGCACCATGCCGGAGGTTATCCTTCTCAAGCACCGAACCATTACACCACACCTACCAATACTTATCTTCCCCGACAACCCTATCCATCTCCACCGGACCACCGTGCCCAACATGACAATAACACGGCACAATACTCCCCGCAAACACATATGTACTCATCCCCACATTCTATCCCATCTTATCCTCCTACCTCGCATTTTGGCACAGGAACACAATATCCAGCGTCTCCTGCTCGCCCGTACTCATGCGATCTCTGTGCACTGTCCTTCAATCGTCAACATGATTTGAAACGACACAGAGAGACACATTCAGGAGAGAAGCCATTCTCCTGCAACGGAGGTTGTGGGAAAACGTTTACCCGCAAGGACGCTCTGAAACGACATCAGGTATTTGATGACTGCACACTTCACCACGGATGAACTTACCATTCGTCAGCTCGTCAAGCATTGTGGACACGATGACGGTGCATGACCTATTAGCGCTTCTCTTGGGAGAAAGAGAAACTTAGTGTGAGCATCCCCAGGTCTGTAGCACTGGCACAAAGGATGACCTGTGTATCCAGATTACTGTTCTGGACACGATATGATATTCATGCTGTGGCACGGCCTAGTAATGTTGTACTGCCCGTCGACGCTATCTTCCAATATACATGCGCTGTTTTTGGATAGATGCTGTAGCCCGTGAGTAGCATTACTGTGGAGATCCAACGCGCTCAGATGCTGCGGATGGATGGCTGCCGCAGAAATGTAAAATAGTTCACCAGTACTTTACAATGACTTGTCTGGGTTCTCGATCGACTTCTCTAGTATCCAAGCGTCGCGAGGGGTGATCCTTTTGTAGTAGTTCTCGTGAATATCAACTTCCTTGAAGCCGTGACGCTCATAAAACCGCTTTGCATCCTCATTCGACACCTGTACATGAAGGTATATGCGTGTGATCTTTGGCTTGGTATGAGAGGATGCTGCCTCGATGATCCGTTGGATGGCCTGAGATCCGATCTGTCGGGAGCGATAAGGCTGCAGACGATATCAGTTGTGCAGGGCAACGAAAGTTAGAACGGCCTACTTACAGCCAGGATACCCATGGTCATCAGATACAAGTCTCTGTTTTCAAGCCGACAGCAGATATTTCCGACGGGGATGTCATTGTAATAGACTTTTCACAAGTAAGAGACCGATCTACAGAAATGTGTGACAGACAGACCAAGCTGGCAAAAGCGTTCATACTCGGGTCGCAGGATGTCCTGGTAATATTTTTCACTGTATTTGATGGGAAACAGGACAGAGTGCAGTTTCCGAACTGTCCCTATGTTCTGAGAGGTCAAAGACGCGAAGGAGACGCGTGTAGAAGATGTTGCAGCAGCCTGGTTTGCCATTACACTACAGGCGCCCAAAGGAACTGGATGAAAGGACGTGGGAACATTCCATGACAGCTTTGCGGCACAACGAGATGCACACACTTTTGTGACCGGACTGGCGAACGTTGGTGGAGCCAGGGGAAAGCTGTCAGCAGATGTCAGTTATGTCGATGTGGTCCACGATTTCATTGAAGGATGTCAGCCAGATCTGCGATAGTGCACTGTACGGTCACGACCATCCCAGTATGTCCTCATAGCGCCTCGTCTATTGTGATTTTGTCGATGTAGATTCCTCAACTGGCGACCGTCAACCGCGCTGGTCAATGCTTCTACTCGGCTTACGGTCTTCATACAATGAAGGTTGGGTTAGCAATCTCGTGATCCCTCCTTGGAGCTTTTTGTGTTGATTGCAAGAGCTTCCCCGCCATTCCATGAAGGTAAGGTTCATTTCATCGCGCGCATTCGGAATTCTCCTATCCTTCCTACAATGATTACGTTCTAGTGAGCTCAGTCCATCTTGGGAATCTGCGCGCTAAGCGGAGGTATCCAGATGCCGAAGAACAAACTCGTCTGGCGTGTTCAGGTCCCGAGTATCAATATTGTGACGTTTCCAGTGGCCAAGCGTTACTCCTGTCTTTCGCCGGAACAGGGGGCTCACGACTTCCTTTGGATGGCTTTTAGCACCCCTTCGAGACATGGTAGGAGATGCATCGCGTGTGCTATTGATAACAACCACTAATCTACAGTCATACAACACTCATCGAGATGCCTCAGTAATAGATCGGACAAAACAACAAGGATCCAGAGTGAAGTAAATGTGCAGGGATACATGGCAGGGTCAAGTCGATTAGCAAAACAGAGAGCAATGATTGCGTACAGTGGTGACATATACAAAGAGTCAGCGACGTTGAGTGGGTGAGGATGGTGCACGGGAACGACGTTTATGGGGAGAGCGATGTAGTTGATCGAGGTACACGTCGTCATAACTCCGGAATATGCACATTCCGTTCTCGTGGTCAGAGAGAGTTGCCCAGACGCAATGCCACACCTGGTCTTCACTGAACCTGAATGCGACCCCAGTGTGATTCTGGTCCCAGCGGTGCTCTCTCTGCTTGGCCTCAAAAGCCTTGTCCGTCAATGTGACAAGCGCACAGTGGTCTATGGTCCGATCAAGTTTGGCTTGTCCGTCTGCTGCGTCGAGCAATGACTCTAGGATGGGATCCATCTCGAGCGCTTTGGGTACACCACTATAGTGTATAGGCATCGATATGCGTGGCTCTGCAGTGACTCTGGGGACATACCGGTGCACAGGGTCATAGCCGTCGACTAAGATTTGGTAGGATGTGTCGTCCGCAAAGTGGAGTTGCATGCATGGGTGCTTCTGCGAGCGACTGATCCTGGTCAAAACCTTTCCGACGAGGACACAAGGATCAATTCCAATGCGATCTAACCGAAGGGGAACAGGTCGACACATCTTGGCTGGGGTCATCGCAGACAAAAAAACCGCTGACAGTGACGAGATTCGAACTCGCGAGGGAAACCCATCACGGGTTGGGTGCAGGACCTAAACGTGACGCCGTAACCACTTGGCTACACTGCCGTGCTGGCTTGCCTCCTACTAGTACATGCTCATCGTCAACGGAGAACCGGTGTCGGACTAGAAACAACTTTCAAGCCTCGAGCTCAGCCCAGTCGCAATGCACCAGCCGCATTCTCGTCCCCTTGGTCCAAGGACCATCCGCTCTCAGTCCCCTCTACCCGAAATTCGCCCTTTGCAGATTCGCAAGCCATCCGTAGATCAGTCGGCGCTGCGGCCCCCATCGCCTGCATTGCAGCTTTCCTCATCGCCCACCCCCTCGCGCCCACTTATTGCCGGGGCTTCCTCGACCCCAAGACAGAATGGATTGCGCCCAAAGCTTCAGCTCCCTTTATCAGGTAGCGTCGGCAGCATCAGTAGTTACTACCCGGGTCCCGCCTTCATCCCCCCCGGCTTAGATGGTGAAAATCCAGGCGGTGCCACGGTTCGTCCGTCAGATATCCAGCTGCAAACCCCTCGTCCTCCAGAACAGAACGATAACAGCATCGAGCAGCTGGTTTCAGTGTTCGCAAATGCATCTGTCGACTCTTACACTTCAGCAGAGGAATCATCGACTTACGGATCTACCAAATGGTCCGATAGTGTTCTGGAAGAGATATCCAGGCTAGGAGAAGGGCAAGGAGGCGCAGTTCACAAAGTAAAAGACAAACGGAACGGTATTATCTTGGCCCGAAAGACGATCACCACACGCGAAGCACCTTTAAAACAGCTCGAACGTGAGCTCCAGATCTCCTCTACATCCAAGCATATCAACATCATCCAGTTCTATGGAGCCTACATGTCACCCTCCTCCAGCGAAGTCAAGGTCATGATGGAATTCTGTGCCGGTGGCAGCCTCGAAGCTGTTAGCAAGCGCATCAAAGAGCGCGGCGGGCGTATCAGTGAAAGAGTCACTGGCCGTATAGCGGAAGGGGTGATTCTCTATCGACACTTCAGCATTGATTTCTTTTTCATGCTCTACCTAGGTTCTTTCTGGGCTGGCATATCTCCACTCTCTCAAGACAATTCACAGAGACATCAAGCCCTCCAACATACTTCTGACCGGAGAGGGCGTTGTTCGCCTTATCGATTTTGGGGTTTCTGGCGAACTTGTCAAGTCCTTGGCTGGAACTTTTACCGGGACGAGCTTTTATATGGCTGTGAGTATCATTTGTGGGTTGACCAAGCTGCCTAATTAACAATGATCATAGCCCGAACGGATTAGTGGGAAGGAATATAGCATTCGTGCCGATGTGTGGTCGACTGGAATTACCCTTTTAGAACTCGTTCAGAACCGCTACCCGTTCCCGGATGATCTGACATCTATCGAGTTACTTGTCCACATCACACAAGGCGATGTAAGATCCCCATCTACACTCTATCCATCTACCGCTTATCTCTCGTTTCCCAGCCTCCACAGCTAATAGACGAGCCGGATGTTAAATGGAGTGACGAGATGAAGGACTTTATCAAGCAGACGTACGTGGTTTTTGCTGTGCCTTCTGCAATTCGTTCAAGTCTTTTATTAGGGTAATTGTGGATCACACGGTTCGTCCGACACCCAAGGAAATGTTGGCACACCCGTGGATTGTCAGCACGATGAGGAAGGAAGTTCCCATGGCTAAATGGATCAGTGAAGTTTGGGGATGGAATCGGAACCGGTCCAGTTCAAATGACATGTAAGTCCCATTATTTTTGTGTACCACAACCGCCCATTTGTCCTGATCCCCACAGTTCACGACCAAGTTCTAGTCGAGGTCCCCGCATTCCGACACCACCATAGATACCACTCACCTAGGTCGACCTTTCGAAGCTGAAAGATTCTGTTGTTATGTACCAAACGTCTCTTTGTACTCGCCTGCTTTTGTCTAGTTTGCCCCTCTTCACTTGTTCTCCTCACTACTACATCAATGCATGCACCTGCAATCCCACAATTCAAACTCGTACGACGTGGTGAACGCACCCTACATATACATAGAGGAAACCCGAGATAGGACCAAACTCAGGCTGTAGTTATGTAACTACCAAGATACTCACCGAGTGTGCCTGACATCTAGTGTCTGTTAGCCTTTGCAGGGGACACCCACCACTAACACAATCGATTGGTGAGCCTGTACTTATTTGATGGAGGGCCGAGATTGAGACCAATATAATGATCAAAAGTTTGAGCG
Source organism: Scleroderma citrinum (assembly GCA_029372045.1). NCBI lineage: Eukaryota > Fungi > Basidiomycota > Agaricomycetes > Boletales > Sclerodermataceae > Scleroderma > Scleroderma citrinum. The sequence goes on from JARFMN010000002.1 coordinate 1,900,683, forward strand.
CAAAGCCACAAAAAACTGCTTTTACAGCAACCTTGCAGAGGAAAGCACGTGCACGAGATGAAAGTCCCTCTGCTGGTTCAATGCAAACCATCTTCCCTACCCACATAAGCGATCCCGCGAACCTTTCAAGGAGCAGTGATCAAGCATAGAAGCGATCAACGACAGAAAAACCAAGTAACAACTGGCGATAACTCGTGATTCGCTTATATTTACGATACCATTGCTCCGAGATCGACATTGGCCAGAGAAGGAAAAATCTATGTCCCGCTTAGTGGCTCAGAATCATAGAGGTCTGTACTCAGCCTAACTAGTCGAACTGTTCGTGGACGCATTCTTCTCTGCTGACTGTCAGGCAACGCTGATCCTTCATCCAAACTCTCCAGATCATTATCAACTCGTGTCTCAAGTAAATAGTAATGTAACCATCGACCCTAACGAACTTCCCTGATGCTACTGATCGGATCACAGAACCACTCGAGATGTCAACTCATTGAATCAACAGTCGACCCATAGAAGGATCTCCCCCAACACTCATTGCAGATTCAGACTAGTTACGAGCTTTCTTGTCAACGAGAGTTGGTTCCTTGCACGGTTTTAGCCCAATGCAGGGTCACCTGCCGTGAGTGATACCGTCAGCATCTCCCTCGCCCACTACATTGTCACGATCCACCGGCTATCTGTCCAGGCCCTATGATAAGTCGGCCGTGAACCTGACCTCCGTATCCTGCACTCCGACTCGGTTGTTGGGTGATTCAAACGAGAACATCTACTTGAGTTACTGAAAGTGGACACATCGTGGTCAGTACAGTCAGCGCCATGCTTGTGGCGAATGACCAAGCTGGACCCTGACAAAAACATAACAACTGAGAGGTACATCGATCTAGTCACAGTAGTGACATACAGTCCACGATCATTGTTATGTTCAATGATGAAGTATATTGCATCTACAAAGCTAACAGAATGGCTGACCATTCTGACACTTCATTGAATTAGTATGCCATACATACCCTGAGTCAGCCGACTTGTCTCACCCGATCAGAGAGCTCACCAAAGTATTCAAAAGTGTTTGGCTGCTAGATCTAAAAAACAGTCAAGCGAAACGGCTGTTCAACAGCTCTTTGCAATTGATTGAGCCCTCCCATTGGCCTCTGAGCATTTACGCGATATCTTGCAGCATGTCAAACGACACTTGTCCTGTTTTGGCGGTTAAGTCCTAGGATATATCTCCGTTATGGCTGTCGGTTTTGCAGATTAGTACTTCGGAGACCTTTTTTGGGTGTTTTAAAGTGGATGGCAAGTACTACAATATCTGTATTAGCTTGGGATGCCTCCGACAACCCCTGTAGCCTCGAAGATCTACTGCACACCTTGAATGTTAACCATAAGGTCACCGCTTATCAAAGCGTCGCACTAAGACAGGTTCCACGTTGCAAGCCACACTTTCAAGGTTGCTGCTTAGCCTTGGACCCCAATCCGCATTACCGGTTGGGTTTGTGGCTAGCCATTGCTAAATAAGTGGTTGGTGGTATGTTCATCGTACGGGGAAATGAACTATTCCTTCGCGGACCGTGGCCCGCTGCGAGGTGGGTTGACAGTGTGGACAACTTGTAACTTGCAAAGTACGTGAATTTGACGTACTTCGACGAGAATGGAGAAAACATGGCATGAACCATTGGACGGCCCTGCATTGCTTGAGAAGCAACTTGAGCGGAAATTTTCAAGGTTCACGTACATGAAGGACGATATCACAGCACCCCCGAATTTAAGTTGTTCGGTACCTTCATTGTGTGTGTTTAAGCAAGTTTGAGCAAGCTCACATGTTTCTGTCTTCTGGGCATGATGTCAAAGCGCTAAAGCATCGCTCAACGTAAAAGCCATCGATTTCTGATTGCTTCCACTGCCAAAATGTCTTGAGTGCTTACATTCAAATACATTACTCTATCCTCTGATTGTTTATTAGTTAGTGGCCATGCTGCACAGCGGGCTTCTAATAAGTTTTCGACACGCGTCAGCGGGCGCATCTTGACTGACTTCCATGTGTCTGAACACGTGTCGAATGCGATCAACCTCATGGGCTGGGTCAAACTCATTACCTTGTTATTGTACGTGTAAAAGCAACGTACCAAGATGGATCAAACTTTGGTCAAAAGGCGACCTGCAGCCCATGAGCTGATGCGATATTCAGATTACTCACCCCACGTGGTGTGATTGGGGTATCTGACACAGGAATGGATCTCCCACACGAACTGACGGATGGCTACGAGAACACCGCGGGGAATGGAGATTAGGGTGGAGAGTGGAAGACACGGCGAGAAAGAAGACTGCATGTACGTGAATGGGCACGACTCGGCGTCGTGCGGGGACCTGGCTGTATGAGGTGTGAAGCCTTACATATGATGTTAAGGATCGAAACTAGTTGCAATCGTGCCATGGTGACTATTCTAATAGCGGCGTGCACAAATATACATTTCACATCACGGAAACATATGGCGTGCAACCGACAACTGGCCCCAACTATTATTCTATCCATCGATGCGGGCCGTATGGTCTTGCATTCACTCCAAGGACTTGCCTAAGGATCGACCACCAGTGCAATCGGACCGACTGATCTCTTAAAAGGATAAGCGCACCAATCAAATTAGTGGGCAGTTTATTCTTCGAAGAACAAACGCAGGAAAAGGTTTTTGGCCAGGGGAGCAGCCTGTATTTGGATAGAGATCGTCAAATTTACACTCCAAAATCGTGGAAAAGCAGTTTAGGGCAGACGTGTTATGTACAGATTACAAGTCTATCACACAACCTCCGAGCGCACTTGCCCTTTTTTTTTTTTTGGAAGAGACACCTGGCAAGATCACAGGATGGAGGTGTCCCCCCCGTAGGAGATTTCCTTGTCTCTCTCGTCGCCATTATCATATATTTTTTTTCTTTCTTTCGTTCCAGAGTATTTACGAGAAACACGATGGTCGCCTTTCAGAGGCATGTGTAGGAGTGAATCAATTTAAAATGCCCCATCTTGCCAAAATATTATGGCACTGAAAAATGTGCATCTCAACACGACCCTTAGATCTGAATTTAGTGATCCAGTCCTATTTCCGGGTCCGTGACAATGGGTGGACTTTCCGTGCATTTTCCACCTTCGACTTTCCCTGCTTTCTCCAGCAACTCTAGTGCTTATAAAACCATAATGAGGGATCAACAATCCGAAAGCCTCCCTCCCGTCACAAACCCCATGACTGATAGCATCACATAGTTAGTAGTTCACTTCTCTCTCTCTCATTTCAATCCCTTGACGTTCGTTTTTCCGCAGCTCGTCCACCCCTAATGCTTATATCCCGCCAACAAATTACTACGGTCAGACCCATCCTCCGGGCAACGTTCACGTTGTCGGAGCTACATCTCGCGCTGAACCTCAACAACGGAAACGCCCCAAGTATACCAGAAGTAAGACTGGGTGCATGACTTGTCGTGTCAAAAAAATCAAGGTGTGCACCTTGCTTTTCTGCAATCCAACCGACCCAAACGCCAGTGATCAGTGTGACGAGACGAAACCTATTTGCATGCGCTGCACACACGGACAGCGAGATGTAGGTAGCTGACATTCCCAGCGAAGCTTTCTCTGACCGACCTGGTAGTGTACATGGCCAGAGGGTGTGCCGACGCGAAAGAAACCGACTCCCAAGAGAGAGAGTATCGATGGAAGGCCGTCGACAGCAGAATCATCGGGCATCTCTGAGGCGTCCACTCCTCCCACGCGTGACAGCACCCCGCCTCGCCGACACCAAAGCGAATATACCCTTCCCCCTGTTGTTTCGCGCCGCCATAGGCAGGTTACTCCTCCGATATTTCTCTATAGTTGATTCAACGTGCGTCCAGCGAACCCTTCGTCCCATCAACAGGGCTTGACCCTGATGCAGCACGGCGTCAGCTGTAAGTTATCGCTGTTCTCGTAATTTCAACCCACACGACTCATGGTGTCCTAGTACGTCACATGGCTACCCACCTTTACACCATCCCAGCCAGCCTGGTCCCCTTTCCATGATACCCGAAATGTCGACATACCCATCAAGTCAACCCCGTTTCGACTCAATCTATGCAGGTCCTACCGCGGCGATGCATGCCCCTCCGCCGCGCATGGCAGGTCCATCCCATACCTCAGGCCACCCACTTCAGATGCGCCCTGCAACACAACATCACGTGCCGCAACATCACTGGACACAACCTCAGATGCTCCCTGGATTAAACCTGATGGAACCATTTGTAAGTCATCGCATTAGGCAAGTATATACTCGACCTTATTTTACCTGTAGTTTCACACGCCTCAGGAGAGGAGCCTGGTGGGGCATCCAGCTAATGATCACCACGGTAGATACCCATAATAATCAAGTTCTCTGTCTTTTCCTTAATTTCTTGTCATTATTGAGATATATCCTTGAGCATTACCGTGGCCACTTCTCCTGAGAACCTTGTTATTACCACTGATCAGTTATCTATTTTGAACAGGCTGCTAACATCTCTGGTGAGGTGTAGGTATGGCGCTTCCAAGGATCTTGGTCACTCTCCAATGCGACTCAAGGGGCTTGATGACATGTTTGAACTCCTTCCCAGAACCTCAATTGTCTCCCTTCTGAAGGTGTGCTGGCGCCACGCTGGCAATCTCCCTATCAGTGTTTGATCGATGTGGGTTCTATCGATCAACATAGCCTTCCAATGGTATCTCGGTGATAAAACCAGTGTACCTTCATTCTTGGTTGGTGGAGAAATATGGATCTGTGGAGTGTTTGGACAATTACCGAGGACCCTCAGCTTCGTTTTCACGTGGTTCTCATTGAAACCGAGCGTTGTATATGAACGCAAGGGTGGTCTGCTGGAGATCCTCACAGCATTAGGAACAGACTTCCTGGTTAGGAGTTACCAGTAGTGACCACCGAAGTAGGCATGTCACTAACCGGTCGGCAATGGTAAAATTATGAAACATCGACTCTTAATGATCTCACAGGTTCGGAAAGACCGAAATAATGATCCATATCCCGAACAAGACTTCGGTATCTTTTGCGCATCATACTAATTCTCAAGTATGTTTCCTGCTGATATCTTGCGGTGTTCGATAATTACCCTAAGCTCTTATGCTAATTATGCCTCTCCCCGATAATGGAAGTCGTCGAACCTACATAGAATTATTGTACAAACCACAGCAAATTTACAGGAAAGAGATTGCCGCACGTGACAATCTTCCGGCCGCACACAGGAAAACGTTGTGTATCAGAAGACTGCACAGGTTTGTTCCGACTCCTCCGAAGACCCTATATTGAAGGACCTCTGCTTCGTGATGTTCTAATTTTCTTTCAGTCGATCAATTGGCTCAATAGTGCTGCGACACGATTTTTGCCTTATGTCCCGAGGGTGTCTCCAGCAGATGACAATAGAGTCAGCCTTGCACTCTGATTACTCGCCTTGCATTTCCGGCATATTCCAATCTGGTAGACGCTTCTCATGCATTTGACTATGACCGTTCAATTGCATCAATCTTGCAGGTAAATCTGTACCAAAAGAAAAGAAAAACTTTTTTGTATACTCTGCCAGAGACCTTTATAGACCACAGTGTGCGATGGGCTTTGACTGACTTGATTGGTCTGAGATATGTACATGAACACTTAGTGCTTCGGGTATTGGGTTTCCACACTTCGCCAACTTGTCCTCATGTATTTTCACGTTCTTTGGGCAAGTCTAGAAACACCTGAATCAAATATCGTCCGCGCTGAACGGCGCTCGGTCATACAGATCTCGAAGTGGACGCACAGATAAGTTATAACGCACGTTGATGACCCTTAGCTGCCTCAAGAAATTGTCAAATTTAATGCAAAATACTTATGCATGCGTGCCATCGTAAAATGGTGTGGCTTCTGTGATTTGACGATATCGTGGTATACACCGATTCTATTCAATTCGCCCGTCCGGATTCCTGATCTGCGATTTCGTAGTTGTGACGTCAAACTTGGGTGCGGTGTAGGCATTTACCTCGTTCATGTTGTACACGTCCAACGCGACGTTTCCTGCTTGTAATACTAACGTTTGATGGTTAAATTAAACGAGAATTTTATACGGTCTTCGGTGAACAGTTGAATAGTTGATGAAGGAGGTGTTGAACCTGAACCTTCGTTGTCAAGGTTTGCCCCTGTCGGCTCTCCGCACCTGAAAATTTTAATCACAGGAAAACCCGGTGCTTGCGTGATGATAACGTATATTCAGGGAGGCAGGCAACTTCACCAATAGTGTGGGGGCGGCGACTAACGGCCGAGTTTAGTTGGTTTGTTGGTGGTGTATCCTCCGGCATCCATGCTGATGCCTTCATGTCAAACGGGTTCAATCCGCGCCTCATGAAGCTGGCATCATGTCCCCTCGTGTGGACGTCCTGGAAATACATCTGTGTCCTCGAGTTGTGCTAAGCCAATTGAAGTGGTCGGGTAGATACTTACCCTGACTCATGTCCAGGCCTGCACCTGGTGGCCGTCGTTGATGTGAGCTAATAGACTCGGCACCGCATTTTGGGAATACAATGTGTATAATAGCAAGGACGAGCCTTTGGTATGTGCGTTAACCTATACCCAATGGATCTGCACCCAATGCTATTGAGTACTGGAAAACTGAAAGATAACATGGACTTAGATTATAATAATGTTCATGGTTTATAACATCATATCCGGGAGTAATGCAGGGAAAGGTTGTGTGACGTTGTTGGCTCCTGTTGCGTACCACGTAACAATTTGGTGAGAGCGCGCCACCACGTAAGCAGAAGCAGGAGCACCCAATAACAGGTGTCCACTAATCAGACTTCTGGTGTAAACAACCAATGTTAGGACAGGGTGTCACACACATCATACTTATCACAGATGGAAGGCTTAGCATTCTGGTATGACATCTCTGTGATGCAAAGGGGTCTGATAGGCACAGCTTGTAACATTTTATTTTGATGGATATGTCAAAAGCCACTTTATGTGAGGGTACCGAAATCTGGTAGACTTACTGCGACCCGCTTTCGGAGCCAAAACAATTATGCACGGCGACATCGTACAAAGAGGGAAGTCAATGCGAGCGTATGGCAACGCTGAAGACGGCGTTCTTGAGGTTTGTGTTCACAGTCAGCTCAGAAAAGGCAACACTAAGCCATATGGTGACAGTTTATGTAAGTCATCGTTTTTGGTACAGTCAGCGCTGATTAGATAAGGGCTCACGACCGAACCTTGCCAAACTTCGCTTTGTACGATGGGTAGGTATTGTCTCTTGTGGACACCGAGGTGATTTCTCTAAATTCTGTTTGCAAGCTTCAGCCGAGGAAGTAAATCTCTCCCCCCCTCATGCTCCGCACGAGAGAGCCGTTGAGGCTTTCAACCATGTTCTTGATACAATCAAGCACGAAGTGAAAAAATCGCGTTATGACTGGAACAAGCACGAGCCCAGGATGTGGGACAGGGCTGGAGGCTTATCTGACCATGATCTCGTGAATTTCAGAGTCGAGGAAGACCTTGTCGAGATTAGAACGGGCACCGTTAGCTACGGCACCCTAATCTTTGGAAAGATCAGGATTCCGGCTGTGAATGATGATTTGGGCGAAGGTTTCATCCACGTCAGGTGCGTAGATTATGCCGCAGTTTCTGTAAATCCTGATTCATTACGTTCATATGTCTTTTACCATTTTTTCATATCTATGAACAGGATTCATGATCCGCCGAACAAGGTATTACAAGGCTATCGATGATTGATTCTACGCACTCACCCTTTCCAGGGTGAAGAGGATGTGATGTTCCATTCCATTTTCACTAAGGAGGGCGAAAGGGACGCAGACGGACATCCGCACCTCTGGCGCGCTATTCAAACCAGGGACGAACCTCTGGAATTTTTTAACGAGTGAATATTCGGACAAGGGAGGGAATCCTTTCCTAGTTGATCAAACATATTTTCTTCTTCTTTTCTTCTTCGCCTACTGGTAAGGACCTTGACATGAGGGAATGTGGCCTTGCAATATTTTATTTCGATATCCTATGTGAAGTGCACCTACGGATATGCACGTATCTCGCTTGATTTTCTGCTTGGTAGTGTTGTACGTTAATACCATCGAGATGTTCCTGTTTGTAGTGGAGTTTAGCCATATGTTCTTGATTGAAAGCAGAACTACGACGGTTTCAGATATTGAGGACAAGTATTACTCCTTTGAATAGCTGTATTAGACAGCCTTCCTCCCGGGGCTGGAGTACAATACGTTCGGAAAGGCAATGATCGCCAACTCTATTGGGGGTATGAAGACTGGTCGTACATTTACACAGAAAGAAACATGATCGTCCATAACCGCTCAAACGCGCCGCTCCTACCTCTGCTCGACACACACACATAGGCACATACAATAGAAGCAAGAAAAGATCAACAAGTGTACAGATAAAAGATCACATGTACAAAGAGGGAGAAACGGAGAACGATGGAGTAAGGCATTCAGCAAATATGGGTGCCATATTCGGAAAGTGACCTTGGTTTTCAATGGAAGGTGCTAAGGAGACGTCTCGAGAAGTCGAGTATGATGGACCTTCCAATGTCAGCGCCTTGTCGTTCTGCGTACCCACAAAAGGCGCGAACTGGCTGGGCGGTGGCGTCGGGACGTCCATAAAACTCGAAACCTGTATGGTGCGATCTCCAAGGGACGATTCTGTGAGCGTAGGAGAGAAACTAAGGTCGGGAGTGGGTGGACTGGTCGTGCAAGTCGACGGTGCCGGTGAGCCTTCGCTTGTTTCATATCGTGCCGCACATTGGATTGTCGCAGCGGAGGGCACCACCGGAGGTTCGTCTTGACAGGAGCCAACAATGGGATACGTAGCACACCTCTTGAGTTGCAAGGCCAGCCCCGGGTAGGATGCCACAGCGGCCATGGCAGAAAAGGTTTGCAAATGTGGCTGAATGGGCTTGCTGGTAGTTATGTCATTTTCACTTATAGACTTGACGAGGGAGCACCTAGAGCCGGACTGCGCTGCAGGCAATTTTCCGACCCATAGACGCCACTCAAGAGCTTCACCAAGTGCCCGTTCGCAGCGACCAATTTCACGAGGTGGAAGCCCCGATAACTTGGCCCACGCCCGATTAGAGTAGCACTTGTCTTGCATAAACTTAGATGCGAGGATGAGTGAAGCTAAGAATGTTCGACGAGGACATAGAAGGGGTGAAGGGAGGGGCGGGAGGGGAGGTAAGGGTGTGCTTATATTAAGCCTCTGTACCGATACGTTGTCCTTGTCCAGCCGTAGCTCTGAGAAGAAATCGATCGCTTCGTGCTCAGTATGGTCGATACGAACCGTTGCAAGAAGACCATCAGACAAGGTCGTGTTGTCTGAAGACGATTCGAGCCCATCAACCATAGTATAAATAGCGCCATCTTCATGCTGAGTCTGTGCAGGGGTTCTCAGGCCTTCCTTGTCTCGACGTAAGAGCTCCGGAATCTTCGCACGGATGGCTTCTACATAGCATAGCGCAGTTTGAAGGACGCTTCCGGAGGTCCGCGACCGGCGTAACACCTCTTGGACAAAGCCCCTCATGGATGTAAGTTCACATCTTGACGGTCGTATTGTCGGGGCTTGTGAGTAAACGACGAGCTGCGAGTATGATGATGGTGGCGAGGGAAGAGGAGAAGGGTATGACAGGGGCGAGGGAAGTGCGTATAACCTAGGATCAGACGATAAGGTTTGTATTGACTGCATTGTGGGGACAGCCGGACGACATGACGTCAGGAAAACGGAGGGAATATCCTGGGAATGCCATATTTCGCATAGAGACTTGACGGTTTGATCTTGTAGGGGAAAAGTCTGCAACTGCTTCGATTAATAGAAGGCCGGGGCTCACCAACGAGATTTGATGCATATCTTGATTTCTGTGCTTCGCGGAGTTGGCACTCCCGGGAAAGAGGATGGGCATGTCGTGAATGTTCCCCATATGAATGGAGTGGAGAGGAATTAGAACTGACAGATGAGGCGGGGGTGGGGAGATAGGGGGAGGTGCGAGATTGAGACGAGATACTGGTGTTGTAAGGTTGCCAGCGAACGCGAGTATGAGAGGATGAATTTGGGGTGCCCCTATGGGCAAAGATGTGTGTTGGACGGACCATATGCAGCAAGTAGCAGAGTAGAGCAAGGAGAGGCGCGCAGAGTAGAAAAAAATATTCACCTAGACGAGTGGCATACAAGCGATGGATGCGATCATGATACTTTCAAAGGGGAAGAAAACAGAGACAAGCGAGGTAATAACGGCCGAATGGTGGTTTGGAGCAGCGGTAGAACGAGGTGCGACTAAGAGCCGATACATCGTGTCGGCGAGAGTAGGTGAAGGGCGTCCAAAGTCTCGGCGACTCTAGACTATCCTTTTGAAATCACACACGAAAAAAAAGACGCAGGCGAGGAGAGAAAGGTGAGCTGGGGGGTAATAAAGGGTGCGCTGAGGCGATACTGGAACGACTGTCTTTGACTTGGATGTGTTTGACTCGGGCGTTCTAATACGATGGAGTCACAGTAGCACCAAACACCCCCCCTGGAGGGGTCTTACTGGTCGATACACGTCACATTCCGACGCCCGCCTCCGTGGACCTGTGGCGTCTGAGTCATTCCATTGGACGATTCCCACTTCGGCACTTGTGTAGGATCTTATCCGCACGGCCTTTTGTCACAAACTGTTCCGGGGCTATGCCGCGTGTCCATGTCGACTCCTTTGATACCCACGAACCTTCCATCCTGCACCGGGAATCACAGGTACTTCCTCTGGATGTTTTGTTAACCATTAGTGCTACTACACGTACCGTCCTTGGTCCAACTCCGCCATATTTGTCTTGGTAGTTTGCAGATGTGGATAGTCTACTCCAATAGCATAATACCTGTCATCAGGCGTCTGTCTCCTTCCAAGTATGCATTCTTGCTGTTCTCCAGCCTGCCAGAGATCTAGATGTTCTCGTCTTTGTACGTACCTTGACTCACTTGACCTGTCTCTTTTTCCCATCACCCACCTCCAACGTTGTTTGGAGCACCTCTCATCATTATATCATCAATCTACGCTCTAGTCCCACGATCGTCTTGATACTAGCAATATTTGGAGAGTCGAAAGTCACGTTCATCCGAATATGGGTGAAACACTCCATGATGTGCGGTCGTTACACGCGTACACTCCCAGCACTGCATCCCACGACGTCGTCTACGAAGCTATAGGCTGGTGTGTCATCGTCATCTTCGATGTCGAGACGCAACCGCTTTGAACTTCTACGTAGTAATCGAGTCCACGGGACCAGTACTTTCGACTTCTAGAATTTCGGGCTGCTTCAATCACCCTTTCTCGCTGAGTCTCATCTGTTCAATTCTTCGATCTGTTCTATACTTCACATCAAAGGTTATACGGATGATAACTTACATTGGTGCCCTGCAATCTATGTAAACTCGAGGCTCCATGAGAGTGTGAGAAATTTTTTATCTAGAATTTCAGGTCCCAAACTCCTTAGTAAGCGTGACAAGTAAAAAATGTTCAAAATAATTGCTATATATTTAATGGTCTACCGTCTGCAGCAAAAAAACGCAGTTTATTGGATTAGTTTAGGACCCATCAGCCCTACGTACTGTAGGGCGTGGTGGCTGGCCAAGAGACAAGGCCTCCCAACGTGCCCGTCCTTTATCTGGGTGGGCCGTTCATTGACTCTCGCGTACAATGGCGAAAGTTGACGACTCGTCTCAGTACCATCGCAAGGGAGACAGGTGCAATGGCAGCCAGCCAATCTTGGCGGAATGAAGTGGCAGAGAGTGATGTGAAAGGCCTCTCCTCTTTGTCGTATTAGCCCCCGTTTAAGTTCAGCGGTCTTCTTAAACGATCTAGCGTAGAGGTCTGTTTAGGGAGACTACGATAGTTCATCTTATTCTGGTTTCTCGGATCACCTATCGATCATTTGGGTGCCGCTGATTCTGGTAATTTTTACCTAATTGCTCATATCCTCACCAAGCCTTGCACGAAAACCTGTCACCAAACCTGAAACTCAGAGATCGTCATGGGTGACTTCTCTTCTGCATCATCACAGGTCCCGTCACCGGTCTCCACTACGCCTACTTCTCTGTCATCCCCCGAGATCCATTCATTGAGTATTAAAGATGTCTCCGATGAGGATCGTGAACGGGCAGCGAAGGTCAAAGCCAAGGCTAATGCAGCGTTCATAAGTATGACATCAACGCGCCAATACTAAGACGGGCTATGGTCGTACTGATCAGCGGTGCAGGTCACAACTTTACCGAAGCAGTCAAGTTATATTCCGAGGCGATCGAAGTGAACCCAACGGATGCAACATTCTGGTGTAACCGTGCCGCCGCGAGAACCAAGTTAGAGGAGTACGGTTTTGCACTTGCAGATGCTTGTATGTCGTGTTTGCACTATGGTGTGTGTGAGCTAATCCACGGGCACGATGTTTCTCTAGCGAAGGCAATCGAGATTGATCCAAAATACACGAAGGCGTACTACAGGTGCGTGTGTTTAGATGGCGAGGAATGTCATGTTTTTTCTGAGGGGTGCACCGCTAGGCGCGCGACGTGTTACCTCCAGATTGCGAAACCTCAGATTGCCATCGCAGATTTTAAGAAAGTGCTGGCATTTGAACCAAAAAATGAGACTGTACGAACACAATTGACCGCGACGCAGAAACTTGTGAGAAAGATCGAGTTTGAGAAGGTGAACAGACCCGTTTTGAGGGCTCTGCCCTTTGTTGACCTTGACCCTATCCCAGGCGATCGAGATGGAAGAGGAGAAAAATGCAGTAGACCGCTGTCTAGAGATTATTGCGGAGGGTTTGTTTGTTGCTTTCTGGTCAATAGTCATCTGATCATTGAGGAGTTTTCAGGCAGCTGCGAGGCAGAAAGTGACTATACCGGTCCCGTGTTACATCAGACAGAAGACGGGAAATACACTATTACACACGCGTTCATTATAAAGATGATCGACTGGTTCAAACAGGGCAGGAAGCTTCCCCGGAGATATGCATGGGAGATCGTCCTTGGAGCGCATGCGCAGCTCGCCAAGGAGGAGAGTCTCGTGCAAGTCCACCTTGATGAAGGGGAGACCTGCGATGTCATAGGCGATGTTCATGGTATTTCCAACTCTTTGAGGCTGCTAGTAGACAAACCTGGCCTTACTCTGTCTCTCATAGGCCAGTTCTATGATCTCCTGCACTTGTATTCCCTTACAGGTACCCCTAAGGCTGATCACTATCTCTTAATGAATGGGGACCTTGTCGACAGAGGCTCCTGGTCTATGGAGGTCATCTTGACTGTTTTTGCTTACAAATGTGAGTGCAAGTTTGCGAACGCGGCTAGTTCCACTGTTTGAAGGGTATCAGGGTTATACCCCAATCGAATGTTCATTAACAGGGGAAATCACGAAGCAAAGGAGATGAATCGAACATATGGGTTCGAGGGCGAAGCTAAGCACAAGCATGGAGAACAGTCGTACAAGGTGACAAGGCTTAGGCTTCGGTCGTTTGAGTAGACACTCATGTTTTGTTACAGCTGTTCGCACATGTTTTCACGACCAGTAAGCACTTTGCCCATGAACATCCTTCAGGAGATTATTTGATCATAACACTTCCCAGTACCATTAGCAACATTGGTTAGCGCAACGAAGAAGTCCACCAACGTTAGTTCAAAAACAATCCTGTCACCGGATGGACTTAAACAATACTTCATCGTTCACGGTGGCTTGTTCAGCAAGGATGGTGTCACCCTGGATGATATTCGCAAGATTCCCCGGATAGGACGACAACCAGGGCAGGAGGGATTAATGTGTATGAACACCTGCAATGATTACTATCTCACTACTGACTATTTCTCTCCATTACAGGCGAGGTATTTGCCCAGCAACATTCGTCAATGTTTTAGCCACCTAAATTATCCACAGCTTCTTTGGACCGATCCACAAGAAGCGCCAGGGCGTGGTCCAAGTAAACGAGTAGGCTTCACCTTGCGTAGCTTCACAACATTACTCAGTCGTTGGTCGTAGGGCGTGGGCCTTTCTTTTGGGCCAGATGTCACCAAAAAATGGTGTACTTTGAACAGCATAACTGGTGTCATCAGGAGCCATGAAGTGAGACCAGGTCCGTAGAGCTCGAACACACTCATTCCAATGTTCACCTGCGCTTCCATTCCCAGATGGCTATGCTGTCGAACATGACGGTCTCTGCACAACGGTAGTTTCAATTTTCAGGAAAAAGTTTCCATTAAACTCACGCCTGCTTAGGTCTTCTCTGCACCAAATTACGTTGATCAAGTGGGCAACAAGGGGGCATATGTGCGTGACTTTCTTGACCGCAACGAACGCCACTGAGATTTGCCCACAACAGATCCGAATAGATGCATCGGGGGACTTGAGATATTATCAATTCGAGGCGCAGCCCCACCCACCACTAAAGCCTATGGCGTATGCGACTGGGGGCCTGGCGAACTTGATGATGATGTAGACATGCACAGATCTACATAGTGCCAGTACTTACATAACATCGTAGTAGCGTCGTGGAAACTTTTCGCTTAGCGGTTTAAAACGTTTACTCCTGAGACCCATCGACAACATCCAACCCTTGTCATGGACAAAACGAAATCCAAGTTGGCTGCATTCTTTGACAATGACGACGAAGAACCTTCCTTTCCAGTGCGCGGCGAATAGGACCTATTTCTTCTGTCGAATATACTCACCATTTTGTCTTCATAAACCAGCAAAAAGCGATGGACGAGGCAAAGATATCCCAGTATGCACAGGGTACAGTGCGCAAATCCCGTAGGGAGAAAGAGAAAGAAGCTGCCGAAGCGAAGAAGAAAGAAGAAGAAGAAAGCGCAGCGAGGGCATATGCAGAATTCCTTGACGCATTCGATGGCGAGGACGTTTCCAAACGAAAGAGCAGCACAGGTTTTGTCCGCGCATCTGGAGATTCGAGCACGAAAACTCCCTACCAACCTTCATTAAAGAATGCCTCAGAGGCAGTCTCGAAGACGGCGAAAGCCTTTCGAGAGGAGTTGGAAGAGGTGTCCCAGGGTTCACTGTATTTCTCTATCATCGATATCTTACAGCCTTCCTAGCCTTCCCCAGCGCCTGTTGTTTCTAAGCCCAAAGGGAAACGTGCGATGGATACTTTCCTCGAAGAAATTAAGAGGTGCGAATAGTTCATTCGCTGTAATGGTTGATTTTAATCCAGAAGCCAGAGAGCAAGCCTTGCGCGAAGCTCGTTATTCACGCTCTGGTGCGCAGCATCAACTAGTGCGACGACATCTAATTAAATTGTGTGTCTAAGCTCATGGACGTTCTGTTACTGCACTGGCAGGTGGGTATAGCAATCCCACTACTTGATCTGCACCTAACAACTCACATAGCATACGACGGCCAGAGCGGAAGCAAGGATCGAGGTGATCCTGAGGTAGTGTATCGAGATTGCTCATTTACTCATCGATTTTCTAAACTTCACTAGACAACCAACTTGTTTGTGGCGAACTTGCCAGCGAATGTCACTGAGCAATCTTTGGGTACATTCTTCGCTCGACATGGACCAGTCGGTTCTGTAAGCAGCTTCCGTGGTAACTGCGGTCACTTTCTTGATAGAAAACTCTCTCAGGTTAAGATTATGTGGCCAAGGGGAGACATTGGCAGCGGGCCGGGGGGAGACATGACTGCATCACGAAGGAACAGGAACGCTGGGTTGAGTGGCTTTGTGTCATTTATGAAACGTAGACATGCAGAGTCTGCTCTGAGGGAATTGGATGGTTGCGAGTGGGGGGGCTCAGTATTGCGCGTCGGCTGGAGCAAGGCAGTTCCTATGGGAAACAAGCCGCTCTATGGCAGGTTCTTTCCTCCACCTGTGGTCAAGGTGCTGACAAAGTGTTATTTTAGTTGTTACCGGTCGTTCCCGTTCCAACTCACGCTCTCGAAGTAGAGGGCGTCATAGTAGAGAGCGCAGTAGGAGTTGGTCTTATTCTCCCAAACGGCATTCCCGATCCCGATCCCACTCCAAGTCTGGCCATCGATCATCTCGCCGCTCGAGAAGTCGTTCCTGGTGTCGCAGTCGATCTCGTTCACGCCATAGACGGTACGATAGTCGAAGCCCTCGACGACGGTCGCGCAGTTCTCCTAGGAGACGCGAAGAGGATGAAGGGGCTGGTGTTACAGATGCCTTCATTCGGGCCGTCGCTGCTGAGGTGAAAGGTCACGGCCTGAAGTACGAACAAAATCTGAAAGAATGGGAACACGAAAACGCGAAATATGCCTTCCTTACTGACCGGAAAGTGAGTCAAGTTCATTCATGTATCCGGGTTTAGTAGTAACTAGGAGACTCCAGCATCATAGGCATGCATTCTACCGAGGATTGGTTGAGCGGGAAGGAACCCCTGACCCGGAATTCGATGATGACGTTAGTTCTAGTGTTTTCTATTAAAATTTTACTCATTACACGTCCTAGGGATACAACTCGATATATTCAACTGATTCAGCTGAGGAATCCGAACAAGAGCGCACGAAAAAGACTGTTCTGGGGAGGCTTGCACGCAAGAGGTTCGAAGCTATCCTACGTGGACTCTCCGGGAAGCGGGGCGAGTTGGCTCGTTGTATGACCTTTAGTCTTGAGCACGCGGAAGCCGCTCGTGAGGCGAGTAACGATTCTGAGTTTGAGATTCGTTCTAATATTCCTGAGCTAGGTTACAGATATCATCATCTCGTCTCTCCTGGTGGATAGCACACCTGTGCCACGTAAGATTGCTCGTCTTTACCTCATCTGTGACATCCTTCATAATTCTGCTGCTACTGTCCCGAGTGCGTGGAAGTATCGTCAAGAGTTCCAAGCAAGGCTTGGTATAGTCTTCGACCATTTCTCGACCATCTATCACTCGTTTCCAGGTCGTATCACAGCGGAAACTTTTAAGAAACAGATCACCTCTGTGGTAGACATCTGGGAGGACTGGATTGTCTTTCCTCCAGAGTTCACCTCTGAACTCCGGGCGCGCTTAGATGGCACAACTCATGCAGAAGCAAAACCGAGCAAGGATGAAAATAATGCTGACACAATATCGAAAGCTGAAGCGCAATATGTTTCCAAGTTCAAGTCAAAATCCTTCCAGCCTGCGCAGGATGCCACAACGTCTACTGCTCCTTCTCAACATTCTCTCGCCGACAAAGAGGATGACATCGATGGTGCTCCAATTGAAGAGATGGACGTTGACGGCGTTCCCCTTGAAGAGGACGTTGATGGTATCCCTCTTGATGAGGATGTCGACGGGATACCCCTCTGCAAGGAGGTTGATGGCATTCCGCTTCAGGATGATACCAAACTCAATCATAATGCAGAGAATAGTGATGTCGATGGTGAACCTATGGACGATGTCGATGGTGTCCCTCTATAATCGCGCTTGTCTTGGTATCATGTTTTATTATTGTATCGTATGCTTTGATTGTTCCATGATGTGTAAACTAAGTATGCTCTTAAAGCTAACGACGTCGTGGAGCCGCAGTCTGCATCAGAATCGCTTGCTTTGCTGACTCTACAGCCAACTTGGAACCTTCGTGCAGGGAGCGAGTCAGTAACACCAGACGGTGCGTTGCGATGATGTTACATACCGACAATAACAATAGTGTTGTTTTCCCTGCCAACAGTGATATCCGTTCCGGTCTCGTTGCGTAACCGGGTGACGTTAGCACCCTTTGTCCCAACAATCCTCGGGAAGACTGAACGATCCGGGAGTGTCAGGAAACCGATGTGCGACTTTTCCTTTGCCTGTTCGATAGCGGCCTGGATTTCATCCTGAGCACGCTCCAGACTAGTGACATCTTTCGCTTTCAGTGTCCACTGGGAATCGCCTTCCTCTACGTCTTCGTAGTTAGGAATGACTTGCCAATCAGCCTCAGCGTCCTCCTCAGTGTCATCAATACGGGTGTCGAAGTTGACTGGGTGAGGGGGTTGTGACGGCATGCTAGATTTTTCAGGTTGGGTAGACTGCTCGACATGAACGCCCAATGATTTGAAGGTACGGTACAAGGCACCTTGCTGCAGGACGGCATTATGGTATTTCAAAGGTACGGAAACTGAGGCAGTGACGGTTTCGACCACAAGCGCCTTGAGGTGACTCTGGGAATGCAGTTGACGTCAGCCCTCTCAGCGAGATGTAAGGTCTACATACTTGGATTTCCGCAATAGCTGCCTCGCAAGCTGAGAGTGACCCGTTGACTTTAACGATATCAGCAGGATCCGCGTTCTCTACCTCGCTAGCATTTGAAGAATCTCCAACTTGATCATATCCACGAGATCCAGGTAATTGAATATGTACCCCATGACGACTCTGCAAGTCATTCAAATATTGACCCCCTCTACCGATTATGTTGCGGTGTTGGACTGCTGGGATGACGGCAGCCAATACCACTCGGTCACGAAGAGCAGCGACCTTCTTTTCGAGTTCGTCCTTAACCTTGCTCACGAGGGCAGGCTCCCCACGAAGGCGGACTTCATCAGACGTCTCACCCTGACGAGGGCTAAAGAAAATGAGTACGTATATAGAAGGCAGCGCCAAGTGCACACACAATTTGACAAGTCCGGCTTGGAGTTTGGTGTCTGATGGCCCACCGCAACCAGTGATGAGGTCTTTGAGGCCTTGACCGCCGGGACCTATGAGAGTACGGTGGTATCTTTGTTCGATAAAAAGGGTGTCAGTGGTCTCCTCTGGTACCTGGTCAGCAATTGCAAGAATAGCAGCCTTGGCTGCATTAATGGCTTCCTTAGTGCCACGAGCAGTGACATGAACAGAAGCCGCCTTGTCCTCGACGTTACGTTCGATGTCAATTTGGGCACCTGTTTCTCCTTTAATCTCGTTGATGCTGGTACCACCCCTGCCAAGCACGCGGGCAATAGCTCTGCCCGGAACAGTAAACTCAAGGACGTGGTTCGTTTCTTTCTCAAATTCCAATGCATCCACCAGCTCCAATTTGGCCTGGGCAACGCCCTTCTTTCCACCCCTGATAAGAACCTCATCTGGCTTGAGTGGCTCCCGTTTGTTGTCCCCATGTTCACCAAACTGGCGAGGAAAATTAACCTTGACATCGTACCTGTCTTCCAAGCGAGCAACGTATTTTCCGTTTTGACCAATGAGTGACGCATGATATTGGCTAGGGATTTTGAGAATTTCAGTGGTCTCATCGGCCTACATACAATCAATTACTGTCGGAATTACTACCCGGACATCAAAGAACTCACCAGTCGTTCAACTTGCGCCAAAATCCGCTTTTTGGCTTCTTCGGCGTGCTCCTGACGTCCAGTTATCTACAACCCCTGCTAAGTGTGACATGCATTGATCTGAATGGTTATCTTGCCTTTAACCTCACTAGCTGAGGTGGAGACTTCTTTTTCTTCGACAAGTCCTTCTCCTTCTCTCTCTCCTCGGCGTCGTCAAGAACGTCAACCCTAACGTTGAATTGGTCCCTTAATTTGTTGACGTTGGCTCCTTGCGTGCCGACGATCCGGCCAACGAATTCTCTGTCAATCTCAAACTCCGTGAACTACAAGTGCCTCAGAATATAATCATCAGAAATGACAATGAAGTGACATACAAAACTATTAGCTATCGCTTCTGCCTTGGCGTCTTCGACGATCTGATGGATCTGTTCCACTGCGCGATCAACGTCTGAGCCAATACCGCGAAGCCGAATGATATCCTCTGTCGAGGGATCACCAGCGTCTGCGCCAAATTTGATAAACAAAGCATTGTCCTCGCCAATGATCCTATTGGCAATGAGTGAAATCATTCACCCCCAAGAACGGCATTCCTTACGACTTGAGGGTTTCGCCGTCTTTGCCCATCACAGTCTTGTGCCAGCGTTTCTCAACCGTGATAACCTCTGTCTTGACGTTAGCAGCCTCCTTGGCCATCTTGAGCAATTCTTTAGAAACCTCTTCCAGGTGTTTTTCCTTATCCACAGGCGAAGGAGATGCACGAGGTGAAAAAGGATCATAGACCAGTAAAACCGAAGATTGTTGTAGGGATTCCGGGGGGAAGAAAACTTGTACATTGTTAATTTCGTGGAATTCATTCAATCTGCATTGATTCAGAGTGCGTCGACAGTCAAGTAACGCAACATACTTCTTTTCATTCTTTGCCCTAACAACTTCGTGACTAAGCCAGTCGATATTGACCTCCTTTGTCGCACTGATCAACTTCCCAAGAAGCTCCGAGACTTGCCTAACAACACCGTCAACAACCAATTTCTCACCAACTATGTCGATATTGAGAACGGATGATTGAGCTGCCGCCGCCACGGAAGGTATGAAGACCGAGGCACCAGGGTGAGTAGTACTCAGAGTCTCTGGGTAGTTGATACGCGTAATGTAACTTAGTAATTGACGGGAGAGTGCAATAGGACCGGGAAGAGGGAACACATGGATATACTGTGAGTTGGCCATTTCCATGACAGAAGCAAGACCAGTAGGAAGGTCTTCCGGCTTCCCGTAGATGGTAACTTCTTCACTGAGGTCCTCAGTATTAGGAACGACGACGGAACACTTGCTCTTCGCCAAGATATCCTCCAGAGCTTTGCCAGCAAGGAGGCGATGTTGCCTCTTGGGGAGGGAAAGCTTTACTTGACTTAGTATGGTCTTGTACATTTGAATGGTACTCTTGATCGATTCGACTACTCGCGTGACGACCTCGCGATCACCGCTGGCAACAATTTCGCGCTCCGTGTTCAAAATCAGTTGAATGTCTCCACCCTGAGCGACCTGAAGGAACTGGGAACGAAGAGCAATAATGAAAGGTAAAATGTGAGATGGAATGTCCTTGATGCGTTGAGTGGTCCAAGAGGTCTTAGCAGAAATGATGTCATTGATCATGTCACGGGCTTCGTATGCAAGAGGTTGGGGGCCAGAAATAGTCACAGTAAGGGTGGGTTCGTCTTGGTCCTCTCCATCAGCCGAAGATGTGGTTGTTCCAGTCGGAGTTTCATGACCAGCACCGTTGGGAGTGATGGTCTCCCTGCGAGGGATATCTACCCTGACGCCGGTCTGATCTCGGATTTGGTTCAGGGTAGCGCCTGGGACGAATCAGTATGGAATGCACTGGACCAGGGAATAACACCAACCTTTGGGACCGATAATATAACCAATGGTAGAGAGGGGAGCAGGTAAAGTCAGGGTAACCTAAATGTAACTTGAGCACCGGGGACGGAAAAATACCACGATGACTTACCACAGGGCTCAAAAGGGAGAGCAAGTGCCGCTTAGCCTTTTCAAGCTCCTTCTCAGACTCAGCTTTCATGTGGAAAGTGGTCTGACGAGCTCTCTGGTTTGCGGATGCCTCGATCTTGACCTTGAATTTAGATATGACCCGCTTCATGACTTCACCGAGAGAGACAGGTTTGTCATCCCGAGTAGGGAGCACGATGGCAGACAGGGTGAAAGAATCCGAGACGACGAGTTGAGACCGAATGCTAGCCTTAATACGAGGACCAGAGTCTGCCTCCCATACATTCTTTGGTGGAGCGATGGCAGTGGATGAAAGAGCCGGAAAATCAGACTGAGAGTCCGTGTCCAACACACTCTGACCGTCCCGAGTCTTGATAGAGAAATCCTCATCGCGAGCCGGAAACGGGTCAGGGGCACCCTCGAGTGCCTTCAACCTCTGCATATTACTAGGGTTATTTCAGCAGGCCCAGAATGGCGACAGGACTGTACCTTGTTGTAATCAGCCGCAGAAAAAGCCATAATCAGAGAGGAACAATTGACGATATACCCAGGCGTCGACGCCAACAAACTCGACGCGTTGAAGACCAGAGAATAAACAAAAAAATGAATGTTGAATAATTAAACCGACGTGGAACTTGAAGCCACCTGCATCACCCCCGTGAGAAGGAGCTGCCTATTTCTAACTAAGGGGCTTGGTTTCCGTTTAAGGCGCACTTGTATTTATTTCAGTGACGTGGTCGGTATAATCAGAGTCCATGGGTCGCATCTGTTGGAAGAGAGCAAGCATTGTGCTTCT
This sequence comes from Scleroderma citrinum, assembly GCA_029372045.1. Taxonomy (NCBI): domain Eukaryota; kingdom Fungi; phylum Basidiomycota; class Agaricomycetes; order Boletales; family Sclerodermataceae; genus Scleroderma; species Scleroderma citrinum. The sequence goes on from JARFMN010000002.1 coordinate 1,922,717, forward strand.
TCTCTGCAGTCATTCTTACAATGCTGCATTTGCTAGCTCGTTTCTCGAGGAATCACTGGTTCGCAAGGATCAGGTCAAGAGTGTCCTCGAGCACGAACCTGTACGCGGAGAACCTCTTTGCCAGCACACGGTACGCAAGAATCGTCTGGTAGTTCGCCCCTTTACCCATTTTCTCCCTCACTTTACAAGACAACAGGTCCCATAGAGACTACGTTGTGTGACTATGAGACCATTGAGAGTGTCAATGAAGAACTCTACACAAACCTCCACGACCTCGTCCAAACCCCCTTCTTCCGGTACTTCCAGGTAAGGCTTTCTGCACTGTATGCAACCAACGATCACATCGATATCGTGTCAGGTTGATCTATATCGTGAATGTCCCTTCTGGCAAGAAAATGGCTTTTGCATGAACCGTGAATGTGGTATCACTACCATAGATGAAGTGGGTCATCGGTGGCCTTGTTGCACTGCACTATTGACCTGGTCACCCTCACAGAGTGAAATTCCGGAAAAGTGGAGAGCAGCAGCGCTGAGCAAGATTGATTTGCCCCCTGCCGACGAGGTATGGGATGGTCTCATCAGCCACTCGTCTCGTCTCGTCTGACCTATCTTCAGCGAATTCAGCTACCGGGCTGTTATTACCGAGACTCCGACTTCTGTTTCCTGGATGATTTAACAGGCAAGTTAACAAAATCCATCGCCTGCTGTAATCCCCACTTATTTACATTGCAGAGGGTGAATATTTCGACCTCGCTACCGTTCCAGAAAGATATACGGGGTATTCGGGACCATCCACGCATCGTGTTTGGAGGGCAATTTACGAGGAGAATTGTTTCGGCCTGTCTGAATTGAATCTCCTTACTGGAAGTTCCCCAGCGCCTGTCAGCCTCCCAGATACCCTAACTGACGTTCTGCGGGCTCCCGTCAATGGTGACGACACCGACGATGAGTGTCTCGAAAAGAGGGTCTACTACAAGATCATATCTGGTTGGTAGTTGTTCTTTCCGCGTCGCCGTAACGATGTTTACTGTCACCAGGCATGCATGCGTCAATATCAACACATATCTGTGCGGAGTACTTGAACCAATCCACTGGTGAATGGGTAAATTTCTTGTACAATCAGTGTACATAATGCCTCACATCATCCTGCAGAGTCCAAACCTTGAATGTTTCATCACTCGGGTTGCCTCACATCCTGAACGACTTCAATATATTTACTTTAATACTGTCCTTCTCCTTCGTGCAGCCTCTCGCCTTGCACCATACCTTTCTGCTTACGACTACTGCTCTTCGTCTTCCGTCATTCCGCACGACCACCCCGATCAGATCGATTTGATACAAGAAGTTCGAACCCTCGTAAGACTGGATAATGTCTTGAATATAGCCAAACATGTTGGAAAGTTCGACGAACGCGTGCTTTTCCGTGGAGAAAACGCAAATGTACTAGTGTTGATCTACCCCTCACGCGATCTGCTGACAGCAAACGACATAGATTCTAAAACAGGAGTTCAAAGAGCATTTCCGGAACGTTTCACGCATCATGGATTGTATTGGGTGTGACAAGTGTCGTTTGTGGGGCAAGGTTCAAACGACTGGTATAGCTACGGCTCTCAAAGTCTTGTTCGAGATGGACGAGAAAGCCTTAGAGTGTGACCTTTCCTTTCACCCCGTTAATCCCTGCTGACGAACTATACCAGCCCTCGCAACAATCAAAACTTACTGCAACGTTCGGAGGTTGTCGCGTTAATCAATACCCTACACCGTTTCAGCGAGAGTCTCCACATGGTGGAGCAGTTCAGAGAGATGTGGAAACACGTAGGGCAAGGGGATTCGGAACGCCTTATTCACGAAGCAGAGAGGGCCGTCGAAGGCTATGTAGGTCTAGCTACTTGTTCAACTTATTGCAGCTGACGAGGGTGTTATAGCTGCGGAAGTCACTTCCTGGATCCAAACATTCATCCTCCCGCAAGCAACAAGTCGTGTTAGAGGCACCATCACCAGATCGTGTTCAGTCCGAACCAACACACCATAGTGTGACTGTCGAAATACAAACCTGCTTGCTCGAGCTCATCGAAACATCTAAGGAGTATGCTCTCGCTTGTTTTGGTCTACTGTCTGAGTTCTGGAAACGGCTCGGCAAATTAATCCCTCCAAAGTCGCGAACCGAGCTCTGACACTAGATACACTTGCAACTGCTGGATGTATTTGCGCAATGTGCTTCTTGCTTTGATACCTCATTAGTCGATACATTTGTTAATAAATATCACTGAGACACCATTGTTAGTTTTGTCTACTGTGTTTGAGTACCTGAATGGAGGCTAGGTTATTCCACTATGGATTCACAGTAGACGAACGTACCGATGATTATAACACAGTAAGCCTGGTCAAGGCTTGGAATAAACTTCTGAAAGGGGCAGAAACGGATCACACTCACCCGTGTAGCATCTAACGTTTTGGGCTGCCCATCCAACCAGTGATCTTCTTGGTGTCTAATATCGCTATGATACCGAAGGATGTCCTCTGGAAAAAGTGAGCCCGTGAGGATACGACAAATAGTGATTCATGTCCGATGACGATTCCAATAGACAGGAAGTGGACACGTGAAACGACTGCGACAGTGCCCTAAGTGAGTCTCATTAGTGTCCCTGTGAGTGCATCGACTTCTGCGCTTAGGTCTGGGAGAGAAACAATGGCATCCGTATTCTTTGCGTTCACGCCAACGTGAAAGTACCCAACATGTTACATGGGCCTAGACACCTTCAGGGGGTAAGCGTGATCCGACCAGAGATTCGACCTTCTCATTCAGAACATTCATTATCTGAGAGATGGCGTTGATGAAGACACAAATAGAGACACCCATCGGATAGGACTGGCAGGGGACATGACCTCATATGTGCCCACCATAGGCCGCTAACATTGGAGGAGTCACCTTTGTCGACGGCACAGGAAGTCTCTGAACCTGGAAGGATGAGAGACAGTCCCGATGGATCAGGAATCCATGCCATTCGCGGGTGACATGGGGTGCCTTGGCATCGGGGTTTGCAATATATTACTACGAGGGGGTGATTTTAGTTGTAGACCCCCCTCGAGTGGATTCCCACACCCGTTGCCGTGGTCGCCGTGCCCCGCCCATCAACATCATCATCGGTCGTCGATGTCTTAGTCCTCAGGCATGATCCTTACTGACGAAGAAGACCCTCAGAGGATAAAGGACCCCCCAGTTACACTCCCAACCATCCGCTATCCGGAACGCGCCGTCGCTCGTCGCCCCTTCAGTCCTCTTCCTGACTACGAGACTTCTCAAGCTCTCACCTTCAACTCCCTAAATGACTCGCAGTCTACCATAGTCAAACCTCCAAGAAGAAGACGATTCCTCATCTGGAGAGCTGCTCTCATTTCCCTTGTCGTCTACTTTTTCCTTACTCTCGTCATTGGCATTCCCATCATCCTCAAGGTGCCTCCCTATCCTTAGCGTTCCATTCCATCTTATTCACTCATTTGAAACAGAAGAGCGCATCCTCATACAATGATAAATACCCATACAGTGCTCTCTCTTCTCCCTCCCCTTGGAATGGGAAAAATACCGGCTCATACTACACTCCAAACATCAACAACATTTCTAGCCCAACACAACAGGGAATCGATCCAGTGTGCAATAATTGGACTGTAGTTGCCGCACTCGAAGGCGAATCTATTATGCAAGCATCGTACGTCTCTCGTTTCCCACTGTCATCGCTCCATAACCATCCTCTTTTACCTCACAGAGTAGAACACGTTGTTTCTCTGAATAGTCAATTTAGCTTCACCTCAAATGCATCGTACATAACAGATGCGGGAATCGTACTAGGAGGGTTCTACGTCGACGTAAACCCAGACCACACAGTCCAGGACACTACCGTGTCGATCAAGATGCAGACATCCAGCAACTCCGTTTTTGAACGCACCTTTGTTTGCTTTGCGCTCTCTGACAACGTAACCGACCTCTCACTCTACGTCCGTATTTCCTTTCTCATCTGAATTTTATGTCTTACTTTAGTCCAGGTGCCTGCCAATCTCTTATCTTCCGACAACATCCTATTCAACATTACGCTACTCTTCCCCCAGTCCCCAGTCCCTTGTGAAGTGGACGCTTTTGGTACTTTTCTACCACTCTTCTACCAACACTTTGGGTCGCTTTCCAATGCTGTAACCTTCAAAAAGGTCACCATCGGGGGCCCAACTTCTAGTATAGCTGCTGAAGTAAGTCATTCATCTAGATTCGCCTTTCGTGTCGGGTGACTCATTTCTGTAATTAGTCTCTAACAGTTGACCAGGCGTTCATAGAGACGTCGATGCAGCCAATCATCGGCGGTTTCTATGTCACGGACTCTCTGGTTCTAAGCACAATATTGGCGTAAGCTTCACTTCCTTTAGACAATATGCGTCTTCCCCTTACTCCGTCACAACCGACAGACCCATCGAGGCTAATATCACCCTGTACAATGATCCAGGGTCACCGTACCCAACATTTCTCCATCTCGATACGGGTAATAGGCACGTTCTTTTCTTTCCATTGGTAGATCAACGCTGATCCGATACCATAGTAATCTAACTGCTATGGTGACGCTCATAGCTCCCAATACTGGACCTCCCACGAGACCGAATTTTATTGCCGACATGCGCACATTCTATGGGACACTGAGTACAACCGTAGCGCATGACCCTTCATCACCACCCACGGCAATCAAGTTGCACACAGAAAACGGTGTCGGCCCATCTAATGTTGTTTTGGATGAGAAGTTCCAGGGTGTTTTTCAAGTCACTACCAAGCAGGCCGCCGCAATAGTCTCCCAAGGGAATGCTATGTCAATAGATCCATGGAACACGGGTCTACAACGGAATATGGTGGCTTCTGTCAACTCTACTGCACGGATGGACGGGTGGATGGGGTGGGGAAGCCCCCCATCTTGGGACCCCGAACAAGAAGGGGAGGTAATAGTAGATTCTTCACTGGCGGACGTGACATTATTTTTCCGTGGCTAATAGACGGACTTGACAAGCTACTGCTCATGGGTGGTTGAAAAGGTGGATGACCTTGACTAGGTTAGTAGCCGACTATCGCTCCTTATATGTTACCCTTTCGTTCGTCCTTTTGAGTTATTTCAGTCCCTTACTAGCATTGACATGTATATTATTACCATTGTAAAAGGACAGGAAGTACGTATAGGCTGGACTTGAATCCTTGTACAGCATCAAGGATTGATGACAAGCCCAACCACAGCCACGTTATTAGAAATTTCTGATACGAAACTGTCCACTGCCACGTTAATTATGGTCTGTATTGATATGGCTATCCTCTTCGTCAGCCCAGATACGTCGGTGCTTTACTAATGGTACGACCGTGACTCCTTCCTCCTGCGGAGGACCCATGATACGCCAACAAGGAGTACAAAGTAAACAGGGGCTCTCCCCCAGACGGATGTCCCCCACGACAGACATAACCGCAGGCACTTTGCAGCATGCTTTACAAAGCTCTGAAAGCGTAGGTGTCAAATGGAGTATGAGTGGATAGTCCGACGGAGCATCCGATGGATGAGGGATCCTGCATGATGACTCAACTTTTATTATGGCATTCAACAGTCAAAACAACCAAATACCTGATCTGATCGACCACGACGAAATGTTCGCAATTGCCCCAATGAAGCATCCAATATGGCTGGTTAAGCCGTAACGTGAGAGTGTTGAAAGTGGTTTGGCTGAGGGGCGTGACCGACTTGTTTATCGAAGGACGCTTATTTTCTGGTAGTTTGGCGACGTACGACTGAAGTCTCCTATTTGTTGCACGAGTGTCAGGGCTGCCATCTCAAGTTTGCAAATGGAGGTCTACCTTACCCTGTGTGTTCTGCACCTGATCGACCATTACCGTATGCGATGCCTTCTATCACCAACAGACAGCCTTCTTCCTCGGCGGGAAGAACGGTATCATGATGATATCCAATGAAATCACCTTCTGCATCAACCTTCTCCTTTGGCATCTCACTAGAATCACAGGGAATGGATCGAATGAAGTCACCGAGGGTCTGGGATGCCAATACACTATGTTGGGACGAGCGGGCTAGATAACTCTGTACCCAGGGAATTCGATTGTAGACTGTAAGAGTAAGCACAGCGTCTGAGATGCCGCGCATTTCGGAGCCCTGCTGAGTATGTTGCGCCAACGATCCGCGCCCTGTCTTCTTTATTGATTGTAGCACATTGAAGTCTGAATTTTTGGAGGTGCGCATGAATAAGGTCGATTCTTTGCCGAATCTGGTGTATATGATTGTCAGCGGTGGAGAAGGTCGGAAAAGAATGGACACACCGCCAACATCTGAGAGGAATGGTGTCCATTTGTTCCTGCAAAGCTCGGAGCTCAGGGGTATCGCCGCTACCGTCTGTGACTGTAGGACGCTTTCGCTTACGTCCCTTAATTGCAGAACCATCGGCTTGCCCCAGGGCACCAAATATCGCGTCTTCGTGTTTAAGGGATAGGTGAGCAGAGAACATAGGGTTGTCCCATGTGTTCTCGACGGTTGCTTTCAATTCGGCGACACTGCTCAAAGTATGAAACGACTACATATAGCCAAGACGAGATCAACGCACCTTCCCGAACACTCTGCTGCGACTGCAGCCCGTGCATCATCGAGAAGTAGCTTCCAACCTGAATGATTGAGTATATCTTCAGCAGTGGGCTTGGTGATGGCAGCAGCCTCGTCGATGAACTTGGCAATGTCAATTAGCTCTGAAGGCGGGCCGAAGAAACAATCGTGAGCACGGCTGAAGTCAACGTTCATCGAGTCAGTTTGGGCGGAGTCGATTCATGGTACAAGGATGACAAAGCTTCACCGTCTCCCAAGTTCATCCTGCTCCTCCACGACGCATCCATGGCCATAGTCTGCGATGGAGACTACCACATCATACATAGACAAAGCCGTCCAGACTACAGATGAAACTCTATTGTCCCCCTACTATGACCCTGCAGTCCTCCTAGTGGCGACAGGGGCTCCATTGATTCACGGACATTCAGCGTCAGACACATCCAAAAGCCTCGATCCAGCTTCTCTTACTTCTTTGTATCACGATAAACGCGCATATATCCAGTCCATGCCACCCCCGAGTCCGACATTCTCCATTGGTGCTCCAGAGGCTCTGAGTCAATCCAATTCGAAACGGAAGCAGGTCCTTGATGTCCGACGTCCTGCGTTGCCAACCGATATAATTAATAGGCGCGTAGTTTCTATGCCAGAGAATGAGGCGAGGAGCGTCGCGTCACGCAAGGACCATCCAGGCATGCGAGTGGTATCCATGCCTGACTACATCACGCCCCATTTGCAATCCCCGGTGGAGCCATGTATCTCTTCCTCGGGATCTTACGAGTACTATTCAGGACAGCAAGAACACGTGCAAGCACACCGACCTTTGTCGGACACACCCTCACCTCCATCGAAATCACATCATCTCTGTACTTGGAGTGAACAGTTTTCTGGGGCACTGTCACGTGGAGATAGCTCACAGGAGTCTCCTTTCGAGGAAGTCGAAGGTCGGTGTGATTCAGACGCATATATGTTCCTTACCGCGTCGAAAGTGGCGCTGAACTCTTCTCCGCAGATCGGGTAACATGGGTTAATTCTCCTCCGCGCCCAATCCCAGCACTTCATGGCCCATTATCCTTACCCTACGCTAGATGCCCATCGTGAGTCTTCACAAGTAGCGAAGAGCGTGAAAATCATCCCGTTACAGAGGAGCAGAGGGCACTGTCATCGAACAACCTGACAATGTTTCTCGTGTGATATGGGGTTTGGGTCCAGATGACCAACCCTATAGTAATGCTATGCTTGACAGTATTCATGGTAATCCAGGCCCTGCAGATAAACCAGTTAGTCGAATGCCATCTCAAGCTCCTCTATGTGCGCAAAGTAAGCAGTCTGTTCTTCCCAAACACCACCCGTCGCAACCGTTACTGTTAACGAGAAAGGAGAAAGGAATGGATGGTGGAGTCTATCCTCGCCTCCGGACTCTGGACGAGGAGTATCTGATGCCGGCTAACCAAATAGCAACCCACCAGCCATACAATGAGGTTAGTGTGGGCTGGACAGATCGCAGCGACTACTATCGACATGATAGCGAAGTACTCCCTACAAGGGGGAGGTCATCGCTGGATGTGCAGATTGCACTTCTTGGTCGGGCTTTGAAGGCTTCCAATGTCGATGCGGAAGAATGTATTCATTGTCCGGGAGGCATTCAACCACTCATCTGTTCAACTACTACTGGGTTCTCGCAACCTTTCTCGGGCACAACTATCGACTCACATGCCGACAATCCTGCTAAGCTCTCGGCGAAGTATTCTGTGGTCGAGGTCGATCGAAAGTACAACCAGCAGTTTCTCCAGCAAGCCGGAAGACGCAGGGGGGCACAGGAGCGGGATACTCTCCCAACTCCTCCGGATTCCTCTTCGTCCCTTTGGTCGTCGTATTTCTCGCCGAACCACGGACAGTCTGTCTCAGAAATCGATGTCTCCCCGCACATTCCGAATAATGTCGAAGACTTACACGGTGTGAGCAAAGGTTCTTTACAGTATCAACATCCGTCTACATACGCACTCAATACCGTCGTCAATCGTGGACAGAACATCCACTCCCATGATACTTCCAGCTTTCTCCCGGAGAACAAGAACAACAAGTCGGCTCCGAATATGCAACAGAACATGGATACATCAAGCACCTTAGAAAAATACCTTCCGTACATGCATGCACTGTCTGGGAATATACACCAGCATATGCGACCTGGTCGATCGATAGCTCCGCCACTTCCTCCTCCTACTAAGTGCCCCAGAGCCGGTGATGGGCTGCGGAGCTTCATAGACGCCCGACAAGTTGTCACCTTACCCCAGTCGCCGCAGGGCTGGGATCCCAATTTTCCAAATACAAACTTGAGGTCGGTGCCCAGGCTCATTGATCTTACGCAACGTTCCCTCTGGTCAGTACCTGAAGAAGACAAAGGCCGAGTGGTGGCAAGCCCCCTATCGAGGGTTCATGTGCAAGATCGTCAAGCCATTGGGCCGTCACATGGGAGAGTGAAGAAATCTTTTAGCTTCGTTGGCGCCTCATCTGCAAATCAACCAAGGACACCAAGCCCTGAGAGAGATAAGCACCCCACATTGACACCAACGTTTTGTCACGTAACCTCACCCGTCAAGGTTCGCCTCCCTTCACTCAAGGAGCAAGGACATGCTACGCAGCCCTCTGTGGGAGGAGACCGGCAATCGCAGACCTGCATCAGGTACAGTAGGAAGCACCGTCTCAAGAAGAAAGAAAAACCCCAAGTCTGAGGACTAGGTTGGATGGGTGGGGAAGTATTCATCCAGTCGTTTTCGTGGTTTGTCGATACGCAATATTCTTTGTTGTATGATCATTACCGTATCCAAATGGGTTAATTATGTGGTATGAATGCCTCCGTAGTATCTGCCAAGACCCAACGTCGCATTGTTGCTTTGCATACATATGTTAGAACAGCATAGTAGCTACGGATGGTGTTCAGGGCATTTCGAAAAATTTGACGTCCACTGTTACTTCCAATTCGTTCTTGATATCTTGCCAGGTGAGAGAAGCGCAAAAGTATTGGGAAATCCAATCATCGACCGCCAAGTTTTGGACAAACTTTATTCGTATGCTCAGAGGGCCTGTATACATATCATCTCGCCATAGATGGTGTTCACGTTATGTATCTCGGTTTGGGGGGATCAACTATTTCCCGAATGCTACCAGGGCCTTACCACGGGAGACTTGATAGGATATCTCGCCTTCAGACGACTTGGCGTTCACTGCTACGACAACTCTATTGTTTCTTCTGCTTCGTGGAAGTGCAAATGAAGTATTGGAAAACCGAGTGTTTATGTTTGGAAGCGAGATTCAGAGATGTATACATACATTTATATTGTAGTGTCACAGGCGGACGAATCAAGGCTTAACAAACAGGTCGGTAAACTTATCAACAGCCAGGTCGGGGAAGTTCTTGTCCGACACAGCATCCAAGATACTGTTTAAACCAAACTCGTCAGCATGTGTCACAAATAAGATGTCATTTCGTCACTCACGTCTTCTGGTGGACATCGTCGAAGTGGTGACTGATATGCCTCTTGAACTTCTCGATCAACAGCGGTGTACCTTCCTCACGACGGAGCCTATGGCCTACAGGATATTCAACGACTACTTCATCCAATACCGCGCCATCGTTCAATTCCACTAGAAGGGCATTGCCAATTGAGCGCTTGGCTGGATCATGATAATCAACAGAGAAAGCCTCGTTCCTGACACAATAGATCTTAGTGCGAAGGGCGTCAATTCGTGGATCAGCAGCGGCTGCGTCAGCGTAGGAGTTGGAAGTTAATTCGCCGAAAATGAGAGGGTAGGCGACCATGTAATTGATAGCATGACTAAGGAAGCAAGTTATTCACCAGTGTACTCTTGAAGGTAATGGTGCTTACTCTCTGTCGGCAAAGTTGTCCAAGGGTCCTTGCTTATCAATGATACGGATAGCAGCATCTTGTGTGCTGATTCGCACACTCTTGATGTCGTCTGAGCTCTTTCCCATAGCTTTTAGCTGGGAATGTATGGTGAGCGCCGCCTCCACAGCAGTCTGTGCATGGAACTCTGCCGGATAAGATATCTTGAAGAGGATATTTTCCATGATGTAGGAGCCAAATGGCATTTGGAACTCAAATGGCTTTCCCTGTAAACCATCATTATTGGCACGGATTTACCAGAATCCCCATGATTCAGAGGGACAATTACCTTGAACAGGACATCATAGAAACCCCATGTCTTGGCAGTGAGCACCGATGGGAGACCCATCTCACCTCTCTTCACGAGGAGCGCCAGATTGACGGCACGTGAGCACGCATCACCAGCTGCCCAAGACTTGCGGGGTCCAGTGTTAGGTGCATGACGGTAAGTTCGGAGCGACTGGCCATCAACCCAAGCTTGAGAAACCGCATCGATGGTCTGAGCATGGGTCAAACCCCTAGTGGGAAGTATCAGACCCATTCAAATCAACGTCCACGAGAAAACTGACAGGAGCTTAGAGACGACAGCAGTACTAGCAACTTTGACAAGAATGACATGGTCCAGACCAACGCGGTTGAAGGAGTTGAGAAGGGCAAGGCCGCCTTGGATTTCGTGCGCCTTTACCATACTCTCCAAAAGATCACGGACCTTCAGGGGTTGTCCCTTGCGGGCGAGATGGTCCGCGACGGCGAGGATGGCGCCGAGGTTATCAGACGGGTGGCCCCCTGTCGAATAGAAACAAATTCAGCTGAAACGTCGATACATGGCCTTGATGGTAATGTTGTAACATAAAGCCCCGTTGCCATCTCCGTAATAGAAATACCTACACTCAGCAGCAAGGAAACAATCGTTGAAATCGAGCCACCGTATCGTGGTGCCGATATTGAACGCACCCCGAATAGGGTCCAGCTGATAATTGGTTCCAGGAACCTTGGTCCCTTGAAAGTTGCATCAGTATGCTCCACCCAGTACTCCATATCATTAGGGATGGTACCGTTAGGGACTATGGTTCCTTCTACCACGGGTCCGAGCAACCGAGTGCACTCTGGGAAACGTAGAGCCTCGAGACCGCATCCAATGGTGTCGATGAGGCACAAACGTGCCGTTTCCAGCGCAAGTTCTGAGGTTACCCGGTAGTTATGAACATAATCTGCGATATCCTTGAGAACCTGGTCAGGTTCGGGACGAATGGCGGATTCCCCGTGGTGAACAGACATGGCGCGTACGACTGTCCTCACTACAAGATGAGAAGGGTGGCTGCTTAGTGATGATCGATAGGCAAGTGGAGATCGACCGAGAAAACGCGATCCTTTTCGAATGGCGGTCAGCATACTTGAGCAAGTGCTTGAGCGACACCAAGTTTAAAGTTATGAACACTGGCAAAGCCGCATCATCCGATCCCACCTTAGACTAATTACGTGTACGTACAGTAAGAAAGGATCAAGCTTTCATGTTCGATCTCTTACAGACTCAGTCACATGCAGGGATATGATAATACAACATAAGATACGGCGATATGCCATGCAAGTTTGTGCGTACGCGTCTCCGAGTTCGACTAGATCAAGGAACTGGTTTCCAGCAGAAGGATAATACCTGAAAGAAAATTTGGCAGTGAGTGCGCTGGGAAACACTGCAAAAGGTAATACGTACTGTGTACGATAGAAGGTATGTTCTGCGTGCTAGCATCGACAACCAGGTTGGCCTTCTTGGGAATTTCGTATTCCACATCTACGCCAACAAATCCAGAAATTGCTCCACTGCGCGCTTGAGCGTATACGCCGCGTCGGTCTGTCTTCTCGCAGTGATCCAAGGGTGTCGCCACATGAATAAGGAAGACATTCCCTCCTGCTCCGCTATTTGAAGTAATAGTGTCCATTGCGAGGACTCTTGAGCGTTCTTCTGGAGCCGTTGGTGCGACGATGACCGCAGCACCAGCGCGAGCCAGTTCACTGGAAACAAATGCAATCTGTTGTATCTTCTCGTGTCTCTCTTCTGGTGTAAGACTCAGGTGCTGGCGCGGGTCATCCCGTATAGATTCCCCAAGTAGCAGGGAGACACTTCGGCCACCTTGTTCGTTCAAAGCTACTTGGAGTGCTTTACCAATGGAGTCTTTCCCGGAATTGTACAATCCAGTCAGGAAGAGTACAAAACCCTGCTTGTTACGCGGTGGGTAACTTTCGCGCAGCCTTTCTACGACGTCCCTAAGCACAGGAGCTGTTAGACTCCAACGGTAGATCTCATAGTTGCTAACTTACGTGTAACTGAACCAATCGGGGATATGGACACCATTCTTCAGCCGCCTGCGCAGTTCTGTCCCTGAGATGTTCATGGTCTCCACACCAGCCGGAATCTCGTCCGCTGGCTGGTACTCGTCTGAGGCAGGGACGTAGGTCATCTGCTGGAACGGTACCATCTCAATCTGCAGCTCGTCCTTGAACTTCTCCACAAGTTCCTGAGCATCATAGGGACCATAAAAGTCTCTGCCTTGCGAGTTTTTACCAGGGCCCGCATGATCACGACCAACAATGAAGTGTGTAGCACCGAAATTTTTCCTGATAATAGCATGCCAAACAGCCTCGCGTGGTCCAGCCATACGCATGGCGAGGGGAAGAAGAGCCAGATGCCCCATCCCATTGGGGTATTTTGTCATGATAGCTTGGTATACACGCACGCGCGTGAAATGATCAACGTCTCCCGGCTTGGTAAGTCCAACGACGGGATGTATAAGAATGTTTGCTTGTCTTAGTCGCGCTGCTCGTATAGTGAGTTCACGGTGAGCACGGTGCATAGGATTACGGGTTTGGAAGGCGACGACTCTGTGCCATGAAAGCTTTTTGAAATGTGCACGTAATTCTGCTGGGGTGTCTGACCAGGGATTTGAATATCGGGAGGGTTAGGAACCGAAGGGAGGCTTACATCGGAATGGTGCGTAGTCAAAGTGTGCCGGTGCTTGTATAGCTTGTACCTTGCCACCTATGTAGTATTCCTTGACACGATTGCGGAGATACGCAACGGAAGGATGGGCTGGGTCATCAGAGCCAAAGACCTGGATAGCCTCCTTCACGCGGTCATAGGTGTAGATGTCTTCCACTGTAAGGATGGCAAGTGCTTCATCGTCGCGTGGGTCACGAAGGGATATCCGAGCCCCAGGAGATATTCCCAGTCGCTTGATGTCATCTGACGAGGCGTCAAGAGTGATGGGCATCGAAAATAAGGTGCCGTCGGAAAGTCGTAAGGTATCGACAACACTAAAGTGTAATAAGTCCCAGCTCAAAAGAACGCATAGGGGACGAAGTACCTGGTGTAATCACTTTCATTCATAAAACCTTCCAGAGGACTGAAACCGCCATTTAGGATAAGCTCGAGGTCACAAAGCTGACGCTGTAATCACGTGTCATGTTAGCGCACGATGACGGTGAACAACCACGCACGTCGGTGAGAATGATATCCTTGAGCATAGCGGCTTCAGCCTTGAGTTGGTTAGATATGGGCTCGTCACGGACAACGAGATCCTACATTGTGTCAGTGAATACACTAGATGAAGCACCATGGCCAGTACTACCTTTAACACTCCGCCATGAGGTGTGTTGGCCATATCTAATTGAAATTACACGATGAAACTGGGCTTTGGTCTGCCATGGCATGGATTTATCAATGGTGTTGATGTTTATGCCCGATGAGCTGATATCACGCCATAGTGGCAAACGTATCACTGACGAATCTAATAGTCGCGAATTTTTTCCTACAGTTAGTCAGAGCTTCGTATTTATATCACTCAGGCCTGGTGGAAAGCTTGCCTAAAAGACCCAAATTATCATTCGACATCAGTGAACCTTAACAATCCAGATGGAAACGCGACTGTTACTCAACCTATGTACATGACACCGTGGTAAGGATAAGCATCTAAGTATTTCTCGTGGCGCTTGTGCCTGTTCGCTAAGGAATTAGGGGTCTACTTTGGCCACTATCAGAAGAAAACGCGCTAGCTACGCAGTTTTCTTTGCGAAGAATGTCGACAACTTAGCCATCCCCTGAACATTCGCTTTTTTTGATTTCGCCCCTCCTTGAAAAGCCGTCGTCTCCTTCTTTCGCTTTTTGTTGTTCTCGTCAGAGACAGCGGTATTAGCTGCTTTTCTTCCTTTCCGCGGTGCCACACCAGCTACAGGTAATGGATCTAATTGTTGGTGCTTCAATGATCTGACATGTGCATCGAATTTCGTGAAGCTGACGAGTCATGCCCGTTAGTCCAACGCTGGGAACTTGGTACTGAAGGACGTACTCATATGATGCCATAACTTCTGCCAGGATCTCCGACGGTAGGTATTGTCCCAACAGGTCACAGGCAAGTCGGGTTCTGCCCACTGCAAGGCGGCAACTTCAATATAGGGATTGGGTTCCCAAACAGCTCGCACTCACGGTCTAGCAAGTCTTCATGCTTATCCTCCATGAGGGCGTCTTTAGCGAGCCCACGAATTAAGCATCGCGACATCTCCGCAATTTGAGGCCTGGCTAGTGCCCTGACCTTTTCTTCTAGCTGATCTATAAGCTTCTTCTGTGAATACCGGAAGACGATGATTTCGGCCGTGATCTCTGTGATGCTATGTTCATCTGACGCTGGCAATAACGCGCCGGTTTCCGTACCTTTAACCTCGCAGACACGCTTCATTGCATTTCTTGTGCACTCCAATGCACCAAACCTCATGATATCCTCAGTTGTGATGGCCAATGACGGATCTTGTGATGCTGGGGCCTGAGTTCCCTCGGCCAGCTGGGTGGCAGCTTGTTCGAATATATCGTCTGCTGGCCGAAACACTTGTTCACCTTCACGCTTCATAAAAAGGCATCAGATAAATCCATCACACGGGCCAATCCGCTCTACCTGCTTCCCAGCTGTGAGTAGTGGTATCAGGAGGAACAGCGGATCTATCGGTGTCATTACAAGGAGTCTCCCATCTATAGCAACACTCTAGCTCACTCTTTACTGCAGCTTAACGACGACATTCACCTGAGATAACGTCATCTCCGACGAACCAAGAACGGGCGTTTGGCGGTGCAACTGCTTGCACTTCAAGCATGATCGATAATGGTTTCTCGGTGGCATCTTGGGTCTGGTGTGGCAGGAATAACGAGGGAACACCTGGATAGCCCGTCTGAGGGAGATTCATCTACCAGCATATAGCAGTACAGACCTGTCCGGGGATGAGGAAGACGCAAGAAATGCGCAGGAGTGGGGGGATGGGTGCCAGCGCCCAGTTGTAGTGCGACGGTGTCTAAGACATCTGGAAATGTTTCAGTCAGCTTCTCGTTGACAGAGGGAAGTAGACTGGCCTGTTGGGAGAACAGCAAGGTATGTGTCCATATCGTAGCACGACTGTAATAAGAAAGGTATGTAAACGCGTGGAGATGGTCATCGAATAATTCCTATGGTCATCACCCATCAACCGACCTTAGCTCAGTTGGAAGAGCGCGAGACTGTAATGGTTAATGTGACATCTTGAGGTCGCCTGTTCGAGCCAGGCAGGTCGGACGACTTTTTTTTCCTTGCGACGAGATCGTTTGTGACGTGTCACGCGCGGACACACCTCCTACCAGTTCATATACATACCCTGCCCAACTGATAGCGGAGATGTGGCTCTCTGACGCACAAAGTTGGTTTCCTCATGTCTTCTGAAATCTTACTCAGGGCACTCACGCGTAGAAATTGGCGTTGCCCTCACCACGTTCGGGGTACTCTTCATGGTCCTGGGGGTGATGCTCTTCTTTGACGCAGCCCTCCTCGCCCTCGGTAACGTGCGTCTCCATTCACCTTTTAACTTACATTAGCACTGATATATTGCAGTTGCTCTTCCTTTCGGGGCTCACCCTCATCATCGGTCCTCAAAAGACATTCTACTTCTTCGCTCGCAAGCAAAAGTTGCGCGGGACCATATGTTTTCTTGGTGGTGTCGTACTTGTGTTCCTGAAATACCCATTCATTGGCATGATTGTGGAAACATTTGGGTTCTTGAACCTCTTTGGGTACGTGCACCTTCCTTTAGCTGGTTTGGCAGACCTTGCACGTTCATGTTGCAGTGACTTCTTTCCGGTGATATTGACGTTCTTGCGACAAGTACCCTTCGTTGGAGCGCTGTTGTCCTTGTCCTACATTCGTCCCGTACGTCACTGCAATGAATCAAGTGCTAGAGGATTGAACTATCTGACGCGCATGACGTAGGTCGTAGATCGTTTAGCAGGCTCCAGAACATCTGCAGTATAACCCCCTCAACGCACCGTAGATATTTGACCAGCAGATTTCCTCTGCTCTTATACTGGCATCACACTCTTACTCCCAGGCACCGTAGCATTGAATGTAATGGTTTGGATTAGACTGGGTAATACATGGGTTACAACCGATCCACGGTAGAGGTATCGCAGAGATGATGCAGTAAATAAAGTATAAAGCGACCATCTTCGATGTCATCCGTTGAATGTGGTAGGGCAGGGTTAATCAGGCCACTTGAACGAGTTTGTTCGTTGCCTTTTCTTCAGTGCTGTTCCGCATGCCAAGCTCGGAGGAAGAGGGTAAGTCCTCTGGCGCTTCAGATGGACGGTTAAAGAGAGTGAATCCATTTTGTGTTGTTTGATGGATGACGAGGCCACTGTGGAATAGTAACGGGATTCCTATCAGAACATGACATGATGGCTGTGAAGGTGGACTCACACGGCATAGATGGTCATAGCGATGAAGCCAGACATCGGTACAAGGTAGGAACGTCTGGTATTAGCTTTGTCGGCTAAAGCACCCTGGGCAGGTGGGTACCATGCACCACCTCCGACACCCTACAGACAGTGTAGTGAGAGATATGTTTTCCTTCTTTATCGGGGGGATCAACTTGCCATGACAATTAACCCAGATCCTCGTTTGGTATGAACACCCAGGTTCTTCGTGCCGAGAGTGAAGATACATGGATAGCAAATAGATTCAAAGAAGAATAGGAAGAATAAACATATGATGCCACTGTCCCCGGGCAGTTGCGATACCAGGATGGAGAACATGGTACAACAACAGCCATAGAATGCAAGCACTAACGCGGGATCAATGTAATTCACAAGCAGCACACCAACAAACCTAGTCATTAAGGTTAGCTCATGGGGCAACAAGGTTTTAAAGGTCCCACCTCCCCACAGTAAATGTAATCTGGCAGAAAGAGAACAAATTGCTGGCTGTGGACTGACTGATGCCCACTCCCTGATCAACCAGGTAGTTGACAGTGAAGGACGCGACGCCTACTTGCGCTCCGCTGACTCGAGGTGTAAGCCTAATGACGTTCAGCTGGAACATTCAATAAACCTACACGTAGGCCGTCTGCGCAACCCATCCGAAAATACAGTGATATTGCTTTCGGAATGGTTCATGCTCTCTACCAACTTCTTCAGTAGGCGATGCGCTCGTTATCTCAGGCAATTGAGCGAAGCTAGAAATAACGTTTACTTTGTAACGAAAGGGAAGAGTGCGCATACGTACAGGAACAGAATGTTGAGGACAATACCAAGCCCCGCGACAGCGAGATAAACCCTGTTCAGGAGTTCAGTACCTCCATCCAAGCAGTCGCTGTTGCACAAACCACTGCACAGTGCCGAGAGAGTACGCATTTGCTCCGGTGAAGAACCATCTGGAAGCGATTAACGGTCCGGAGAACGAAGCGATGCCTTGGAAGCCTTGACTGAAATTGAGTCGAGCAGCGGCATATTCGGGGGATCCCAACACTGAAATATAAGAGTTCGCAGCAACCTCGAGAGTGGCAAGGCCGCAACCTTGCATCCATGGTGGATAAGCAGAAAGTACGGACAATAGGAACGTGCAGTTTACCAATGACAAATGTGCTGCCGACGAAGCCGCCATATTTTTCGAATTTGGCAGATGGCCAGAAGAATATTGCACCCAATGAATACAGCCCGAGGCCGATATGAATACCCTTCTGTTTTTCGCGTCGATAAGATAGAAGGATTGCTGCGGAAAAAAATTACCTTATAGCCTATCTTACTCATCTATGTACCTGTTATCAGTGACGTCCACACCTAAAACCCAAGCTACCTACAAATGTACCCGCAAACGGGGCCCATACAAAATAGGCACCCTTGCGAAGTTGATTATGAGTGATAGATAAAGCTTTGGAAGATACACACAAAGTAAGCAAGCTGGAGCATGGTGCTCTGCAGTTTTGAAATGTTGAAGACGGTTTGGAAGTGGGCATTCAGAACGTCAAGAAGCTAAGGCAGGTCATTAAGCTTAGACAAGGGATACGACGATGCTCTTACACCGTATGAGAAGCCCCCTGGTGAGATCAGCCTTGCTCACGAAGATCAATAACGTTGTACTTACAGGTGAAGAAGAGCGACGTTACGAGGGCGAAGGCGTATATCCTCTCCTTTCGAGTGAGCTGAGTGCCTATAGACCATTTGGTACAAGCGGTAACAAAGTTGTTCATGTGAATAGAGACGCACCAGCCGTTCCTGCAGGAGCCATGATGCAGACTGGAAAAGAAGTAGAACCGAATCTCTAACGAAACTCGTGCTGGTTTATATTTATCCGAGTGGGATCAGGAGGCTAATACGAGGTTGTACCGACTACTCTCCGCCATCCCCGGAAGAGAGTTGTCGCCGCCCCCATGTTTCTCCTGCAAATAAATCCTGCTCCACACAGCGGTCAGTCGCGTTCTCTTTTTTCACTAAAAGGAAGCCTTGCTCATAAAAAGAGATGAATGCCAGCGTGATATCAAAGAACGATTGAGCGAAAAAGGAAAACTTACCCTAGAAATCAGATTTTCTGATCATACATGTCGTCTCCATTCTTGCCGTATCTTGTCGTGGGTTTTTGTTTCGATCAAAGATACACATAGCCTTACTTCGTGCGCAGCAATATTATCCCGAGATAAAGAGGGAGCACCCCGGGGAGGGTCGTCGTAGGTGGAGACTGCGAGTAGCTCAACAGTTCTGGCAGCAGATCAGGCAAGGACACTCGCCACCATCCGTATGTTTCTTATAGTGTGCCTTTGTCCTACTAAAACTAAAATCCACAGACAACGGTGCATCTGGAGGCAACAGAAAATGCGGATTTTGTCTCCGACGGCGATCCGTTGGATGGTATATCTACTAGACGTCCGGAGCTTGGTCTCATCGTAAGGACAGACTTCTCTGATGAGGGTGCTTGGGCATCTTTCTGCAGTCGTCTCGCGGAAGGGGAAAGTGATTATGCTGCTGAGACTACTTCTGAAGATATCGAGGATGGTCAGCAATCCATGGAGAGCACACCTATTCCTGCCTCGATAGATATCGATTCATGCGATGACTCCGACGACGAAAGAGAACCCCCATCAATCTTCTATATTATCAACCCATCCGCTCCCCATGAGCGCGCCTTACTGGAGAACATATCGAATTTCACTGCCTTGCGCCTTCTGAATGATGTTGATGTCCGGCCTGCCCCCAGCCCACCACAGGGCACGAAGCACGTTAGGACTCCAAACAAGCTCGTAGACCTCAATAAATGGCAGGAGATCTATGTCGGTAAGAGCATCTGGGTGTATGACTCAAAGTCGAACGTCGACCAGTGCGTTCGTCTTGTCAGCCAGAGTGGTGACATGTACGGAACTGCCACGTAAGTGTCCCTAACACCCCACGGCGTTGAGGCCAACCATCTCGTTCAAAGAGGGGACAGCTGGCGAGCAAGAGTCTCTCACATCTGTGAACTCCAAGTCAGCCTCTTTACAGGCCAGATCAAAATTGACTTTGGAGGGTTGGATCGCTGGGATTTCACGGAACGCCAGCGTAATATGGTAGAAGCAGAACAAGTGTAGTCGGCGTATACCGCACCTGTTGGACTACGACGAGATGGAGAAAGGCAAGCTAGTGGTGCAGGCGGAAATCGCAATGTTTTTGTATGCCAGCAAAGGAGAAAAGGTACATAAGTGATCATCCTCTCCGCAACCTCCCTACAACAGATTTTAAGAGCTGACAGTCCAGACACGGACAAGTTCATCGGTGAAACCTGCGAATAGTGTCTGGCCATCTGCTGACCATGAAAGTGATACACATTCGGGCTCCCGCGAGTTGGCACCAACATCAGCGAATTCAGGTTTGAGTTCATCGACAATCGATCTATGACACAGGGGGGTAAGGTAAATACACGTTCAGCGATTGACAATGATGAACCCACTTGCTCTCGAGGTCGAAAATTTTGATGCAGCTGGCGGTGGCGGCGCACAACCAGTACCGATTGGGAGAGAAGACAAGTGCGTTGACAATGTCGCCAGCCTCTAGTGAGTAGAGGTGTTTACCTTCGTTGAGGTCCCAGAGCATGGTGATACCATCTTTGCCACCCGATGCTGCCAAAGAGCCGTCGGGGGAAACGGAGATGGTATTGATGTAGCCAGTGTGGCCGTAGTGGTTAGTCTTCAACTTGAACTTGGAAAGTTCCCAGACCTAGAAGAAAAATGAGCTGTGACCGTCAGTGATGCCAGTATGTGAACCGTACCTTGACCACCTTGTCCCAACCGCACGAGACAATAACGGGATTCAAAACGTTGGGACTGAATCGTACGCAAGACACCCTGTAACAGAGTGAAAATCGCAGAAATATAGATTTCTCTGAGCAGTTACCACTCGCTGTGACCGTCTTCCTTGATGTCATACTTGCACTCTCCAAGGGTATTCCAGAGTTTGATGGTCTTGTCCCGTGAACCGGACACGATCTGCCTGTTGTCAGCGCTGAAGCTGACGGACAGGACATCCGAAGTGTGGCCGACAAAACGGCGGGTGGTCTGGCCAGTGTTGAGATCCCAGAGACGAAGGGTGTGGTCCCAAGAAGAAGAGAGTGCAAATTGACCGTCGGACGAAATAACGATATCAGAGACGAAGTGGTTGTGGCCTTTCAAAATGCGCTTCGGATAGCCGTACGTGTCCTCATCGCGGGTCAACTGCCATACAATAATCGTTTTATCTGGGTGGAAATGTGAATGATCAATAAACCACGGAGACTCAGATCATATACCGCGAGAAGCAGTCAGAATCATATCTGGATTCTCCGAAGAGGTTGCGATCGCTGTGACCCAGCCCTTGTGGCCGGCCATAGAACCGAGGAAGCGCAGTGATTCAGCCATCGTTGGTTTTCGATGCTCGACGTCGGACAAAGCGAATATCGACGACTGACTGACGTGACGTGACAGCCACCGTGACACGACTATACAGTTCCTCGGCTGTTCCCGTCTATTTGAACTGCCTTTTTCAGAGTTCTGCACGTTCAACGATGTCGGACGAGGTGAGTACGTTTTTCCTTGCAGGATTTAGATGATGTTACACTTTTATATTTGCTACTTCGGAGGGTTCTCCCTATGAGATAAATTCATCCACCAAGATCTCTGATTCTTTTTTTCAACGTGCCGTGTTCGAACCGTTCACTGACTAGACATGCAGGGAATCCATCTCGTAGACGTCCGTGGCTTGTTAGTGATGGACTGTACCTTACGATCAGTATTCTTTGTAAGCTAGACTTTAATAGTATTCCTTCGTTCTTTCCATGGTCCCAACAAAGAAGATTCCCGTCATCAGTATGCTTTCAACCCATCCGTCTGGGACCTAATCTGAACCCGTCCAAGTCGACACAGATCCAGGCGTTGATGATGTCCTGGCAATGTCTGCGTCTTGTCATTGTCCCTTTGGCTGATCTGACCCTTTCTATAGCTTGTTGGCATTGGCTTCTCCAGAGCTCGAAATCCTAGCATACATTGTCTCCTTTGGTGCGTAGTATTTTCTTCCGCTGGGGACCAAACCTTTCAATGAGATGCAACAGGGAATACAGACGTCCACTCCTCATAGTTGGGTTATCAGTTCATCTCCTTGTATTGATGTATTGAAAATAGATTGGCAGTGAAAACATTTATAGATTATATCAGGCTGTTGGCCGTCAGATTGCTTCACACCCCGAAGACAAGGCAAGATTTCCCAACTATGCGCCAGATGTCCCCCCGATTCTTGTCACTGGTCCCGATGGTCCGATCGAAGGTGAACGCCATTCGGCAATCTACTTTCATGGGAGGTGAGTACATCTCCCAAACAGCCACAGAATCTAGTTTGATTTGTTCGTGGATGGCACAGGGACGGCCTGGGTAATATCTCACAGACTCATCCGGACTTGAACGTATCACCCGATGACAAGGATCACGCTTTCCACGCGAATTTTACCACTACATCAAAGTCTGGGGTGCAGGTGGCTTTAGAGCTGTTACAGTCCAGGGAGGAGCGAAGTATAACATACATTGTCCTTGGGCCTCTCACCGGACTTGCATTACTTATGCGTCAACACCAGGAAGTTGTGCAGAAGAGGATTGGTAGGGTCGTCATCATGGGTGGTGCTCTGGACGTACCAGGAAACGTGACCCCCGCCGCGGAATGTAGGATAATATTGTCCCCATTCTGCTGTCTACTGATATATCAGACCTCTGTCATCTTCCCTTCTAGTCAATATATTCGCAGATGCACATGCAGCGAAACGATTACTTTGTCCTGCCAGCCCAGAGAACGGGCTTCCGTTAGAAAGGGTCATGCTACTACCCTTGGATATCACCACCTTGCACGAATTGACGTTCCCTTTCTATGTCGAACGTGTTGACCCGACCTTTGAATCGACTCGCAAGCCATCCATCGCATCGAACAAACCACCTCTTGTTCATTTTTCAAGCGCATTCTTTGAACGGTCAAGGGAAGTCATGATCGAGTTCGGAAAAGATGTGTTGGAACTGCACGATATCGCTGCTGTTTGGTGTGCTCTAGAAAACCCCCCGGACTCCGCAGATAAAGAAGTCGGCTTGCCAAGCACGTCCCCTGGTTGGATTGTCATGAGACGCAAATTTGACATCGAAAGGTCCGTTTCTCTATGTATACATAGTTAATATTCATGTTCTGATGACATCAGGACTGGGGAGACAGCGGGAATGATGATACCTGACCGAGGCACTCGGGCTCTGTCTCAGTTGGAGCACCATGTTCCTCGCTCAGTGGATTCCAACAGTCCGTCTGCAGAAGCAGAGACGGACGATTTGCAGATACCGACTGACCCAGCTGAAGGTGTCCCATATGTCGTTGAGACTCCAGGGCCGGAAGCCCTTGTGCGACTACTGACGAAGAGAGTGTGGGGAATTGATGTCTGATTGCTCAGTTGGTGGGATGTGTATTATATGGAGTGGGGAGGACTGATCCTAGATAGTTTATACCTTCGTATTGCTAACTATCAACTAGTGATCACCGTCGCGCTCGATCGCACCTATTGTAATGCAGCTTTACCCATACCTTCGATAGCCTTGACTGATGAATTCAGGTTTGTTCTGTACATCTGACTTGTGACAGTCGCCCATTATTCACTGGCCCCTTACCTGATAAACCAGATCGAAGTTTCATAACGATCATTTGCAGAACTTGCGATACTGTAAATTCATAAACCGCACCTACTTGTGCCAATCAGAGTACACTTACCAACGAAGTATGTTCGACTTGCTTTGTTTGAATTGGCTTATCCTGTACAGGTTCAAGGGCAACTAACAAAGTACAGCGATGCGCATGCAGCGAGTCTTAAAGCTTGAGCTATCATATGCTACATGAGATGCAACTACAGTCACAGAAGCCCCGGTTTTTCCCCACATAAGGATGGTATAGTATCACACATCGCAGATTTCATATGGATGTCGTACCAATTCGTCGTAGAGGTCTGCAGGTAGATCTCTAACGAGTGTGACTGCGATCCCGATGACAGGTATGGCTTCAAGTGGAGGGAATGTCCTTAGAAGTCTCATGGGACTATCGGAGGGTTTAGCACTACTTCACCAGCGAACTATAAGAATTACCTCGAGGAGCTCATAACTTCATCTCGCATGAGCAACAACTGTGCGATAACGCACAGAACGTTCAAATGTACCCCGAACGCAAGTAAGAAGTCCCATAGTCGGAGGACTTGATCTAACGGAGGCGTGCATGCGCATAGCGTGAGGACCGCTACAATGAGCAGAAGAATCAATGACAAGGGTCTAACAGGAGTAGGTAACGACAGGAACGGACAGGGGAAAGCATATATCTCTGCAGAGAGGTTCTTCATTCGAAGGTAGTTGAAAAGCTCGGGGTCCACAATCTTCAAGCATCGATCGAGAAGCTAGGATCACATAAACCATCACCAAACTAAACGAATATCGAGTGATCATGAAACCGACCTTGAGCCCCTTGTGCACGCCTTCAAGGGTCGGTTGGACATACAAAGGACATGCCTCCTCTATGAACTTGGCGAAACAGAAGAATGCCTCCAGTTCTGAAGGCATCGTGTACAGGAATGGGGCAGCGAGTACATTCATCCCCTGCACGTATGTGAAGCCAAGCTGCTGCTTCTCTTGTCTGTCTGCAGACATTATGAAGATGCAGGCCCGAGAGCGACGCAGTCATTGCCTACCATGATTCCGCCACACAAAGGCGTCTAGAAGGCGAACTAGCATGTCTTCGCGCACGCGCTCTTTGAACCCGCGATCAGTTGCAAGCGTCCTACACGTCGTTGAGTTGATTGTGTTGCAGACACAGGCAAGCGATTACCTGAAAGTGTCGTTCCTGATTTTCTCCCTGACCTCGCATGGTCCCCTAGAAACATATTGCAAGAAAGTCTCCGCCGAAATGCTGTCCACTCTCAGTAGAACCTTCCATATACGAGGGCGGAGGGTCGAGTCCTGTTTGGGCCACAAGATGAGTCCAAGTGATGTATTGCGTACGGCTGCGACGGACAACTGCAGATGGGATACCCTCCACCAAAATTAAGCGTCTGAGCTTCTTGAGACTCTCGTCGACATCTCCAGAACGTTTAGACTTGGACGATTTTGGCTGGTTCAGGACCTTGTTAAGGGAATGTGCGGCTGCTGTTGCTGCCTGGTCTGAGGAAGACATGGAGGGACGAGTGTTTGGCGCTGCGTGTGTTGCACTCCGGCCGGAGCGCCCAACGTCGACATTACACCCCATCTACTGGGAGATCTTACTTATACGCTGAAGACTGTCGAAAGTGGCCATGGACGTGCCATTCATCTCGTCTGGTGCGATGAATCGCGTACATTATAGTCTCGTTCGCAAAGTCGAGGCGGCCTCGTCCGCCCAGGCCGCTGACCAGATTCTCCTGAACGAAATTGAAGTCATTCGAACCACCTTGGCGCAACCCCATTTATCAGTCGTGCGTGTTATCCACTGAGCTTTGCCGGGTCATTGATGTTTCACAGAAAGCGTGCAAGGAATCCTTGATCTTACTGCTATATTGTACCATGGCCATCTCTAGTACTTCACTCAGTGATCTGAGCTTTGCATTCCGCCACGCTATAAATTTGGCGGAACAAGGTCGCAGTGTATTGGATAAGAGGATTGGTACGCATCGCATTATGATCAAAATTGTCAGAGCCTCATTTGACCTTGGAACAGGATACACCTTCTGTGTAGAATTGATGCCGCCAAACCACGAGCTCCAACTCATGCTCGTGAACACCCTGCGAAAGGTGAGCACGGCCGTTCTTCACACCATATACTTGGATTCGATATCTGGCGTGTCTCAAGGACCTCGAGAGTGCTTCGGTCGGTTACATGTGTCTGGCCATGGATGTACTTATGCAAATGCCACACGAGGACGTCGCTCCAGCCGTCCATACACGCCTTAAGTCCCTCCTCCATGACAAGAAGTGAGCGAACCAATATACCATTTCTTCCCCTCTGAGCTCTATTTCACCATTACACTGTAGTGAATTTGTTCGCCGTCGCGCCTATATGGCATACTATGTTTTATTTAATAAAGATCCCGACCATGCTCAACACTTAGAGGAAGTGCTAACCCACGCCAATCACTCCCCTGCTCCCGACATTATATCATGTGGGCTCATAGTGGCCAGTAAAGTGCGTATGTCCTTTTCGGCGCGCATCTTACTGATCGGATCCTTAGCTTCAATCCGAATCCATGGCTAGGCTATTGAACTCTTGTTTACGCCATGCTTTGTCCGGAAACTCGGATTCAGTCCAGACCATTCTTCGAGCATTTCGTAATGGGAAAGTGATGTTCGTGGTTTGTCTTGTCTCCCTTCATCCCTGTTCATTTGCATTGTATGTAGCCTCGATCCCATAAGTATACCCCTCATTCTCGATGTAATCAAACATTCTTCGGACCCCCCAGGGCAAGGTATGTCTTCTCACGCACCGTCTGCCTCAGCTGAGTTTAGCATAGTTCTTATTGATGCATTTTCATTGTTGTCAACCGTCCCCTCGGGTGTGATCCGTCAGTCTCAGGCTAAACTATCATTTTCTCCTGCGGCTAGCATCCGCCATTTGCTCACTTCTGGGGATCCGAACGAACAGTATATATTTATATCCTGTCTAAGTTGTCTTGATCCAAGTGCATGGGCAGGGAATACTCCAGGGAGTGTAGCTGTGTTTGATGAATGGGAAGTTCAGCAGATAATAAAGCTTTTGGACTCTCGAGATGGCTTGATCAGGAAGATGGTGAGTTGATGATCCCAGACTACGTCCCAGGACTGAAGAATGATTTTTCCAGACGCTAAAAATACTCTATTCTGTCGATCCAGGCATAATCACAGCTTATTATGCCCAGCTTGTTCAGCAGATACAACCTGGCTTCTCTGTGGCTCTGAAGGGAGAACATATTTTACACCTATTTGACATTGTTGAGGTTCAATGCCAAGGAGATCCAGAACAGTATGCGAAGCACCTCAAGGACTTGCTCATGACTGTTGAAGGCAAGGAACGGGCACTATCCGTCCTAGAGAACTGTGTTGAGAGGGTCCTCAATTATGTCCGAAAATGTAGGTGTTACATTCTCTTCAACTCATCGATTTTTAAGACGTGGACAGTGGACGTGGCTTCACGCGTTTCTCTTGTGACTGCACTGGCTATCTATGTTATAGAAGTGGAGGCTCACATCGGGCCAACATTAATAGTCATTATATGTGCTCTTGTGTGTGAGCATTGTGGCAAGATTTCGGCTTCCCCATCGGAGATCATACGCGGGATGGTAACAAAGCTCAACTCGCTTACCCGTGAGTAATTGAACGCTTGCAAAAATTGACTGTCTGTACTCGTGATTAGCTTCCGTACAGGATGCCTGTTTACTATTGATGTTACGGTTGTCAGCGGAGTGCAATACAGTGCCAGAGGAGGTTTACAAGGCGGTGCAAGAGTTGTCCCGATCCGCAGGAAGCCATATTCGAAGGGTACGCAAATAAGTTGTTGCGGATTTCAGAAGCTCATGTACCCTAGCGATGTGAACAATTCTTGATTCTATCTCTGCAAAGGCATATCGTTGCTGACATAGTATCCCGCGCATCTTCGACCTCTGTACGTCAGCCACTTCTCGCACTTCGTTGTGATCATCAATACAATTAAATATAAGTTGCCAGACTTCGTGGTTGCATTGACGAATTATCAGTCAAACATCGCTAGCAAGTTGTCCCCTCACAACACACCACCCCTGGCCACAGATAGCTCTGGGCGATCGCCCTCTGGGTCTGGGAACAAGTTACGATATGATGCATATGCGGCACCTCAACCAGTGCCTAGTCTCCGACGTCTCCACAGTCCGCGGTTGGAAAAGCGTTCTTTATCCAGCCCACGAAACACCGCATCGGGGGAAAACGGTACTGTAACATATCTGAACGAACTAGCATGCATGGCAACACCCGGAGAACTGACACTCGCAGTGGCGGAACATTCATTTGACAACATCCAAGTACGACATTGTTATATTTACCCATTACGTTTAGTTCAACCAAAAGCAGACCAGCCAAGTGTCCCATCGCTCAGATAGGGCGGGAATGAATGATAAGGTGAGGCACAATATTCACATATCCATGTCTTTCGGCTTACAGGAGGATGAGGAATCGGTAATGGATCTAATTACGTTGGATGCATCGGCCGCTACGGACGATGTGGACAGGTCTCCGGAACCTACTTTTGAAGAGGTCTGGAACTCCATGGAGAAATCGAACGTAAGAGGCTGGTGTGAGGTGTCAATGGACGCCGTAGTGAGACTGTTGCAATCTTTGCAGTTCCATATGCGTGTCATTGCAGTTGATCAGCCTCCCTTTGAAGGTTAGCTCTGCCAGCTTTCTTTTCTATCTGAAGTCTTTCTTATCTTCTATTATTTCCACAGGAGAACTTAAGGTCCTTGTTTTGGGGCTACCCAGTGGCAAATATGCCGCCCTGCGTCTCCGGGACGGGGATGGCGATAGTTGCCTGTGGAGGTTTCGGTGTGACGACCTAGAGACGCGTACTACTATCAAGAGACTACTGGAAAATATCTGAACGTAGCTGATAATCCATAATATACACTATGCAGTGCATCGGGTCTGTCGGAGTCGAGAAGAGACGGAGTGTCCTGGAGTCTTGGGTCAGTCCTAATAGGGGAGACTGACATGACTACCGTGCGAAAAGCGGAGACTTACAAAAAGCGAGCGGTTGAGATCAAATTTTCAACAAGGATCCGTCCTTCGAGTTCCCTCCAGCGACGTCAATCAACAACTATCGAGCTTTCTGGAAAAAAATCTATGATCTTGAAACCACTCAAATTGTGGGTTGGGTATGTTCACCTGCCGTTGACCGGAACTGACAAGCGTTCTTTGCAGCACACCATACCTGCTCCACAACACTATTCTCTTCGGACCTCTTGCAGCCGCTGCTCTTGACACTGATCGCCCACCTTAGAACCTGAACTATCTCTTCAGCCTTCTTTCTGGCCTGTATTGTCCTGCTCATGGGATAAATTGCTTTCAGTTCTTGGTGCCAGTTCGTCGAATTTGGGACCACCATTCATAGAACGAAACACTCCGGAAAACACAACACACTTGCGAACATCTTCATCCATCAGCCTATACCCATAGATATCATTAGCCATGAACTACGCACTTAAGCACCCAGCCCTGTTTCGTCCCGCCAGCCGACCCACCTCGCCAGCCCCTCCCAAATTAGACACGGCCAACAGCGTCGACAGAGGTCGACCCATCAACAAACTATCTTTTGGCGGTTTTAGATGGACGTCGTCCGTAGCAGCTATCACCCCCTCCAGCCCAGCCCCGGCCCCAGCTCCGCTTGTTCACGATGGATCTTACCTCGAGGCCCTCAACTTAAAGCTCAGTGAAGCAGTGTCCAAGGCGCTTGTACAGCCATCAGGACCTGCTATCCCTGGCGAGCTCGTAGGAGGTAAACGACCTATTCCTGCTGGGCGGGGCCATGCCCTTGGACTTGTCATCGCCTCGTGAGTGCTGTTTCCATCCCCCTATTTTACTCCTTGTGAATGTTCTTGTCAGTGAGTTGAAGGCCACACGAGACAATACTCACTTGTACAAGGCCGCTCTACGTTCTCTTCACAAACCTCTGTCAGTGTTGCTGAGCAATCTGTCAGCAATGCTTTTACCTCTACTTTCCTCCACTGCATTTCTGCAGCCTCCAACCCCCACCGTTCAGGTGCTGAACCCTAATCCAACACAGCTGCATGTTCTCGCTGTTGCTGACTTTGCTGGGGAACTTCTGAAAGACTTTGATGAACTTGGCCTTGGTCTCGACAAAGACGCACGTGGGGATAACTTGAAGCCTATTCGCGAAGGACTCGTGTCACTGATTGCACGAGTGATCAATCCCTTGATCAATGGCATCAAATCAAACTTACTGCCGCTCATTGAAGCACTAGAGTGCCCCGTCACTGTCACAGTACACAAGACAGGTGCCAAAACAGGGCCGGTCCTCCATCCTTCCATTACTGTGTTACAAACCTTGATGCCCATATACGCCAAGGCGTTGGCAAGGTATACGGTGTCATTGCCGTCCCAGGCGGCGCTTGCCATGTTCCTGATATCATTATTGTGGAGAGCTCTGGTTGCGTTGTCCTATCGTCCATATGTATTGCCATCTCCTCCGGTTTCTCCCCCGGGATCTCCACGAATGCTACCTAGTTTATTGAAGAAACAGCCAACATTGTCCGGGGGTACAGGGCCTGTTACACCACCTTCAGGACGATTTGTGCTCAAGTTACCGCCCTCCCGACCACCGTCGCCGCCGACAACGAGCGCCGCACCGAGGGCAGCCACTGACGCCAAAGTGCTGTACGAACTCATGCTATCCCTTCCTCGGCCTCCTCCTCAGGATGAGGCTACAAAAATTGCTCGTGAGGCAGTGGATGAGGCATTTGAAGACCTAAGAATTCTTGCGAGCCTACTCGAGGCTGCGGACAACCCATCTTTCGGAATGAATAAAACTCTCGAGGAGGTCTTTACAGAAGTCGATGCTTTGACGGGAGAGCTCCCGGTTCTAATTGCGTTACCTGTCCTCCTCCGCGGCCAATTTAGTGGAGAGCGTCCATCTGTAGCACGCACCACAGTCGCATCCATCGTCAACATCGCCGAAGAAGAGTATAGGAAAGGGTGTTTGTCTGGGTTCGGGCCAGCGGACGAGTACGGAAATGTGATTGGTCTGAAAGTACTTGATCCACTACGCAACCAACAAGACAACGGTCTTGGAGACAAGTTGCTAATGAAGTGGTTGGAAGCTCATGTTGAATCAACCACTCATTGACTGCATGGATCATTCTTATTTGTTGCAACTTGCAATTGCTGTCGCCAACCTGGCTTTGTCCCTTGCAGTAGACACAATACTCTATTTATAATGACATGTCTGTCTACCCCTAGGATCCTGCGAGAATTTAGATGCTTCGGAATCTGCATGTAACGTCAAGTTTAAAGGGATTTTATTACACGTCATACGCATTGGCGAAAGAGCAATCATGTAATTTGTATCACTACCTAACATTCATGTTAGCACCTAGCGAATCGAGTGCGAACCAATTGAATATCGACGTTCACATGACGTAAATAACATTTGGATAGGAGCAGATGACAAGACCGGCATGGAGTAGCTTTGCAAATAAGGTATAACCCCTAATGGTGCGTGAATTGGGGACTACTGTCCCCGGGCCGGCCGTCAGTCCGCTTGTTTCCAACTGTGGAGATAGGGGTCTCTTGAATCTGATCACGGTAAACCAGTTACTTAAACTGGTCTGTATCGCACGCTCTTGATCAAGCCAATTCATTACGTAGTCCCGAATGATAGCTCTGCAGGCTAGCATGGTGTTGGAACTTCACCCGTTCGTAGCGTAGGAACGATGCATAGTGAACGCGTTGCAAACGCTCAAAGAGAAGCCACTGCTACCGTACGACGTGAAAAGTTTTACTGTGCTGACTAATGGACGTGAGAGTACTGTAATAAATTCCGACACATCTAGTGCTTGCATCTTCTACTGTGTACTCCACATGTTCATCAACTTACTACATGACCACGCAAGTAGAAAACTCTGTTAGACCAACTCGCTTTCAGGTAGGCATTCGATTTAATAAACTATATAAGGATCATCATAGCAGACAGCAACTACGAGAGACATGAAAATAGTCACTGGCATGGGCATGACATACTGTAGTAGAGCAGCCAGTGGAAGAAACACATCCTCAGCTAGGAATGCATTCAATGCATGACAACTTGATACACCGGGACAATGTAGTAAGCCTAAAGCCCAGATACCCATTCAACACTCAACCATACTCATTACAAGACTGGTCACACACCCAGAACTGTGTCCACAGAGGAACTCACTGAAGCAGAACAACTGAACATAATATCGCACATCTCAGTCGGAGAGATCCTTTCACATCATGACAACTCGAATAGTGTTCCGATTGGTTGTGGGCCTCCAAGTTATGCAACAAATACCCACATAGTGTCATATACGACGTATTCCAGATCAGGAGAAGTGATGTTGGTCGTACAGTATCGGCGTCAGGGGCTGCGCTTGCCCATGAACTGTACTAGGTGTGCAAGCGACCCACTGTCGAACAAGATAATATATGAAACACCCAGTTCTTATAGACCCGTGGGCAGTCGGCTTTCGCACACTCTCTGATATGATGGTCACTCGAAGCTGATACCCTCTCGACGCCAACGCCTATTTTGGTTGTCGCCCGTGGGCGTGGGCGTCAACTTTAAGCCACCCTGAAAAGATAATCAGTGTGTTCTGGTTGTACTGGCAGGAGTGTCGAAAGTCACGCGTATCGCACGCCGCCCCAACAGTGCGCCGTGTGGGATGAATTACTTGTCAGGAGAGCGATCGCCGGAGGTAAGTGATGCAACTCGATCGTCACGCAGAAGGAGAGGAGCATCTTTGTGCCAAAAACGAACAAATTGGAATTTGATCACAGGGCTTTGTTTTATGGCCCAGGCTTAAATAGCAGCTGCGAGACAAAAAGTTGGTGCCCTCCTAGATATCTCTCACTCCCGAGATGTTGACAACATTTTTCTTTGCTCTGGTCGCACTTTGCGGCCTCGGATTTGCCGCCCCACCTTCTCCGCCGCCCCCACCTTCTGGAGGCGTAGATGTCACTCCTGATTCTCCGCCACCTGTGTACCGCGCCTTGAGTGATTTCGACTTCCAATCATTGGTAAGCCACTGTATTGGGCTATATATGCTGCGATCTGATGACCTTCGCAGAACTTGGCACTTAATCAGGAGTACATCGAACTAGACCTCTTCCACTATGGTCTCGCGAGATTCTCTGAGAAGGAGTTCTTGGATGCTGGTCTTGGCCCCGAGTACCGTTTCCTCATAGAATACATGGCTGATCAGGAGGTCGGACATGCCGAGATGATCACCAACATCCTCTACCGTACATTTGGTGACAACTAACTGACCCTCCTGCATGCTGATCCTAGCAACAGCGTACGGCGCGAAACCATGCAAGTACCAGTATCCCTTTGACAACGTCCGCGAGTTCTTCGACTTCTGCCAGAAGGTGAGCATTACCCCATTTCGCAGCCACGACTACCAGTACTCAATTGTTGGTTCAGTTGACCCGCTGGGGTGAATCAGGTGTTTATGGCTTTCTGCCCCATCTTGACAACCGCGCTCCCGCTGAATTGCTCCTTAATTCTATCACTACCGAGGCGAGGCAGCAGATGGCCTTCCGCCAGCTCCAAGGCCTCTTCCCAATGGCGGTCTGGTTCATCGCTGGGATTCCCCAAGCTTGGGCCTGGACTCTGTTGTCGCCTTACCTTGTTACGTGCCCCAGCGACAACCCAGATATCAAGTGGCAGATCTTTCCTTACCTTACTGTCACCGTGGGTGTTCAGTTTCTGCATCCATAGCTGTTAGTGATCTGGTAGCCCCTCCAGAACAACCCTAATGCTATCAGATCCGACAGTAAGGCTGCGGTGTCTACTAATGTCTCTGCGATTTCATATCCAGGGTACGAGGTTAATTTTAAATGGGATGAACCTGGTCAGCAGGTCAGCTATGACAAGAAGTACGTAACCACCACCTCTGCTGGTCCAGCAAAGGTATGCGCCGTCTTTGCCTATCGTAGATTGTGCGAATGCTAACATGTGGGATAGTACGCACTCTGGGTCTCGCAGTTGAACGCGACGTATACACCACTGTATAACATCAACAATAACTATGCCAGCGCTAAGCAACCGGATGGTCGCGTCTTCGGTGATAGCTCTGCACCTATTTTCAACGACACCATGTTGGTTTTTGTCCCCTTATAACCACTTACCTTGCTAAATTTCGCGCTTTTGCAGGTTCGTTGTCCTGACAGATGACAACCCATATGTTTCCCCTTACAACTTGTCCCTTGTGAATCCTCACGTTGTTGCCGGGCCTGCCATCTATCAGGCTGGTTGAGTCAAATAAGGTCTATGGAAAGTTGTAGAGTAAAAGTGGACTCATGTGGACCATTATCCTCGTTTCGTTTCTGTACCACTGTTTGCGAAGGACACCCGCTCGGACATGATTAGCATTTACATTATGTAACCTAGCAGTTGTACTACAAATATATACAAGTCGAGCAGACATGTATTGCAATAAGCTGAAGCCAACTTCAAGCTACACTGCTGTTACAACAGTCGTACAACTGTAGCACTGAGTCCGATGGATGACGGTGCACAGCAATAATGGTATGGATAGAAAATCTTTAATAAATCGCGGCGTGCGAGTTGGGGTATCGAACGAGTAGACATCAGACATTCCATTCCATTCTGCTCCGCCTTTCTTCTCTCCTAACGAGCCAAATCACTGAGTCATCGCTGCTGTTGCTCGCGAGCAGCAATTACTCTATCCCATGACTCCTTCAGTGGATTGCGATGAGTGAGAATGGACATATGAGCATTCAAATACGGGGGCGGGAGCAGAGGGTGGACCACTTCCAGATAAGTGGTTAAAGTGGCAGGTGGGAAGTGTGCTGTGTACTGTGGCGTGGGCGATCGGGTAGTCGGGAGGTGTGCTAAGGATGCAAGAGCTTGAACGGAAGAGGAAGATGTCGAGGACATAGAAGACAAAGTTCGATTACGGTCATGTCCTTTGCCGAAGTAATAGCCTTGGCTGGGGAGTGTGGCAACAGAGCATGCAGAGGAGACGGATGTCCTTCTGTTCATTGAAGGTCCCATATTCATCAGCGTGACGCTAGACGGGGTAACGGGTAGGGTCGGGGAGGTTGACGTCCGGATGGAGGAAACCTCAGACATCACCATCAACGGAGCAAGAGGTTCTAATCTTGGAGCGACGGGCCCGAAAGACTGCCCCCGAATCAAAGGATGTGGATGCAGAGAGACATCCGACCTGTCGGTGACAGTGTGTGTTGAGGGCGGGCGCGTTGAAGCAGAGCGTCTGAAGAGAGTGCGTTGGACGGGGGACGTTGTCTCCGAACGTGACCCCATGGTGTACGACTCGGCGAAAGTGAGGTGCGAATGGAGGCTCTGCTCCACTTGATTCATAGTAGATACGGTCTGCGGAGGCGACATTGGGACACGTGAGGATGACACAGCAACGGAAGGCAATGACGATTTTCCCTGTGGCTCGGCAGGTGCGCGAATGGTTGGCACACGCGAGAGGGACGGGTGAGCTCGGGGTGTATCTGGTCGATACGTCAATTCATCGATGGTGGGTTCATTAGTCCTGGAGATCATCCGCTTGTCGACCGGTGTCTGTGACCTGCCAGAGCCTGAACTGGGGCTATTGGGCGTAGCTGCACCACTCTCACTCGATACCCACTCATCGTCTTCGTCTGCACTACTACTGGCGATGGTGAAGTTTTTCCCCTTGTTCTGCGGAC
The DNA here is from genome assembly GCA_029372045.1 of Scleroderma citrinum. Taxonomy (NCBI): domain Eukaryota; kingdom Fungi; phylum Basidiomycota; class Agaricomycetes; order Boletales; family Sclerodermataceae; genus Scleroderma; species Scleroderma citrinum. The sequence goes on from JARFMN010000002.1 coordinate 1,958,490, forward strand.
GGTGATTGGGGGGATGGGCATGTGGAAGACGCTCCCTTGAAGCCAATCGAGCACCATCATTCGTTCGAGAGTACTGCCCGCCATTCCTTGTCTGTGGCTACCAAAATAAATTTCCACCCAGCTGCGGCGAAAGGGTGCTGTTACCTCGTAGACATACCCATTCTTCTTGGGCTTCTCTTGTTGTTTGTGCGTTGCTGGGTCTTTCTGTGTGATATGCAGGTTAAGAGCGGCCTTGGAGGACCCGCCTGAGGATGAACGCGAGTGAGTGCGAGGAAGGCCAGTTGCGCCGGGACGATGAGCCTTCGGGGCCATCGCAAAGAAACGATTTGGTTCTCCGCTACCAGATTCACACATCTTCGCCTTCTAACTCGTCATTAAAATGGAGAGGGTCCAGTTCCAGCAGGAGCAGGTATATATCGCGATCCATCACTCTTCGTCAAATCGTTGACAGTACATAGATGCTCGCAGAACTAAAGGATCTCGTTTCAAAGGGTGTTTTCACCCGAGTGCGCGAGTCTCTCTGTCTTTCATCCGTGTTCCAACTGATGTGATAGCATCTTCAAGGCTGAAGTAAAACAGATCATGAGAAAGCGCACCCAGTTTGAAATGGCTTTGGTGCGCAGAATCGCAAAAAAAAGTGACTTCTTGCGATATGCTGCATACGAGATGACGCTGGAGCAACTGCGAAGGAAGAGGCTTCAACGATTGAGTATGTATTTCTCCGTAACTGTTCAGCTTTGACGTTGAGGGGGACTCTCAGACCTGCCGACATTGAAAGCAACTATTTCTGACTATGCTCTTGTGCGACGACAATTCCACATATTTGAACGGGCCCTGAGGAGATTCAAAGCAGATGTAGGTCTCTGGATACAATATATCCAGGTTGCACAACGAGAAGGTGCACGCAGTCTGGTTGGGCGAATTACTGCGCGGTAAGACGAAACAGCTATGTATTCTTTTCTCCTCTAATATCACAGACTCGTGCAGTGCCCTCCAATTACACCCCAACGTTCCATCTCTATACATTATTGCTGCATCACACGAGTTGTCGCACATGTCACCATCTACAGCGCGTGCTCTGTTACAGCGTGGCCTTCGACTGAATGCAGACAGCATCGACCTCTGGAGAGAGTACATCCGTATGGAGTTGCACTTCATCGAGGGCATACGACGACGGTGGAATATCTTGGGAATTAGTCTCGATGAGAGAAAGCTGACAAATGAGGACCAACAGATGGAAGTTGATATTACTATGGATGGCACAGGGGACCACATGTTCATCAACGAAGAGAAGTTACCAGACGAAGTAGTTGCTGCTGAGCAGGAAGGAGACGAAGGCGAGGCTGCTCGTCGGGCGATTATGGAGGGTGCCATCGTAAAGTCAGCTATGTCAAACGCAGCTAAAGGTACGTTGTATCACAGAACCATTCAGGTGAACCGCTCACCTACAGTGTTTGAAGCTATACCTCGAATATACCTCTTTTTACAGCTCGACGATCTTATTCGCACCCATCCATGTCAACCCAATCTCCGTACAAATCTATTGGATGAACTCTATTCTCTCCTGCAAAAGATGATACCAGGTGACCCCGAGGCAATCAAAATGAAGGCAACCAGGCGCCTTCGCGAACTAACCTTGAGCGCTGAGCTCAGCGGATCACAAAGTGAACGCATGATTGATAGCATCCAATATGCAAATGAACAACTTGTCCATGCCGTGAATAACCCGCCAAGTGATAATACAAGGCCCGAAATATCAACCATATATGCCTACTTTGTCAAGGAGTGGTGCCAATCGCCCACTTTGGATCCGGCGTTGGTAAAGCACCATTCTTCTTGGGAAATGAAATTAGTGGCTCATGGCGAACCCTTCTAGAAGCAATACCTGATATCTTCTCTGCGAAGGTCTGCTCAACAGCCAGGCGCTTCATCTATCCTACAGGCCACACATCTGCGCCTTCTTCTGAGTGAGGATAAATCTTCCAAGGGGGCTCTCAAACTGGCGAAGAGATATTCTCTTACCACGGACGCTCCTGAGGTTTGGCTGGCCCGGCTGGATGCGGAGAAGGCTGCTAATGAGCATGACGTCCAATTGACATGGACGATGGCTTGCTCCACTGTCCATAATTACGCCAAAAAAGAGGACGTTGAAAAGGTCTGGTTGTGGGGACTCGACCATTTGACAACAAGGGAGGGTACAAGAGGAACCCTGCTCGAGGTGAATGCGTTCCTTGTCTTGTCGTTTTATAAGCCTTACTGTCTGTTACAGGATTTACTCAAAAAGAGTATGCGAGATGCGTCTATGCAAAGTATCCACGAAACCCTACTACTTCGGTATATTTCCGACGTGGTGTACTCGAAACACATTGACGACGCCGCACGTCACAAGCTCATCCAGAAAATACCGATCACATACTTCCCTACCAAAGCAGTATGGAAACATCTTTTTTCGCTCGGATGCGCGTACGAAAATCTCAGTAAAACGGTGCTTTGTACCATATACGAAAATTGGCGAAATGTCGATAGCGTTCAAGCGGCTTTGTCGTGGGCTGGATGGTTGACCGATCATGCAGACGGCAAAGAGGCTGTGAAAGTTATTAAAACAGCAACAGCTCAGTTGCCCCCTGCAGAAAGGGCACACCTAAACCAACTATGGAATTCTCGATTGAACCGAGAGAGGGATGAAGAGGAAAAGAACATGAAGAAGCCCCCTGATGACATGCCGATAGTATTGACGATTGAATAGACTCGATAATACTGACCTTAGGTCATATCCTGAAGTAGTGTCCTTGTAGAAGTTTAAAAGGCTGACATCTAATCTCATGGCTAATAACATACGCCTAACTTGAACCTCTGGGCATTATAATGTCTTACCCTACCGTGTACGTCGCGGTGCACGCTGGGGCAGGGAATCACGGGAGAACATCTGAACACTCGGTGAAGCTAGTGATGAAGAGGTAATATTTGCTACTTTTAATCACGGAGACCCCTAAATTCACACCAACCTGTGAACCAGAGCTTGTATGGAGGCTCTCCGACTTGCGTCACCAGCGGGTGTGGATGTCTTGTCCATCGTTGAACGGGCCATCGTCGAGCTCGAGGACGACCATGATCTGAATGCAGGTGAGTTGACACTCCCCCTTTCGATGCCAGGCAATGATCAGCAACCTGTCGCAAAAGGATCTGGCTCTAACTTGACCCTCGACGGTGCAGTCGAGTGTGATGCAGCTATAATGGATGGTAGGACCGGCGATTTTGGCAGTGTCGGCGCAGTTTCAGGTGCGTCCTCCCGGCATACTGTCCAGTATCTCCTAAACATCTCTCGGAGAAGGGGTCAAGAATCCGATCAAACTGGCGTCTGCTATTCTAGACCAGTCTCGCAAACCGGATCGACTAGGTCGCATTCGCCCTCTGTAAGGTGCTCCAAGATTTCATGCTTTCGGATAATACAGACTAACGCACAGGACGCTCGTCTCGAGCGGTGCACATTCATTCGCCATCAAAAAAAGGTTGGAAACAGTACCCCCTGAAAGCATGATATCCTCACGGGCCAGTATGGATTGGTGTAAGTGGGTAGAACGGCACAATAAGGCAGGGGAAGCAGAGACCCCGGAGCTAGAAGCGATACCTGAGGACGTACCTCAAGATACGATCGGCGCAGTTGCATGGGACAACTGCGGCAATGTGGCTGCCGGCGTGTCAAGGTCTCACTCGTTATCTCGATTCCTTCAGGATGCTGACTGCACTGCCAGCGGGGGACTTCTCCTTAAAGATTCAGGTCGCGTGGGCCAGGTAAGTGGTGATTTCAGGGTTTAGGACTCACACGACAACTCCGAACAGGCAGCGATATTCGGTACTGGATGCTGGGCGCAGCAATCATCTGATGGTCAAGCTGGTATGGCCTGCAGTATATCCGGTAGGAGAGTGCATACAAGCCATTGCCCACTTCTCTCAGAGTAGACACCAGGCAGTGGCGAGCATATTATAAGAGCAGGGCTGGCCCGTGCTATTGGGGATGCCCTGCAGGTGGCTAAGAACCCGGGGGGGGCAGAGGAAGCTGATGTGGATGTTCACGATGTGCTTATCACAACTTTGACAGAGCAATTCTGCCGTGAGTTCCATTCTTGAAAACTTTTACTTTCAGAACTACGAAAAAGAAGAAATTTAGGTCCAGCAAATGAACGTGGAGTGTCTCATGCAGATGTCGGAGTCCTTTTACTGACAAAAGAGGCTCAGGAAGGGGGCTGTGCCATCCGTACGCCCCTTGTCAATGCTATATAGGAGTGTTGTCTTGATGATCACCTAGCACGGCTGTGGTGTGCATTCACAGCAACAAGCATGGCTATTGCATATGCCAGTTCCCGAAAGCCGATACCGAAGGTAAAGCATGCCAAGATCCCAAGAACTCTGTTTATAACTATCCAGGCAATGGTCCTACGACGACCTCAAACTGCAAGTAGATCCAACCTGTCAGAAACGCAGCCAGTGTACATCACTGCTCTTCGACTGCATGAATAGCCAGCCAAGGCGACACCTAACATATGTCGACATGGATACAAGGTAAGACAACAGAACCGCGAATCTGCAGTCATAAGGTCTTTGATAGAAGTCACCGTAGTCGGGGAGTACCACCGTTTGTGGCTTGTATTGTCCGTGGTATTGCATTATTAAGGTTGGCCAGAGGTCGAGGAGTTAACGGCGCGGGAGACGGGCATGCTGCCTTGAGCCTTTGTAAACTCTTGATGGGGAATTTTGTCCTGTAAATGATTAGAAACCTTCATGCTGCTAACGCCCATCTCTAACACTCACCGGCAAGTCGAGCAAACAGGTACGGGTTGGCAGAATACTACAGAACGATCTCAGAATCCAGGTAGGACACTTGCTTAAGAGCTCACTTGACAAGCAAACCGAACAGACAAAGCCAACATCCACGATATTCTTGTGACAGAAACATGCTGCTCGGAAGTCGATCTTGTCTTGTTTTGGGACCACCAGGACCTTTCGAAGCGAAGGTGGTGGTAGGAATGACATCTAAAGTGAATAAGTACAACTGATCCACAAAAAAAGGAATCTCTCATCGTACAATAAGATACTGGAGTAGGGCATCACGTTGTTCAAGATAGATGTAGGACCCGTTCGTCAAATGCGCGGCCTGCTGCAAGAAGACGGTATCTGGGCCGTAAATCTTGCAGACATCGATCGTAACTTTCTAAACGTACGAATCAACATGGTATGAAGCGACATAATGATATAACTTACTAATTTTTGTGCCGAGAAGATGGCATTCATAATCGGGATGTAAGACGAAGACAGGTCAGGAGAAACCGAAAGAATTAAGATACGCGGATCTGACGGAATAGCTAAATATTCTGCAGAGTTCGCCACGGATGTACCAGGTTGTGTGATGCGATTGATATCTGTGTGAGATTAGTTTCATGACACGCATGAGAGGTGGCGACATGCAGCAAAGGGCTTTTGTCAGTGCACCAACTAGAGCACAAGGCGCTAAGAGAAGCATGAATGCACGCTGTTTGCACAATAGACTTGGTGCACGCACATTCTTCCTCGTAGTTCACTATGGAATCTAGTTCACGAGTGATTCGCTGCAGCACAGTCGCGACCACTATGTTGAAGGGTGGAAAAGAATTCGCGTCCAGGGGAGGGGCCTCATCGATTAACGCCTCGGTAGAAGCATAAAGCATGGCACTGGACAGGAGCACGTTGGTAGCCCAAGGACGGACAGACATCAAGAAACCTGCCTTTTGCCTGGAAAAGCCCCGAAGGCCGCCAGAGTGTTTTCGTTTTTGGAGGCGATGTGGGCATTGAGAAAGGTGAATAGCTGGGATAGGAATGACTGGAGGGAGAGTGGATGAGAACTCGCAGCTGCGCTCAGATGCCACTGTGTTGGGGACAAGTCCAGAATTACAGAGAGATGGGAGGGTCTGTCTTGCAGTGCCATGCTTTACTTGGCTTGGCGACAGTCTCAGAGATAAAGCTATGTAGCAGCACATCCATTCATATCTAACACATAACTTGCCACAGAGAGTCAAGATCGAAGACCCTGCATCGTTCCACACGTTGTCCAAACCAGTGAGCGTTCATCAAGGATGCGCGCGGCGTACAGCAACAACGTGACGTGACATCACAGCAAGAGAAGAAGTCCTAAGAATGTGGGTGATGGCATTGGCTGTGCATAACACGCTGCTAACACCATGAAGGATGACATCGACGTCAAGTACTTGTATCCAGATCGTGGTGAAAAATACATTAAAAGACGTTGTGAACTATCCAGCACGCGGAGGGCAGGCTGGAAAAGTTACTGTGCACGACAGCGACGACGACGACGACGACGACGAACAAATATGTGTGCCATTGGCACTTTGGCGGGGATGAGCGATGCTCTAAAAGGGAATTTATAGGAGGGGATAATGTGCCAAATGACGAGTTTCGTGTCCAAAGAATGTGGCACGGGACAACCGGAGTTCGTCACGAGCGGTGACGATGGGGCCCTGCCCGGCGTTGTCCGTAGCGATGGCCACGCGTGCGAACATTTTCGCCAACAGCATCCTTGACGACCTCTCTCACATCCCCTCTTTCTCCCCTCAACCACCACCATCTCCTCGCCATGGCGCTCATCCCCGACGCCCTCAATCTCAACTACGCCAGCGATGACAGCATGCAGGTCGACTCAGACAACGACCAGCCCCTCTCTAATGATCCCCATCCAGGCCAGAGTCCTGGTGCAGACCCAGACGCTGATGCCGACGCAGATCCAGACGCTGATGCAGAGGGTGACGCAGAGTACGTCGATGATACCACTTCCGCCGCCCTAGAGACGCCCGTCGCAGGTCCCTCATCCTACGTGCAAAAAGACTCTGTAAGTCTCCATATCCCTTCTCACCCCTTCTCCTCTAAGCTTCGTCCATTCCAAGGACGCCGACGATTCGGTATGTCACGCATACACTCACCCGTCATACATTCATTCTTATCCCCTTCGTTGTAGGGCTATGAAGACCAACCTGTGGATGATGGTGACGACAATGATGATGAAGATGACGGCTCCTATGCAGATGATGAGTATGGCAAGAAAAGGGCACCTAAGAAGAAGAAGAAGAAAAGTGTCCCCTCTTCCTCGACTCCCAGACCCAAAGGTTTGCACAACTTTTCTATCCCGTTATGCTATGTTTTATATTAAGCAGTAGCTATGCGTCATGGGTCGTCGGATTCGGACTCTGATTATGGTGCGCGATCGAAGAAAAAGAAGAAGCCTCGTGTATCTGGGGAAGAAATCCGCGTATCTAGTCGAGGGAGCAAGATTCCAAACTATTATGAAGGAAATCAAGATCTTGGTTTACTTTCAGAGGAGGAGGTAGAACAGAGCTACTACCTCGATCCTAACGTACACCACAAGGAAGAGGACGAAATCGAGGCTGTCCTTGGTCATTGTCGAGATGAGGGTCGTGAAGAGGATGCAGACGACCTGTGGTATGATAATATTGTACGTAATGTGGACAATTTCAGCTTGAAAGATAGTCGTATTGATCCCTCTACAGCGTTTTCACATCAAGTGGAAGAATTTCTCCCATCTCCATAATACGGACGAGACGTACGAATTCTTAAAGCGCTTCAAGGGCCTAAAGCGCGTTGACAACTACATCAAAGCCTACAAAGCATACCTGGCAAAGTTTAACTTGCATGGTCTATCTACGGAGGATAGGGAGGCTCTTCTTCTCGACAAAGAACGTGAGAAGGAGGAATTGGAAACATATAAGACTGTAGAAAGGATTGTTTCTCACAGGGAAAGTGCCGACCACACAGACTATCTCTGCAAGTGGACTGGGTTAAACTACGAACATTGTACGTGGGAGGGCCAGGACGAACTACGCCATATCGCCAGGATACAGATCGAGGCATACCGCGCTCGCGAAGTAGAAGCCAAATTCCCCTATAAGAGCGTGCAATATCCACGTCATCAACGACCACCATTTCAGAAGATTGTGAAAGACCCGGACTATATCTCTGAAACGGGTGGTCAGCTCAAGGACTTTCAGCTCACTGGTTTAAACTGGCTCGCATATCTCTGGAGCAAGGGGGAAAATGGTATATTAGCAGATGAGATGGGCCTCGGCAAGGTAACACTCAGCAGTCTATCTCTGTTGCGTATATCTGAACTTCGCAGACCGTCCAAACTGTGTCTTTTCTTTCGTATTTGTCCCACGAGATGCATCAATATGGGCCTTTCCTTTGCATTGTGCCACTTTCTACAATCACTGCATGGCAGTCTCAGTTCGCTACTTGGGCACCGGACTTGAACGTTATCACCTACATTGGTACCGCAGCAGCACGCGAGGTTATCCGTACCTATGAATTTGGCTCATCAAACAAACGATTGAAGATGAATGTACTCCTCACTACGTACGAGTTGACTCTCAGGGATGCGAAGGAACTAGCGGACATTAAGTGGCAAGTGTTGGCTGTCGATGAAGTGCGTTTCACCACAAGTTAGCTTGTATTTGAGCTGTTGACCGCGTGTTGCTAGGCACATCGCCTGAAGAACTCCGAAAGTCAGTTGTACGAAGCGCTGAGATCGTTTTCCGCATCTTCCAAGCTCCTGATCACAGGAACTCCGTTGCAAAACAATGTCAAAGGTTTGTCATTCATTGAAACTTCGACTGGGCGTGTTGCCCGTCTCTTACCTGGCCGACAGAACTACTATCGTTGATGCATTTCTTGATGCCAGAGAAATGTGAGTTGTTCCTCGTTGAAGTTTCCTTTTGGCTCACTCAGATCATCGTATAGTTGCTCTAACGAACGAGTTCGATCTAAATGACGCTGACCACGAGACCAAAATCAAAGAGCTGCACGAACAGTTGGAATCCCTCATGTTGAGACGGCTAAAACGCGATGTGCTTACTTCTTTGCCTACGAAGAGTGAGCGTATTCTTCGTGTAGAAATGAGTGCTCTACAAACGCACTTCTACAAGAATATCCTCACCAAGGTCAGTCACTATGATTCTCATCATTTATCTTATGATAACTTCCGTTGAAATAGAACTTCCAAGCTTTAGTCAAGAGTGCAAATGGAAATAACAACATCAGTTTGCTCAACATCGCTATGGAACTCAAGAAAGCTGCCAACCACCCTTATTTGTTCGATGGTGCAGAAGCTCGTACAGAGTCTACAGAAGAGACGCTCAAGGGCCTCGTTATGAACAGTGGCAAAATGGTCCTACTCGACAAATTACTGGCCAGGCTGCGCCAAGACAATCATCGTGTCCTCATTTTCAGCCAGATGGTCCGTATGCTTGACATCCTGAGCGACTACATGAGTCTTCGTGGGTACCAGCATCAGCGGCTAGATGGTATGGTCGCCTCGGATGCGAGGAAGAAGGCGATCGCACATTTCAATTCGCCGGGGTCCCCTGATTTTGCATTCCTGCTTTCGACACGTGCAGGTGGTCTCGGCATCAATCTAGAAACCGCAGACACCGTCATCATTTTTGATGTGCGTAATTCCAACTTTTACATGCTACTATGTCTAATACCCTACTAGAGTGATTGGAACCCACAGAATGACCTACAGGCAATGGCGCGTGCTCACCGAATAGGTCAGAAGTCACATGTAAGCGTTTATCGCTTTGTAAGCAAGGACACGATGGAAGAGGACATCTTGGAGCGAGCGAAGAAAAAAATGGTTTTGGAGTATGCCAGTAAGTCTATCGTATTCTACAAGACACCCACCCACCTAGACTGGAATTCTGTTGTCAGTCATCAACCAGATGGACACATCTCAGGCTCATCTAAGCTCCAAGGGTGATAAAACCAAGGATTCTGTAAAGGCAGATCATCTAAGCAAGGATGAACTCACGGCTGTTCTCAAATATGGTGCCCAGAAGATGTGGGTTGCATCACCAGACCTTACTATGATTTGAGGTGACGAAGTCCACAGGTTCGACAAGGACGACATACAACAAAGCAAGAAGCTTGATGAGATGGACCTTGACGATATCTTGAACAGGGCAGAAGATCACGAAACCATGGCTGCTGCCGGTGATGGCGGAGCTTCCCTTGGTGGTGAAGGGTTCCTTGCTCAGTTTGCCTCTGTCAGTGATGTCAAGAATGACATGAATTGGGAAGATATCATCCCGGTCGAGGAGCGCCAGAAGTTCGACAAGGAGGAAGATCAGCGAAAAGCGGAAGAATTGGTTGCCCAAGAGTTGCGTGATCGCAAGCGATCTCATGCACCTGTTTCTTATGAGGGGATGGACGTTGATCACCCCGCTCCTTCTGCAGCCCCAAAGAAGCCTAAGGTCCCTGGGGCCCAGCGTAAGTCGGCGAGCCAAAAGGCCATGGAACTGAAGGAGCGTGACGTCCGTGTGCTCATCCGCAGTCTGCAACGATGGGGTGACATTCGTCAGCGATATGACATCATCGTTAGTATTCTTCCCTAGAAGTTACTTACTGAACTTATACTTTTTCTAGGTCAGCGAAGCCAAACTTGCCGATAAGCACAAGGCTATGATCATTGATGTTGCCGATGAGATCATTGATAGTTGCTCTCAGGCCGTAGATGAAAACAGCCAGCAGAAGCGAGCTCGGTTAGCTGCGGGAGAGACGTTGACAAATGCACAGAAGAGCAAGGCGGTATTAGTGACCTATCGAAACGTGGGTAATATCAACGCCGAAACTGTTCTCTCAAGACACCGAGACTTACGGGTTCTTAACAATATTCTTTCTGAAATCCCTACTGAGGATTTGTACAACTGGGCGATTCCTATCGAGAATATAAGACCAGTTCTGAACTGGTCGGGTCGCTGGGGATCTCAGGAGGATTCCATGCTCCTCGTCGGTGCTTTCCTGTATGGCTTTGGTAACTGGGAGGCTATGGCGAAGGATTCGCGACTGGGACTCGATGGCAAGTTCTTTCTGGAGGAAGGAAAGAAGGGTGAAGACTCTTCCTCACGACCTATTCCCAACGCCATTCACCTGGTCCGGCGGGGTGACTTTTTACTTGGGCTGCTCCGTGAACACGACGAGAAGTTGCGTTCATATGAGAGCTCATTGCGTAACAAGGGGCAGCTCAAGATGTCGGTTACACCCCCTCCAGTAACCGGGGCCTCATCGTCCACCAGTAGTAGGAAGAGAAGGGCGGAGAGTGAAGCTATCGTATCTGTCGACGACAGTACTACAACGAAGAAGCGTAAACGCCGGCCCACACCTACATTCACTGACTCCGAGTCGTCAGATGAATGGTGAGAGCAATACCATTGAATTGTACGTTGTCTAATAGACCATCTTCAGCCCATCGATGGATGAGGTCGCTACGAAGGAGGAATTACGACCTGTGAAGAAGCAACTCGTGTGTAATGTTCTGCTCATCGTGAGGGTAATGATACTGATGGGTATAATAGAAGCAGCTAAAACTGTCGGGAGAAGATATGCCTCGAGATGACAAAGTTGCCATTTTGAAAGATTCCCTTGCTGCAATCGGTCGGCGAATTGAGAATGTTCTTCAGGCGAAGCAGGCTGCTGGTGAAGACTGTGATAAATGGAAACGGCATTTGTGGACGTAAGCCCTAGTGACAATGCCAAGAGAAGATGTTAAATTTATATTATTTGCAGATTTGTTACCCTATTTTGGCCCAAGAAGGTCAAGGCTTCCAAGTTGGAAGAAATCCACGCCAAAATGGTCATGAAGGAAGCTGCACCGCGGCCTTCCACAGATGCCGTGAGTGCAGCCAAGAGACCTCGACCAACCACGAGTGGGAAGTCGCTACCCTCCTCTAACCTGGCCGCAAAGATCAACGGCAAGTCACATCGATGACTGACCTCGTTCTCTTCGTCATACTCCACGAAACCCGCGACTCTTTATGTTGTATTACCTCGGCTCTGCATAAATTGTTCTAATTTGCACACTTTTTTTTTCGTTCTCTTGTGTATTTGAGTCGTTAATTGCAATATTAGGAGTGAGGTCACTGTTCAACGTTCATTCTAGTCACATAATGGTACAACTTGGGGGAGCCAAAGGGGGCTTTGAAGGGGGGATCCAATGTTCATGTGGTGGCTGATTTGAGCTTCAGAGGTCAAGTATGTGACGCTACATTATGGTGGACTCACCTATCGTAGGTGTCACCTTGGTTGCACACGCATGGCCGACTTCAAGTTAGTCGGTGAACTCTGGCTAGGATGCCTGGGTCGCGTTACATTGACGGTGACGGTAGAGTCGCGCTCTACAAAGACTTCCTGGGATGTGTGCCGGTGATGATTCGTATGCCGCTCAGCTCGATGTTTTTCTGCATTCTTGATTGTGGGAAAAGCGACATCGACCTGCTGCTGGCGTGCTTCTTTGATTGCATTGACTAACGACTTCAATTAATACGAGGAATGACAACCGACAATGAGCGACTAACCTTCGAGAAAACGGGCATCTGCCTCGCGAGTAAAACTCTTTGTCAATGCGGTATATCTCTTCACCTGCCAACTCATCTGCGCAGCACGCGCCATGTTTCCCTGTGACAATGCCCACTTCTTCTCTTCCTTGAAACGTCTCCGCTCGCTATCTGCGAGGGATGCCCGGGCTCGTAAGGTGGCGACTTCACGTTCCAGCGGGTCCATGACACGATCTGGATCAACGGCATCGGAGTTAGAGGAAGTGATGGATGGGACAGATGATTCAGTGCGCCACTTCCGCTCTGGATCTTGTTTACGAGGGCGGATAGGTTTGCTAGGCGGAATGGTGGAATACTCGGTGGTCGACTGGAATTTAACCAGACGTTTTCGCCTGACGGTGGTTTGATGAGAATGCTCGTGTTTGCTTTCCCGCTCTCCCCAAAAATCGTAGAGGTACCCGTCCTCTACGAGCTGGGACAATACGTCCGTGACCAACACCCCCAATGCGACGCCCAGCAAGGTCGTAGCACACTTGCCAACATCTTGGATCATCATGAACTCGATGGCAAGACGAACCGTGATGCCGAATGCGACTACGAATGCAAAGTCAGGAAATTCCATCAGCGCATAATACAACCCCACGCCCTGGGTGACACCGAGAAGGATGATATCTGCAAGAGATTCGGAGACGCTGGGATCATCTGCGACGGTCCCAGAGAGCTTTTCTATGGCAATACGGGTGCCCAGACCGATGAATAAGGCGGCCGCTGTCGAAAACATCAGGTCGGGTTAGAGAGGCGATGAGTTCATTGTCCAAGCTCGAGTTTACGCGAGTAATGCTATTTGCAGCGGCCCCGTGTACAAATTGTGTAGTAACCAAACACAACAAAGGGACGAATGGCACGCTGGTTTCTAGGACAATTACAGGGTAAATACATGTACACGTATAAGTAAAGAAACAAATGCATTCAGATACGGTCTCATAGTGTATTTCAGTGCGTATCTTCTGTGTCCACGTAGTTAGCCATAGGATCCTCTGCATTCCGACGGTTCATTCGATAAGCCTCTACAGTCATACATGAGGATCCAGATCACAACGATGTAGATTAAGGGCTTACCAAGCTCCTCCTCCGTCACGTCATGTGTTCCAATCTCTGGAGCTCTCTTCTTTTTGCTATGGCGATCTGCTTCCTGGTCATCTTCATTGTCTCCCCGTGCTTTCCGCTTCCTTTCTTCTGACAGTGCTTCAGCTAATCTTTCCTTGTCCAAAGCGACATTCCCCTCGCCAATTCGCTTTTTCGAGTAGTTTTGTTCTATCCGTGCCTTCACTTCCTCTACCTTCTCGCCCTGCACTAATGACGACACGAGTAAGGCTTGTGCAGTCGACGATTGCACGGCTGCCTTGCCAGCCTCGCCAGAACAATAGGACATGGAGACGCTTGAATGGCAACATGAATAACCCCAGTTCCCGGTCGCCACATCGTACCATGAACCCCAAACGGCGGTGTGGTTGTTGATATACACTGTGCATCATAAGCCGTTGCAGAACGGAAGGATCGTCACGACAACTCACCATCTTCGGGATACTTTGACCGTGCTTTCACACGTTCTTGCCCCTTGACAATCTGACCTGCCTGAGAATACTCGACGTAATTTTCTGATTGACCGTCCAGCACCTCCCTTGGCGCATGTTCCAAATATTGTTCGCCACCGTATTTTGAGAGTACGCTAGCCTTGTTAACATCTCGCATCAACTCTTTCTTCTCCCGGTACTCTTCGTGCAAAAGCTGACCCTGCGTCGGTGCAGCATTGAGGTGAATGTCATTGCCCCTTTGGGAAGCTTGCCAGGCGAAGAGCTGGAGCTGTTGGACCTTTGGGGCTTCTCCGCTGTATCGGAAGAAATTTTCCCCCGCAAATTTCGCCTACTGGGATCAGGATACATGAAAACAGCAAGATCATGACACATACATCTTCTGGTGGGACATTCTTTATGGGGGCATCACGCATGGAACGGGTTTTAGGATCATAGTAGGCGCTTTCAGGGTCTAGGTTGATGAGATACTTGGCGGTATCCTCTCGGATACGCAGGTTGCGGACAGTAATCCGAGTTTTGGTGTCCAGTTTCTGGCCGACAGCATCGGCAGCATCTGCATACTTGTCTTCATCTGCGTCCTCTTCGTCGCTGGAGCCAAAGTCCGGATCTGCATCCTTCTTTTCCCTCCCTGCATTGGCAACTTTCCTGGCTGCAGCTAAATCGGTGGTCGTTTGCTTGTCGATTTCTTCTTCCCTGTACTTTTTCCGCGCGGCCTCGATGGCGTCGAACTCCTCATAAACTCTCGTGTGTTCCGATGGGTCGTATCCATTCCACCTGTCCCTTTTGGCGTCGTAGCCAGTAGGTACATCCTGGACGATTTCATCTGCTTGGATATCTTTGTTCGTAAACTTAGCGCCTTTTTTGCGTGGACGCTCGAGACAATCCTGTTTCTTGTGGGTCATGGCACCACAGTTCTCGCATGCACCTTTTCGGTATTTTTTCGCTGCAGGACCTGTCCGTGCGCCACGATCATACCAAGTGTCGATCTCATTGGTAGCTTTGCCAGTCGCAGGTCGACGTTGATGACTGAGGGAAGGTGCACCAGTATTTAGATACCATGGTGCTTGGGAGATGTACTCTATAGGAAAAGATAAGCATAAACACGAGAAAAACAGGAAGAGGCAAAACATACGAGGAATATGAGGGTTGATGGGCTTTCCCTCTTCATCGAGTGCAGCAGGGGCTGTACCGGCCTTGCGGGCTGCATCTAAATCCTTCTGGCGGCGAAACTCCTCTCGCGAAAGTTTCCCTATAGCTGGAAGAACGTCACAGATAAGCAAAAACATTAAGTACTATTGTTGCACATACCTGACGCTGATGCCATGGCAAGGTTTGTGGATAGAAGTCAAGTGACATGGGGCACAACATCATTGGTATTAGTAATGTCCACTTTTGGAAGTCGACTGTATATTGGTAATACGCCCTGCCAAGTTAGAGACGTTAGAGGGCAGCCAGCATCTGAAAGAACCTCACTTTTGAAAACTCCGGTGAGTTCTTTGATTACTATATCTTACGGGGTAGTCGTGTTACACCTGACTCCGGGTCGACGGCACCCCGATTTAATTAAGCATCAGAGTGGTCCATTCTGAGGCTTAGCTTTGCAGATTAGCGTGTACTTCCCTAGGCAGACCAAAGGCTCGACTACGACCAAGTTTTGCAAATTTGCAGCTTTGAAACAGCCTGCCCAGCTGGGCTGTGTTCGTAAACCAAACATATCTTGGTCAGCTCACACCCTCCCTTTGATATGATCCTGGAAATACCACCTTGCAGGTGCCCAGCTAACTTTTGTTGGCAGGCCGGTTTTAATTTCTCCATAGTGCCACAGTTCTACACAGCCAGCACCGATTAGAAGTGAGAAATCTCCGCTGGCCCTTACTTCGCTAGGCTCGCTTTGGTACTTACCAAGGTTTAATACTTAATATCTGATCCACGACATTGCGTGCGCTACGTGGGAGGAACCCACCAGTCATGTCGAATCCTTTTGTCATCCTCTGTTGAATATCTTAAAGCGACCATATTAAATCCGCTACGAGTACATGGCCGAAGTTCAGGATGCCAAGAACCCCCATTAGGTTTGTGAGAACTCTGAACGAAGTGCTCCACTGAGCATCTGCCCTGACCAACACCACCCAGATCAGCAACGCAGAGACTAGGGGTCATTACCGTGGCACCGATTACACAAATGAACTTCGCCCGCTGATGACCTGACACCAGTCAAGTGGTATTTTCCCATGTACAAGTGAAAAAATCTACAAAAAGACACATAATAACAGTTAAATGAAAGGGGAAATGTGATGAGAGGTTTAAATAATGATGTTGGCAGGGATATATAATGGCGTAAGTCGTGAGCGTCCAGCTTCGTATTGACAGCTATGGGAACAGGGTTGCGACAAGGTATCACATTAATCTGCAAGGGAACGTCGTGAAAATGAACAAGAAACAGGAGAACATATTGTTCAATAAATACCAACATAGACACGACAGTCCCTTAAGTTTACGATGAAAACATAAGATTGATTCGGTACCGAGGGTCATCAACTTTCATGGTATGAAGTCGATTTGTGAATCATTTCCGCTTTGTGCCGCATATTAACTGTGGAGAGCACCGTTCTCACCGGTCAAAAAATCGGGCTCTATGGTGCCAGTTTGGAGTTCTAGCACGCGAATCCTCCTCTACTGCGGGAATTTCACCCGTCTTCGAAAGCTGGTGCCAGTGGACCATGTCCCCTGCCTGCAGTTTTCGCATCGATGGCTCCCTTGGAACGTAACTAACCTCGGTCGCGAAGTCACTAATCCTCTGTCGATGCTGAATGGAGGGTGATCGAGGAATGGGGATGAGTGAATCTGGCGGTAAAAAAAGGTCGGAAGAGGAATGGTCAGGAGAAGGTGTGCGTTCTGGTGATTGTAAGGAGGATGACGAATAGATGTCTGAACTCGGAGGCGATGCCAGGGGGTGGTGTGAGGATGGTGCCGCCGTCTGCCAGTGAGCGGCTTCTGCATTAGCCATATCACGGGTAAGCGTCTGCCGTGCAGGGAGGAGAGGGGGTGGTGAAGATGGTGGTAGTGAATATTCCACAGGAATGACACCGGGTTCGTCTGGTATATGATGCCGAACAGTCGCAATTACCTCATTCGAATGGAACACAAAGCGGTGGCCGTTAGTACCGCGGCTATTTGAACTGGTCGGAGAAGTACACCGCGAGCACTAGTAACAAGGTGTCAGTCAAAAGTACCACCTGGTCTAGCACGTGTGAATCTTACAGGAACTACAATCATGTATCCAACGGACGCTCCACATGTGTGGCAACAAAGTGTTTGAGTCAGACACTCGCAAGTGCGCGAAGCTGATGGTGGGCGGTAGGGGGGCGAGCGGAGTACATCAGGATTCGTGGAGTAGGCAGAACAGTTTGCTGGGAGTGCATCGGTCGAGAAAAGAGAGACATTTGGTCTTAGTAACAACACAGCCTATGAGGTGGTTCGTCAAAAAATAAACCTTGCGGACAAACAGAAATTGTGGGAATCCCCACCTTCATACCACGATTGGTCAGGAAAGTACCGCAAGTTCTACAGTCCAGGATCCATACTTTGTGGTGGGTCTGGGGTGGGGGAGGCAGGTAAGTGTTTTGATATACATGGGCTAGCCATGGACCCGAGGCGGGGGGAGGGGGCGCATAGTTCAACATGGCTGACGGGGACATTCCCCCTCCCACATGGGCATGAATGGGATTATTGGGAGTGTGGTGCCTGTCAAAGTAGATGGGGTTTTGAGTGTGTGGTATGAAGTAATCGCGACTCTCATAAATAGCACGGCTGAACGCGGGATCGTTGACGGGTGGGGATCGAGACAGATGGGGGTCGATGGAGGTGACATGTGGAATCACTGTTCTCTCGTCGACATGAAGGACGGGCATGGAGAAGGAGGGAAATGAAGGGAGCGCTCAAGGGAAGGACTGTTATTTATCACTGGGAGACCCGATCTCAATGACACCCTCTCTTCGGGAATCCCCGAACCGCCGGCAAGTCCATCTCTCTAGTATGCAGCCAACCAACGCTGCCATTCTCACTCAGTCCCATAGCGCAATCGCCGCAAAAAAGCGGAAGAAAAACGGTCAGGTCAAGGAAGTCATTTTCGACGAAGATGCACGCAGGTAGGCTCTGTTTCTCCGCAACAGCGAGCACAGATATGGACATCATCACCAGGGATTTTCTCACTGGCTTCCATAAGCGCAAGGTTGCCAAAAAGGAGGAGGCAAAGAAACGTGCAAAACTGAGGGAAAAACAAGAGAGACAGGAGCTGCGTCGTGAGGTATGCCCATCCACCATCGTTGCTGTCCTTTGGGTTATTTCTAGTTGAGTAGCATCGACGTGCACTCGCTGAGCGAGCCGCACGAAATGCTACAGAAATCGAAAAGGCTTATGGGGCTACCATAGGTGCGTGGGTGTTGGGCTAGCAGCACCAGACCACCGACATGTTTACAGATCAGGAAGGGGCAGGTGACGATGCTAGTGATCTCAACGAAATGGGAGAGGAATATGAGGGAGAAGAGCAGCTTGCAACAGTCACTGTGGTAGAGGATTTTGATCCTGCAACACTACTTCACGAACCATTGCAGAATTCACGGGATCACAAACCAACCCCTCCATTGGTGTCGATAGTTAAAGGGAAGGACAAGGAAAAGGCACGGCATGACAATCCCGTCACCAAAAAGCACCCAAAGGTGAAATATCAGACGAGGGCCGCTCGTGCTGCAGAACGCGCAAAGCAAAGAGCACGACATACAGCGAAGGCAGAGCGAGCGGGTGGAAAGGCATCGAGGATTCGGAAGAGATGATGCATAGTATTTAGGACAAATCACGGCTACTAAATTTGGTACTTAGACACGTTCTCCTTTCCACCAACGGCCAGCCCAATGAACTCGCTTTACACTCTCGGTGTCCGTCAGACAAGTTCACTCACAGCTGACTTGGAGCGCCTCAGGAATGGCGATAATTCCGCTTCCCTCCTAGGTCAGTTGTCCATGTGTGCAGCAATGGACCACGACTGACCGAATTCTCGTTAGGACAGATATCTGCCTCGCTAGCTGCCATGCACAGGACAATAGAGGACTATGACGCCATGGTTAAGAGGGAGATCATCAAGGCTAAGCAGGAGAAAGGCCAAATGTATGTAACCTATGGCACATGTCCATCCTCCCATATGTTTATCGAGCATGGGCTTCAATTCCTAGGCGTATTCAAAAGTTCCGTGCGGACTATGCGGAACTGAAGGGTCAGTTCGAGAAAGTAAAGAACGAGGTATGTCGACCTCGTGTGTCAAACCCGCAACTCCTGTCAACCCTGCACAGAGAACAGCTGCACAGCGAAACGAATTACTACAAGGTGTTCCGTCAGGTCTTCAGTCACCAAGTGGGTCAGACGCAAGACGGCGGTTCACATCAGGTCACTTTAACAGCAATGGTGATTCATCCCAACACTCCGAGTCTCCATTTCGCATGCCAACACCCCTACCAAACCAAACACTGCGGGAACACCACGCACTGAACGAGCACTCTTTTATTCAGAGTACAGAAACGAGACTGGATGAGTTCATTGCTCAGGGACGGGAGGTGTTGGACAACCTTGTAGACCAGCGCAATGTGCTCAAGGGTACACAGAGAAGACTGTTGGATGCAGCAAATACTCTAGGGTTAAGTCGTGAGGTCATTAGCTGGATTGAGAGGCGCAGGTAAGCGTCTTTCACTTAGTATGAACACGTCCTGACACCCTGCTCAGCACACAAGACATGTACATATTTCTTGGAGGGGCTGTTTTCACGTTTTTCTGTTTCTTTTTGATTTGGAGATATTTCGGATAGGCTGTCCTCCATGTTTTTGTATCCACGCTCTTTGCCCGAAATGGTACATCTAGTAATACGTCACTTGCATTGCACTATCCACACACCACAAGGATGGCCACAGACGGCCCAAGTCAATACGACTATACCGAGGGTGCATCTGCCATAGATATCCAGGATGCAGTCGCAAGGTCCTCGCGTGCACGGCGGGACTCCCAGTGTAGCCTGGCAGTCGGTGGTGAAGGAACCATGTTCGACGGCCCGGGGAGCATGGCAGTACCAACTAGTACTTCCAGAATGTCATACACAGACAGAGGGTTTCCTAGGAGGCACAGCTCAGAGTTCTCGAGAACGAGGAAGAGCGAGGAGGCTGTCAGTGTCGGGTCTACAGGCAGGGGTCGGGGTAAACGAAGGATGAGCGCCGACAGCCAGATGTCACGGGAATCTGGCGGCAGCAACCAAGAAGGCGAGGCTGAGGAAGAAGATGAAGACGAAGGCA
This sequence comes from Scleroderma citrinum, assembly GCA_029372045.1. Classification (NCBI taxonomy): domain Eukaryota; kingdom Fungi; phylum Basidiomycota; class Agaricomycetes; order Boletales; family Sclerodermataceae; genus Scleroderma; species Scleroderma citrinum. The sequence continues at coordinate 1,978,806 of JARFMN010000002.1, forward strand.
TGTCGACTCGACGGGGACGTCGTACCAAGCGATCTCCCTCTCCCGTCTGGAACAGGTCAGTGTTCGACAATATCGCACACTTGTTCGGCAGGACTACTGGGGAGCCCTCGGAACGCAGACCTTCGTTGTCGGCATGTTCTTCCCTGTCATCAACGCGTCGGTTGAGGCGTAACAGGTTATCGGACGCAGGCTCCGAGCCCGGGACAGACAACGAAGGCGATGAACGTTGGGGATACTCTTCAGGAGAGGAAGACGACAGCACGGAGTCGCTTTTGATCAATCCACCGAGTGCGATCGCTAGTGATGTAGAATCCGGTTCGTGTCCGCCTTCTCCTGGGCCACCCACACATTTGCCGTTATTGTCTTCGGACCCTATCTTCGGGGACGAAGTCCGCATAGACATCGAGGCTCCCCTGGAACCTTTACACCCTCCACCACCAGGACCTCCAAGCCGACAGCGAGTGTATGTTGCCGACGAGGATACCACCATATTATTTGTAGGCTACGAGATCATCCTTTGGCATCAGCGGGTTTGGCAAGTGTGTTGTGTGCTTTCGCTAGGGGTTCTTGGACTCCTTGGACACTGGTTTCCGCGCTTGTGGTTGCGCTGGGTAGTGCGGGAAAAGGCATTCAAAGATTTGAAACAGGGCTTCGTCGCCATTGAGGTGCGTGCAGCTTATTTCAGACTCTCCATGGTTGCAAATCTAGTCTAGTCCGCATACAGAGCCATCACGCTATTCCCTGTCAAGCATATTTCGTACCCATATGAACGTTCTACTATTTTCTCTCGTCCTCCTGATTCCGAGGGGTCATCCCCTCCTGCAAAACTCAATGCAGAAGATAACCATAAATTCGAAGTAATCGGTGACCTTTTAATTATCGACTACCGTTATTCTCGTTTCGTGCTAGACCCACAGACTGGGCTCTTCAGAATGTTGAGGTATAGACTCTGTTTAATGTTCTTCCGTATCTTTTCACCGTCGAGGTATTAGGGACTGGCGTGATCCATCATGGACTGGGGCACAATCTGTACAGCATGGGCTCCAGCAGGAGGTCCGGAATCAACGGCTGACCCTTTTTGGATCCAACCTCGTTGACATTGAAGGGAAATCTACACTGTCGCTCCTCATAGATGAGGTACGTGTGGACAGGTTCAACAGAAACGAGAATCTAAACTGTGAACAAGGTCATACATCCGTTCTATGTGTTTCAACTGGCAAGCATCATCTTGTGGACTCTCGATAACTATTTTTATTACGCATTCTGCATCGCACTCATCTCCACGTTGAGCATCGCAACAACGCTCGTCGATACCAAGAAGGTTGCCTCATTCTTAGTTTCCTCCTCTTTGGCTTTCATAACACTTTTTCTAGACGATTAAACGAATGCGTGACATGTCCCGCTTCTTATGCGATGTGGTTATCTATGCTGATGGACGATGTAAGGTCACTTACCTAGGTTTAACCATTAATAACGATATTGCTCAGGGTTGGAGCAGAGTTCGACGGAGCTTGTCCCAGGAGACATAGTGAATCTCTCCAAGATACGGGCTTCTTTGTTCCCCGCGGATATGTTCCTACTATCCGGTGATGCCATTGTGAATGAAAGTATGCTCACGGGCGAGAGTGTGCCGGTATCAAAGATTCCCGTCAAAGATGAGGATATCATGCGTTGGCGGGAAATGCAAGATATAGAGGGTTCACTAGCGAAGAGTTTTTTGTATGCTGGGACACGCGTCGTTCGGATTCGCGGTGCCCTTGGTATTGATGGGATTAACGGTAGACCTGCCTTGGGGCTCGTAGTTCGGACAGGTGAGCATCAATGCTCAATTTCATTTCTTTGATGGAATTGCGAACCGTGAACAGGATTCAGTACTACTAAAGGCGCGTTGGTGCGATCCATGCTTTTCCCAAAACCAATAGGGTTCAAGTTTTATCGAGATTCTATGCGCTTCATCGGAGTGCTAGCGGGGATTGCAGGCTTGGGGTTTTGTGCCAGCGCTGTACAGTTCATCAGACTCGGCGTAAGCTTCATACAAACACGTAATGCTGACAAGTACTGATAGCCTCTTTAAGATTCCATTTATCACGATTATCGTCCGGGCCATGGATTTAATTACGATTGTAGTTCCTCCAGCCCTTCCTGCTACTCTCTCCATAGGCACCAGCTTCGCCATCGGTCGTCTCCGCAAGTTGGGCATTTTTTGTATTTCCCCGACTCGTGTCAATATTGGAGGGAAGGTCAATGTCTGTTGCTTTGACAAGACGGGCACACTCACAGAAGACGGGCTCGACATCCTTGGTGTACGATCCTTGGACCGTACGGAGCATCGCTTCGGCGAGCTCATCGACGACGTACATGATCTTCCGAGCATGCGCGACCAGGCTAGTTTCCTTCACGCACTTGTGACGTGTCACTCGCTGAAGATGGTGGACGGCAACGCTATTGGAGATCCATTGGATGTAAAAATGTTTCAGTTTACAAGGTGGACGCTAGAGGAAGGTTTGGTTGCTGGGACTGGGATTATCAAAGGAAAGAGTGGGACAGAGAGACCAACGGCTCTTGTGCAGACCGTCGTGCGCCCTCCAGGAAGTGCCCGTTTCCGTCTTGAAGATGCTCTGAAATCTAACGGCAAGGTTTGTGTTCCCACTGTCTACGCTGTTCAAAATGTGAGCTCGACTGACTTGCCGAAAGCATGCGCATTTCTTAGAATTGGGTGTGATCCGTACATTCGAATTTGTGTCTTCCCTGCGCAGAATGAGTGTCGTGGTGAAACGACTTAAGAGCAGCAGCATGGAAGTGTATGCCAAGGGCGCGCCTGAAGTTATGGCTGAGATCTGTGAAAGGAGTTCTCGTACGCCAGTCTATCTGCACGAACTATTTGTTGTCTAACAAACACATACAGTCCCTCACGATTACGATGACTTGCTATCCTATTATACCCGGCGAGGGTATCGTGTCATTGCAATCGCCGGGAAAAGCATCGAAGGCTTGTCTTGGTTGAAGGCTCAAAAGATGAAACGGTACTGCAGCGTCGGGCCTTATTGATTCTCTCTGACAACACCCTAGGGAACAAGCAGAAATGAACTTGCGATTCCTGGGTTTGGTCATTTTTGAAAACAAACTCAAGCCTGGAACCACACCAGCCATCCAGAACCTGAGAGCGGCACACTTGGCATGCAGAATGATCACAGGAGATAATCCGTTAACCGCGGTAAGCGTTGCCAGAGAATGCACCCTGGTAAACCCTGCTGCACATGTATTCTCACCGACTTTCATTCACGGTGCGTACTTGGACTTTCCCTTGATTTTAATCTCATCATCCACCTGCTACTCTGTAGGGAACGCAACCACTCCGTTGTCCAGGCTGGAATGGTCATGTATGGATGACTATTCGTGGAAATTGGATCCCTATAGCCTCAAACCCCTGACACCACCTCCTCATCACACTGTCGAAGACGGCGAAATTGATTATCAGGATTATGCACTTGTCGTGACGGGTGATGTTTTTAAGTGGATGATCAATTATGCTCCACTGGAGACCTTACAGCGGGTACGTGCCATATCTCCCAAGTCCCCACAGACGCTGAGCCATGTACAGATGTTGGTGAAAACACAAGTATTTGCCCGCATGTCACCGGATGAGAAAAACGAAGTTGTCGAACGCCTCCAGGCTCTCGGTTACACAGTGCTCATGTGCGGTGATGGCGCAAACGACTGTGCAGCCCTGAAAGCTGCCGATGTGGGCATCTCACTTTCAGAAGCCGAGGCCTCTGTTGCGGCCCCGTTCACGAGCAGCACTCCGGACATCAGCTGCGTTATCGATGTCATCAAAGAAGGCAGAGCAGCCTTAGCAACCAGTTTCTCGTGCTTCAAATATATGTACGTGCCTGCTGTCTTCTGACATAGCTGTTCTGGATATGTTTTAGGGCACTCTATTCGCTCATTCAGTTCACGACTGTCACATTGCTGTACTCATTCGCCTCGTCACTGGGGGACTTCCAGGTAAGTTGTAGCATTCCCTCGTTCATCACAACTTAATCGACAATACTGTTTTAGTTCTTGTACATCGACCTATTTATCATCATCCCTATTGCCATCTCCAGTGGGTATCAATTTCTGAGTCTTTCTTTCCTCCCTGATTTGCTTTGCAGTGGGAAGGACTGCTCCCTTCCCAAAGATTCATCCGAAACGACCAACTGCCAGCCTTATCTCCAAGAAAGTGCTCTCCAGTTTGGTGGGGCAGATACTCATCACAAGTGCAGTGCAGTTCTGGACTTTCTTCTGGGTCCGTCGGCAGGCGTGGTAAGTGAAACGGTGAACCGGACATTTTATAGGCGACCGACTACGACATCTTTCAGGTATCTGCCACCTCACACGGTCATCACCGCAGACACGCACTTGAGTGCAACCAACTATGAGAACACTGCGTTATTCCTGGTGTCATGCTTCCAATATATCCTCGTTGCTACTGTATTTAGCATAGGCCCACCTTATCGCAAACCTATGTGGTCAAATGGCAAGTACAGCTTTTGACTCGAACGAGATTTGCTGATGGTGTATTCCGTAGGTTGGCTGATGGTTTCTATCATTGGCTTGTCCCTGTTCAATCTGTTGATACTCCTCCGGCCACCCAAGCCGATGAGGATGATTCTCGAGTTGATGCCACTTCCACTGCCGACTCGGCTGTGGCTAGCGATATTCGTTGTCACCAACGTTGTTGTGTCCAGTGCGTTTGAGAAGTGGGTAACGCAATTCATTTCGCAGGTCATTGGGGCAGTGCTGTCTTATCATCTTGAGCGAAAACGATACCGGGAAGGGAAGGCGTACAAGGCAGTTGAGGGTGGGATGCGATAGAAGCGTGCCTTGAGCTTTTACAAGTGTACATACATAGACTGTTTCAATGTTTTTAGTGGTTGTCCTGGCAGCGACGAATGTCAGTTACCAGGCTTAGCAAGACAAAGGCTGAATATGCAGGTCAGACTCGGTCAAACAACTCGGTCGTCTTCAGCTTATACCACCGCCTCGTCTTAGGATTCTGAGAGCTGGCTCTTCACTCCTTTCCACTTCCCTGGTCGACGAGATCGTGTGGAAATTTACCATGCTTCTCCACGTAGCACTGGCGTGTTGTGTTGTCTCGTTTGCCTCGAATTTCGTCGCGGCCTCGCCTTCACCTTCGATACCTGGTCTTGTGGCTCGTCAAGCAACTGCTGTATTCGTCCCTGCGCCATTACCATCACCTACTTCTATAACCTTTAATAACACTATTCAAACGTGAGCCCCTTCGTAACTTTGCATAGTGAACTGGATCATTGATGTACTGCATTTGTTCCAGAGGCAATGGTACAATAGTTGAAACCTGTGTCCTGTCTTTCGTACCTGATGGTTCAGACATAAGGGAGGTCGAGAACTGTACCGTGTCCATGGGTGGTTCAGAGCTGGCCAGCACAGTTGTCACACCTTCAGCATCCGCTAGCTCAATCGAAATCAGTATTATTCCCGCACCGACGGTGAGTGTTGTAGGCATTGTACTACCGCATTATTGAATGCTCCCCACAGGGTACGTTAGCCGTATCAATGACACCTTCTCCGATAGTCGCAGCTGCCTTTACCATGCCAGGAAGGTCTCTGGAAGTCCTGCCTGTTGGTTTAGGTATCTATGGAGGAGTCACGTTTATCACTTTCATGTTTGTCGTCTTTGTCACTTACGAGCGAGTGCAATACCGCAAGGTAAAACAAATGTTGTTACGCTGCCCTCTATTCTGTACTAAAGCAGCGGTAAAACAGGCGTTCCAGCAACGCAGGATGATCGAGCAACGGTTTATTGCTAATGCTAATGGCACGAAGAAGGCCATTCAGCGACTGGTAGCTGGATCAGGTGGGCCATACCAACAACATTTGATGTTGCCTTAGTTGTATTATCGCGGATGTGTACAATATACGTCGAAAGTAATGTGGCCATTGAACACCCGCTCCTCGTGATGAGGACCGAAACGGTACGTTTGAAGTTTAGTGTTACTGCGCCAAGGCGCCCAGAGTTGCCTTTTCCCGTTTCCACCGCGTCAACTCTACTACGGTGCTCCCATGTCCTCACCGAGCGATCATCCTGCAGATCCCCGTGTGGGGTTGGTCACGGTCGACCGACTGGCAATCACATTTCTCGTCGATAACAACATAGAGTGGTAAAATCAGGACGTCATGAATGTCAGAGTGATGATCTCAAGGCTGTCAACGCAGGTTTGCGAAACTGCCGCCTGGATTCATGCATGAGACGAAGCAACATCTCTCCAGTCAACCAACAAAGGACCCCCAGACGGGGGTCCCTATCATTGATCTCGAAAACTTTTGTTGCGGTGAGTACATCGTGCAGGTCAAACGCTGCAATTCATCCGGTACTTTGCTCAGGAGCTCATGGGTTTTCTGCGCTGATCGTATGTCCGAATCTTCATGGTACAACGTGAATTCAGCCAACATTCTCAGGAAACCCAAGTAGAGGGTAAGAAACCCCATCTCACGCTGTTCGACACAGGACCAGATTCGAAGTCCATATTCCGTAATGTCACGGCAATGCAAGTACCAGTCAATCTAGTTGAGACAGTGGTCCTTTCGCATTGGCACAGTGATCACTCTGGAGGTATGCTGTCGTTCTTGCAGATGCGAAGTTGCGATGCACCCAAGTGTGTCGTCGATCTACACCCTGGTCGACCCATTGCACGAGGGATTGCCATCCCTCCAACGTACGAGACTATCATCGGTCGCTTACCGGCCGATCCGACTTTTGAGTCCATAGAAGCTGCTGGGGGAATAGTGGAGAAGCACGCTGATGGGCATACCATTGCCGACGAAACAATATACATCAGTGGCGAGATTCCGAGAGTCACGGCATTTGAAGAAGGTCTACCAGGAGGGGTTAGGTTCGTGGAGGAAGACGGGCAACGTGGGAGGTGGACCGCGGAACCGGTGCGTCGTGTTCATTCGCTTTTTCTGTTTTTGTTGAGTACAATTTCTCTAGCACATCATGGACGAGCGTTATGCTGTAGTTGACGTGACTGGAAAGGGGCTCGTGATCTTCAGCGCGTAGGCCTTACATTGTTTGATGGATCGGCGCTAAATTGTCCATCATCAGATGTTCCCACGCAGGTATTGTGAATGTCGTCACGGATGCTGTACGAAAGTTCTCGAGACCCATCTATATGGTCGGTTCCATTTTTCGTCTATCAGTTTGAATGCCTTCGATACAATAATGAGCAGATAATCGGTGGATTACATTTAGGGACCCCAGATCTCAACAACCGCATTTCCCCCACCGTGGACTTCCTAGCCCATCGACTGCGGCCTTCTCCAACGTACGTGCTGCCCATGCATTGTTCAGGGTTCCACTGCAAAATAGCGCTGGAGTCTGCTTTAGGGGAGGGATGTGTACCCGCTGGGGTCGGTATAAAAGCAGAGATTCACGGCGATCGTAGGTTGGAGGATAGACTGTTTTGCCCTACTTTCTCGTAGAGCATGTCCAATGTTTCAAATTCACGCTCTTGGTCTAGGACCAAAGGGGCGATGCCATCATGGGATACTTTGGTCGGATGTCACCTGAATAACTTCAGATTGGCAAACGTATGCCAAAAATAAATAAAACCACATCACAGAATACCCCTAATACAGCAAATACCTTACTCATCACTATCGCACGACGATGCAGCTTGCTGGAGCGTTTCTTCAGCAAAGGTGCGATCCACGGTTTTCAGCAGTCGTAGGAACTTGTCCATGACATTTGGCTTTGGAACAGCGGTATCGTTTATCATGTCGATGACACGGGAGTCTTCGTATCGCGTTCCGTTGTTACCATAATATGTAACCAGGAGTAATATTTCTCGACATCTCTGTTCCCAATCCGAATCTAGGTCGAGGGCTCTCAACACGTGGTCCTAGAACACATCGATAGTCCAGGTGTATTTATGCCGGTCTGAGACTGTCTCACCATTTTGACCATACAATTAGGTGCCCCGTCACAATCTATCGGCGTCTTCAGTCCCGACAGTTGCTGTAGCATATTTGAAACGAGGTTGTATTGTTTGAGCACCTCGGACACGCGCTGTGGTTTGGCCTTCGATTGCATATACTTCAGGAAATCCGGATGATCATCGACTTTCGGTTTGATCCACTTGATAATGGCCTCATCCCTTTCTTCCTCGGTCTCTGCGAGCTGAGCGGGGATAGGAGGTGGCGTTACAGCTCTGGTGCTGCCTTGGCCTATAATATTACGCCATGAGTCATCAGGCTTCTTGAAATTGTATTGCCAGATAACCCGGCAATGATAATGTATTACCATGTAACTTGATTCTCTTGCGTTTGTGTGGACCAACATCCGAAGCTGGCGACGACCTTCCTTTTGAAGTTGCAAAGTTGACCTTGGAAAGGGCCTCGATTTGTTCATCCCGTGTGCGCACACGTATTTGTGGGCGTATATTTGGGCAAGATGTCGACGGCTCTGAATCGGAATCAGACCTGTGTCCCTGCCACACGTCACTAGCATATCCAGGATAGCGTGGCAACTGTCCCTGCGGCAGTGGCTAGAAAAGGGGATGTGGAACGTAAAATCAAATATCCGGATACACACGTACCGCTTCCACGAAGACATCGAGGGTTCTTTGTTTTGAAACCCCGAGATGAGCTGGTGTGACGTGGTGGTTGTCGTGAATATCCACTCGCATAAAGAACTGCCGGAACTTGGCTCTCATCGTGAAAACTTTAGCTGGTCCTACAAACGCCATAAGTCAGGCACTTTCAACTAACAAAGATGACGGAACCACCATCGATACGTGATGGCGAGGCTTGAAGGGCATTGCAAACATCCACCGCATCTGCCCAGAAGCCATCTTGGGGGTCTTCTGCTACTTTCAAGGGAACCTTGATTTCCGCTAATTGTGAATCTGGAACGCCGCTTCTCATATCTTCGATTAACAAGGTCAGCATCCTCAATGGACGCTGAGCATTTGTATTATTGGAATGGGGTGTGGCTTGTAAGGTATTAGCATGGTGATGCAACCAAGAAGAGTTGCCATACAAGTTGCATTGGGTTGGAACCCAGGGCCGTTGTGGGCGGGAGACCGACTGCTACCAATGTTCTCCACGGGTTCACCCTGATTATCCGAGCCCCGGCGATTGTACGAAACTTGCGGCACTAAACCCTCCGTGGTTATGGCCTGAGGACGTTGGTGATGAACAGAACGTGGGGACTGTATGTCTGGCGTGGTGTCCTCTATTACTCTGTTGTCTCGCTTTGTGCGTTTTCTTGACGCTGCTGGCAATTCTTCGGCATTCACTTGGCTTGGTAGGGTAGGATTTCTATATCCTCTCGTTTCGGACATGGGGCTGTTTGCAGTGGCCATCATAGATGAGTTGAGGGGTAGTTGAGTTGTCATGTTTGGAGGTGAGATAGCAACAATAGAGCTCCCAGAAGACAATGTCCCGGGAGATGATCCCGTGATAGTGGCTGGGGAGTGAAACGGAGTCACTCCACCCAAGCTAGAGCCTACGGACGGTGTCAGAGTCAAGAAGTCGGCAGGAGTGAGTGCTGGTGACGCCATGAGTCTAAATCTCCCTGTTTGCGAGGAATACTCCTGGTTCTTCTTCTTGCGTGTAGTCTTGGGTTTTTGTTGCCTTGGTGGTTTGGGCGGAGGAGGGGGAGCTTGGCCAGGCAGGAAGACTGCAGTTGCAGATTTGGGAGGTAGCGTGGCCTCGTATGTCTCGATGTGGGTACTGTTAGATGGGATCCATGAAAAACCAAGGGGTTTTCGAATTATAGGCGTGTTCTCTGGTGATGGGGTGCTGGTGTCACCCGCATTGGTAACGGGGATGACCAGACTCTCTCCATCGTCTGAAGTGGGTGTGAATGAGCGTTTCGGTCTTTTCTGGAGCGACAGAAAGGTTAATGTGAGACAGCGTCTCGAATGACAAAAGAAGGGATGGGATGAGCTGAAGAGCTGAAGAGGTGCAGACATACCGTTACCGGGGAAGACTCCCTGCTGCTCCTATCATCTCGTGGAGGTGCCAATGAGATCAGACCGGAAGACTGGAAGACTACACCACACTTACGACGACGCTACGCGCCTGCCAACACCATAAGCAGCCTCCTCATCGCTGTCCATATCAGATCTCAGGTAGAAGCCACGGCACAGGCGAGAAATGGAACTGTGACAAGGGCACAGCAGGCCAGAAGATTATTGTTCACAAGCTCGCGCGCCGCGTATTTGTCAAGGTCACTGGTACACACATATTCCAATAACTTATACCGACAAGAAGACACGATTGTAGGGTATGTACTGTAATGTCTCATATCCAGTTACATGTCTAGCGTACAGACCTTGCATAAACACGTTTCGCGTTGTTCATGAAAACATTATCGATGTCACCTTGCTCTACACCAAGCTCTGCAAATGACTCCCGGACAAGTTCGTACCAACTGACAGGCAGGTCGAATGCCTCGCCTGCCAGCGATGATGATGATCCAAAAATCATCCTTTCGAACCCAAACGCCTCAAGGACAGGTCCAACTACACGTCACGTGTTCGCAGTAAGCGCTGGAATGGATACGGAATGACTTGAAGACATACTGTACAGCTTGAGCCTGCTTTTCCATTCCTTGATGCTAATTGTAGATTCTGATGCGGATCTTTGCCGCACGGGTGGTGTGATCTTCAAGTGCAGGTTCTCGAACAACGAGAGTGAAGACACGCGTGACTGATAGTGTATATACTCGGGATGGTTCATGATTTTGACAATGGGCTGGTCCAGATCCAGTGGGGGAGGAAATATGTTGCCTGGACGGACAAGATCAGTCACGGGAGGCACAGATAAAGAGCTGCAATCTTACTGAGAACAATGTATGTTCGCTTTTTCTCCACACCATCTGCGCCTGATGGTGGGATCGTCGCCTTGGTGAGGAAATCCTCGAAGGCGTCGTAGAGGGAGGGGCCACTAGTCGCAACACCGCCCATGATATCCGACTGGATATCAATATCGACGACGTTACTGTGACTCAACGCCCATGTTAGGTTGCTGACAGCGTCTGGGGTGGCACGAATAAAGGTAGTCGAAAGGGTTACTGGTGGAGTTGATGCTGACAGGTAAGAAGGGGGCTCAGACGGAGGTGCTTGATCGAGTTCGAATGGAACTGATACAGCTAATATCGGAACATCGAGGCGAGATCGCAATCTGTGGAGGCAGTGAACAACATGATCACAAGACAGATGCGATGGAGCCAACCCTTGTAATAAGCCAGGGATGTCGTTGGGTGGTTGAGCATCGGTTGTCAATACCACTCCCTGGAGGACCTTATCGAGGACGAGTTGTCCGATGACCTCGTTGCGGACACGAAGATGGGAATCAACGAGTCCAGCAGGGACAACAGCACTGGGTGTGGGTGGCAAGGGGAACGTGTCAGAAGTCCCGGTGTTGGGAGGGCTGAAGGCAGACAAAGGGAGTGTGGGCAGATTCTTTGGACCCTTGCGACGTCCGCTGGGACGACCAGGAGAGGGCAGTGGTGGGGGTATCGGCGTGGATTCCATACGATGGGCAAGAGCAAGGACTACGGCGCTTGTTGTCAACCTCACTGATGGAATACAAACAGATACTAAGTAGATCACCCAAAGTCCCATGTGCCCATAAGCTAAAGAAAAGTCCAAGTCACTCCTAATAATACTACTATCTGTGGAGAGTTTCCGGCGACTCGGTGTAGATTGGTCTACGGAGCCAGACAGATTTTGTGGGCGGCGAAGTAGTCGCACGGCGCATCCAGCTGGACCATCGATTGGCCTGTTTCTTGGTCTTCTCGTTATTAGCCAACCGAGACTTCACAAAGGGCCTACTACTCACTTCATCGTCGTGAGGGTTGATCTCTGCAGCAAGAAAGTCGTCAAAGGTCTGTAGAGCGTGCTCACGTTCTGCTCTCCGACCTTGCTCCCATCCCTCATCATATCCATCTTGTCTTCCTATCTTTTTCCCCTGTTTTATTCCCAATTCTTGTCCTTCTGTAAATCCATAATCGCGCCCTTGTTCGAAACCTTCTTCCCGGCCACTCTCGAAACCTTGAGAATGGCCAGTGTCATAGCCTTCCATGTGACCCGAATTAAACCACTTGCGTATTCCAAACCGCTGACCTTCATCCCTGCCTGCTTCCACGGCCTGTAGGGTCCGCAGCTCGAGCTGGAACTTTCTCGCAGTGTCACGGGCACGTGCAGCACTATCATCTGCCTCGTTCCTTTGCCTCTCGAGCAGAGCAACATCAGCGCGAAGACGTCTAAGTTCTGTTTCGAGGCTCTCGATTTGCAACTGGTGGCGCTTTATTTCTTCCTTTGCACGAGCAGCCTCTAGCTCGGCGTAGTGCTTGCCTGACTCTGCAGCTGTGACGCGAGCCGTTAGTTCCCGAACGCGCGCTTCGGATTGCTCAGCCCTAGTGAGAGTCTGGTTTCCCCTGCGCATCTCTCGATCGAGTCTGTCTCCGGTCGATCGAAGCATGGACTTGAGGTAGTGAGCTTGTCTCTCTTCTTCAGCAAGGATGACGCCCAAGATGGAAGACGAGTGACGACTGCGTGAACTGGAGGAATGTCTGTGGCTTCCTGATGTATCAGAAGCGTCGAGTGCGCTAATGACGGCGGGGTCCTTGAGATAGCTGGTCAGCGGAGAGGGGGCGGAGGTTGCCTCCCGTATCTGCGTGATGATGTCAGTAGCATCCCTGGATCCCACTCTGCTTGTCGGTCGAGCATAGACCGAGTCTGACACCTCGCTGGGCAAGAACTCAGACGAGAGGTGCTCCTGGAACCTAGAAGTACTCATGAGACTGAAGTGGGAGTGCCTGTGGGATGACTTTTGTATCAAAATATTCCGCAGCTGTGCTCTCTACGGTGAAGACCCGTGGGCTGCGCGTGCAGGATGACTGTGGCTGTTGTATGTCAACTGCTCCTCGAGCTCCACGGCGTTTGATAGCAGGGCAGTGCTCAGGGGCTAATATCATACGTGGAAATACTCTCCCATCCATTCTCTACCTCGCATTTTTACTACTCAACCGTCTCCTTCCGCCATGGCCATGAAAGCAGTGAGTGCTGACTTTCACTCCTGTGTTGTCGCTGTTGACATGGCTCAACCAGGTTGTCAAATGTGCGTATCCTTGTTCCCTCTCCCATACATCGTGTCGACAAATCCCATCTAGCTGCCATCTCTGGCGATACTCTCGTCCTGCGCGGTCCTCCTGGTCCTCAAGGACAGCCTCCAAAAGAAAGGTAAGCTGCGCGTACAACCCTGAAATGGTACACTGGGCAGACACGTTCCACGTCACAGGATGCTCCATCTCGCCGAAATTACCGCCCCCAGGATGGGCAATACCAATCGCGACGACGAAGTATGTCCCCCTGGTTTCCATCTTGGATGATCATCTTATATTCTGTTCCCTCAGCCGTGGGCATTCGAATCTCGTGACTTCCTTCGCGCACTTGCCGTTGGCAAACAAATCTCGTTTTCATCGATGCACAGTTTACCCTCAAATGACGATGTTGTACGCGACATTGGAACCGCCGATATCGGAGGTATCGATGCTATCGATGAGATGCTCAAGAACGGTTGGGCCAAACTGAAGGAGCTGAAAAGGGAGCCTACCGAAGAAGACCTTCGGAAGCAAGAACTCGAGGCTGAAGCCAAGGCGACCGGAAAGGGTATATGGAATCCTCATGGCCCCCAGGTGCGTGTTCTCTTACTCCTTATGCCCTTAGATCGGTCCCTTCATTGCGTACAAGGCTCGCGTAATCTATCATACCATGCCAGCTAACTCTGCGGCGTTCGTATCGGAGTGGAAAGGCAAATCGCTTGATGGTAAGGCTTGAGTTTATGTACGGTGAACGTAATCCATCTTGGTCAAATCTAATAGCTCTGGTGGAGTCCGTTCGCGATGGGTCGACTCTGAGGGTCAGATTATTCATGCCCGACGGTGAACACCAAATGGTCAACATCACCCTTGCTGGTGTACGATGCTCGAGAATAGCTTCGAAACCAGGGGAAACGTCAGAACCATGGTCCGAAGAGGTTCGGGTTCCAGTTACTCTTCTAGTGCCCCAGTTTAAATCGTTGGACAATTCCCCAGGCAAAATTCTTCACAGAATGGCGTCTACTCCAGCGGACTGTCCGCGTAGTTATCCTATCATTACCAAGTTCTACCGCCACACCGTTCCAAACTGGTGCCAACCAGGCTCCGCCCCCTACTGCATCAATCTTCATCGGATCAGGCAAGTTGTTTCCTTATTTGTTTTCTCACCGGGTCCTGACTGGCATAACATTACAGTACTTCACCCTGCAGGCAATGTCGCTGAACACTTGGTTGCAGCGGGTCTGGCACGTGTTGTGGATTGGCATGCTGGTTTGCTTGCTGCCAGTGGAGCAATGGAGCGTCTTCGTACTGCTGAAAAAACTGCGAAAGAAAAGAGGGTCTACCTATATGCGAACATGCCATCCTCATCCGCACCCACCACCAATGGCAATGCGATCGCCAATAGCGCCACAAAGTCCTTCGAGGGCACTGTTATCCGGATATGGAGCGGTGATCAGATCTCTGTGATCGAAAAGGACAGTGGGAAAGAACACCGTTTGCAGTTAAGTTCGACAAGAGGACCCAAGTGAGTTTTATGCCGGTGCGTGAACGTCCAGCTCACATAGCCACAAAGGTTATCAGACCCTAAACAAGCATTCTATGCTCACGAAGCACGTGAATTCTTGCGTAAGAGGTTGATCGGCAAAAGTGTGCGGGTCACAGTGGATTTTATTCGCCCACGCGAGGGTGAGTTCGACGAGCGAGAATGTGCAACCATTCGCTACGGAGGGCAAAGCTCGTAGGTCTCGTTGCATCTTTCTTTAAACTCAGCTTAGCGTCGATCATTCTGACGTCATTTGCAGAAACATCGCTGAACAATTGATTGAAAAGGGACTTGCAAGTGTCGTTCGTCACCGGCGGGACGACGAAGATCGTGCACCAGATTATGACAAGCTCATGGCTGCTGAACAGGTGTAGGTCAGGCAAGTCGTGGCAGGATCGTCGACTCATTCTTCTTAAAGTGCCGTCACCGACACTCGAGGTATCCATTCTGGAAAGGACCATCCTCCACCGAAGCCACCTATCAACATTTCTGAGACAAGTTCTCGTGCAAATTCGTTCCTAAACGGTTTCAAGCGTCAAGGAAGAGTGCCTGCTATCGTGGACTACGTAGCAGCCGGGTCACGATTCAAGTATGTTATTGACGTAGCTGATATTTGTGCTGACTTACATCTTTGAAAAGGCTGTTCCTCCCCAAGGATAATCAGACGCTGACACTGGTTCTCGGTGGTAATTGACACAGCCCAACACATATGCCTTGCACAGCTAATTGCTCGTTAGGTATAAGGGCACCTCGCACTGCTCGCAATCCCTCGGAGAAGAGTGAACCATTTGGTAATGAGGCCGTCGAGTTTTCTACTCGGAGATACATGCAACGAGATGTTGAATTTGAAATTGAGAGTGTTGATAAGTCCGGAGGCTTCATTGGAGCACTATGGCTCAAGGACGAGAATGCTGCAGTCGCACTCGTCCGCGAGGGCCTAGCATCCATACACTCCTTTTCAGCTGACGCTCTTCCTTGGTCTCGTCAATTGTATGACGCAGAGGTAGGCGGCTATTTACCTTTTCAGAGACCTGAAATTAACTTGCAGTCGCAGGCCGCAGCTAAGGGAGCTCGGAGGAATGTACGTATCAAACATAACGATAGCTTCCGTTTATCACTGACATGGTGATCGTAGCTGTGGCAAGATTATGACGAAGAGGCAGAACAAGCTGCCAAGGTTGCTCCGACAGAAAGTGTGGCGCCTTTGAAGCCCGAGTACATGGATGTTATCATTAGTGATGTGCGGACGAAAAACGGGTTAAACTTCTCTGTGCAAATCTTGAATACGGAGGGTAAGTCCACTGCCAAAGTAGAAACGACGACGAAGCGATTGTACGAAAACAGGGATAGCCTCATTGGAGAAGCTGATGCGCGAATTCTCCCTTCATCATAAATCTGCATCCGCACCATCCAATTTCACGCCAACGAATGGTGACCTTGTATCGGCAAAGTTTTCTGATGGGTCGTGGTACCGCGCCAGAATTCGCCGCACCTCGCCTGTCAAAAAGGAGGCTGAGGTCACATTCATCGACTATGGCAACCAGTCCACCGTTAAATTCCAAAACCTTCGTCCACTTGATCCCAAGTTCCGTTCTCTATCTGGACAAGCACATGATGCACGCCTTAGGTGCGGACTGGAGCCCTCCCCATTTGTTGCAGCGAGTGTTCTAACGCATTACCGCAGCTTCGTAAGACTCCCCAAGTCGGAAAGCGAATATTACCCCGAAGCTATCGACCGCTTCCGTGCGTTGTGCGAAGGTCGCAAGCTGGTGGCAACGGTTGATCACAAAGATGGCAATATCCTCCACCTACGCCTCATCGACCCAACTGACCCACATACTGCGGAAGACCCGTTTGCATGTATCAATGCGGATCTACTTCGAGAAGGTCTGGCTTTCATTGATCGCAAGGACTGTAAATATCTCTCTGCATACCCCCAACTTGTGAAAAGGCTGCAGGAAGTTGTGGTTCTCGCTAAACGAGACCGCTATGGGATGTTTGAGTTCGGAGACATAGAGGAAGATGAATAGGTATCTCTTCATTAGCATCAACCACTCCGGAGATAATTTGCACATTCGCATTTTAACGTACTGGAAATCTTAGTCTGACAGTGAAGCTCTCGAGGGATAACGAAATAATTTACAAGTAGAGGCATCACGACTGGTGAGCGAGGCACGTACATCGGATCCGCGGCTTTGCGGAATTGTCCAATTCAGGATTTGACTTTGGAGGGGTGGAATGGTCCCCACCCTCACGTCTTGCCAGCTTGGATTCAAACCTGAATACTCCTCTGGCCAATCACCTCGTAGAGATTTCCATGAAGCTTGTCCTTTACACGAATTTCATTCTTGTTCGTTGTCAAGGAATAAGGTATCTGCGGCCCTGGAGAGAGGACTGAGGGTGTTCTACACTGGTCCAAAGAGAACTATGCATCTCATCATGAAGTGAGTTGCAAGGAGTGTCGACACCAGCGCTCTTGCGACAGCTGGTGGGTAGCTGTTCAGACAATTTGTACCACTCCTAAGCTCCTACTGCTACGAGATCGCAATTGGTGCTTAACTTTGGTCGATGTTCACCGCTTTGACGTGTCTACCAGATGGTACATTATACGATTAGTGAAACTTGCGACAAAATAAAATCTTACCTCATTTGAAATCTGTGCCTATGTCTTCTTCATCCATTTCCATCTTGATGTCACAGCCATCGTCTACCTCAGTTTGGTAGGTACTCCATACAAGATCAGCCTCAGGCCCTTCTACTACTAGGCCAAGCAGTGACCGAGCCATATCTGACAACAAAATTAGCAAAAGCTGCGTGGTAGTTGGAACGTTACGTGCCAGAAACTTTCTCCCATGCCTGCTTGTCCTCTCCGCTGATCCAGTCAGGACGATCCGCGTAACTCAGACGACCAAACGTCTCGATGAATCTATGTATGAGTCCGTTGAACTTCCGCATTGGTGCGCGATGCAGTCGTTCGCGTAGGTTGATGTTTCCATCTACGAGGTGATGCAAAAACCTGATTGCCTGAACCATCATGGTAATCGTCCTGTGAAAGATTCAATGGTGAATCCACTACAGAATGAAGCAGCATTTTACTCTGGGATAACTCGTGGGTTACAGTCCTCTGGTTCCTCTACCTCCCAAATGCGATCAGCCAATTGAGATAACCTGAGAATGGTGGAGGGGATTAATGTTGGGGACTCAACAAGTGTAGTGAACGCGTCAGGGTGCGAAATTGAAAGCATGCCAAAGAACATCACAATCCAGTTCTTCATTTTGTCAGCCTATCGTGGAGAGCATTAAGAGCGCAACCATCAATTCAAGAAAGCAACCTACTTCTAGTGACTTGCGATCTGGATCAGCGAGGAGCATGCATAAAAGATCGATTTGTGGAAGATTGGTCGAGTCAGGAGAACCTCCGCCTTTACTCTCCGGATGTGATTCGGGAAAAGACAGCAGCGAACGGAAAAGACTTCGTACTTTATAGACACATCAGGACTTTTTTTCCCACCAAGCAGAAAGACGGACATACCGGTAGATAGCCACGCAAGACAACGCACGCTGGCGAGGAGAAACCACTGAGGACGGGAAGGTTCCAAGAGTGCCGTAAGGACAGATGGACTCCTAGGTACGGATGACAGACTGTTGCACGGGCCGTTAGCGTCGATAAGTCTGGGTTCAATGATGTCCTTACGCAGTCTCAACATCCCCGGTGCCATTCTGCGCTATAGCTTCCAGAAGAGAAAGTGTATGCTTTCCGAGCATACTGAGGTTGCCATTTTGCTCTTCATTGGTCACGGTAAGGCTGTGCAGTTCGTCCTTGATGACTCTGCATAATGTATATAAGATTCGTGGCGTGTCATCTTCCTCGGAAACTCTGCTAGACAGGAGCAACGTATGAAATGATGGTATTGTATAAGTTAGGTTGGTCAGCAAGTCAAAAAGGGCAGCCAGAGATGATATCTAGAAAATCTGAGAATCGTCACTGGTTCCAGGTGAGAGTATGAACTCACTGTAGAAATCGTTGCTAACGTTGCAGCCATGTTGCAGAATGCCTCACATACAGTCTTCGCTATTCGATCAAAGTCTCGGTCCGGGTGGTTAGGTATATTGGCAAGGACATCGAGAATCACCGATAACGCATCGTTGTAGAGCCCGGCAAGGCCTGGATCCAACCAGGTTACTGTCATTAGTAGTTGGAATGTCGAGATTTTCGACCCTTCCGCATTGTGCGTCAAAATAACACGATGCAGCTGTTCAGCGTCAGCCAAAGAAAGTAGGATGGAAAAGAGTAGAAGACGAACAACGATGGTCCAGTTTAGGGGTTCTACCCGCTCAACCTCTTCTTCCACATTGGCCAGGATCAAATTTGCCCCTTCTATGTCCACATCGACAGGGATGTCAACATCGATGGGAGCAAAGTCGCCTGAACCACCTTGTTCTTCCATCTGGACAACAGAGACGTCTATCTGCTCTTTTTGACTTATCTTCGGCTGATGAACAACACTGGGAAATGATGGCGGTGGATGTTGTGACGGGTGTGCAGACTTCACCGGCGTCATGGGGAGGCTGATAGATTCCATTGCTACCGCTTTCCCCTTTCCTCTGATGTATCCATCGTACTGCGGGCGAATCGGAGAAGATGTCTGAAAGCCAGATGGCAAGCTACGGTTGTCAGCCGAGACGGGCTTCTTTGGCCGCTCGAATCTTGGGACTTCACCAAAGCGAGGGCGGCGAGGACTGTCTGGTCCTAATATTGAAGGACCAGTATTGCCACCACTCTGTCCCCAGGCTGATATTTGCGAAGGAACTGGCACAGGTGTTGATGGTGGACCCATTACTGTCTTATTGGGGTGGACAGAGCCCAGAGGTCTTCGGTGACTTTCCAGTTCATGTTGCTACCCAGGTGATAAGTAAAACGTACGAAATAAATTCTAGTAATTCTCACTTTGAAAGTGAATTCAGTCTTAATACGTTCTACATCTGCCTCAAATTGTTTTTGTAGTATAAGTTGCTTGGAGTCAGCTTCCTCTTTAGCGGCTTTCAATCTTGCGATTTGAGCAGTATGATCTTCGGCTGTCTGATGCGTTGGGCTCTTAGTTGATATACTCAGAAGTCTTTATGCTGTTCACCTTCTCGATCCCTTTCCTCAAGATTGTGACTTCTCCCTCTTTAGCAAACTTCGCATCGAGGGCACTCCGGAGGTCACCTTGCGCCCTTTGTAATGCAGACTGCATTTTTTCGTTGCTTTTGCGGAGCTGCAAATGGTAAGTTGAATACATGGATAAGTACTCCTATATAGCGACGCAAAGCTCGAACCTCCTCTACTTGGTGACGCAAATCTGCAAGCAGCGCATCAGAGACACCAGAAGTAACGGACTCGTTTAAACGTAGTCGAAGGCCAGACTGAGATCGAGCCACGGACTGTGATAAAATTGGGGTAGGTGCGCGTACTGCACGCGTCGAAGGTGGAGGCCGCGAAGGTAGTGAGGTCCCTCTTGAAGGAGTGGTAACAGAACGTGCACGAAAGGGGGGTGCAGCACCTCTGGGAGGAGGAACAGCCAGGTTGGATTCTCTTTGTGATTGTGAATGTAAAGTAGAAATGGTCCGAACTATCTGTGGTTGATTACTTGGTCCAGTAGTGGGTCTTTGCCTATCTTGCAGCGTATAGGTTCCGTCCATTTGAACAGATATGTCTGGCAAGTCTTCCACGTCGTCGACAGACTCGTGTCGCTGAATAGGCCGTACAGGTCTCCATGACGCCGCTATCTTTTGGCGTTTGGGTGGCGGGCTAGTATCTAGTGGAAGCGTAGTTGACTGAGTGTTCCGAACAAACTTGGACTCCTCCTCAACTAGGAATGCAAGGGTCTGCTCGTCGAGAGTGAAGTCCGAGTAATAGTCATCGTCAGAGTCCTGCATGGAACCCACTACCTTTGCGTGAAGATCAATAGATATACAAGTCGCTTGAGATGAGATCTACGGGTACGTCGTGTTGGCGAAGGACTCGGAGATGCCTCAAGGTAGAGTCGAATAGGTTGTATATAGATGCATGAATACTAATAGCAAATTGTAACCCATTGCCGAAAGTCACTACAGTCTGGGGTGTCACGTGGATTTGCGTCTTTTGAACACGTGGTCTCCTAAGCTCTAACACAAGGTGCATGGACCCAGGTAATTCCTCCAATTACACGTTTAACACTAACTCATAGCACGCATGGATAGCATGTAGTTCTTTCCCTCGCTCTAATTTGACGGCGAGACGAGTACCAGCCAGTCTCACGAAAGGGCACAAATCTCAGCGTCAGTGGTTGTATTGGATGTGCAATTATTGATACAATCGACACAATGCTCATAACGGGTCTTGATGAAGAATATAAGAATGCTAAGACGTAGATACAGGAGAACCTCTCCTTTGATCAAGATGCAATCTCTAGGTACACAGCCCTGCTGTTGGGAACGGTCATGCTTTCGCAGGTTGCCATATCCCTACTTATACCGAACTGACCCTAATCATGGTACCTAGTCTTTCAACCACCGGAAGACAACTGTTCCTTCAGGTGTCACACATATTTTATTGTGTCTAGAGTAATCTTGGAATAACTGGATCCTGGTCAAGTGGGTACGGCTTCCTCGCCCAATCCATCCAGTGAGATATGTGCTGGGGTGTTTGACACTGGGATAGAAACCAAGATAGACGTTACTGCCAACCCTTCGGGACAGAACTAACAATAACTTGTCGAGCTGAACCGGCCTCGAGTATCGTGCAACGATGGAACCAGTTACAGATGCTACAGAAGAAGATGCGTCAAGTGATGAAGTGTTCGGAGAGAGCAGTTGGTTTTAGTTCTATCCTCCCTAGCTCCAAGGTACAGCCACTTGGGGGAGAGTGCCTGCCAAACATACCTGAAATGGTTGGTGGCAATGAATACACCGTTTGAAGTCGAGAAACAAGTTTCACCAACACACCCTCCTTGGAATCGGAGACAGTTAATCATCCACGAAGCGAGGTATATCCATGGAAAATAACACTATCGTTGTCTAGCCTCTTTCTTCGTCATGTAGATGCAACTGAAACGCTCGACCTTCGACCTGAACCACTGTAATAGCTCGGCGTCCATCTTCGGACAACCATCCGTTCGTAGTGACTCGATCTTGCAGTGGTTGGGCATCGAGTGACTAGCCTCTGGCTCGTTTTGTAGACGACTCTTGACAAGTGCATACGCACTACTTGTCGAAAGATCAGAGCATCGAGACACATCAACATGCTTTAAGGCAGAGCATGGCAAACCCTCTCGGAAGGTCGACTGCAGTTCGGGGAAGAGGTCCTTTCCAGCAAGATATTGAAGTGCTTCATTGACGACTCCATCAACGCAGTAGATTTGAAGGGTCTCCAAATGAGAAGTACGGGACAGGATGGTTACCAAGGTCCTGGAATGTAGACCGCAATTTCCAACACGCAAAGAGACAAGACTATTGTGTTCGTCGCACAAGACATGAAGCAAAGCTTCATCCACTCTGGAAATAGCACCAAAGACAGCCATGTCCTGTAGGGAAGGCATAGTGATGCTACCTAGTAAAGCAAAAGGGTTCTCGACGTTTCGGAGCTCGATGCTTGTCAAGTAAATCATGGATAGCGGTTGTTGCACTGTTCCAAGGATTGCCATTGGAGAAGAAAAGTCCAAGACTAGACTTTCGAGCAGAGGGATAGCTTCGATTGCGGCCAAGGGGAAATGTGCTGGAAATTGACGGACGTGCAAGATCCGAAGCTGACTAAAGCACTGCCAACATCTCTCGGGAAATTGCATTGGTCCCGTGGAGCTCAGCTCTATGAGATTCCATTCGCGGCTTGGTGTGAATACATGCTCGACCGATGCACAAGAATCCAGCGACAGTCGTTTGAGGTGAGTAAAGAAGTGGACCATTGATGACTCTGAAAGCAGTCGATGAAGCTCAACCAAGAATGAGCCATGCGCATGGAGGTTTTGAAGAAAATCCCAAGAAAGTCTCTTTAATTCCGCGAGAACTGTCGGGAACTCCACGGGTGAAAGTGCGCGATGCACAGTCAATGTGGTAATGCGAGACTTTGAGTGTTCCAGCCATATCTTAATCTTGCGTACTGGACGTTTGTTTGATAGTACTAATGTACGCCAGAGAGAAGGGGTGGCTACGATGATACGGCGCCAATGATTGCAGATGTGCGATAACAGGATAACTTGACAATGATCTGTGTCGACGAGAATGGTAAAGATTTCCGCAAGAATTTCTATTGGCAGCTTGCCAACATGGTACGCAGTTTTGGCAAGATGCAACTGGCGCTGTCTGTGAGCGGCCGCCTGAGCTTGGACTGCTTGTTCCCGAAGCTCGAGTAGTTGTTCCCTCCGTCTGGAGTCGTCGCTTCGAAGGCGACTTAGTCCAAGGTCTACCATCTTTATGGCCGAACCATGCTTATCGAGAGAGTTGAAGATGCGAGTTGCTCGGACGTAGCCTTGCCAATGCTGGGGTGAGAGATCGATAACTTTTTTGGAGTCAAGAAGGGCAGCCTTCAGGTTACCGAGCCTCTCATACACGGCTGCTCGAGAGTCATAGATCCGGTAATCGTCATTCTGAAGCTCAACTGCCTAGAGGTGTGTGAGATCAGATATGCGTGGCATCAGCATTAACCACACCTCATTCATACAAGATAGTGCATCAGAGAGTTTCCCGCTCTTGAAGTTAGCTATGCCCTTCTCAAAGGCTTCCTTCCAGGACATCTAAGACGGTAGAGGCCAATATCGGCGACCACGTGACCGCGATGTGGCCAACACGGAAAGCAATGAAGCGGTAGTGAATATACATGAAGGTAGTTTACATTCGAAACCGAATGAGGCAACGTCAGGCAACTACATAGTGTGTAGCAGCAATGCAGATAATATGCGGACTGCTGACTAGGGCACGAACCGAGTGCTCCCAATACTGGGTCCTGCGAGCTGGGGCTGCCATAACGTGAATGCAAATGCTCCCAACATCGCAGTCAGCGAAAAGGCTGTCTTAGTGTCGTAATTAAGTGGGCTTATGCATGTTGTATGCTAGCCAACCAGACGAATCTTCACCGGCCCAGCCTTGTTGCGGGCCTCAAGGGCTGGAAGAAATGAGCATCGGAATGGGTAGTCAGTTGTCCAGCTTGCCTTTAAGCTCCTCGGCTTCTTCCCTTTGCTCGTAGTTCAAGACTAGCCGTTTGAGATGTTGCTGTTCCACTTTGTCCTGGAGTTGTGCAGACCGTGTATGAACAGCGAGAGCAGATTCAGCAGGAACGGGTAAATTTCGTGCCTGCATGGCATATCAAATCTTCGTAAATGGAGGAAGTTCCGCATAAACATACCTGTTGTTTGTTCCCTCTCCGCGTTATGATCGTAAAGTTCATCACAGATCCAGTAGCATTGTCCGTGTCGCCGTCGGTATCTTGCTCGTGCTCTTCCGCACGTTTCTTCCGCACACCGGGAGCCAGAACAGCAGTGTCCCACCAAGTATTCTTCTTGTCAATCTTCCGGGACTCCGCAGAGGACTCCGTGATAATCTTGGCGAGCTCCTTCGCAAAGTCGGCCTCTGCGTCTTCTGAAGGGCCGAGACTTTCCTGCGCAGATAATACGACCACCGGTTCTGGGGAAGGGGCACGATCATCTGACTGTTCGATGTAAGAATCCATATTCACAGAATGCATATAGGTGGTGCTCACTGTAGATCCATGGCCAGCTGTGCTCCCTTCGTCCTCTTCCTCGTCTTCCTCACGTGACCTTACGTCAGCATCGTCATCGTCCTCCTCACTTTCGTCACCACTTTCGGCCTCTGGTGCGACTTGGCCAAATTTCAGCGAGAGAGGACGAGGAGGGAAAAAAACCTACGACCCGCGCTTTGCATGGCAATGTTGAACATATCATCCACAGCATTTGCAGCTTCTTCAATCGACTTTGGCATCAAAAGCTTCTGACGGACAGCCTGAGAGATGGTGAACAATCCGGTGTACCACCGCAAAAATGGTCTCCCACCTCAAGAGAGTCCGACAGCATGAAGTCCACTTCCATTGGCAGTTCTTCCTTGCAGAGCACATAGTACTAACAAAATGACAATTAGAACAAAATAATGGAGAGCATGTCATTACCTGGAAGAAGACGAGGAAGTTATCCAATTTTCTCATCTGGCGACCATGGTCGAAGCACATGCCAACTGTGTCCAAGAGAACACAAATGAGACGAATACGGAAAAAGTCATCAGGCATGTCAAGGGGGCATGGTTGGCGAGGTAGCGGATGGCCATCAGCTACGAAGACAGTCAATGGGAATTCGCAATTTCATCGTGGAATTACTGACGATGGCCGAATGTAGCCAACAGCCACAGAGTATCAAAGACCAAGCCAGAGTTGATTAACCGATAGATATAGAGTTCACCCAGATATTTCACAGTTGCAACTCGCTGTTGGTTCATGCTGTACCAGTTGAGTTCTAGGCCACGCCTGATATCTTCAACTACCTGATCTACGACACTGATAGCAAACGCGGAGTGGTGTCGCTGGAGGTCATAAGTCAACATTGCCAAAAGGCTAATGTTGCTGTACTTGAGCTTCCATGGCTTGGAAAAGACCTTGTGAAGTGAACGCTGTACGCTTGCGTCGTCCCAGTCAAGCTTCCTGAGAAGCTTTAGCACTTTGTCAATTGTCTTCTTTGAAAGGACGTCGTAAATGAGGTGCCGAATGAATAATTCAATGGGAGTCCGCTGCTTCTCGATACGAGGAGGGCGTTCGGGGGGATTGCACTGCTGGACGTCAGTTGCCGCCACTGACAGCGTATTTCATGCAAACCTGGTAATATGCATTCTCTAGCAAGAGAATTTGCCTCTGGTCGAAATGTTGCATACTTTGCTTGCGCCTCATGAGCTCAAGCTGACAGGATTCTCGTCAATCCCTCCTGCTGATAACCTAAACTATAACACACCATAGTGCTGAACCTTTCCTTCGTTTCTTCGCTTCGGAGTAAGAACCGACCACACCCCTCAAGTAAAAGTGCGACATTTTCCACATTTGTGCCAGAAAAGTCGTCCAGACAGACTTTAAAGACATGGAGGATAATATGCATCGGCACGACTTGGAATTTTGTCAGGTTGGACAAGAAGGCAATATTCTGGGTTGAATGAACAGATGTTCAGCAAGGACAGACGACAGGCTCTACCTTGATGCGAAGTTCAGCGAGTTCTTTCACCACATTCTTCTTTCTCTGTAAATACCGAAACTCCTCCTCGAGCTGCAGGATGTTGAGCCCGCAACGCTGATACTGTTAAACGGAACTCACCGACGCTATGAGTTCACCACCGATATCTGGCATATACTTATTTAGTGTAGCCACAAGTCTGGAATAGTGTGGCAAGAGATCAATGCGATTCTTTGGGACGTTAGCTAAAAACTTTTCCATATACATATATAAAGTTAGTGGGTGCAGAGCGACTGATTTAGGGCAATCACCTTAATTAGCCTTTTCCGGGCAGCCTTCGAATTAAGGAAGCCAAAGTCAATTGCGGCCTGATCAATTAAAGTACGATTGGTAGCGTCAGGGAGCCGAGCTAGCAGGCCAGTTAAGATTTGCGAAGGGCCTTGGGGTGCCAGCTGAGGTGAGAGCAGGGGACTAGGCGGCTTCGGCGACATGGGCGTGGGGGTCATCGGACTAATGAATTGTGATGCAAGATTATTCCGATGGATCATTATACGCATGAATGAAATCATTACCTATTGCTTTCTTCGTCCACTGGTTCTATTTGGTCGCCAGGTATGGAGCCATTCGCATGGTTATCCCCGTTAGCCTTGAGACCTTCCAGCTCCTGTTCGAGCCTCTTCGCTTCCGCTTCCGCCTCGGTCTTCTCTTTTTCAGCCTTCTCCTTATCTTCGGCGTCCCCTCTCCCCTCATCCTCAATACCGAGGAAATTTCTGGGTACAAAGTCTTTGAGGTCCTGAATATCCTCAAAGAACTTGCGCTCTTCCTCATCTTCCCACTTTCCACCGGACGTCAACAAGTTATCTTCAGCGTCATCACTAGCACTGCCACCACTAGTGCCAATCTGAATGGAGTCCGATTTGTAAGAAGTCGTCGGTAGTGCTGGCATTGGAAGGTAGAGTAGTTCCGAAAGACTGGCAACGTAAACATTAGTATATGAAAACGAAAAGGGATTATAACTACGTTTGACAACTTCCAAGGAGTTTCTCGTATCCTTTGGTCATCTTTTCGTATGCATGTTGTCTATCCTCGAATATTTCACCTGAGCGAATATAGGCTTCGTGATTGCGGCGGTCTTGTTCTTGTAGGCGCTAACCAAGGAAACATTGTAATATGACGGAAGGCAACTTCGTTGAGCTCCGATTTCAAGTAGCACGCTGTTCATCTCACCTTATGCTCAATAACTAGCTTTTTGGCAACATTTTCAAAGTAGCCTTCGCACATTCGTTTAAAACGCTCTCGTATATCTTTCTCGACTAGTTCCTCTTCTTCGTCGAAAGAAGTAGCAGTGACGGCCAATGCCTCTCCAGCCGCCACAGCAGACAATGTCCCAGGCTCAGCATCACCGGATATCTGTTTGGTTTGTTGAGGTGCCAAACCGAGATACGTCCTAGCGTAAGATTTAAGGAATGTTGAAAGCAGCGGCAAGGAGGATAACGTTGGGTCATTAGATAACTGTGGGGCGTCAGCTAGCCCTGAGAAACGCTAATGCAGTGGAACATACTAGATCCTTGATCGCCTTCATGATCCATTCTGCACCACTCCTTGTCGGGGCATCCCTAATTACACCCACTAGGGCGAGCTCAGAGCAAACCCGGAGGACAGGACGTTGCCGGGACACTCGTGCAGCATCTTCCTTCTCGCGTTGGTCAGGGGCCATGGCCGATAATGTCGCCCTCGAAGGGGGGGCAAGCGCGGATGAGAGTAGGTTCACCATAGCCGGGGTAAATATATTTGAAAAGCGCCGGTGCAGGGAGCATATGACCTACCACCAGTCAAATCACACAGTTTAGGGAATGAGCAACAACCACTGCAAATATTATGCTCACCTCTACTGCAGCCCACGTGTCCTTCTCTGTCTTGCATCGTGCGACTCCCTCGAGGGCCGCACCAGCGATTTCGTCGATGTACTTTTCCAGGGAGAGAGAGTCAATGTCTTTGAGAATCTGGTCTCGGTTATCTGCTCCGATTGATTGGCGCATGCGCTTGATGAGTGCAGTGTGTCGCTTCAGAGAGTGATCAAGCTTCGACGACTCTGAAAGTCCGGAATGAGTCCCATCCCCTCGAGAACGATGTAAGAAGGCGCAAATGCTCGCCTTGTGTGTCCAAGCGGAGGTTCAGCTCCTTGAGATTGACACGTCTGGCGTGGCGGGCCTTTTCTTCCTCCGTCTTGGATAATGGAACCGTTTCCATTGTAGATTTGGATGTAAGATTTTTACCAGATGAACAAGATGTACGGTACACCGTATTACAAAGTCTGGTGGTGGACGTCCTGTAGAACGCCTCACCGACTCCATCGTTACCTTTCTGGGAAATTTGCTCCTATGACTCTGATCATTGGTATAGGCGCCGAACTCACAGCATCTGCAATTGTTGGCCCGTGTGACATTCTTCGTGTTAGTTTCGTACAACAAGATGGTTTTCACTTTCTGAGTCCTTGGAACGCCTAGTCTTCGAAACTTCCAACAGCGCTACGTCCAATCCGAAATTCAATTCGCACGAGAACTGGTTCTGAGTAAAACATAGACTATCTTATCATACATCTTAAATTGACGTCCATGCATCAGTCCTACGATTTACTAGCAACACGATACAGAGGAATTTCGAAAGCAAGTATAACAGGAACAACAAAGAGTCCAAAGCACGATGACTGCCGTAAGTTACGTAAATGATAACGAACTGGACATGTACAAGTTATGGGGACAAATAAACGAATGCAGTGAGAAAAGTGTGACGAATGGTCATATGCACATGCACAGGAAGAGAAATATGTTCTGTTGTGAGTCCACGTAGTTTCTATCGGCGTGCGGTGTCAAGCCTCGAGCTGCAAGCAGCACCGCGGAGAAAACCTCCATCATGAGTCTATCGTAGTCGTCGTCCATCCACCCGGGCTGAGCTTCGTGTTGTACTCGCATTCATGAACGACTTCTGGTGAGCGGAAATTCCAGGTACGAAAAGTGCGCCGCGATTGAAGGAGCTACGTTCTTTCCGTCGTATATGCGTAGGCTTGGGAAACTCCTCTGGAAGACCCTGCTTTGGGCCAGGTTCTGAATAAAATATTTTTGGGCGCCATTCTTCACGTTCATCCATGATGCACGAATTCTTGAATTTCTCGACTAAAGCTTCTTTACCCCTGGTCACGTCATGTCCATTCAGCACTGTTCGGTGACCGTAGGATGCCAACTTACTGATAATTGGCGTAGCTCATCTGCAACACCTTCTCGCTCGAATACAAGTTCCTTGAAAACAAACTAAGCTTGCAGTCGTCAACTAAGACACAACTTCTTACCATTTCTCATTAAGTTTGAGGTTAGCGAATTGTAGGAGATCCTCGACACTTATGAAATTGACGAAAGCATACCCAACATTGCATCCTGCAAGTGACACCTATGTCAGTCATGTCTACCCAGGACGGAGCTGAGAAATCACATTCCATTCTGGAAATCCATGCGCAGATAGAGGAAGTCTATGCGCCGAGGACAGACATCGTTGATGAAGTCAATGAGCTCCTTATCCGTCATTTTGTTTGGGATGTTCTTAATCATGACTGTCGTACGTGTATCGAGCCCCTGTTCGATCCTTTGAACGTCGAACTGGTTGTTTTCAGGAACGGAACGTGCGGCAGTTGTTGAGGTTTGAACTAATGTGTGGTTTAAATGATGTGCGTACGAGGGGATTTGAACCTGCGCAGACGGCTGCTGCGAATAGGGGTAATGGGCAGGGGACAGTGTAAGTCCAGAGTGAAACATGGTGGGAGGTGGATACGCCCACTGCTCGACCAAGTGGTTACGCGAGGGCCAAGCGAACCAGCTCCCCGTTGACGCATCCCAGTACATTGAAGGCATAGGAGACTGGGGGGGTAGCGGATACTGTATGGGTATGGCACTGTGTAAGGGAGAAGAAACCCAGGATGCATGCATCGACGGATCTCTGGTGTATATGTCAGCCTGGCTAAAATAGTCGCATCCATATTGTGGCTGGGCGGTCAAGTATGATGACGAGTACAAGTTGGGAATGTTTCCGGAAATATCCTCAACAAAGGATGAGCCAACTTGTGCGCCTTCACAATCAACGGAATTCATCAAATGCCGAGTATGATCCACGTCTATGGGCGTGTACGGCTCACGGCGTACGACGTCAAAGAGGGAGTTACGCGAACCACGCCGACCTGATCGACCGGTTACAGCCACTCCTCGCCTGCGTGAATGACCAAAGGAGAAATTATCAGCGGGTGAGCCTCGGAGGTCATTAGGGGATGATAAGGCAGATGGTGTGTATTCTGATAGCGGCACGGAGTGTCTGATCGGCGCTAATGCACTGACAGGATCGTCGACATTGGAACGCTCACCGCAGAAACGGTATTCCGCAGAACCAATATCATCGAGGATAGGAAGAGAGATGCGATTTGGGGAGAGCGATGCTGGTGAGTGAGATACAAAAGTGGCCGTCATGGGCGTCTTCGGCTCCGCAGAATGATCGCCTTCTATATGGCCTTCTGAGGCACCTGCCATTTCTTCGCTGCTGGCGTCTAGTAATCTGCCAGACTCTTTACATGAGACATCCATCAGAGCAAGCTGTAACTTCATGGTATCTACCGCGCGCCCATTGACGTCCTCCCACGCGGCTTCGGCGGCACGGATATCGAAATATTCAACGATAAACCCCTAGTGAACGCCAACGAGTTAGACTATGGAAAAGACACCAGAAGCAGAAGGATAGGAAGCGGCCGTTGTTCAGAATTTTCAGCGGTGTGAACTGCAGAGAAGAAATACTATCCAAATATCCTTGTAGGAAATAGCCCAAACGAAGTAAAAACCATCGCATGTGCACCGTATATGCGAGGAAAAGTTCGTATGCTAAGGGGGACCTACCTGACTGTGGTTTTCATCGCTCCCGTTCAGTGTGTGAAACACTTTGATATCTCCATACTTGGATAGGATATCTCGGACCTTCGTTTGTAGGGGAGTACGAGCCAAAGCAGTAAATGAAGACGAAGATGCGTTTCCGCATCCATCAGACACCTCACTGACCGACACACAAAACGTGCCTTCTGTGCGTGTCATGGTTTCTGGAGCCGACTCTCCCACAAGCTAAGATATGGGGTCTGTATTCTGTGGGCGCAAGAACCATTGGACATACCTTGATGAAGCGATCAGGGCAGACAGACGTGCATGTCAACTTTTCTTTCCACGAGGTTCTGAGTGCGCTTTCACAATGCGTCTTCTGCGGCCCCTTGTTAATGGCGTCGTGTTGGAGGTGCAACCGCACACTTTCGATTGAGCGCTTAATTTTGTCGGCGCTACGGACGTCATACAATGCGACAATAACGGTGTGATTATCCCGGAAACGAAAATCAATGGTTTGTATAGCCTCCTGAGTGGTAGAAATTGGATTTTCTACTTGGATTTTTGACGGAACCAAATAAGTATCTTCCGCAGAAGAAGTCAAACAGCGAAGGTGTTGAATGATGACGTCGTCAGACAAATCTCTCGGAACATTCCCGATCTGCCGGAATAAAATTAGCTTGCAGAAAATGTGGATCTTCAGACCACTTACAACCAAAAACCGAGTCTGGTGAGCGTCACCGAACACTGCAGTGCGACTGGAATGGGATTCGGCTGACATATTCAGGTCGGTAGACTCTAGGTCAGTACTGTCGCTCTTGAGGGAAGATGAAGGGGTGAGCGGAGGGGTCAAATAGTGTTGGTTTATTCGGGGTTTCCAAGTGTGATTGGGGTCGTCGTCTTCGAGAGTTAGCTTAGGGGAATCTGGCCGACGGCGAGTGGTGGGAGGATGGCACGATGCATGACGCCCTCTATTAGATAGGTAAGCTGAGTATATGCTCTTGATTCCGGGAGTAAAAATGCTTACCGTAAGTTGGGGAGAGAGGGGGAGGACCGGAGGCGCGGGGAACGAGAATTTCCCCCCTTTGCGGCGTCCTGGGTAGTCGACATGGTGGGACAAAGAGATGAAGGGAAGATGTGTGCGTAGGATACTTATATGATAGCGAAACGAGAAAGCGACGGAAAAGGAAGATCGGGCAATCGGATTGCCTGAGGGATGCGATTAATTTAATAAATCAAGTTAATGGGCAGAGAAGCGCGACGAAAAAGAAACGGATTAGACCTGGTCGTTGGTTTTTATTACTTACGTGGTATCACAAAGGGAGGGGGCGAAGGTGTGAAAGGGGGGTGTGGCTGATGCCTGGACGGCGATGCTGATGAGTGGGGCAGCCCGTTTTGGAGGACAGGAGTGCCGTGTTCAGAACGAGCGTCCCACTGAGTGTCAGATTAAATCACAAAACAAGGATGGCCGTTGTGCATGCTATTCCGCAAGTTATGTCGGACGAAGGGCAAGATACATGAGGGGGAGAGGGCACGAGACGAAACAAGGTTGACAAGGAGTCGAGAATAGAAGTAGCATCGTGACTGGCAAGAAAATCTTTTTGACAGCAGAGCGCGCGATCGCAGAGACAGTCAGGTCTGATGCGGCGAGTCGTGATCCAGCCACCACCATCGACTTGACCTTGTCAAAGTACTCGTCGCGCCTCCGTCACAAGAAGACAATATCCCATCCGGCCGGGATTATTCAAGCAAATCAGAGCGGGAACTACTAATTAGAATCTCGGAGCCATTTGCCGCAGTGGAATTTCAAAAAGGAAGGGGTACCGAAGTACCTTGTGACAGCAGCATGTCCCTGGTCTAGCGCATCCATTAACTGGCTAATTCCCTTCATGACGCAATCCATCTCGCCGAGATCAAAACCCAGCGCTTACCTTCTCGGCGGGCGAGAGGGCGCTTAAGTTAATCCAGCTGGGCCCTCCTTCGGTGATCATTAATCATCCTCGCAGGATGGCATAATAAAATTGAATGCTCAACATCCAAACAGGAATCTCCACAATCCCGGCGCGGGGACAACTAACAGGATCCACCCTATCGAGGGATCCGCCGTTGCAGGTTAGTAGGTCACGTGCTGATAGTTCGTGGTGACGACCAGTGACCCTGGGATCCTCGTCCTGCAGGAACAAGTCAATTGTCTTCCTAATCAAGGCCATCAAAGTCTTGACGCGCTGGAGCGTCTGATCTTCTGTTCTCCGTCTTTCCCTTGGAAACAACGATGTCCAAGGGAACCAGTCCCACAAATTAGACTCGACTGGCTCAATTGACAGCAAGGCAGATGACATCCGAATGTTGCTCGGTGGGTTGTCCGTCGCTGCTGCCTCCACCGTTCTCACGACGTCGAAACGTGTGAAGGTGATGGAGACTCTTACTTTTAAGTTGTGTCAAGGATGTTACACCTGCTCGAGTCATGCATCGCATGAGGGTACCTCACTTACATGTTATCGACGGAATTTACATAAAACCCCTTTCAAGCTACCGCGCCGTTTTGCCATAAGGGGTTCGATATCCGCCCCAAGCATTCCCCCATTCATATTATATCTGAACTATTCTATTCATCACTAGTCAGCGTACGTATGCACACTCTGCCGAAAGTGACAACTGAAGAGTCTATCTTATTGGAATCGAACCAATATTCACTCCACAAACTGGGCGAACTGAGCTTAGAGTATCTGATACAACACCTAGCCGGCTTGATCAATGATCAAGATTTAGGCCGGTAAAGTTGAATTGGGCCTAGTGCACTTGTTTTCCTATCGAACCAGCCATAAAATCGACTTAAAACACTTGCCAATATGAGGCCATTTACCATCTGCATACATTGATGACGTCCGTCAGTAAAATACCTTTTTTGGATTACCTTCCCACAAGCATTGTCAAACGTCCGACGGCTTGTATTGCTTGGAGCACTTCCAACATGCCGTTCTATCAAATGTTTTGTATAGCCAGCCACTTCCGGGAATACGTGAGTGTTTCAGACTTCCGTTCGTCTCCTCGGATATGTGGGACCACGATGCTGAGAATTTCATGTCTGTAGAAACACATCAAGGACCTCGTTACGATGTCTGCAAAGCATATAATGGACCAAGGTGGTGTCGTTCGGAATATCGAGTATTGGGGTACTCAGACGCTCCCCCAACAAATGCGGAGACATCGGCAGGTTTATACCATCGGAGAGTGAGTGGTTTTTCTGTTGCAAGTTTGTTTCCTTAGCTAACGACTGGTTGCACAGTTACTGGACGATGTACTTTGATGCTTCACCTCGTGGACTCCAGTCACTAACTGGACTAATTCGCCGAGATCCCCGCGTGATACGGTGGACTATGCTCAAGCAAGGTGACAAGGTCGAGGACGTAGTGTATCCGAGGGAAAAGACAGTTCTGCGGATGGACTACCTCAAACCACCAAAAGGTGCCTCGACTTCGTGGTCTGGACTTGGTCCATGAAAACATTACATCTGCCCTTATGGCCATGTTGCTGGCACCTGTCCGAGTATAGCCTCCACTAATAGCCACCCGCGAGGAAAGCTTTATGATTTGAAGCCATTGTAAGTCCAAGTACAGAAGGTTCTTATTCCTACGATTTCGTTCCGGTACTGGTCAATTCTGCCATACATACTGGAGTGTCTAGGACATCGCATTCTGTTGTTTCACCCAATCCAGAATTGCTAAGAGACCGGGTACAGCATTGACATCCCGTAATTGTTCGCCTTCTTCTTTATGTTCACCTTCACCGTCCGCGCCGTGTCGTCTTATTAGCAAGGCATGCATGCCTGCTGCCCGTGCACCGTGATAGTCACTTACCGCGTGTCAGCAAACCACTCGCAAAGAGGTGTTTCGCATTACCAATAAAGTTCATCGCCAACATGTACACATTCATCAGCACGAGTCCCTCCTTGAGGCGTCGCATGCTGCAGTACTACCCGAAATATCTCTGGATGGGGCTTCTCAATGCCCATTTCCTCACTTAGGAGGATGGGTTGAAGGAAGGGAGATACCTCGAGATCGTCAAGCACGAGACCTGCATTCCACGAAGACTGAGTCTGGAAATCCCATGTCTGAGCGTCTACGTACGCATACGTGCATCCGCATTGCTAATCAACGCTGTGCGAATGTTCATGTCGCGTAGTTGCCACACTGATCATGTTTTAGGAAAGGTTCAATGTCAGAAGCGCTGAATATGCA
Organism: Scleroderma citrinum; assembly: GCA_029372045.1. Classification (NCBI taxonomy): domain Eukaryota; kingdom Fungi; phylum Basidiomycota; class Agaricomycetes; order Boletales; family Sclerodermataceae; genus Scleroderma; species Scleroderma citrinum. The sequence goes on from JARFMN010000002.1 coordinate 2,013,797, forward strand.
GAGACGGGCACGGACTTCCGACATACGTATGGGTAGAGCGTCATCGAAAAGCTTATATCCCTCCCGGGAACTGAACCGTTCCATAAGTTTCGGGACTATTTCATGTAGAGAGTCTGCCACGGCTGGGTGGTGCAGTTAGGAAAACGTGCTTCCCGGCAGGAGGACTACATTTTTGAACATGCCTTGCGGATGAGCACCTGCTCCAATGGCAGTCCGTTTGATGACCTCGGACCACCAACCCTGGGCACCTGCATTTCCCTGGTAGACGGGTTTGTTTTTTTGGACTTGCTTGAGGCCTGGGGGGGCGAATGAATATGAGAAGTTGTATCTTGAGATGACTCACTGGTTTTGAATGAGAGTTTGAGGGAATCCGGGCTCAGCACACCCAGAAAGGGGGCAAAGACCTCAGAGTATTGGACATAGATGGGGCGTCGGGGAGTGAGTAGGGTGTGTAATGCATCAAATGTAACGAGCTTGATGGTCATATGTACTTGTTTGCGTAGAACCGAGTATCTCTTACCTCCATCTGATCAGGGGGAGTAGTTTGCTCGCCCTTACCACAGCGTCCAGGTGCAACCAACACGCCGCAGCACCGTGAACTCCCTTCATACTTTTTGACATCGTCCTCCGCTCCTTTCGCTATGCCTGAAACACCCACTATCGATGCCCAAATATTAAGGAGAACTCAGTCCACTGGCAACATCGGCGCGCGCGACTTCATCCACTCCCCCAGTGCGCGGGTATCAACTTCAAATAACCGCCCCACCCAGGGTGGCCATCGCACGGGCCCCTCATCATCCTCAAACTCCCCAGAGTAATTCGGTCTTTGTCAGTAACAAACACCACTGACGTATGCGTGCAGTGAAAGGCCAAGTTGGCTGAGGCAGGCTGGACAAACATCACTTCAAGGCACGGACACGCTGGAGACCCCGACACAAGTGGTAGAGCCTCAATCTTTCTACGCCCGGATCAAGCGCTTTCTCGGGATGGGCCCCAACGTACCTAAGACCAGGAAAGCCCTGGTCTCGCTGGTCCTCACGCTCTCTTACTCCTTTTTGCAGGTCCGTATAGTTCATACAGATCTATCTAGTCCATTGTTAATGTACAAATCGCTAGGTCGCTGCCATCATCATAGTTCTGAGCATCGCCTCGGTTACCCCAAGTCCCCAAAACCAATCTGTCAGTCAGATCAAGGCTTGCGGACGACCCATAGTAGCTTGGAATTGTATCTGGATAGGGCGGCTACTCTTAGCCTCTGGTTTGTCTTATTGGCACTTCCTACGGATACGGGCAGCGTAGGTTAGTCCATTGACTCTCAGCCCCATCTGACTGATATCAACAGTGACAATGCACATCGAGAGGATTCCGAGTCGACTGGTCGACCGAGCACCAATCAGAGTCCCCGTAATAACGATTCAAATCAGCGCGTTCAAAGAGAAAGAAGATCGAGGAGGACCTCACCAGGACCTTCCGGTCCGTCAAGCTCAGAAACAACAGATTCTGCTCCCCCATACAATTATGTCTATGCTCGGTATGTCGTGGCATCATCTACTATCGTATGTCTGATCTGTTTGGCAGCCTTTCTCTCTTTGCCTCCATGCTCAGCTTGGCCTGGTTCCTAACTGCGCATATCCTCGAATACACGAGCATTCAAACATGTCGTCTTTCTTCCCCCTTGGTCTGGTGGCTTACCTTCGCAATTCTTTGTACCATGTATTTCATTGTCTTGGAAGTCGTTCTCTTTGGGTTTCTCGTGTTCATGGTTCTACCACTCATCATGGTGCGCTTCTCATCGTTTTTCTCAAGGGGCTTTATCCCTCAACCTATCCAGCTTATATACAGCATCATCTTACTGTGCCTTGGTCGCCATCCTCTCCAAAACCCACACTACATCAAACCCGAAATCGGAAAATTACCAAGGTCCATAGTAGACCGCATTCCTCTTGTAATCTACATCCCTCCCCCACCCGATGACATCGGACAACCTATCTCACTACCGAAGCCCGTCCATTCTTATCCACCTAAACCACCTAGCGCTTTACGAAGAAAAAGGTTTGCATTCCTCCCCCGACGAATGAAGAAAGGTGGTCCGACAGATAGCCATGTCGAAGATAAGAAGGTGAAGACTCCGCAACCCATCGACAGCGGAGGAGAGACATGGGAAGACAACTGGGAGCAATGCGAATACCCGTTTGTCCGACTGGACGGAAACCGTGCCGCCTGTGCCATTTGCTTGATGGATTTTGAAGAGCCAAAGAGGTCTGCAGTGCAGAATGTGGACGTGAAGGTGGATCAACCCAATACTCCGTTGCCACCAGCGCAGGAGGAGGTAGAGATTCCAGTTGAGCGTATCACGGAAGAAGAGCGGGATGAACTACCTCGGCTGCAGGACGCTGGCGAAGGGCCGCAACCACTGCGGCTGTTGGCATGTGGCCATGTTTTCCATGTGGGTTGATTTATTACGTTTTGGTATCCCTATTTTTACGCTTCCAGCAGAAAACATGCATTGATCCTTGGCTTATCGATGTATCTGGGCGATGTCCAGTGTGTCAGCGCCCTGTTGAAATCGATGACGTGGAGCCCAAGAAGTCAAAGCGCGGAAGACGAAGTTAAAAATCTCGCCGCTTGCTATGTGGATGAAGGTTGCAAGGTATGGCATTCTGGGCGACAACCCGCTGATGTACTTGTCCATGGTAGTAGACAAACTGATCCCTTCACCCCACGCATCGTGTATTTTTTTCATTGACGCATATACAATGGACATCGCGCCGTTACCGTCTGACATGGCACTCTGAGCCCTAATCATCACATTAAGGTAAGTGTCATCAGAAAACCTAAGATAGATGTCCTTGTCGCCCTCAGTAAGTACAATGTGCATCCTGTGTCAATGCCACTAAGCCAAGTACAGCGCGACCGTTGATTTCTAGTGCTACCTCATTGACTTCATATTGTCGCCATGACGCAACACCTCTTCTTTCTTCTCTTCTCACGACTGATAGCATAAACTAACCACTTTCCCGAAGTACGAAGCGCTCGTTAAGTGACCCTTGTGGTTAGTCTCTCTAGGACTGCCTCCCCGTGGTTAATTTACGCCTGTTGTTGTGGTCATTGCCATGCCCCAAAAGAAAACAAGACGGGGCGGCTAGCACAAATTCGGATCCCTAGGTCGGCCCGTGATACTGTGTTTAGAATGACTGCTCCATGACCATCGCCATTGGATCAGTCTAGTAAGTGCTGATAGGCTAATGCCTTTTGGACATCGAGCGTGTCACGCTAAACCTTTGCTCACTGTGGCAGCTGTCATGGTGTATTTTCAACTAATACCAGTGCTTTACAAGGACTTCTTTTTATCGTCGTTAGCAACCGAGGGGGAGGGGGCGGGGGCGGAGAAACGACTTACTGCGGCTAGGCTTTACAAGCACTAATCCGCCTCCCGGACCCGTGGTGCCTGTGCATGTTTCCGAACTTCCGCTGTAGGCCCGCATACCCGCCTTGGAGCAATCCTCCTGTTCCTCTGAAACTTGCCACATGGGCCTCACTATCAAACCTGCCTGGTGAGTGCCGAGGCCAGATAAGTATTTAGATACTGAACATACCCTGCCAAGCCTTTGTTTGTTGCAATAGCCTTGTCGTTGTGTATTTTCAGTCAATTCCAGTGCCGGACAAGGTCTGTTCTTGGAAACAAGTATCTACTGCGGCTGGTCCTATACAAACACCAATCTGATTCCCGAACCCTTGCCGCCTGTGCATGTTTACTTGCGCTGTAGGCCTTGCTCATCCCGGAGTAGTCGTACTACTCCCCTGAAATTTCCCTCCACCCGCGAACATACGACCAGATGCGTTTAGTTTCCGGTGAGGTTTGCTCGTACCTGTCAGCAATGCTGACCAGCTTCAGGGAGAAATACCTGAACCCTCTTGTCCATATCTACGCTCTAGGAAGCAAGGATGACCTGCGAACTGCGGATAGACCTGAGGTACTTGACTGCCTTTTATCAGAGCATTCGAATACCCACAATGAATTCTCAGCTACTCGAATCACAACCTCCAGCGGACTCGGACAGGAATAGAAATGTGCAATGTCAATGGGCTTTCCTGATCGGCGAAACTGTTTGTGTTCTAGGATGTGGGTGTGACTTCTGTGAACTCCGATTTCAGAATGCACGTGTTGCTTTACACAGTGCTGGGAGAACGATGATTTTCTGATACCATTCTCCAGATGGATGATATTGAGACTGATGTCTCCCATCGGGGGTGGGCCCAGAAGTCCCAATGCCTCAGTACACCTTCGCGGAGGAATATAATGGAGGTCCTCTACCCACCCTCTTATTTGAACAACCACCTCATTCCGGCAAATCCACCTGGGTACTTACTGGAAGACCCTCTTAGCACACCATCATTTGGGAGTAGTGCATCCCGACGGTCTCTTGTAGCTTGCAGCACGTGGGAACTGTCTCCATCGCTTGATGATGCAGATCCAATACCACAGGCGAGGGAACTTTGTGTTGAACAACAGCCAGACATGGATTTAGATACGGAAGGAGTTGACAACAGCGATCCACCACCTGCTTATTTGCGGTTCGATGCCGGTTCTCAGCTGGCAGCCCCCGACATCCTGGGGCCCTACCCACACATCTCCCTCCTCCGCCGTCTGGTCCTGTCAGAGCAAGGTTTTAGTATAGAGAGACAGTGATTTGCTAGTATTAGTTGTTTCTGTGAATGATGCCACCGTTGAGCCCCAGATTAGTTGTTATTACTTGTAGTGTTCGTTCCCGCGGTCCAATGAAATCACGCTCGTTACCTGTCGCTGTTAGAGAACAAGACAACTTGCTCAAGCTGTCAAAATGTTGCCCTCCACAGCAAGGAAGAGCATCCTTTCGCTCAGCACCCGACGAATGGCCACGCTAGGCACCTCCGTGCCGAAAGGCAAAAGGTTGGTCCATCCACAACTCGAGAAACCCAAGAGGATTCTGACGGGGTAGTAAAGCCCTACAGGTGAGATCTTCCCATCGTAGTACTACGCCGTAGGCGTTAATGTCCTACCAGCTGTCGTCATGTTGAACATGGGTGGCCCATCCACGGTTTGTTGTATGGGTCGTGCGAGTTCTGGCTCATGACATACAAATATCTTTTCAGGTGCAAGAGACCTATGATTTCCTTCGAAACTTGTTTATGGACGGTGACCTCATTCCCCTGCCATTTCAGCGTGTTCTCGCTCCGCTTATTGCGAAGAGGCGCACACCCCAAATCGAAAAGCAGTATACTGACATCGGAGGGGGGTCACCCATTCTCCGGTACACCAATTACCAAGGCGCGGGAATGTGCGAACTGCTAGACGAATTACATCCAGAAACTGCCCCACACAAGCATTACGTGGCCTTCCGATATGCAAAGCCACTGACCCAAGAAACTGCTAGGAGAATGAAAGAAGATGGCGTGAGGAGGGCCATAGCCTTCACACAATACCCTCAATACAGCTGTAGCACGACTGGAAGCAGCCTCAACGAACTGTTCCGAAGAGGACGGGCGGGCGAAATGGGAAATATTGAATGGAGTGTTATTGACCGTTGGGGCACCCATCCTGGGTTTATCGAGGTTGGTATAAAGCTCACTCGATTGGGGTCAGAGCTAAATTTGTATCGATTTAGGCCATTGCCCAGAATATTGAAGTGACCCTTTCCAAGTTTGAACCTTCAAAGCGATCGGATGCGATTCTACTCTTTTCAGCACACTCACTACCCATGTCCGTCGTGAACCGTGGTGACCCATATGTTCTTGAGGTTTCTGCTTCTGTGAATGCCGTCATGGATCGATTAGGTCACTCGAATCCTTATCGACTAGTCTGGCAATCCCAGGTAGGACCGTCGGCATGGTTGGGGATGCAGACGAGTGAGGCTATCAAGGGATTGGCTCGCCTAGGAAAAAAGGAAGTGATCTTAATTCCGATCGCCTTTACGAGTGACCATATTGAAACACTCTACGAACTTGATATTGAATATATAAAGGAGGGCAGGGAGGTGAGGACACGCAACCTTACCAACTACTTATGGTTTGACACGTATTCTATAGCTTGGGATGGAAATACATCGTGCAGAATCTCTCAACGAATCGCCCGTTTTTATTCGGGCACTGGCTGACATTATGGCACAGCACCTCAATGACTACTCGTTAGGAAAGATTGGACCAACGAGCGTGCAGATGGGTCTCCGGTGTCCTGGGTGCAGCAACTCGGCATGCGGGCAACAGAAACATTGGTTTGCTCGTGGAGGAAGATAGGTTGGGTAAAGACACCAGTTTCTACATGGACTGTTGCACTGGATACTCTGTTTCGTCGTGGAACCGGTATGCATGTAGAATCTACGCTACACGAGACATCGTACCATCTTTGCTGAGTAAGCAGCGTGATCACTCCCAGCGAGTTGGTGACGTAATTACGATATCTGACGATGACTGAACCGATCGTAGTCTCAGCACCAGGAAAGGTCCTTCTAGCAGGCGGATACTTGGTGCTGGACCCAGCGTACTCGGGCCTGGTGATCTCAGCATCATCACGCTTCTACACAGTTGTTCGGGATACACTTGCTGTCCCCCCCAAGCAGATCCTTGTACGATCGCCTCAGTTCATTGGTGCCGAGTGGAAGTATTCAGTGAGCTTTAACGGTAACGAGGTCCTTGTCGAGGAAATACTAGACTGGTAAGATAAGTTCGAGAAGTTCTCCGTAATTTTCAACGATACCAACTTCCCGGACCAGTACTCCCAACAGAAACAAGTTTGTTCACTATGCATTACAGTATACCCTGAAGTTGGCGTCGGAGTACTCTGCGACTACATTCGAAGAAGTCCTCTCCCATGGACTAGAAATCGTTGCTATTGGCGACAATGATTTCTACACGCAGAAGGTAAGCCGATATGTTACTCGGTGCCAAGCTGTGATATATGTCTTGATTATTTCCCTCCAGCGTGAACCCAGCAGTCCCAGTCTAACTATTGCTTCATTATCTGAGATGCCACCGTTTTGTCCACTGAATGTGACGCTATTGGACGTCCAGAAGACTGGTATGGGTTCTTCGGCAGCGCTGATTACCTCCATTGTATCGGCAATTCTGCTCAAATTTGGCGTGGTATCCAAAGATGAGTTCACAAGACTTGACAGCCAAGATCGCGTGCTGGCACACAATACCGCTCAGTTGGTACATTGTCTTGCACAGGGCAAAGTGGGCAGCGGGTTCGATGTCTCTGCGGCTGTATTTGGAAGCCATGTCTACACGAGGTTCGATCCAAAGGTATTGGAACCGTTGATGAGAATCACTGGGGACTTCGCGAATGTATGGCGGCATCACTTTCTGTCCCTTCATTGTTGGGAGTTTTGATATTTTGTTTCAGTTCGCACTCGTAACATTGCAACCTATTCTTGATCCCACTGTACCTGCCGATGACAAACCAATTTGGACCTCCCGAGTAGAGCCATTCCAGTTACCACCATTAGTCAGGTTAGTCCTTGCCGATGTCGCTGGCGGAAGCAGCACGCCGGCTATGGTGAGGAAAGTCAACGACTGGCGCTCGAAGAACCCAGATGATGGTACTGATTTCTTACTCTGTCCGCACATGGTATTCACGACATGTATTCAGCGAAGAAACTGTGGTCCGACATTGATGCTTCGAACAAGAATTTGGTGAAGGCTCTCCGCAGTCTTTCTATTCTGTACAAGAAGAACACGAATGCATATGAAAGGGCAGTTCAAAACCTCAGCCTCCTGCCACCCTCTCGGTGGGAAACAGCAGACGCGTTGGAAGTCACAAGACCGGCGGTTCAAGCTTTCGACAGGGCTCACCGAGCGAGCGAGGCAAGTCGAGCATTACTGGATTACAACTTACCTTGACATTTGCATAGGCAACCCGCACTCTCATGCGAGGAATGGGTGAAAGCGCAGGGGTAGATATCGAACCTGCACCTCAGACGGAGCTTCTGAATAGGTCAATCGCCCAAGCTGGTGTGATCGGGGGTGGTGTTCCAGGAGGTTCGTACTTTTCTTATATCAGTGAGCTCTTTATCTTAGTCGTTACAGCGGGCGGTGATGACGCCATATGGTTACTTGTACTCGAGCCCAAGAACACAGCAGAGGCGCCCTTACAGCGTGTCGAGCGGGTCTGGAGCGAATTCAAGCAACGTAAAGTATCCCCTCTTCTGGCAACGGAGAGCATGGAAATGGGTGCTCGTATAGAACAGTTCAACCTCGTCCACGGGCTGGAGCAAGCTGTGACGACCGAGAATTATGCAACGAAGAAATTGTAGACTACTCTAGATCAATATACAGCGTCGACGTGGATCATGCACATATTTTGACTTCACCGGCTGGCGTCCATGCCTTCGCCATGGTGAGGAATAGAGAGACTACCATTACCACGAGTCCAAAAACGAAGCACGCTGCAGCAGGAAGTTTGCTCCGAGAGTACCATGGTGAAGATACATTTGTGAGTTTCAGGTAGCATGCAGCAGGGAATATGAAAGCCAAGGCAGTGGCTGAAACACCGCCTGTGATTTCCAAAGTGACACCAAGGTCGCAGGTAATGAGCGCAACTGAGGATGATCTCAAAGGGATGCAAACGAAATTTAGAGAAATGATCACGTACGGAACATTGATGAAACCAAGATAGTCGTCGTGAAGAACACATGGCGCTGCAAGTTGAAGGTTTCATGTGAAAAGAAATACTGTTCGATGACCTGCGAAATCCTCAACAAATCATCTAGTGCAGAAAGTATGGAGTGGAGTCACCTCCCTGCACACGAAAAGCTCCAGAGGTAGCGTAGTAAACATGTTCAACCCGAAGCAAAATCGGGCCAGATTGATCAACGTATCGTTCTAAAAGTGATGGTGGTGAGTATCCCGCTGGCAATACTACCTCCTTATACTTGCCGGTGGAAAATTATTCAAGATGTTTCCTTGTGTCTTATCTGTGAAGTTCCAGAAAGCAGAAATAGCGAGAGTGCAACATGACACAAGTGAAATAGCTGTTGAAATGTGTGTTACTTTTGCAAAGCGATCGATTGTCGGCTTCTGAAGGCTTCCGTAAATTAAGAGGGAATTGTGGTGGCAGACGAATGCAAAGCTTATGACACCAATGGCCTGAAATATACCAGGGCCAAAGACTGTGAGCCGTTTCGATGGGTCGCCTTTCAGTTCCTGTGGGACATGTGGCCCCTGGATTACAACCGAAACCACTATTATGAGCATACTAAGAAGCGCCAGGCCAGATGCTCGAGAGAGTTTGTGGATATCGCGGTACAGTGATAGCGGGTAGGACACACAAAGAGTGCAGAGAGCGATGATAACTTGCCGGTTGGCGAATATTGAGAGTACGGGGATTTGGTACAAAGTAGGAAATACTGAGCGAATAACGTGGGGTATTGTGTCTCCTGTTAGAAATAGTCAGGGGTGAGGGAAGGTCATAGGCATAGCCTTCACCAACCAATGATGATCCCAAACGCGCACATTCCTATAAAACAGTGGTCAGTTGTGTAGTAGTGCTACATAGTTAGCTTACCTCCGAAAGCAAATGTAAACTGAAATAATGATACAGCAGCACGACCACTTGGACCAAAACAGTTGTCCATGATTTCAATGTATGAATTTCCTCCACTGAGTTTAGCGTTCAGCACGACGAGACGAATGGTCCAGTCTGTGATAGCACACAGAGCTACTAGCAAGATGATTCCGAAGAAGAAGCCTGCTTGGCTCATTGCATAGGGTAGTCCTGATGTTGCTATAAGAAAACACTGGATCAGGGGGAACAGACACACCGATTATACCTAGAAAAACGCGTTAATACACATCCCTTCTGAAAGAGAGCCAATCCTACCAGCTCCGAGAATTGAATTCGCCATGTTGGCCACGGAGTCAAACATCCCTCCGCCAGTCCACTGCTTCGCAGCCACTTCTTCTAGGTCGACGTGGCATTCAGGGACCGCTTCCTGTGTAATAGGCTCGTACATCGGTATTATATTTTCAGGTGTTCGTCGTGAAGCCAGGGAGTCCATGAAACCTGCAAGAAGGGGGATACGCCGCCCTCTTTCTCGTTCAGATCGTAGAGGGCTTGGACGATCTCGATCATGCCCTGAATGTGCAGGGGATGACTCTTCAAAGTTATCCGAGTCGAGCTCGAATTCTGCACAAGCAGTTCTGAGGCGAACTGCACTTGTCCTGTAAAAGTACGCACCAGCCTCTCGGCTCTGCAAGGTTGACCTCAAGGGCGGTCCAATGACTTGAACCTCTTCCTGAAACCTCACGACAGGCTCTGATCGACGTGGAGAAGACCCTAATGAGCTGGTGTTGCTTTCTCCATCGTCGGGCATAGCAAACAAGAGTTGACTTTGGCCTTTGTCGTGGCCAACAAGGTCTTCTTGAGACCCGTTAAGCAAGGGTTGCCTGACTTCGCCATTGCCAGCAGAATGTCGGTCTTCAGGTCGCCTTTTCTGGGAGAACATGGTCCACAGCAACCCATGAGCTGTCTTGAGGACGAGCTAGTTGGTGATGGCGAAACTTTGGATGCGCGGCGGTGTGGGTGATATCTCGGCACGTGACCTGGACACGACGCCTAGTTTATTACGTAGGAGAGACCAGTCCCTACACTCCCTCCGACTGGTCCAACTGCACAACGGGTAAGAAAATTCATTGTATAATCAATACCAGCATCGTGAACACGTCAGCTGTGCATCCCTATTAGCCCGATACGCAGATAGCGTTCGTGCAACACTGATGCGTGTCACAAGAGGAACGTCGCACAATATTGTAGTATCCCAAAGGTGGTTGATCTACATCGTAACCATCCTACTGTCGTCTTTCCACGATGGGATGGCATCCAAGCTCGTCCCGCCAGATAGCGTTGCTGCGCAGTACTCCCTCACCGCGACCTCCAGCCTCCCATTCCCAACTGCAACGCAATCGGCGGGGGACGCACAGGTGTTCATGTCATCGCAATGGTCTCTCTACAATGGACGTGTTTCCTGGGGAGGGAGTGACATTGCGTTCGTTAGCGATCCCTTCCCCAACAATCCTGCCCCTGTCTCAGCAACCGGCACCTCATTGTCCACGGACCCTGTCCTGCAAATAACTTATCCAGCAGAAAGTTACTCTGGGGGAACTGGCGGGGCACAATGGTATAATCAGTGGAATTCCACTGACGGGTCCTCTTTCAACAGTATGCTGTTGTCATACGAGCTCGCGTTCGACTCGAATTTCGACTGGGTCAAAGGAGGGAAGCTACCCGGATTGAGAGGCGGTCCCGACGCATTTGGTTGCTCGGGCGGTAATCAACCAACGGGTACCGACTGCTTTAGCACACGTTTGATGTGGAGATCAGGTGCAGTGGGTGAAGGTAAGGCCGTTGTTGCTTGAATATCTACTACAGTTGAACGTATCCCAGTATACGCGTACATGTTGATGCCAAATAACTTGTGCTCGGAGGATAACATCGAGTGCAACTCAGACTACGGTATCAGTGTCGATCGCGGAGCGTTTGGTTTCGCTACCGGACAGTGAATATTGTACTCCCTCTGACGGACGATCCCATGAGACTCACTGTTTGCGTGTTAATAGGTGGATGCGTATCACTATGCTTGTCCAGATGAATGATCCACCTGATGTTGCAAACGGAAATGTCGTTCTATAGTAGGTCGAACTGCTTTTTTGGCTTCGGGTACTGTCACTTGTCAATTGTAGTTTCAACGACGTTATGGCGTTTTCCCAACAAAACTTGCAATTCAGAAGCGGAGCTGGTGTTAACATCGGTGGAATATTTTTCTCGTGAGTTTTTAGACATCGACCAAACAATGTTCGACACTACTCATTCCACTTCTCCAGGACGTTTTTCGGCGGTGAGTTAACACATCCAGATCCCCAATGTTATGCGAATTAATCAATCACTTTTTCAAGGCTCGGACAGTAGCTGGGCGACCCCACAGACAGTACACACTTACTACCGTAACTTCCAGCTATATGGCAGCTCTGCACCTTCGAACCTCACTGGACAAAAGGTCGGAAGCACAACGCGGTTCACTAATTCATCTTGGACTCCGATACTAGCAGGGCTAATCAATTTTATCGTTTACACGTTCTTTTAAATTCGGTTTATGTATCTCCGAACTCGTCCGACAGGGGCGTATTAATAAGCAATCTCGGTAGCGTAGGCAGTCAATCCATCCTGTTCGTGTACCTTCGTCACCTTCCTTCGGGTCCTCTCCCTGATAATGGCATTTTCTGGTGCCCTGGTAAGAATCTTTTTCGAGCTCTAGAAAAAACAACTCAAGCTGTCTGTGGTAGACACTAACCGATTTAAATGACTTCATTACACCTTCTCAAGCGTGCATCAAACCGGTTGAGACACTGAACCTCCCCGAAGACACAAAAGACCTTGGGGCTGCGTCAGTCAGTTTGTTTAATCCTTCATATGACCCATCGACTCACTACACGATTCGTAGACGGAGATTAAGGTCGATTCGACCGGATCATATTACGAGGTTTCTTCCTCAACGGACCCCACCCGGAATGAATCATCAGCCAAAGGCGCAGAGCGTAAATTACAACAGGCACAGATCAGTCTCAATGACTGTCTTGCATGCAGGTGAGCACGTTCTTATGGCGTCTTATCAAACCGACTCCGAACGTAATTTCAGCGGTTGCATTACATCGGCCGAGTCTGTCTTGATCACGCTACAGTCACATAATGAAGTCCTGACATCCCTGGATACCAATCCACCTTCCTCATCACCAGATCACAAGGTCCCCGTGATATCGATCGCGCCACAAAGCCTCGCTTCGTTGGCAGCCAGAGTCTCTTCTACCTCGAGTACCCCGATGTCACTCCTCCAGATCCTGCGACGCGTCCAGGCCTTTTGCACAGGTGTATTGGGATTTGAGCACGTGTATGACACAACATTTGCGCGCCATCTTGCCCTACTTGACCATACACACGAGTTCCTGGAGCGGAAGCGCGGACAGGGTGAAGGAAAGCTACCGATGCTGGCGAGCGCGTGTCCGGGATGGATATGTTACGCCGAGAAGACGCATGCGGAGATGCTACCATTTATAGCGAGAGGGAAGAGTCCGCAACAAGTAATGGGTACGCTAGTAAAGACGTGGTTGGGGGGTAAATGGGGGAAACGGTGCGTGCCCCCTTGCCTGACGTGATTTATCATGTTCCGACCTATATTTATCAGACCCGATCAGATATACCACGTCGCTGTTATGCCGTGTTATGATAAGAAACTGGAGGCCTCACGGCAAGATTTCTACAACGACATTTACTCGACGCGGGATGTTGACTGTGTGATCACTACTGGTGAGCTTGAGCTCCTAATGAGCGAAAAAGGCTGGGACTTGTCCATCCCCGTCGATGGCGAGACGTGTCCGACAGCCACTTCATCCCCATTTAGCCCTGAGCCTACACTTCCTGAACTTGTCCAGCACCCTGGCACAAGCTCAGGGTCCTACCTCCACACCATCATGTCTGCCATAGCGCGCGTGTCACCTGAACCTCTCGAGACAAGTGTGAAGATGATCCGGTCGACTGATTACGAAGAATACGTGCTCCGAAACCAGCGAACGGGTGAGGTTGTGTTCCGGGGTGCCAAGTGTTATGGCTTCCGGAATCTGCAGAACTTGGTGCGCAAGGTCGGGAAGGAGACAGGTGTGCAGGTGGGGAGGGGTGCTGCGGGCCGTGCTGCTGCGGGTGTGCGAATGAAGAGCCGGAAGATAGGACCCGGAGTGGATGCTGAGGAGAAAGGGTATGATTATGTCGAAGTGATGGCATGTCCTGGTGGGTGCATCAACGGGGGTGGACAGCTTCGACCGATTGCACAGGCATCGCAGCAAAGGGAGGATGAGGAGGGATACCCGCGGAACTGGAATGAGAGTGGGGTGGAGATGGGGGATGGGGAGTCTGGGGGTGCAACAGCGGGAACCAAGTGGGGGAACAAGGGGTGGACAAAGGAGGTGGAGAAGGCATACTGGCACGATCTACCCACGCCGCCGCCGTCGCCGAAATGCGAGGCTGACCCACCTGGAGATGCGTTGGATCAACTGGTGGTGCGAATCAAGGTGGAGACGTGTTTACCCAAGGACTCCATCGGACACAGTGGCTGGTCATCTGAGATGGATGCGGCTGCTGAGCGGCGACGACAGGGACTGTTCCGAACGCAATATCGGGCAATTGAAAGCGAGGTGATCGGACTCGCTGTGAAGTGGTGAAGGCAAGTCGCGTGCCACACATTAGAGATTTGGATCTTGTAAAAGTACAACATGAACAAAGCCAAATGGATATGCGGAGAAGATATGCAACGAAAATAGTGGCTCTAAGCTATGTAGATGTGATGATTAAGCGGTGGATGTGGATAGTGGGCCGAATCTCATCGGATATGCTGGGCACCAGGTCCTCTGTGCCAATATTGGCAGAATGTACAATAGTCTGTTGTCGTGATCGTGATCGTTTCCTTTCGGTCCGGACCGAGGAACTTGAGGGAGATGGTGGTGAGCGGCAGAGGAATATGAGGGGATGACATACCCGTTCGCAATGGCAGTCCATGCAGTTTAGGGGATGGCGGATGGAGTGTGTGCAATACATACTGTTGCAGTCGATCTTCCTGACCTTACGCGTCTTTGGGTGGTTGAGTGGTGTGCGGTACGGAGGAACAAAGGGACATACCACCTGGTAGTGCTGCAAGAAGAGTCAGCTCGGACAAGGGTGTGTGTACGATGCCCTTACCCCGCAGCCATACTTGGTTCCCTCGCTTGAGAGCGGTCAGCACGGTGGGGAGGAAGAGGAGAGCAAACGCACGTCTCGAGATTGCACATGATGAGATGACTTGCCGGGGAAACCGTCCTTGGGACATGTCATCATAAATGAATCTGGTATTTGTGGTTGTTTGTTCCGCGGGCTCGGATGTCGTCTCCATCGTCGTCTTCACTGCCGACAACGCGCTCGAGGACGCTTTTGTTCATCTCATATCGGGACTCAAGAACACCCTCTACTCGCTTCTCAAGACCATATGATGAACCCGATCAATCAGCTGACGAGAACGAACACCTCATAACAAGACACCTCACCCTCGACCTCCATTTACCTCCAGAATGGTAGGTCTGACCCGGACCAGCTTTACACAGATTTCCATCTTACTTTGTAGGGTTGACCTTGCCGAACAGGTCGGAGAGATACTCGCCAGCGTCCACTCAAAACGTACGTGCCATCTACCTTTTGTCTCTTCAATCACATCTCAAGTCATGCAAGTGGGCGCACTCGAAAAGCTCCATACCAAACGTGCTCTCCCCGGCTTCACGGACCGGTCTGCTGAAGAACGAGAGATTGAGGCTGCCACCGCCAACATCACAAATGTAGATCCGTTGTATTCCAGTCCGCTTACGGCTCTTTCTTACTCCGCTTGGATGGACAGGACTTGAGACAATGCCATACCCTCATACAACGCATCAGCTCAGATCATGCCCATTCGTTTCCCCCATCAAACAGGAACCACCACGAGTTGCTTACCGCCCAAAATGTACAGAGGGGTCTTGCCGCCAGGGTACAGGAACTCAGCTCAGCGTTCCGAAAGAAGCAACGCATTTACATGGAACGTAAGCAACCGAAAACAAGCCCTGTGTACTTTTGACGTCATTATTCACACGTTCCCCCTCTCAGGTCTCCAGGGACATGCAATAAAGAATCAGGACCTCCTTATTGCATCAGGCACCATCTCCTCCAAGGGCTCAGAGGGTCTCTCCGCAGTTGACGACGACGTCCAAGCCGCTGTATGTGTATTCATATCTCCTTATTGGTCATCCCACAAAATTCCTTTTTCAGCAAGCACAAATTATGGAAACGGATCAAACTCACCAGGATCTTCATCTTCGCGACCGCGAGCTGACACACATCGCCAACTCTATTGCATCTCTGGCAGATCTTTTCAAAGATCTTTCTATCCTCGTGATAGATCAGGGCACCCTACTCGACAGCATCGAGTACAACATCGAACAGACTTCTGTACAGGTTACAGAAGCCGTCAAGGAACTCGACATTGCAACTCGGTAAGTTTTCTTAATACAGTCCAACTGGCCTTCCCATGACCGTCTGTTTTTGACAGGTATCAGAAGAACACTGGCCGCCGGAAGATCATCTTTCTCTTGCTGCTCATCATTTTTGGATTAATTATCATCTTAATCTTTAAACCTCGTCGCCATTCCTCTCCTTCCCCATCAGACGCAGCTCTAGATTCCCTTCCATCAAGTAGTTTTGTACCAGTATACATGCGTCCACGGACACCTTGACCTACCTATTTGCAACACGATATGCATCTGGGTCTCCTCTGCCGTACAAATACCTTTGGACGGGGAAAGAAGTTCATACCAGGTTGGTCATCGCGCTAGGACCGCGTAAGCGTTGCTGCCGGGCCGATTGTTCGCGAGACCGGATTTGTCCTGCACCAGGCTAGTTCTTCCCCATTAATGTTGGTGTACAACGACATGCTGAACTCCATCCATCGATGTCAATATGCCCATATACCTTTACCTTGTCATCACCGGCACAAACACGCCATTGGTGAGACGTTCAGATGATTCCAACCTCGTGAGCCGTCCAAACTTGCCATTTGAGGAACGAGTGGTTTATCGATGGGATGCATTCCATGGTATTGGACATCGAAGACTGGCTCGTGGCTCGTAAATTTTTCTCCGCACTAAGCAAGATGAGGGTTGTGGGGTAAAATTCCTCACGTACTCGCCCGGATTAGGCACACGAGGCAGAAGGTCTCCTGAAAAATTAACTTGGAGATATTGATAACAGCCCTTTGACTTCTGCCAGTGCACGCTACTATCATCCGACATCCCCTTTGGATCTCACAAACCAAATCGGACATCTTGTTTATCCTGTGCTTAATTTCAAGAGTATATTTGTTTCACTGGTAGGTAATTCTTGTTGAGGGTGCAACGTACTTGTGGCGATGGTGGGACTGCCAAAGTGTCCCTCGTGCTCTGTGACGTGTGTGAATGGATCGTCGGCTGTCTTTTCATGTGTCATGTCCTATCAGGTGCTCTGTGACTCATATCAGAAACCCCACCTACATTTCATCGCTATCGATGGAATGCAGACCACAAATCTGACAAGCTTCTCTTCGTCTTGCTGCTCCATTCCTCGCACGTGTACCGTGCAAAGGCAAAAGAAATCGGCTCGTGACACTGCACACCTGCAAGTATGAATTCCCATCCCGCGTCATCTCCACCGTGAAATTAAATGTGTTCCGTAGAGTACAAGTCTTTCTCACTATCCCCGGTCCCTACTCTAGGGTTCTAGCTCAGATAAGGATGCCTGAGTGTCCATGGTTTCTTTATTCCCAAATGCTATGCATCAGGTTAGTAAGATCGCGCCCACAATACACCCGATAAACGTCCAAACATCCACAATAAGGCTATGCAATCGTGTCACGTTGGGCCACTGCGTGTTATGTAGGGTGCTTCTCCAAGGTAACTATATTGCGGTATAGCTCCCCTCACCTTTCCACCGGCCGGGTTCCATGACCTGTCGCCGCAACAGACCTAAATATGTTGATATCATCTCCAGCGTCATATTTGATCATGCGCCCAGGTTTGGACCCGATCCGTGGAGTAAGGATGATCGACGGAACCGAGTGCCACTGCGCGGAAAACCTTGATAATATGTGCATCCGAAGAGTGAAAAGAAGCACACCGAATCCTCAGTAAGTTCTGCGGGTATCTTCGTCGGCCTCTCTGGATATGATTTACAAATCCCGAAGAAAGCCCGTGCGGTTTTCATCTTGATGTATCAGCGGCCGCGGAATCGGATGAGACTGTTCTCCACACGTTGCAGGACAAATAGAATGCTTCAACACGACAGATAAGGGACCGACAACAAACACAGCTACACGTCAATGTGACCGGAGTCTGCTTCCAACCCCAGTGTCTGCGAGCTGGATTCCAGGCCTGTTCTCGTCAGAACGTCTGCGATATGGTACAAACCCTGAGGACAACCTGATAAGTTGTGAGAATTCCAGCGTCATCTGGTTCACAAAGATAGATAGTGATGCAGGGGGGAGAAGCACGCTGCGATGATGATTGGCCCACAATTAACAAGCTATCCAATGCGCAGAGCCACCGTCGGCACGTTTGGTTTCCATAGAAATGGTATGTCCCTCACCCTATGCACACGTCCTCGGCGGTCCGACCCAGTAATTCATATACCTACTGGAGGCCAACTTGCTGAACTGTAGTGTTAATGGTCGGCGTGGCGTTGATGATGATTTGCAATCATCGCCGCACGCTCGGGTAACAGTCCATCGTCCCATATTCAATATTTGATGACTGACGTTCGAAAACGAACGCGCCTCTTAAGTCCATCCAATTATTTTGGTCATCAGATACGATAGAAGCGAGGGTGAGAAATGGCCTCTGTCGTGTAAACAAAATACCAGTGGGCTGATCTGTCTCCGCTAATTCATACCGTTGCTTCTCCTGGAGATTTTGGGCTGCCTGTCCGATTGGTAGCCTTGCAACACCACTACTCATGAGGCAGATATTCATCTTCATGGTTAGCACTACTAGGACAAGTGTTTCGAGGATAGGAAGTGCTGATGAAGAGAGTGCGTCAATGTGGAATAGGACACATGTAGGATCGGAGGCCGCAAACGAGTTGATCATATGGTTTCGTGAGCGGCATGGATATCAGCTAGCCGTCTACCAAGGTTGTGCTGTAGAAGAGATAGAAATGTCAGCTGGGTGGAGCTTACGAACCGGAAGTCATCGTCCCTCTAGCGAGATCCCCCGGGTTCCTCAACAAGAATACTTGGTGGTAAGGCGACATTATTCTACTAATTTCAGGTGTTCAATAGATAATCCAGAGTAGTATGAGGGTGTGTCTCTCAGTATTTGCTGCTGGAACTTCACCTGTTCGTAGCGTAGGAACGATGTATAGTGAACCCGTTGCAAACCCGCGAAGCGAAATGTTTCACCGTGCTGACCAACAGACGCGCGAGTGGTGCGGACTGTATTACCACAACCAAATCCTAACTCTTACATCTATGTCATAGATCACAGAGAAATTGCGAAACATAGAACAAGTGTGTTACGTTATTACCATCGCTATGGCATGGATAGGTGACTAACTATCGTATTTCAACCTTGGGTTGCCCTTTTTCTGGGCTCCCACCGCTGTTCACTGGTCTATCTTAAAGCGCTGTGGTAAAAGATCTCTGCTGCACCCTAGCTGCTATCCTAGTCCCTAAAGGCAGATCAAGTCCAATGTCGCACACTTACCAACAGAAAAGCTTTCATATCTGTCAACTTAACCATCGAGATGGGAGTAAGGGTAGTAATGACGGTAGCCAGTGCTTGCTACGAAAGGTTTGGCTTAGGGAAAGTGCTCTCTCTCAAAGTGCAAAAACTGCAGGCTTACATTTGCAATGTACCTGATCTATTGGTCATCAACAATATCCTTCTCAACCAAGCAACACTGTACTACAAGTGATTTTGTAGCCAAGAAGTTTTGGTTTTTCATGCTGATTACAGGCTCAGGTCAGATGGTCAAGTAGTAGTCATGGGTTCACATTGATAGTTGTAGATAGTCATACATGGTTTTTACTGTTAAGGTCTGGTGAATTGACAGACTTAATGCCTTCAGCACTGATGCTAATGCTAACCCTAAACTAAGGGTCCTCCTGGGCTATTCCTGTCCAGGGAAACTTGCTGATAAGCACTCCTTAGAATGGTAGCACAAAGCAGAAAGATGTAGATTGCAAAGGAGACAAAAGATGAGGGACTTGGCCCTCATCTGTACACACTATATACTGCTAGGTATACAGCAATCCATAAGTAGTACAACAACACTAGCTATGAGTACAGGGTCCTGACCAAGTCATGAATAAGTCAGGAACTGGAAATAGGTACATAGGAGAGACAGGGATCAGAGGCACAGCAAGGGCACAGTCCATATGATAGGAGGTCCTAGTATTCAAGTCAGAGGATAGGGACTAATCCCTGAATATGAGTCAGAAAGGGGCTAGCCCTGTGCCATATGTGTAAGCATAAAATTTCAGAGGGAAATGTACATGTAAGTCCATGAATTCATGTCTGTTGGATGTATGAGTCAGTAGTTAGACAAGAAATACAATGAAAGGAAAGGAAAAGACATGAGGGCATGACATTTACCCTCTTGACAACCCAGACATGGATTTCCAGTCCATGTCTGCATTTGTCAACCAGGATTGATTTAGATCATGGTGATGGTTATACTTCTGGGGTGTGCTGCTTTGCTTCAACTGTGTAAATAACTTGCTCAGTTATTCATTTTCACTGATAAGACACTCTACCCATTAGTCAATATTGATGATGTTAACAAGGCTTTGTGTGCCTCCATGAAGAGACTTTTTACATCTGAATTTGGATGTATGAGGATTGGGGACCCTATGCTGCACTACATATTTTCCTCAGAGGCATAATGGACCTCCTTGAAATGCATAATGCATAAACTATTATTGTCCTGTTGTTATGTGTGGTAAGGTTGAATAACACAACCCTGGCTGCTAACAAGCAGTCATGGAAGAAAAGGTGTTTGGGGTGTGTACCAGGCTCATTAACCAGGGTTTGTCTGCCATGCCAAAGACTATTGGTGTGGACAAAGTGTTGTTTGGTCATGTGGAGAAGTAGGCACCCACCTTGTCTTATGGATCCAGAGGCCTTTAGAAGTGTATTCATGGTCCTGTAGATAGTGCCTGGGCTAAACCACACACATTGGAACCTAAGTAGCATGGTGTTGGCATTTAAATCACATATTTGTATTCAGTTGTCAGCTCTAGTTGCTTGTACAACACCTTCAAGCAGCACCAGTGAGGTGTCTTACCAGTCCATCAAACTCAACAAAAGCACTGAAGGCCATTCATACCAATGTTGCGGGGTGGGGGTTAACTGTCCTTCCAGAAGGAATTGCCGAGTTGTCACTCTCCGTCAATGTGATCGATTGGCATGCCACCGCGACCACCGCTCTCTGATTTCAGGTAACAGACGCACAAATATGATAGGATATGACGCCTTAACAACCACTCACAACCTAAAACATACAAATGTCAACGGAATTTACGCCAATGCGCCCTAGTACACCGTGAGTATTCTGCAATCATATTGCGACGATGAAAAGTACCATGGGATCCCAGGCAGGTAAAACCGTCCTCTCTCCGGACTCGAACACCTTGACAAGCTCTTTCGTCGCAAATGATTTGTGTACTACGACCTGGTAGACGAATCTATATCAAGCAGACGTCATTAATAATTCCTAACAATACATGTCAGGAAACACATACTCATCGAACCATTCACCACTCATGACCATGTACCCCTTGTAGCCACTGTCTTCACCCCACGAGTTCTCAACCTTGAACCGAATAGGATCGCCAGTCTTCTCATCAACGTGTACGCCTGAGATAACCATTGCGTGTGTCATGGCAGATTCATTGGTTTGCAATCGTTGGGCTTTAGTCAGATTCAGCTCGATATTGAATGCTTGCTATTAGATGTAGCTCCAAGTGAGTAATTGATCGATCGAGAGGCGTGAGCATATTCTTACCTTGTATTGGTGGTAGTTGAGGTCCATGATTCCAACATCCCTAGCAGAGTCCGAGAATTGACCGACATCACAGCCAAAGAATACTGGCTGACCGGCTTTAATCGACTATATGGGAAATTAAGGAAAGGGTCAAGTTTGAAGCAGGAATGCAACTTACCCTTACGACAGCTGCTTTAAGTTCCTCGCTCACGGTGTTGACATCTTGCACATGTCATCAATGCCTGCGCTCCATACGAGAAATTCAAACTCACAGAGAACAGGACGGCCACCCCAAACGTTGCCAAGCTTATCCACGGTGTAAAGCCTGTTGTACTCGTTTCTGGGGTCGTTAATGAGGGAGAAGCACTCGGTTGGCTAGATATGGTTGATTACATAAGAAAATAATTGTGCACACGATAACAAACGAACCGAATACTTGGTTGTGAACGCCTTGTAAAACTCAAGTGGGGTCCCTTCCCACTTCGAGTACTTGCCATCTTCATTGTAGTACTCCCACTTGAATGAAACGTCTGGTTTAGGTGGTACGCCCAGTGTTGCAGTCATGACAGTGTAGATCTCCTGCATGAGTACCTCCTTCTTCGCACGGAGTGTGGTAATTATTTGATCAGCCGAGAGCGAGGGATCAGCGCGGAGGGTTACAGACAAGGCCCGCAGGGTGAGTGCATGCTCGCGCAGCTTCAACTTGAGAAGGTTGTTCAGCGAAGCGGAAGCAGAGGAGTGGAACGACTCCGGATAGAGGGATTGGGGCAAAATACCATATGTCTGACCAAAGGAATAAGATTGATTCCTGGAATGTGACGAGAATACTGACCTCAAGAAGGTTGACGACCATGTCCCATTGGCCACCATCGCTGATAAGGTCCCTTGCTAGGAATTTGACGAGTCTGTCATCCACCGGAAGCTCCGCATTCTCGATAGAAAGCTCAAGATAGTAATTCGACTTGTTGAGCTTATCCCAGAAGAAAAGGTAAGACTAAGGAAGGATAAAGTTAAGCGCGTCATATGCAATGGCACTCGGCCTTGTCAAACCGACGAACCTGAGAGCACTGGAAGTCCTTGAGCTTGAGTTTCTTCATAACTTCATATCTAATAACATTAGTGGTCGCGAACAACCAGCAGCGACCGCTGGACTTCTGGTTTGTGACAGGTCCCGCGTGGAACTCGACTTCGTGATTGAACACATGGGGAATGGCAATCTGTGCCTCACGGGAGGTCAAGGTCGTCTTGATGTTGGAATGAGCTAGGATGGTACGGGCAAGTTGAATCTTCGGGTCGGCCGATGCGGCAGACTCCCAAGCCTCGATGTTTGAAGTGGAGATGGAACCACCCGACGATTTAGGGATAGACACGTTGTGTTGCAGGCTTTGCGGCTTCAGGGTAGTCTTCTCGTCCAGTGACTGGCTCTTGCGCTCGAACGAGCTAGCAGATGACTGGGCTGCTTTGGATGTGGTTCCGCCCATGATTATTGGTAGGTTGTTAGAGACTGAGAGAGAGCCGAGCAAGAGGAGCTGAGGCGGACGCTTTTATCCCACACGGACATTACCCTCCAGATACGTGGAGAATAGCCACAGGTATGTCAGTCCTTGGCAGTCTCTTCCAAAGACTACCACTAGTTGCAGTGGAGTAATTTCCAGAACAGACGAGCTGTATGCAATCGAGTACGGTATAACTGTCCGTATGGATGAAATTAACTCAGGTCTGGGCATGAAGTGCATGCCTCCTTGACAACTCGTGTTTGCATTGCCCTCGGACAACTTGAAGGTTTATTACCGTTAGCAATGAACTCGACAAAGGAAGGGTTATGTCGAATATCTGTGGTTCCTCCGAGTCAGCCGAAGTCAGGAGTCTAAACATTGGGCACGCTTTATACACGCCAAAGGCTACTCCTTCTATTGGACGCATTCTCCAACGAAGGGTACCGATTACACCCAGTTCAATGGATGAAATCCGTGGAGTGAACCACCATTAGGCGCTGTTTCCGCCGGTGGTGCATACTGGATTCTCATCATATGAACACCGAGTAGAAATAACTGATATGTTGGCTCTTTCGACCGTTAGAAGGTACAACGATCTTTCTACTAGTCTTGGGTCTGTTTAGGAAGACTAGCGTCTTACCTCTGCTGTCTGAGCTGCACCTCTTCGTCATGACTGCAGTCGTGAGTTCGAACTACTTATGTCACGCCTTCAAGGCAGCTGTACTAGCTCCGTGCTAGGCACCGAGGTTCTTATCACCCAATGGGATCGAGGTCGACTGGCTGCATCCGAGGCATAACGACTACTATCGCCGTACCATAGCAAGGATTCAGGCGTCGTGGAAGCATACTCCACTGCAGACACCTCGCGATCAGTGGTAACTAGCCTACAATAATAGCGATCCATAATTATGCGTAAGCGACTCTTCGAGATTGCTCATGTCCTGCCCTACCAATACCTGCTCTTTCCCTTGTTCATATCTCCTTGGTATCATCCTATACTGTATCCTCTACACAACGCAGGAGAGTCAGTGCAGTAGTACAAGGCCGATCTGTTGGCAAATAAGCTTGAAATTCCCTTGCTTGTTAAGGGGTCGGGAAATCGATATCTCGTGTAACGACGGAAAAATTTGCCTTATTCGGTAGTGTATGGTTGTTGGGCGCTCAGGGGTTTGGTTCAACAGAGGCATATTTTAGGCAACCCATTCGGCATGAATCTGCAGCCAGAACACCAGAACGACTCCATGTCCTCGAAATTAGTAGGCGATCATCGTCTTCGACATGGAGAATTCCAGACTGAGAATACCGAGCGCAGCTTGCAGGTATGGAAGGCAATATATCGCATCGGCTGCGGTTAATGGCCAGCCAGGTTCCAAGGTGAGAGAAATTCTTTATTTATATACCACAACACACAGGCAAGACCGGTAGGTCGCGGTTAGCCAGGTTCCAAGTATAGCGTTATCCATGCCCCGTGGTTTAACTAACTACCCAGTTGACCAAGCCTGAATACACAAATACTAAAGTCGGGCCCTAATGATTTGTCCGAATATTTTTGACACGGTGTCGAAAAATGAAAATCAGGAAACCATGGGAAAAGGAAGGGGTATACCTCTGAGTCCTAGTATACTCCAGGAACTAGTCTATATGGCACCCTCTGCGTCCATGCCCTCCACTCTTCCCCGAAGGTTTTCTCCAACATCTCATCTTCGCTATTCATCCGTATGGTTATGAGCGGTGCTAGCAAGAGTGCAAGGATTCTCAGGGACCACAGCGTGTGTGTTAGGGAAACTTCATCGTACGGAAACAAGCCAGAAGATGCTACGAGCCACGAATTCCTGTCAAAAGTAGAAAAAATGTGGCCCACAAGCATGAACATGGCTGCTGTATAGCTAGGATGTCGCACGATGGAGTACGGGCCTTCGGTGACAAGTTTATGATCCTCCCGAATGCTGAGCTCGAAAGTAAAGAACTGGCCGAGAACCCTGAAGCAGTAAACCCGAAGTAGTGAACCAAAGATTATCAGAGGGATTCCAATCAAAAAACCGGGTGGAAGTGTGCCTATTTGCGGAGTAATCTGAAGGGACGGATGGTTACACATGAGCAGACTCGCAATCAGTTGGCCCATGGGATGCGGGCAAAAATGACTGGCAGAAAATGCTGTGGCCACTTCTGCAATGGTCAATGACCACAGTATTGTCTGGCAGGAAGATTATGGTAAATATTGGCTTCCAACTAGTGGATGCATACCTTAGACACTATAACGAGCAATCTATGTCCCATTATTGATAGCCTTGAGGGCATGTAGCGCTCCTTGTCCATAGGGACATTAGGAGGGGTTACGGCGGGGTCTACTGCCACTGCAGCCACCAGCAAGGCAACGATTTTCACCTCTGGCGCTCCCAACATGATGATAGGTGTTGACAAGTGTGTAGGCTAATGAAGTCTCAGCGTTGTAGAGCAACACCTGAGGCCTGAGGTACACACAGATGTTAACGACGGGATTAAGTAGGGAACGACATCACAAAATACCCACGCTAAGATAATGCTCGATAGATTCCCTTGCTTGTCAAGCTTCCAAGGGTCGACCGGTCAAGGGTTCGGGAAATCGATATTTCTCGAAGCATACCGCTTCATATCGCATTCTAGGCAGCCTAGACCCGGGGCCTAGTGCATCTGCAAACCTACCCGAGGACATCGTTACCTCTCTTTGGAAAATTCATGCTGTAAGACGTCACTTAGAACGCTAAGGACCAATGAGAGAGCTCACTTCAATACAAAAAGAGCCGTCCCGCTTGTTGCTTTTGCAGATGCCCTGCCCTAGTAACTGTCTAATGTTCTATCGTAAGGCCACCGTGGCTGGTTTTCCCCACACCCCAGGCACACGAATGCCCTGCCAGCCAGGACATAAGGTCCTCCAGCATCAGTACTTTGGCCAAATTACGCTATGTGCTTGCTATGATTTTTGAATTCTTTCAGTGCTCGGCAAGCAATGTTACTCAACCTAGCAAATGCTAAGCGTCGAAACAGCAGGTGTTTCAGCACTTAGAGCCTGTTCGGAAACCCTGTTAAATAGCATCTTGTTATTTAAGACTCGCTAAGAACCTGAGCATTCAATCTCCGATGGAAACAGTGTCGGAAAAATCCTGCAGCGTCACATTTGGTCACATTTTACTATACTTGGCACAACTTGTTAGTTACAGTACATTACAATGCATGAAACCTGCTCATAATTCTACAATACATTATATGACATTGTTCCAACCATTACCCATTAGTCTTGCAACATTAACATAGCTGCAATGTACTGTAGTTAATAAGTTGTGCCAAATATAGTAAAAGTGTGACATTGCAATATGTTTCTGTGACTGTCACACACACACACACAATCTTCTCCCTCTGCCCTATTGACCTCCAATGCAGCCTCTTCGCCCAGAACAGTGACATTGCCTTCTTCAGTATATTGTCCTGGTAATGAGCCTGATCATCAGTGCCACAACAAGCATAATGGAGACAATGATACAGAAAGATCCAGAGCCCTATCACACTTCAATTCTTTCTGGAGAGGGCTGGGTCATAGAACTTCTCACAGGTCATCCAGAATGCATATACTGTGAACTTGGAATGCATGCAGAAGTTTTCAAGGAGCTGATCTCTGTTCTCCAAAACCTTGGTCATGGAAACTCAAGGTTTGTCTCTCTGGAGGAGCAACTTGCCATTTTCCTATACACCTGTGTCACTGGGTTGCCAATCAGGCATGTTGGAGAGCAGTTTCAGCACTCAAATGATACAATTTCACAGTTTGATATACATTGTTGTAACTTGAAATCTATGGACTCACATATTTTGCAGCTACTTCCATAAAATACTCAACATTCTCTCTTCCCCCCCATTCTATACAATGTTTTTCCTTCCACCCAGTGGAAATTCTGTCTCCTCAAAAATCAGAAACAATCCCAAATTTTGGCCCTACTTCAAGAATGCTATTGGTGCACTTGATGGCAGTCACATTGCTGCAGCACCTCCTGCACATTCCTGCTCAGCCTACCAAAACAGAAAAGGTTTTGTCTCTCAAAACTGTCTCTTTGCCTGTGATTTCAACCTTCTTTTCACATACTCCCTAACTGGATGGGAGGGGTCTGCCTCAGATGCTCATATCTATGATGATGCATGTTCAACAGATCTTCACATCCCTGATGGGAAGTATCTACTTGGTGATCTTGGCTTTCCCTTGAAAACATGCTTGCTTGTTCCATACCATGGTGTATGATATCATCTTGCTGAGTGGGGGTGAGCAAATGTCAGGTGAGAAATGATCTCTCTGTAAAATTCACAGATCTGATCATCCCTTAGGCCAGCTAATAAGGAAGAACTATTTAATCTATGCCATGCATCTGCATGGAATGTGATTGAATGCATTTTTGATGTCTTGAAGCACCAATTTTGAATACTCCTGCTTGCTACCCCTTTCAGTCTCTCAACTCAAGCATGCATCCCAGCTGCCCTTTGTGCACTTCACAATTTCATTCGCATTCATGACCCATCAAAAGGCACCCTTCCTGATGACCCTGCAGCCCACAACTATGAAGGGCCAGATCTTCATGGTGGCTTTTGTGCCAGAGAATTGAATGATCAAGGGGAAATATTTGATGAAGGTGATCTGGAGGCACATGTACTGTGCAACCATATTGCAGAAAGTGTTATGACCACATCTCACATGTACACTTTTCCTTCTCTCTGTTTCATTACCATTCAACAGACACTTCGCAGACAACTACTGTATGTTTCCCTTTCTTTTCCTCTACAATTTACTATACCATTTGTACCAGGAATCTGCCCTTCACCATTTTTTGGCAGTTTACCCTGACATGTCATGTGATCGCGATGTGTCACATCGCAGGCATCATTTACATTTCCTTGTACAATATTTCCAACCGTCTGACTCTTTCTGATGATGGACTGACTAGTCACTGGTACTATAACCAGATAGTTTCTGATCACAGCAGTTTCTCATTATGGTAGATGCTGTAGTATATAGACCAGAGGGTGGAAGATGGAATCCCCATCTTTCATCCCCTTTGCAATTCATTCCCCAATGCTTACTCGTACCCACTTGAGGATGACAAGTCTCTTGAGGCTCCAGACCAAGGGTTCACAGTTGCCAGGTCTATACTAATGAATCTTAGCAACATGGGTGTGTCCCGGCTAGGGTTAGGGTTAGTCCTTTAGGTGCCGGTTCCGAAGGCGTTCACGGTTTCCAACCATAACAGAGGACGAAAGATCTCCTCTTCAAAGTTGCTGTCCTCCTATGGTGACCCTCTGATGTCATCCTATGTCAGTCACCCCTTCTATGACTCTCCTGTTGTACGTCAAACCTCTGTAGGCCTTGTGCCACAGTCAAACCCCTATACCAGTTCAGGTGTAGTTTTCATTAACAATTTCACTACCCTCTAGTGCTACTTACTCGCATGAGCCACGCACTAGTCACCCTCTTCTTAGCCCACCATGGTTAGAAAGTTCTATGTATGGTCAAGCTCTTCCTCTGGAAGGTTCTGACCCCCTGTCCCCAAAAGGACAAGTCACCCATCCAAAGGCTTTGGCTTAGGACTCTCCACTCCACTGCCACTGATCTCACATGAGATGGCGGATGACTCTACTTCTGAAACTGAGCAGCACGTACCTGGCATATTTGTTGCTGGTACCTCTTCCCCTATCCAAGTTGACATTGATCCGGTGGTTGGATCGGACTTCTCTTCTTACAGAGATCTGAAGGAACCTGATTCAGATAATGACTCACTTGAGATGCCAACAGTTGATCTGCTATCTCATTCGATAATCTCAGACATCCTGATACTGGATATTAAACAACATGTTATGGCTGATCAATTAGCAGATGCCTTGTGAGGCAGCACTATCAAGGACCCATTCATGGGTCAATGGCCATCACCAGCCGAAATCATCCATTGGTACCGAATGAAGGTATTGGCAACTGCCCAGAAGGGTAAAGGCTGTGCTCAAGGACCAGGAGGAAGTGGTCACAACTCTATGAGCGACGGTAAGGCCAAAGGCAGAGAGTTGGGCATGAACAAGCCTGCCGTATTCAACAGCAACCACCAAGCGTATTCTGGATGGATAGTATCAATGAAGGTATACCTTGGAATGAACGCTCACATCTATGACACAGATGAGAAAAGGATCAGCTTTGTCCTTTCCTTCATGGACAAGGGATCGGCCCTGTCCTTCAAACAATCTTACATCATGAATGCCACTACTGGAGAATATGGTCTCCACTTTTACAACTTGTTCAAGGAGTTCAAAAAGAAGATGGAAGACTGTTTCCAAATCGGCGACATCAAGGCCATGGCGTTAATAACACTATTGAACATACAACAAGGGAAGCACTCTCTTGATGAATATATTACTAACTTCAAGAATCTGCTAACTCAAGCTGGCCTGCTGGAAGACAATACCATGGCTGCAACCTTCTTCAGAAAGGGATTACATCCCTCAATCAGCCGAAGAATATTAGGACTGGGTTTAATCCCATCCACTGTCTCCAAATGGAAAGAGGCAGCTACGAGAGTGAGGGTGTCAATGGCGATGCTACGGATGTATGAAGGCAAGGCCTCCAACTCTGACAAAAATTTCTTGTGGAAGAATGAAGGCTACAATGCCAAACCAAGTCACCACTTGCAATGAAAAGACCTGAATGTGATGGATGTAGACTCTGCAGCCAAAGATGGCAGATGGAACAATAACAACAATCGCTGACAACGCGAAACCTGAGTGTGTTATAATTGCAACAAAGAAGGACACCTTGCCAAGGATTGTCAGGCACCCAAAAAGGATAGAGGGGCAAGGATAGAAGAAATAAAAAGAGAGTTGGCACATCTGGAAAGCAAGGACACACCCTCTTCTTCTTCTTCTGGTGCGTCCTCACAGGATTTTTAAAGGGGTGAGCTTTTGCCACGGCTTGTGCCCCCGTTTCTGACAAAAATTGTACACTAAAGATAGGAATTGTTGAAGCTAATGTACGAACAACCTACAAGTATGAAAATGATCTATGTGTATCATCTATTAATGGATCAGCCTATCTAGTGGAACATGGCAACTCCCCAATCAAAACTCTGATTGACTCTGGTGCCGAAACCAACATCATTGATCGAAGGACCATTGAGAAGGAACACTTGTCCACCAGGAAAATAGAACAAGCATGGAACCTTTGAAGTGTGACAGGCAAAACAAATCAAATGATCAAAACAATCGCCACCTTTGTTGTGAGAATCTGGGGAAAGGAAATGTAGGTCCAAGCTTACGTGGCCACAATGGGTAATGGTGAAGGGCTCCTTTTAGGAATGCCCTGGTTAAAGGAGCATAACCTGATCATAAATTGGCTAACACGTAAGCTAATCTCTTGGGGGCCCATAGAACCAGAACCACCCAAGGTAACAAGGACATTGATCTTGACGGAGCTTGAAGCATCAACAGAGAAAAAGGAAGTTAAGCTTCTGAAAGAATACCAAGACTACATGGAAGTCTTCTCAGAAAAAGATGTTCTGCTCCCAGAACACCGACCTTTCCTAGACCATGAAATAAAGCTAAAGGAAGGGTTTGTGCCCAAAAAAGGAAAAATTTACAAGCTAACCCCAGATCAACTGAGTGAGCTTGATAAATTTTTAGACAAAAATTTAGCTTGCGGAAAAATCCGACTGTCAAAATCCCTGCAAGCTGCCCCCGTCTTCTTCGTGGGGAAGAAAGATGGAAAACAAAGACTAATCCAGGACTACAGGTACCTGAACAAACATATGGTACTTGACTCCTACCTGCTTCCAGATATCAAGGAGCTTCTGGACAAACTAGCTGGCTCGAAGTATTTCACCAAGTTTGACATCTGGTGGGGGTTCACCAATATCTGCATCAAGGAAGGTGATGAATGGAAGGGAGTGTTCATCACTCCTAGGGGGCTCTTCAAGCCTTTGGTAATGTTCTTTGGACAGATGAACTCACCTCCAACTTTCCAGTGATATATGAATACCAAGTTCGGTACGATGATCCATGGAAGATGTGTCATATTCATGGACGATGCAACAATTCATGGAAGAACAAAACAGGAACTCCACAAAAGAATGGAAGAGTTCCTGGCTATCGCCAAAAGGGAAAACCTTCAGCTGAAGCTTTCAAAATGTACCTTCGAAACGGAAGAATTGGACTTCCTGGGGTATGTAATTAAAGAAGGGTCATACGAACCATCCCCCATAAAAATGAAAGCTATTAATGAATGGAAAATCCCTAATACATTAAAGGAATTGCAGAGCTTCCTAGGCTTCTGCAATTTTTACAGGATGTTCATGCAGGGCTTCTCTCAGATCACCTGGCCACTGCACGATCTCAGCAAAAAGGACACTCCCTACATGTGGGGAGTCAACCAGCAAAAAGCCTTTGACACATTGAAGGCCAAACTCACTTTGGAACCAGTCCTGCACCTGCTGGACTTCAAGAAACCATTCATGATCCATACTGATGCCTCCTGGCTTGGAACCAGAGCGGTCCTCAGTCAAGAAGGACTGGATCATAAACTACATCCATGCACATTTCTTTCTCAGTCACTAACCAGAGCAGAGCAGAACTACCAGGTCTATGACCTGGAGTTATTGGCAGTGATACACGCTCTCAAGGAGTGGCATACCTACTTATTAGCACCTGTAGCACCCACGATGGTCTATACTGACCATCAAAACATGACGTATTTTAGGGAACCACAGAAGCTAACCCCACGCCAGTCCCACTGGCAGGCTACACTTCAGTCTTTTCCCTTGCAGATGATCTACATCAAGGGGAAGACTAATATCCCGCCTGACATCCTGTTGCAGATGGCAAACTTTGAGGCCAAAGACCAGGCCCCAACCACCCTTCTCCTGGCATCTTTATGGTTTGCAGCTGAGGGGGGGTGCATTCCCAAAACCCGTGCGTCTTGCGCTGTTTCGGCAGTAGTAGTTCGCTTGCGACTTCTAAAAATCCCAACACTCTGCAGGTTCCCCTGAGACTTGCAGTGGACAGGTGCCTGTCTGAGGAATCATCAAAGACCGCCACTGCAACCAACAAGAAAGTCTACACCCTCTCCAGGGAACTGATGGGTAAAATACTAAAGGACATGGAACACCTATGCATAAAAGACTTAGAGAACAAAAACAATGCAAAAGGAAAAATATACATAAACAAAGAAAGAAGAAAAGAGGTACTAAAGGAATATCATGATCTACAGCCATCTGGCCACTCTGGAGTAAAAGTGATGATGAAGAAGATGGCCTGACACATCTATTGGCCAAAAATGCACACCAACATCTGAGCATATGTGCGAGGGTGCACTGTCTGTCAAGCCAACAAGGTGAACATGCACCCAACAGTTCCCCCAATCACCCCCCACGATGTGTCAAAGTCCCCCTTCCCATTTAAACAAATCTCCATAGATCTGATTACCGATCTACCTGACTCACGTGGCAATGACGCCATACTCACTATAGTCGACCAGGGACTAATGAAGGCAGTAATATTCCTGCCTACTAACAAAACAGTAGATTCCATCGGGATCGCCAACCTTTTCCACACCCATGTTTACCCAAGGTTTGGCGTCCTGGAAGCAGTCATATCAGACAGGGGCCCTCAGTTCGTGTTGGCTTTCACTCAGGACCTCTATTCAGCTATCGGAATCAAAATGAAAGCCACGACCGCATATCAACTGCAGTCTAATGGGGAAGTGGAGCGAGTCAATCAGGAGGTAGGGACCTTCCTGAGGATGTACGCAGGCCACAACCCAGACAATTGGTCGAGATACCTCCTGGACACCAAGTTCATCCACAACTCTCGTATCCACTCAACTCATGGGCAAACGCCCTGTTACCTCCTCTACAGATACAAGCCAACCCCTTATCCAACAGACCCAATTGGCCACGCCCCCCTTTCAGAAGAACATTTGGAGAAATTGGCAGTGGCGCACAACATGGCCATCATTGCACACAAAAACGTGCAAGAGGCTATGCTGAAGAAGCACAGCAGAAAAGGATATTGAGAATTTGAAGTCAGAGATAAGGTATGGCTGGACACAGGCAATCTACATTTGGATGTGCCTTCAAAGAAGCTTTCCCCAAGATGGTACAGCCCTTTCCAGGTCACTGAAAAGGTAACCACCGTAAACTACTGATTGGAGCTTCCAAGATCTTGGTGGATCCATGACATTTTCCATGCCAGCAAATTGACTCCATATATTGTAACTCCTATCAATGAGTCAACCCCTGTCCTGGCGCCACCTGAAATCATCAAGGGGCACAACGAATGGGAAATTGAGGCCATTCTTAAACACAAAACCCACTGGAAGAAGTGGAAGTACCTAGTCAAATGGCAAGGGTATCTGGATTCGGAGAATACATGGGAACCTGCTGAAAACCTTAAAAACGCGGCCCAACTCCTGACCAAGTATCAGAATACCCACCACATCCCCCTCACGTACCCAGATGCTTCACCCACTTGGTAAATGTCTTCAGGCTACACTACCCCCAACAACCTCCATGAAGATATCTATCAGGCCCTTTTCAATGAATTACCCTCAGATGGCCTTGCCAATCCTTTCCCCCCACTTCTCCCAGTACCCCCACAAGTCTGCTCCTCCCAGTGTGGCCAGACTCAACCCCTTCGCCACCCCAGAGCTGCCTCCACAACCCACACAGCTCCCCCAGTTACCTCCTCAGGCCTACTGGCCAACAGGAGTGCCAGGCAGTGTGAAGAACAGGTCATACCCCCTCTCCCCCCTCTTATCTCCATCACCACTCCCTGCAAGCCCATGCCATATTATCTCAGTAGCTCCGACGAGGCATCCTCCAATGACGCTCTACCCTCCTGGGCTGCAGGTTACCATCTTCCCACCCAAGCAACCAAACCTACCATCGACCAGTTTGTCAGCTATGTTTGGGTGCTTAATAACTTTGAGTCATGGGACATGCTCAGATGGCGAGCACCATATGAACATGAATGTCTATGGATGTTGTCCCAGGTCTTCCGGGACACAGAGCAAATTGCCTGGCGAGTCAGCGAGACGATGATAGTGGAGTTGTCAAACCTGCCAATGAGCAACAGAGAGGAGAAGGTGACAGGAGAAGACATGGTAAAGGCAATGAATGACCAGAAGGGTTTAATAAGAACGGTGCATGATCTTTACAGCCCTGCTCTACTGATCACTTTCAATTCCTTTCTCGAGCAGCGTGCCGGAAGAACCCTGGCGCTTCCCCCTGGTCATCCCACATTACCACGGCCTTCTACGCCGACTACTCACTGAGCAAGATGCCCACACTGCCATGACCGAACTCACATGGGATGGCCTTGCCCATCCTGAGTGGTGGACGAGTCATCAGACAGAGGAAGTTCTCCAGGTCCTCGAGTCTGATCCTCTCGCCCCAGTCCTCTACCCACTGCCCCCCCGACAGTTGCTCCCACGACCACCGTGGGCACCATGTCCTGGCACACCAACTGCCCTCCGCTCGCCAACATTACCCCCATTCTGTCCGAACTTGCCCATAGCCTCGGGTATGTACAGACCACATCTGCAATGGCTGATGCCATTGTGGCTAGAACTGGCAATAAACGGGCTGACTGGAGTAGGTTTTTCATGGCGGTAAAGACTGACACCACTAACCACCAGCTGTTCAATGCCACCACTACCGTCACCCCCATCCTGGACCTGGCCTTCACACTGGTCCCCATCGTCCCAGATCTCCGGTATTACCTGGCTGGCAAAAAGGATGTTCCCTCATCGCACCCGCTGTATGCCTACCACTGTTTCGAGTGCAACCACCTCGGACACTGGAAGTGGGACCACAATGAGACACGGCCATATTGGGAACCTGGGCTTCCCTTTGCAGGACGTCGAGGCAATGAGCGAGGTGCTCAAGCTTGAGGGGGGGGTGCTGTTACGACCACATCTCACATGTACGCTTTTCCTTCTCTCTGTTTCATTACCATTCAACAGACACTTTGTGGACAACTACTGTATGTTTCCCTTTCTTTTCCTCTACAATTTACTATACCATTTGTACCAGGAATCCACCCTTCACTGTTTTTCAGTGGTTTACCCTGACATATCACGTGATTGTGACACGTCGCATCATGGGCATCATTTACATTTCCTTGTATGATATTTCCAACCATCTGACTCTTTCTGACAATGGACTGACTAGTCACTGGTACTATAACCAGATAGTTTCTGATCACAGCAGTTTCTCATTATGGTAGACACTGTAGTATATAGACCAGAGGGTGGAAGATGGAATCCCCATCTTTTGTCCCCTTTGCAATTCATTCCCCAACACTTACTTGTACCCACTTGAGGACAACAAGTCTCTTGAGGCTCCAGACCAAGGGTTCACAGTCACCAGGTCTATACTAACGAATCTTAGCAACGTGGGCATGTCCCAGCTAGGGTTAGGGTTAGTCCTTTAGGCGCTGGTTCTGAAGGCATTCACAGTTTCCAACCATAACAGAAAGGATGTGGCAGGATTATCAAGAGATTGTGCAAAGGAGACAGGCTGATGGAACCTACTTCTCAGATCCTTCTGACAATGAGTTTGAAGACAATGACATTTAAATATATAATGGTTTGTAACTCATAGTTACATTGTCTATGGAAGCACAGGCTACACTGTATGAAGCACATGTATCAAGAGAAAAAAAGAAAAGCAAAACTTGGCATGATACAATGAAAAAAAAACAACATGGACTACAAAGTTCAGATGCAGATAGACAATGTACTCAACATAGACAGGTACCTAAAAATTATTGTGGTCCATGAGATCCCCCCCCCTGCAGTGTCAAGATCCACATCCCAGTCAATAAATGCATCAAGATTGAAAGGGGAGTCTGGGCCAGTGTGAATACCCAAGGGTCCAGATAAAAGGGGGTCAGGGACTGATGGACCAGTGATCAGTGACAGCAGGGGAATTGCAGCCAAGTGTGAGACTTTTGGGGGGGCAGGGAATGGGGTACTGGAGAGGGAAGATGCACTGCACTGAGCCCTTTGATCAAACAGCAACTGGGCAATGCTGCAGCACAATGTGGAGTCCAATATCATTGCATACATCTTGTGGATGTCTTCCTGGGTCTTGTTGAGGAAGAGAAGTCCCATAAATGATCTGATGGGCATAGTGAGAGCAGTATCATTCACTAAGTTTTGGTATGCCATCACTGAGTAGTCCATGCTGGGGGGTTCAGCACTTGGTGGTCCAAGGGCATTTCCAACAATATTGCCCATCCAATTGATGGCACCCACCATATTCATCACCACAGCCACTTGAGAGATTCTGGTGGATGAGCCAGACATACAGCCCTGCTTGCTGGCATGGATGGAAGAAGAGACCACCAACTGGTGGTCCATGCCAGTGCAATGGCCCAGCAACAAAGTAGGGGTCACCCCACACTGGCCCTGAGAAGAAGTAGACATCACCTCATGGAGGGCAGGGCTCTTGAAGGATTGGGTGGGAGAAGTCAGGTTCCAGCTTGTCTGGGAGGATTCTTCAACAATGTCAAATGTGCATTTCATGCTTTGCAGAGAGTCAGTATTGACAATGGATGAAGGGGCATGAGACTTGACTCTGGAATACAGTGATATGCTGTTGCAGATGGCATCAGCTTGCTCCCCAGCATCAGTAGAAGTGATCCCATGTGCAAGAGAAAGGAGATTGTTGAGTGATAAGGTGGAGGTGTGATCAGTCATTGCCTGCACATCTGACAGTGAGGCACCTTCTGAGATGTTGAGGTGGGAAAAGGATGCAGGGTTGGTG
Organism: Scleroderma citrinum; assembly: GCA_029372045.1. Classification (NCBI taxonomy): domain Eukaryota; kingdom Fungi; phylum Basidiomycota; class Agaricomycetes; order Boletales; family Sclerodermataceae; genus Scleroderma; species Scleroderma citrinum. The sequence goes on from JARFMN010000002.1 coordinate 2,050,699, forward strand.
GGACTGGTGGGATCATCCAGCAGAATGTTGTCTTCATCAGACTGGGAAGCAATATCCTGTGTTCCTTGATAGGTGCCAGCTCCCTGCACACCACCCGCAGGAGCTATTTGATGCATGAGGCAGTAGTAATTCCAGCCTTGATTCTGGAAGGATGCCATCAACTTTCCCTCCTGGCATGCACAAATTAGAATTGTATACTATGAGTGTATGATACTGCATGCATACCTTGGTCATCACCCATTCCTTCCAATTTGCCAGCTCAGATGCAGACTGGATGTTTGCCCTACTGTTGATGTCCCAACTTGTTCCTGAGCAATTCCTGTATGATTTGATAGCATTGTATGTTCTTTTTAACTAGTTATGTGGTCAGATCAGCGAAATCGGTTCATGAATCAATGGAGGACTCACCTCACACCATTTGTACTCCACATTTGCAGTGATCTTGGATCTGGTAGGGAATTCCTGTGTGATGTGAGCAGCAGCAGCCTCACAAACTGTAGTAGGGAAGGTCAATGCATCCCCAATCTTCAAGCACATTTTGACAAGATATTGAAGTAAGCATAGCACCTCTATGTGGTTCCATGTAATGCATGGCTTGCCAGGATTTCTGGTAGGTTGTTTGCCCTTGAGGTTGACTGGGGTGGACATTATGTCAAGAGTGTAGTAGCTGCACAAAGAGCTGAAACACACCACAGCAATGAGTTGTCTGTGATGGGAGGGTGTGAGTGGTGGTGGCATGGGGTTGGGGGTCATGGTTAGGAATGAGGCAATGAAAGTTTAAACTCCACACTGCAGGTCTTTACTTGGCACTGAATGCTGCTGGATAAGAAGTTCTTACATATCACAAAATGCTAGTTAACACAGTTTCCGAACAGACTCTTAGCGTTTTGCAGATGAGCAATCCACCTTGTTCCCGCCGTGTGTTTTAGACATGCCACCCTGACACGAGGGGGTGGTAGTTGTTTTCGATTGTGTTACTTCTGTATGGTCATGATGGTAGCATATGATTGTTTGAGGTTATTGATCTCAACAGCGAGGAAGAACAAGAGTATTGCACCTCTAGCGGCTTATAGAATTGCGCATGTTGGTGGGAAGTTGACAGGCCTCGGAGACCATTGGATACAACCAACATGTAATATGTTGTAATGATAAAGGTGTGTTGCACCAGATTTCTTGCAGCAGGCAGGCAATGAAGGGTAAACTTGGGTTGTAGTTCTGACATGACTGGGTCCTCTCAGGGGACAACTGGGGTCATTGGCATTGAGACCCTTTGTGTGCTTCATGTATTCAAATGTAGACATGCTGAGACTGTTGGAATTTGGACCTTATTAGTGGTTGGTTGACTGTGCCTGTGCAAATCTGCAAGCAAGGTTTCTGCCAGCACAGATGGCATTTCGAGTGCGGCAGGTCCCCAAATTCGAATAGACTCAACCAGATTCCATAGTTTCTAATTTGGGGACAGGCACACGATAAGGTAAAGCGAGGGGTCAATAAATAGAAGAGGGGCAGTTCCTCCCGTGTTGCAGCGTGTTAAATGTGAAGGCTAATAGGTTTCACCGAATGCAGTGAGACATGTCCCTGGAGGTGACACAACAATCCGTACAAAGCGGACAGCCCAGACAGTCTTACGCCTGATTTAGAACAACCAAAGTCAACGGAGTGATGGAAGAACTGTTAAGAGCCCTCCAACTTATTTCGTCCTGCCTCGAGACGCAATTCATAGAGCCATGGTTCAGCCATTTCACATTGCAATACTAGTACCATAATATAATAGCCGTTCACGAACAGAGGATGGGGATACAACAGCCTCCAGGGCCAAGTCATAAAAGCCGTCGTGCAACGTGAAAACATGATTACGGGGGTTGAGCAAATGTTCCATTGGACAAAGACTGAAATTATAGTCGGCAGACGGTAAGGTGTGTTGAAATGACCCCTAAAAATGCAAGTCATTACAGATCAAAAGGAAGGGAAGGGGTGGTTACCATGCAGGAACAACTGCCCTCGTTCGGAATCATACACGGCAGAAGTGATCCCAGAAGCAAGATTACCGGGGTCCTCAAAAACCTTTGCAAATAGTTGGCGATGATTAATCATGAAAAGAAAACAACTTGTCTACCTTATCAACGTTGTATTTTTCCCCATAAAAAGAGCTGGGGCCATTGTTGACTGTTACTCGAAGTGCTGCCGAGGCCACCAGTTGGGAGGGGTCATCGAACTTCCTATAGATCAAACCAAGTAGATCTGACAGAACTTCACAAACCGAGTTGTGAGCATTCCATTGCACTGGCTGACATCAGACAGACTGACCTGCAACCCAAAGAGCTCCGTTGGAATCGACGGCCAGGTTGTCTGCAGCATATCCTGTTACATATTGAGCAGGGAAATTCAGAGAAAACGAGACACTATATAACCTGTCTTAATGACCTCAATAAATGCGAGCGTATTGTCAGGTCTTTTTTCTAGTACTGTGATTTCTCCTAGCATATAGTCAGCAACATAGAAGGTATCGTTGTTTTGGTTGAATCCTTTCACGATCCCGTTGCTTGCATGCAATCCACGAAACGCAAATTTGCAGCCGTGGTCTACGTGACAAAAGCCAACGGAAGTGTCAGAAGGCTGGATGAACAAGTTCAAGTGCCGCTTCTATGCGTGCGCTTAACTCAGGGTGTCGTGAAAAGAGGGTTGGGAGCGACATACGAGACCTAGCTTCTGGCTGTTGTCATTTGTGAAATAGACACTTTGTCCGTCTGGGGATCCAACAACGTCATTAGGGGTGATGACAACAGCAGGGTCTTCAAAGGTCCTGATATACTTCAGCTCGCTCCCCCCAGTCTGGGTCTGGAAGACTTCAATGACGGAATCGGCACCAATCTTCCTGGGGTCCCCTGAGATGGGTTTTCTGTGGTTGACAACGTAGACGTAGAGTATCGATGGGTCATGTATAGACGCGACCACATCCATTCCATGGACAAATAGTCCACCAGGAGAAGAAAAGCCGGATAAAGAGAGGTGCCTAACTGCGTTTGTCTGGGGATCATAAGTTGCGATGTGATCATTCCCGGACGTTCCAGATGCATTTAGCTTATTGACGGCGGGCATCCATTGAACCCGATCACGAAGTGTCGAGCATGCCAGATAGATAGTGCCTGTTGGCTGGTGCAACACAATCTCTGAGGAATAAAATCAGAGGACGGGTTTAAAGAGAAGAGAAGAAGCCTCGCTTTCGCATGCCTGTAGCTCTGGGACAGTCTTGCAGTTGGTGTTACCGATAGACTCGACGGACCTGCCTACGCCTATGGCGGCGAGATATTGCCTAAAGTGTAGCTGCCAAGCCACAAGGAGGGCGACGAGGAGGGCAGCGATGCTAGAAGAAAAGCGGCTCATGGTGATGTCTGGGTGGACGAGGGAGAATTCTTGAAGCAGGTTGTTTCTCGGATGAGTCTCGGAGATGCTCTGAGACAGTCCATTTTATGTATTTGTCGCAGGGGCGTGAATATCGGAGACAAAAGAGGAATAACACCGGGATCAGGGTCTTCCTTGTTGTTCCAGAGTCTTGCCGTCAGACCTGAGCTACACATGCATGCGTCTCTCCTAGGAGGTAGACTTTATTACTTTGAAGGAAGATATTGTGTGTATCCATGGACATATTTATACAACGAGTGGCAGTGACTCTACGAACATATCGGACATCCACCATGTCTGCTATCCTTGAGGTTCATGCACTCTCATAGCATCTACTTTCTTTACTGATTCACCCTGCAGGTTACGCCACAAAGCCTGGCATATATGTGTCTTGGAGGCTTCGTCGTCCTGGTGAGTCCCCATTGCACAGCCTATCATTAATTACGGACTTTACCATCAATCAGTTCTCCATGTTGTCCCTTCTCGTCAAGGAAATGGTCCGCACAAACTTCGTTAGACTGATCTTACGACACTGATCCATCCATATAGCTCTATATCAACGAAGTCGTACTTGGTACCGGCTTCGGCGTTCTTATTGGCCCTTACGCAGCCAACATTTTCAATCCCAGGTCATGGGGTACTGAAGAAAACCGAATCACCCTCGAGGTGATGAGAATCGTCCTTGCCACTGGTCTCTTTGCCGTTGGAGTCGAGCTCCCATGTGCCTACATGTGGGAACATGTAAAGAGCTTACTTGTCATGGTCATACCAACAATGGCATTCGGCTGGATCGTTGTCGCGGGTGAGTACACACTAATACTTGTGGAACGATCTAATGCCCTGAATTAACAGGCACCCTTCGCTTTCTCTTTCCCGTGTTGGATATGATATCCGCCCTCTGCATTGCTGCTTGTCTCACTCCAACTGATCCGGTAACCTGTGCGGCTATCACTCGTACGTAACGTTCACTTCCATCGATGCAAACAGCACGCGACTTAAGAACTTCCTTTATACAGGTGGAAAGTTTGCGGCCAAGCACGTCCCTGTGCAGATTCGCAGCATTTTGTCTGCCGAGTCCGCTGCGAACGATGGCTTGGCATACCCATTCCTCTCCCTCTCTCTATACCTCACTGTCGAAGCGTCCACTCGTACTGCGATCGAGAAATGGTTCCTCATTGGGTGGCTATGTGAGGCACTGGGCGCTTTTTACTGAGTAGCACTGATCCTTGATGTTCCAAAGACCAGGTCGTCTTTGGTACTGCCATCGGCGCTATTCTTGGTAAGCAGTGATGGATCTGCAAAGTGAATCATCACCAAGTTAACTGAACACTCAGGGTTGATATTCTCTAAACTCATGAAGCAGAGTCACCGCAAAGGCTTCATCGATCGTGAATCCTATATTGCACAATATCTAGCCCTTGCGATTTTCACCATCGGTGTCGCTAGCACTCTCGGTGCCGACGACCTTCTCGCAGCCTTCGCAGCAGGTGACCTTTCTTCGTTGACGAAAACGCTGAATGGAAGCAGCTTACGGTTGTACAGGCTCTGCCATTTCTTGGGATGGTCATTTTAACGTCCAGACGGAGGGTGATGCATTTGCATCAGTTATAGACTACGTTATGAACTGTGGTTGCTTTGTCTACATTGGGGCCTGGTTACCGTTCAGCTCTTATGATACTCCAGAACTTGGAATCACTCCCTGGCGTCTGGTCCTTCTCCTGGTTTTGATTCTTTTCTTGCGCCGCATTCCTCCTTTGTTGTTATTGTACAAATTCATTCCGGAAATATCCTCTTGGAAGGAGGCACTATTTGCCGGACACTTTGGTGAGTTGCTTGGATACATCCTCGTTAAGGTGCTGAGCTTCGGTTTATAGGTCCAGTGGGTGATTTTCTTTAGCTGTAGACAGTCACCTCAATTTTTACTTTTAGATGGGTGTCAGTGCTGTGTTCGTTTCGGCACTAGCACTTACTCGTCTCCCTGACGTCGCAGATCCGCCGGTGGATCAGCCACAACTGTTGGCAGCAATGATACAACCTGTTGTGTCGTTTGTCGTCCTTGGCTCTATTGTAATTCGTGCGTCATCGTGCATTTTTTTCGATAGGATCCACTTATAGCGTATAGATGGACTTTCTATCCCGTTCTTTAACTTAGGTCGAGAAATGCACTCCCGTACTACGAGCGTGTCCTTCACCTGGACCAATCGAACCACCCGCACTGTTCCAGATTGGGTACTTTGGGCACGTCGTCCTGAAAGCGTAGCTGTGACCCCCAGTGCCACCGATACTATTGTGACCGACGCTGAGCGCGGGTTGGTAGCCAACAATGACCACTCTGCTCACGACCATGCAGTACAGGATCGCACCCAGACTGAAGCGGTTCTAGGAACATCAGAAAGGGGGGTAGTGCAAGGGGTCACCACGCTTATAGCTAATGATCCCTCGAGTACTGATGAGCACGATAAGGTTTGTTTAGTTATTTATCTGTCGATCATCCCTCCGTTGAACTACGCCTCTAGGCTAAAACTGAAATTGAAACTTCATCGCCTTCTGTCGATTCCCAGATGAAAACTGTGCGTTTCCCATTTACCGAATAACAATTACCTCGAGTCCGCTATGGACACGAAACAGTTCATGACAGCACGACTGCCATTATCTCTCATCCGTTACAGGAACATTCGAAGTCATTCCCTTCAAGTGATGACTTTCATTATATTCTTTGCTCAACAGTTATGTTGTTCTGCCCTTCGCAGTTTCGATATGTTGTCATGTCCCCTAGAATGCTTATCTCTCATCAAAAATTAGATTGCCTCGCACTACAATTACGTGTGCGAATTGTTCTGAGTTATAGTGCTTACATGGCCAAGGTAATGACCCATCTACATTTTCGTGTGTCCGATGGATGTTGTCCTGCTCTCCCCTGCACATCGGACGGTCACGCTCGGTCCGGACAAGATTCTCGTTTTCTGGCGTACCATGTTGGGCGACAGGCTTCTGGGGGCCTTGGATATTGCTAACAGCGAACGTAGCTAGGCAGATGGTGAATACAGTTGGGGAGAAATGCTTCGAAGACACTGTAATATGTAGTTGATGGGTACATGGTATGACTACTTGGCATCATAGCTAAGTGACACTGCATCCTGAACCACGTGGATCCATTCGAAACATGCCTAAGACCCAGACGTCGACGTGGACGAATCAAACTCGAAACTACAAACGTCAGTCGAGCGAGAGAAGGTCAGATCGCATACCTAGTATATTACGTTGTCTTTTGATGCAACACAATGTTGGTGAAGTGTTCGTGTTTTATTCCGTGCTGATAGATACTACCGGACTTCATACATTTCGAAGCCATCCTGCTCAAGCTTGGCAACCTTTCTCATCACGTCCTTTTCAAGATCCTCACGATATTTGTTTATGGCGGAAAAGAGATGGGGCATTCCCGTCCCCAAGACACGCACAGCCTCCAGTCCAGCATTTATCCCGCCGTCGATGGCAACAGTTGCTACAGGGATCCCACGCTGTCAAGGCAGACCTCCTTAAACCACAGAAGTGAATGTAAAAAAAGAAAGAATAACGTACAGGCATCTGTACTATGCTGAGCAAGGAGTCGATGCCATCGAGTGTCTTTCCCTTCACTGGCACGCCGATGACTGGCAAAGCGGTCATGGATGCGACCATCCCTGGGAGGTGCGCTGCGCCGCCTGCCCCTGCAATGATGACGCGCAAACCACGTGCACTTGCAGAATGTGCATACTCGGAGAGACGGTTCGGCGTACGATGAGCCGAGACAATCGTGAGTTCGTAAGGAATAAAAAATTTGTCCAGTATTCGTGCCGCGGGGAGCATCACATGCAAATCGGAATCAGAGCCCATTATGATGCCGACAAGAGGGTGTTTGCTCGAACGACCGCTGGCAGGTTGCTGAAGTAGGGGGGCGTAGTTGTCGAGCTCCTCATCGGTGCTGCTACCACCAGGAAGAGCAACCAGAAGGGGTCGTAAGCGCGCGCGCACCGTAGCATCCGAGTCACCGACAATAGTAACATGACCCATCTTGCGGCCTTTCCGACACTCTGACTTTCCGTATAGATGAACGGTACAACCCGGGATGGTAAGCGCAGTGGAAGTAAAGCTGTGAATTTCTTCCATGGACGAGGAAGCACCAATAATGTTGAGCATAACGGCGGATGGGACTTTCATCGTTGTGGAGCCTAAAGGCAGAGAAAGAATCGCACGAAGGTGATTATCGTACTGGGATGTTTCACAGGCCTCGATAGTGTAGTGCCCTGAATTATGGGGGCGGGGTGCGATTTCATTGATGTATATCGAGCCTGCAGGTCGTGTCAATCCGGCATCTTTAACCATATGTTGAACTTGCCGTCTTCCATCAAGAACATCTCTACTCCGAAGACGCCCGCACCTTCGAGGGTTTTCACTGCAGACTCTGCTACTTGTTGAGCACGGAAGGCCACACCAGGTTCCCTACTCCGCAGTGGAGCAAAAACTAGATGGCATATATTGTCCTTGTGGATTGTCTCCACAGCGGGGTACGATGATAATTCCTCTCCCTGGATTGTGCGGACAACCATGACCGCGATTTCTTTGATGAATGGAACCCACTTCTCGGCGTAGAGAGGACGGTCCCCTAGGGCCTTCAGAGCCTCCTCAGCCTGGTCTATGTTCCGTACGACAAAATTACCACGACCATCATAAGCTAGCGTCCGACTCTTGAGTATGAAGGGAAGACCGAGAGAACGAGCAGCTTGTTGCATCGACTCTACGGTCGAGTCCACTGGAATGAATTCCGAGACGGGGCATCCATGACTGCGCAGATGGGATTTCTGCACGAACTTGTCCTGAATGATCTTTATGGTTGATGGACGAGGGTGAACGGAAACAATTTGTTCGTTCTCAATCTCCTCTAGTACGTTCGCATCTACGTGTTCAATCTCCACTGTAAGGACGTCAGCTTTTTGGGCGAGTTCTCTGATCTTGACAGGATCAGAGAAGGAGCCGTCTATGTGAGCCAGGGAGGGATTTCGCGGAGAAAGAACCTGTTTTGCAGGTGCAGTTTCACCAACATCTAAGATGACAATGTTCACATTGAGCAAGGATGCTGAGGCAGCAAGCATCCGACCGAGCTGACCACCACCTATGAAAGAAGGTCATTTGACCAACTTCTGAGTTGGATCAGAGACCTGACACGCACCTAGAACCCCAACTACTGCGCTACTCATGTTCTAGTGTTGGAGTGAGTTTGGGGGGGAAATCTTATCTTGATCAGATACCAGTTGACTAATTGGGCAAAGATTTGTCACCCTCCCACGATGGACGTCGACTCTGACTCTGACATTTCCCTGCTCGGGGACGAGGACAGGCGTGGAAAGGGTAAAGGAAAGGGAAAAGCCACTGAAAAGCGCAAAAAAGACAAGGTCAAAGGAAAGTCTAAGGAGGTCAGCTACACCTTCTGGGGGTGACTACTAACTAAAAAGACACTTGTAGCAAGCTTACACATGGGAGGCCTCGTATACGCGCTCATGGGACACGGTGCAAGAGGACGAGACCGGAAGTCTACAGGGGGCCGTCGACGACCTGATGGCTAGGGGTCGGCGAAGGAGGTACGCTGCTCATGCTGTTGTTCTGTGTTTGACATGCAGAACTCTGTCCAGGCTCCTCGCACCTGCTGCTCCAATCCGTCGCACTATCATCCGCCATCTCGTGCTGATACTAGACCTTTCAAACTCCATGATGGACCGTGACATGCGCCCGACCCGATTTGACCTTGCGCTCCGGTATGCTCGCGAGTTTGTAACAGAATGGTTTGACCAGAACCCGCTTGGCCAAGTTGGTCTTGTTGGTATGCGTGCAGGACTTGGTGAACGTTTCGGTGAAATGTCAGGTGGGATAGACTATTGCTGATATATTTTCTTTTGCGTGACGTTGCTTGACAGGTAACCCTCAAGACGTACTCAAAGCGTTGAACGATAGAACAAAGCTAGAACCTACCGGAGAACCAAGCCTGCAAAATGCAATTGAAATGGCACGAGGTAGTATGAGGTACACTGCTCGCTCACTTGGTCATTTCTCGTGATCTGCTCACGGTTACAGTCACCTCCCAGCGCAAGCCTCGCGCGAAATCCTCATCATCTTTGGTTCGCTGACAACGTGCGACCCAGGTAATATCCATGACACCTTGGATGTTTGCATCAAGAACAGAATTCGCATATCTATAATCGCTCTTGCGGCTGAGATGAAGATCTGTAGAGAGCTGTGCGAGAAATCAGGAGGTAGGAGAAGACATCCACTTGTCGATGTTGTTTTTCACCTCTCGGCATGCAGGCCAGTTCGGAGTAGCCATGAATGAGGGCCACTTTAAAGACCTCCTGTTCGAACTCGTTCCTCCTCCCGCCCAGCAAACCACTGTTCGAACGACAGGTGGTGGAAGTGGCAATCCTCCAGCGGATCTCATCATGATGGGATTTCCCACCCGGCTCCCCGACACATCACCTCCTAGTTTGTGTGCTTGTCACTCGGACATGAAAAGTGAAGGCTTTCTCTGCCCACGTTGCATGGCAAAAGTATGTGACGTGCCGACCGATTGTGATATCTGTGGCCTCATGATTGTGAGCTCGCCTCACTTGGCACGGAGCTATCATCACCTCTTCCCTGTCAAGCCCTACCATGCCGTGTCAGCAATGTTTTGCCTCCTGCTATGTGAATCGGCTGACTCCAGATTTACTCAAGGTCTTCCCTTGTTGACGTGGTTGCACCAACTGGTGCTTGCCATGCATGTGCCCGATCGTTTCCGACAACAGCATCGACAGTGGCGGTGACGGAGGGGATGAGTCCGCTGGGGCGGTATCGTTGTCCTGACTGTCGCCATGATTTCTGCGCTGAATGCGACGTCTTTGTACACGACGTAGTTCATTGTTGCCCGGGTTGTGGAAAATAGTGTGCTTAACGTGTTTAGTAACTACCATAGCATACGGTCTTGGCTAGTATAAATGATGTCCATTTATGGACAACCAAGTACGACGTTCCGCTGGCGGGAGTGAAGAGTTTGCCGTGTATCGGGTTTCCTTTCTTTATTCCTCTTCTTCTGTCTTGCCATGTACTGGCTTTCCTTCACGCTCTTTTTGTCTTCAGGCTTTCGACTTGTCCACGCTGGCTACCAAACCAAAGGGCAAAGCTGTTCATCAGCCAATAACCGCCTTCAGATTGGAACCTATCAATTCTACAGTGACTGTGACATCCAAACCTACTGCTCATCCGCTGGCATTTGCGAGCTCAAAGGCTGTAGAAGAGACCAATTTCCATTTGGCTACGCTCAAAATGCCACTCTTCCTCCGAAGTGTCCGAGTGATCAATTTTGCCCCGACGAAGGTGATGCCTGCCAACCCCTCCTCGCAGTGGGTAGTCCCTGCCAATTGAATCGTGACGGTGGGTGCTCATGCTATCATGTTCCGTCGTAGTCTGAACCTCCTCAGACCAATGTGAACCTCCTCCCAATACTGGCGAACTTGTTGACACTATATACTATGGCCGAAATGTTAACGGTGCGATATGCCTTAACAACGTCTGCATGTGTGTCATGTATCAATCTGTTGTGAGCTGTTCATTTGAGCTGTACTTTCCGCCATCCATAGGTGGGCCAACGTCACAGTCGGCCAGCCGTGTGAAGTAGAGAATACGGCCTATATCGCGTACACCGGCATGAGTGAGTATATCGATGTCGTATCAAGGTCCGTACGATCCCCGCTATCTTTCCATGCTGCGTCGGAATTCAACCCTACTACCCAGGGGCAATTGCCAGGTCGGATTATACTGTGACTCGCAGCAGTTGATGTGCATGCAAATGAAAGATGTCGGGGAAGCTTGTGATGGGGACAAGGAGTGCGTCTTCTCTTGTGATCATGGTCACCAACTCTAATAAAGTGGGCAGATGCAGCTCGTTCAACTGTCAAAGCAACGGTGTGTGTGGTATAAGCGCTGATACACCTAAGGAATTTGGCATCTGGGTGTATATCCTGGTCGGCCTGGGTATCATTGGAGGTGTGTTGTCCACGAAGGAGGTTTAGTTTGCTAATATGATTGATGCAGGAATGCTTACAACGTTAATTTCGTTGTTCATGATTCACCGCCGCCAGCGTGACAAGGAACGCGAGAAGCGTATCCAATACTGGCGTGAGCAGGTAGGAACAAATGCCTAATACTCTGTCCGTGCTTATCATGCGCCCCAGAATGCGTTCCGGCAAAATATTCTCCAAATGCGGGACACGGCTCGGACGTCTATTCTGTCTCTCCCAGGCCATAGCAGCAACAGAAGCACTATGTGTTCTCGGGCTGGCTCAGACGAGTCATCTACGCCAATGCTGCAATCGCATTCGCCGTATAATGCCAGTGGGCTGCGTAACTACGTGTTGGATGACGGGAGCGACTACAAGGAGGCACCTGTGCAGGGACGGCGATGAGGATCTCTTGGGGAGAAATGGTTATATACACTATGGACGATTACTTTCTTTCTACTACAGTCCTTCATTAATAACACGACTCGTTTACGGTCGCGTCTTGTCTGCACGTGATCACGCGTCGCGTATTATTTAACAGTGCGTCAGATGTCATTCCCTGTCCGTCTCTATGGCTCCTTCCATCCGTACTCCCTCACCAGAGCCTACTCCTAGCAAAAAGGTACTTGTCTCTACTCTATGTCGGGCAACCACTTACTGGGCCATGTCAAGGTGGCTGTGGCCATCGAGGCTTTCTCCTTAGACTCGCCGAGAAAGTATCGCCCTAATGAGAAACCTGTTCTTGACGAGAAAAAGCGCTCCGTGTCACCTGATACCCATTCCGAAGAGGCCTCAGACGTCGAAACAGAAGATGATCTAGAGGCCCTCCGTAAGAAGTTTGTCGGTGAAGTTGACCTTCCCGAATGTGTGTCATTGCCTGTTCTCATCCACTGTCGTCCGGCTCAACAACGTTTGTTCCAGGTGAGGAGCCCCTCTTGAAGGACTCTAGGCGTCGATTTGTGCTTTTCCCTATTCAATATCATGAGGTGTGGACGTTTTCTGCCAGAATGTCACCCGTGTTAACGGGCACATTAGATATGGCAAATGTACAAGAAAGCAGAAGCTTCCTTCTGGACTGCTGAGGAAATGGACCTTTCCAAAGACCTTAACGACTGGAATAATCGTCTAAATGACAACGAGCGTCACTTTGTCTCCCACGTCCTTGCCTTTTTCGCTGCTTCAGATGGTATTGTCAACGAGAACCTGGTCGAACGCTTCTCGAACGAGGTTCAGGTTGCTGAAGCACGGTGCTTCTATGGCTTCCAAATTATGATGGAGAACATCCATTCGGAAACCTACTCTCTTCTGATTGACACGTACATTAAGGATGCTGCTGAGCGCGAGTACTTGTTCGACGCAATCGAGACTATCCCTTGCGTCAAACGCAAGGCAGAGTGGGCACTCCGGTGGATATCTGATCAGCGCTCAACATTTGCCGAACGACTGGTCGCCTTTGCTGCAGTTGAAGGCATTTTCTTCTCCGGATCTTTCGCTGCCATCTTCTGGTTGAAAAAGCGTGGTCTCATGCCCGGTCTGACCTTCTCGAACGAACTCATCAGTCGTGACGAGGGCATGCACACCGACTTTGCCTGCCTGTTGTTCAGCCACCTCAAGCGCCGGCCTCACCCGGACACGGTAGAACATGTCATTACTGAGGCCGTCAAGATTGAACAAGAGTTTTTGACTGGTAAGAATGCCTACTATGAATAAAAAGCACATGTTTACCTTTGACGTTCGCATTCCTTTAGACGCTCTACCTGTTGGATTGATTGGCATGAATGCAACGCTTATGTGCCAGTACATTGAATTTGTCGCAGATCGCTTACTCGTCTCGCTCGGCAATGACAAGGTGTACAATGTTACCAATCCTTTCGACTTCATGGACATGATTTCGCTGCAAGGGAAGACGAACTTCTTCGAGAAACGCGTCTCAGACTACTCCAAGGCCAACGTAGCTCATTCAACACCACAATCAGAGGTAGTACAGGCTACTAAGGCATTGTAATTCCAGTTGTTTTGTACGATTTGACTTGAGTTAACCGTCTCCTCGCAGCTCGCTAGACGAGGACTTTTAGCCATAAGCATCTGCAAAACTACCCGAGGAAACCTCGAGACATGACACCCTCCATTTGGAAAGTTCATGCCGTAAGACGTCGCTTAGACCGCTGAGGACCAATGAGAGCGCTCGCTCAAGTGCAAAAAGAGCCATCTCCCTTGTTGATTTTGCAGATGATGTTCGGTACCATATCTTCATATCATCACTATATTATTTGTATTATAATTACATATTATGACATATTATGCAGGACTGTCTACCTGATACTCTCCAAGCAATGTCATGGTTTTCACTGTTCATAGCACCGCCGGGGTTGGATAACGTCCAAAGGCACTCAACGATCTGTGCAGAAGATTTGGTCCCATCGGGTCTCGGGACGGTGACTTCGTTTGGACCATCTAGATTGGTTCTTCTCCTATTAGAGCGGGGAAAAACCCTACTTGGTCAGCCAGCAACATCGATTCGATCCAGCGTTGATGTACCTCCTTAACCTGACTTGTATTTGCCGTGCTCGCAGTACTCAGCCCAGTCTCGCGATAGTGTATGTACGATAGACCAATGTATTGCATGTTCCGGCTCTTCTCTCGATGCCAAATACTTATGAGACAACTTTTACTATGCTATGGATCACATTCTGTATTACCTACTTTTTGGCTACCAAGCTTTTGTTAAACTTGTCGAGCGTACGTTGGTTGTTACATTGTGTCAAGTGTCAAGATGAATACTCCCTTGCCAACCTCACACCATCACATGGTAGAATTCTTTATGGAACAGGGTACGTACATATAGTAGGAAACTACGGTGGATACACTGCACTTGGAAATTTGAGAGGATACACGCGACTGGGTTCTGGGACTTTATAGTAAGGTGGACACCAACGCACTCAAACGCACCCCAATGGTTTTTTGTCTTCGTCGTCCATGACAACCTCACTGCATTCTACGGCACCGCAACCTCTGTCTTCCTCACCGCCGTCACCGACTTCGGCGTGGACCATGTCGCATGGTGACCCATTTGAAGTCCAGCGACGTTCGTCCAGTACTAGCAAGGGAAAAGAAAAGCAGTCCTTTGACGAAGAGGACAGGGAAGACGACGATGACGACGATACAGTCGATGGCGAGGGAGGGCCTGAAGGCACGACCTCGTCTGCAGATGCCGCTGCGGAGACGCGACGAGTAGAAGAAGTACGCATACAAATCTTGAGCGAGTCGCTCATACTGTGAATTGATTCCACGCCTTCTCACAGACCTTGAAACGATGGGAGATAGCAGAACGACAACGCCGGAAGGTAGCCCGCGTGTCGGCGCAGATGAATACGGGCCCGTCCATACTCGGAGGCGTTACCCGCAGAGCAAGCCTCATCCTGGCTGGCCGACATCCCTCACATCGTTCACGGAATGGACTGGGAAACCACCGTGCATTGAAATCTCGCGATTCCGTGGACGTCGTGCCATTAAGCGACATTGAGCACTCCCCTCAACCTCTCGTCCACTCGCCCATACCGTCTTTGAGTCATAGCAGAGGCACCAGTGATCCCGTGAACCCCTTCATACACCCCTCGGAGACCCGTCTGTCATTATCATCACCACATTCGCCGTTTGCAGACTCGAAGCAGCTAGCCGATACACCGAAGTCCAATTCCCCCTCACATGGCGAGCGACGTGGACAGTCAGCCAATCCTCTACGCACGTCAATTCCTGTTACTCCTCCCAGTGGTCCTAGTAATCCGCCAATCCAGAACGCACTGCAACCAACGCCTCCACCAGTCATCAGCTCGTCAATACCCAAACCAGAAGAACACAAAGCGGTGCGATGGTGGCACGAATGGTTATGTGGATGTGGAGAAGGACCCGATAGAGGAGGTGATCATCAAGTAAGGGTCATTTCAGCCTGGATACATTGCATTCATCCTGACTCGTTCATGATTAGGCTGCTCGCACCAATCCTTTCGAGTAAGATACATACGGACCTCGACAACATCGTACAATTCATCCTGCCGCATATCCTCAGAATGTCACCGTACACCTCTGGAATAGACGACCATGCCCCGAACCTATTTCTTCGGTTTCATTTACATACCCTCGGTTGTAATTTATTCTGCCCGACTGGCCTTGCACTTGCTGCTCCTCGGACTTATTACATAATAACAACGCACATGTAACATTGGACGAAGATGGTACAGAATACAAATACAGAGACGACAGCCGAATACAACAAGTTAGGGAAGGCGTACATATCCAGAAGGGTCAGTCGAGGTGAGTGTGAACGGGGATACTCTAGGCAAGGACACTCGCTGAATGTTATTGGTCCTTCATTGCCTGCACGTCATAATGTAACGAGGGCTCTCGTTCAATGTTACGAGTATTTCCATCGGCCTGCAGAAAACCCTGAGGAAATGACAATCTAAAGAAAGTGGAATCAAACCTTGTCGGCCCTTCTCACGGCTTCCTGGTCCATTTGAGGAATAATTAGGTCCGTGATAACATCACCGGTGCTAGCAGTCCCGGAAGACGACTTGGCATCGTTGCCTTTGCAGGTTCCAGAATAGGCGCTGTCGCCAACTTTCCTAGTCGCTATTCCAAGCTCCGAATCAGATGCCCCAGTGTCGGAAGTTTTGCGTGGCCGGTTGATCGAAGTTATAGTGACACTCCTTGCTAATTGTTGTCCTGCATTGAAGAACGGTATCGAAAGTCCATCTATAATGTGTCGAGTAAGATCAGGGGGAACCCAATTTCTTGAGGACAACGTACGAATTAAGATAGAGCCAAGTACTACAAAGGATACGATGGGTTGTATAGTTGCCGCAAGCATTTGTTGTTCGTTCGCCAGTGGATCAACAGGAGAAGGAAGTCGCGTTCGAGCTAGCGTTGACACAAACACGGCGCTGACACCCATCTGAAATTGACTATAGGACCAGTGAAGCCATAGCAGGGAGAAGTACTAACCGGTCCTGTGCGCAACATTTCAGTAGCTCATGTCCACAAACTGGATTATACTCACCAAAATGGCCAGAGAAGAGTGCTTCTTTCCAAGAAGTTATCTCAGGTATCCATTTGTACAGTAATACCAGGAAGGGAATACGACGGACGAGGAGAATGCCAATCATCAGCACAATGAGGCGTGTAGGGGTGATACCAAGCTCTTCTGATTCATAGGAGCCAAAGGGCAACCAGGCACCAATATAAATGAAACACGCGCAGTTCAGGACACAATCGATAACGGACGCGAATGTGTCTCCTTCCGTTTGATCCTTGAAGTCACCATCCCACGCAACAGCGCATCCTGGACGGTGTGAACCATTGACCGATATCAAATGCATTATTACTACCTGCTGCAAATGCGGCTAAAAGGTCATCTGCACCAAGGGAATACGCGACTCCAGTGACGAAAATAGCCAGAGCCAGATATTGCGCAATATATGACTCTTGATCCATGAGATTTTTGCAGTGACTAAATTGCATCAGCTTAGAAAATAGCAACCCTACGTTTTCAGGAATACTCATGTAGCAACTAATAGTGAATGTATTGGACACTCACCAATGACGGATCCGAGGAAGGTGCCAAAAATGACCTGGTCTTCAGCGCGAAAAAATAAGTATCACAACTTCAGAAATGATGTATAATAATTACAAAGCCATCCAATAAGGAACCCCTTCTGAATCGCGGTACCGACAGAGGATTCGGTTAGTAGGTAGAGGGAAATGCTGAGGAACGGATATGCAAGGCCATCATTCGCTGCTGCCTCTGCAGTCAAGATATGCCGAATCTCTTCCGGGACGTGTTTTTGGGCGAAACTTCCACCTGAACGGAGTTTATTAAAGATCACTTAACAGTAGGGAGGGTACAAACGAGTAATAGCTGCACAAGTGACTGGATCCGTTGGAGTAAGGCATGCGGAGATACAAAGTGCGGAGGTCATATTAAGGTTGGGAAAGAGAGTATGGATGATCGCTTGTAGCCCAACCAACGTGTATCAGGGACGGTGGTCCGAAAGAGAAAAAACCCACCTGCAACCACCACCCACCCAAATGTCATGGTAGGCACGACCATTATGAGCAGACCCTTTGCGTGCTTCTTCATGTAAGCGCTTGGCAGTTCAACTCCCACTGCAAAGAGACCAGCTACGAGGACAACTCTCAATATCTCGAGCGTAATTTCGTTCTGATGACTACCCCAGGACCTGGGATCAAGCGCATTGACACCACGAGGACCCATGAGCACGCCGAACGCAGTGCCAAGAACGACCTCATTGACGTAGAGCTTGACGCATGGTCAACAGCTAAGCATACAATGAAATTACATCCGAACTTACCTTTTCCCTGACCAAGAGAGAAATCATAGAGAACTAAAGGAACATCAGTCCAACGTCGTTTAGGAAGGACTCGCCCGTGCAGTAGGACCACTGCGTTACTCAAATAACAGAGCTCCCTTTCCAAGAGTAGCACTCTTGCAAGAGACGTTGCATGAGATAAACGCACCAACACGACGAATCCACCGAGACATGTATATGCCAAACTGGCAGCAGTAACCTGCAAAATCCGCAAGTTCGCAGGGACAACATAGACAACATGAAAATACAAACTGAGAGGAAACCCATGGGTAGTGCACCTGTTGTGCCGGCGTCAGTGAAACTTGAATGGCTCGATCTCGCACGTAATTCCGTGGCCTCTTCATCCCCTGCAGGCCTTATAAAAGCGGGATCGTTACCGGCCCTGAATACCTACTTTACGTGACAGTCATGGGGCTTCATATGCCGGTGGAAACCCTGCCATGACACTAAGAGTTGCCAACATACATAAATGAAATTTGCAGTGCCCCCTATTTCCACGGCATACCAAAACTTGTTTGACCACAAGTCTGTCGACCCTTTGCAAAACACGGCCACCCAGTCAATGTTCTCTCAGTTTTTGTTCTGGGTCTTCTGCATTTTGGTCAAGACCAAATGGAACATATCGGGAAGTGGACTTATCTGCCATTGTGCCTTCTGCCATACACCGAACTCTATCACTTACCCAAGCGCCGGCCTACTAGATGTTATCGTATAACGCACAGATGATATGGCTCGCCGCTTCTGCGATCAGGAAGTATGCATTCCGACCTTGCGTCGCGCACTTCCAGTGGAGTCGTTAACCAACCCGAAATCGAACGGATTCACTACTGTATTCGTTGACTAGATTGGGTCCAGATTCGACCGTCTGTTGACATTGTGAAATGAAAATGTGATATAGAGAAACTTGCACAGACCTCTAACGCAACTTGGTTGAACTATAGACACCCGCCGTCTCTGAAAAAGTCACTGATTGACACCTAGCGCGCGGATATTGTCTGTCAAGTCATAAATGATCTGTCAAGATAACAGAAAAGATACTAAGACAAGAAGTTGGTCCCGGAGATCATCGGCGCCAGCTGCTTGGCAAGTGGGTACCAATCGTAGATTGTGGTGGTCGGGCGCTTGCTAAATCACTGATCGTGCGGCACGCGGCGTGAGGGACTCCACAGCTGCAGTCCCCATACAGATCTTGGTCCCAGACCTCACCCGTTCCATACCTATTCAATCCCCGAGATCCACACGCGAGGTTGAATGGCAAGTAGCGTACATGAGTGACAGCAAGAACCTGAGGAGTTGAAAACTATATAAAATAGAAAATTCAAAGTGATTCCGCAGCAATCAAGTCTTCCCATACGCCCTCCACCCACTCCAGTTGGTTATGCATTTGCATAAACACGCGTGCCATTGCACTATTCAGTACAGGGTCATCAAAGCCCTTGACCACCACCATCGTGCTCCCTTCAGACGATTGAAGCCTGGGCGGCTGCTCATCCATATCCCCTGAGTCTAATACCAACCTCGGCCGTTTCCCACCACCCCCTGACTTTAGGATTTCGGGGGCTATTCCTCGATAGCGAGGGAGGTGGGACTCCGTACGCGGACGGACGAGGCTAGTCACAAGTCCAGTAAGCAACCTGTTCTGTAGTAACTTGAATACTGGACTGGTAGGTTTGAGTATTCGGTCCACGGCTGCCCGTAATTTAGTATCTGTCCCTTCTGGAAGTAGGGGACCGTCGTGTGTATTCGCCCGGATGACCTCGTCTGCAAGATTTACCAGCTTAGTGCCACTTGCGTCCGGCTCTTCAGCAATGTCAGCTCGCAGCAGTGTCCATACGCGCTCCGTGAAAGAAGTGGGATCAGTGCTACTGGGTCTAACACCCACAGAGAGCGGTGTAAGTGTGCGTAATGCTGCAGCAATGACAAGAGCTTGCAGATAATTCTGTATTTTGACAAGGGTCGGGACTGAGAAGAAAAAGATGGGTGGTAACACGTTATCATGATCCGAGCTTGTCGGCATTACTGGAGAGGCGAGTCTCTGTGTCTCAGATCCTTCAAGAGTTGTTTGGATAGTTCTTGTAGGAAGTGGACATGCAACTGGCGAGGAGCGGCCTAGTGACTGTACCAGGCGAACGATCCACGATAGCCGCGATTCAGCTGCACCTCCGATTACGGAGAAGGGTGGCTGGGGGTGCTCTAGCCACGACTGCCACCTATGCACGATTTGATCCTTTTGCCACAAGTCGAGAATAGCCTCCCGTTCTGCCACTTTCGCTTGTTTTGCGATTACAGACTTGATTTGCTGCTCGGACATGCTTCCCAAGACAGCTTGGGACAAATCGTCTTTCATCACATCCGAACATTCAAGTACGAACCTAATGGTATGGAGGACCGACGTGGCAAGAGCTACTGGGCGGGATGTGCGAACAGGTGAATTGTCTAGGGTTCGTTGCTCTAATTCGATCATTGCATCACGAACAGGTGCACAGCGCTCCCGCATACTTGCAAGTACTTGTCGAAGAAGCGAAACGGCGGATTCCAAGGGTGAGGAAGTGGGTGGAAGCGGGGGCGACAGCATTACCAGCACAGGATGCCCGGATGGAAGGAGGCGTGAGAGAGCTGTTTGCATGTCACCGTAAAATAGCTTCAGACGCAGGAGCTGGGTAGCTGGTTCCGGGCTTGATAGGCTCTCCAGGGCCTACAAGAATCTTGGGCTCAGCTTCTGGGAACTCCCTGAACGGTGGGGTTCGCACCTCGTCCCAGAAAGCTTTATGTACAAAATCTTCCACATTGCGCTGCAATGTCGGCTTAGAGTTACCTTCGGAATGGACATGTGGGCGAGACAAGACCGAAAGCAGGGACTTTCCTGGAGGGAGGACTTGGCCAGAGTCGGTCGCAAGGAGATGAAGAAAGTATGTCTTGTTCAGGACATCCATTAGTTCCAGGGGTAGGACTAGAAGATCAGCATTGGATATGAGCTGCGGTGCGAAGCTCTGGGACGAAGGAAGGGCTATTGACAGTGTCTCCTTGAAGTCTCCTTCGGAGTTGGGTGAGACTTGAGTAGCTTTGCTCGACGCAGCTTCCAGTGAGTCCCAGAGGGCATCTAGAAGGTCGTCGTTCTCTTTCGATCGTTCCCATAAACCATGTTCTTGGAGTTGTGCAAAGTCTCGTCGAAGTGATGATTCTGAGAGATGGACTGCACTATCAGGGTTACGCTGCAAGTCTTCCAGCAAGGAAATCATATCCTCGAGCAGGGTGCTGGTTGGGGCCACTTGCGCCTTTGCCTTGAGACGTTGGATGATGGTTTCCATGAACAGCTGTCTAGGACTGTCTACGATGTCATCACTAGTATACATACATACACTCAGCGAGACTTTGACTTGGTTCAGCAACATATAAAAGCCACGTCCGTGATATCTACTCACGCTCGCTGTTATTTGCATCCTCGTGCAATGGATCCTTCGCCAGCCTCTGTGCTGGACACTCAAACTAGAGCTGACAGTGGTGAGGCCGGCCACAACATCAACCCGGTCGTGGCTTTCATCATTGGCTTTGCGATCATCATGTTGGCCTCTGTTCTCAATGCTGCAGGACTGAACCTCACGAAACTGGATCATGTGAGTATGCATGTGAAGAGCTTTAGCTTCGTGTGCTTAATCATGACAGGTGAGGACAAGTGCCATTCCAAAACACGCTCGAAGGCGGGATTGGCTACGTCCGTTATGGCTGTTGGGAATGATACTTTACGTGTTATCCCAGCTCATTGGCAGTACCCTGGCACTGGACTACATGAGAGCGGGTGAGTTATTCTTCCCAAGTGTCAAATGTACCATATCTGACGTGCTACATGTATTGGTGATCCTTAGAATATGTCGCCCCTCTTGGGTCCGCTTCACTGATCTTTAATTTCTTATTTGCTAGATTTTTGGTGGGAACCCCGGTGACCAACACAGATATATATGTCAGTCATTCTGCCCCTCCATATCTCCTCCTTGACGGCATTTCAGGGGACAGTGATAGTCGTTATCGGCGTCATCGGTATTGTTGCATTTGGTGGCATCAATAGCGGACTTTCTTCTGAGACAAATGTTCAACATCTCACTGCACTATGGAGACGCGGCGGATGGCTTATATTCTTCCTTTGCATGAGCATCGCTCTCATCCTGGTTTTCATCTTCGCATCATCCCTCGATGCCGTACTTGCTGCCCGCTCGGATATCAATTCGGAGCCATTTGCAGGCATAGCCGCGCGGAAGCCCCTCGTGTCAAGAACTACTCTTCTGGGGAAGATCAAGGGTAAATGGGATTGGTCGATGCTTTGGGTCAAGGAAAAGCTGGAGGCATGGACGGCACCGCAAGACGATAAACGGGTTGCATGGGTGCTTGGCATTGGGTGGGCCTGTTGTGGCGGTGGGCTCGCAGGGGGATGTTTGGTATTTGCCAAAGCCACGTATGCAGTTTTCAACGACAATGTTTGTCTACCCGCTTGCTGATTCTTGCCCAGGGTCAAGCTGCTTACCGGGAGTTTGTCACACGAAAATCCAGGCAATCAGTTTGGCCATTTGGCTCCGATATTCACCATCATTCTGTTGGCCATAACTGCCGTCTTGCAGATAATTTGTCTCAACCGGGGTTTGAAGGTGTATGATTCCACCTTGGTTGTACCAGTGTTTTATGGTGTCTACACAGCTACAGGGTATGTATTTTCTTGGGAAATGGGTTATTCGATCAAAACTCAAGCACTATAGTTTCCTGGATTCTTTGATTTTCAATAATGAAGTCGATGCGTACAGATCGTGGACACTCTTTCTCATCTTTACATCTATTGCGATTCTTATCTCCGGAGTCGTACTTCTTACGTCGAAGAAGCCCGAGAAGTCCAAACGTGCATCTGGCAGTGTACCACTTTCCGCAACCTTTTCCCGGGGCAATACTCGCTCCACCACAAAGGCGGATAATGACGCGGATGACGCGAGAGAAGGTGACGATGACGAAGAACAGGCACTACAGGGCCAAAACGAAGGAAGAGAGGGTGGGGAGCGAGCATTGTGGCAGCTGGGGGATGCGAGTGATGATGAGGACGGTCCTGACAGACACGCTTCGAGGGGAATGGATGTTCCCCAAGACGATGGCAGGGAGGGTCGTGAAGAAAGTGCCTTATTGATGCGAGATGAAGTGGCTCGTCAACATCGACGTTCGAATTCATCGGACGCGACACTTAGTGCCGATGATGAGACCCGCGAGGGAGTGTTCCATGACGACTCACACAAATTCGGACAATGGACATGAGGGATGGACTGGACAAGGACAGATACCCTGGTTAATCTACACATACTTATTGTAGCATGCTATATAACTTCCCCTAACCATAAAAATTCTTTATGTGGCTGTGTCAACCCGAAGTCTATTCTCCCCATCCCAGAACACCATGGCCAACCCCGTAGTCGAGGCCCAGGAAAAGGAAATCGACGAGCTCGAGGAAGATTTCCAGTCCGACGATGAAGATGTCGACCCCAACGTGTTCAGAGTCTCGGATCCGCTGACTCCACCATCGGCCATGAGTTACAGCACACAAGAGCTGCACAGTAAGGTCCAAACTTTCGCGCGCCACTTCTAGCTGACTTCAGAAGCGTTCATCCATGAGGGTTTTATTGACCTAAACCCGAGCTACCAGCGAGGTATGACTATGACGTCGTCATGTCTGGCTCTTTGGGGTAACATGTCATTGGCTAGACGTGGTATGGCCCGAAAGCAAGCAGATTGGCCTCATTGACTCGATCTTCCGCAACTTCTACATACCCCCTATTATATTTGCCGTGCAAAAAGATGAGGACGGAGAAACTGTACGCGTCTGTGTGGATGGGAAGCAAAGGTTGACATCTATACAAAAGTTTCTTGATGGCTTGGTAAGGTCTAATTGCACCCTGTTCCCGCATCGAACCTTCATTGACTATATCCGAGCGGTAACAGATACCTCGTAAGTCTTTACATCCTCGTGTCTGCCAGTATTGTTGCCCTTATGTTAATTAAACGTGTGAAGACCGCGACTCGCGAACCAAAAAGAGTTTCTGGTTCGTAAGATCTGAACAACAGAGGACCACCCGTCTGGAGATCCCAGAGGTTTGGAGACGACAGTTTTCTGAGACACGGATCACCTGTGGTTAGTACCCTATACTTGACCTGCATATAACTATCAGCTCACTGGCATCCACGTCCAGTGGAATACCATGACTTAGCTCCTGGTACCGAGAGAGAAATTTTCCAACGGGTGCAACTTGGGATGACGTTGACTGCAGCAGGTATACTGCTTCTCATTCGGGTTGATAATGGCTGATCACAGCACAGAGAAACTACAGGCAATTTCATCGCCGTGGGCAGAATGGATAGCGGACCTCCATACTAGGCATGTTAATTCAGAGGGCGCACTCGCACAGGCCTTGGAATGGGACACCAAACGCGGACGAGACTTCCAGTGTATAGCTCAGATGGTATATTGTTGCGACTCACTACCGGACCACGCCCTGCCCACGGCACAAAAGTTAGAACGGTGGCTTTCGCGAGTCGACAAGCCGGGTCAGGCATTCAAAAAGCAGATCAGCGATGCCCTGGATGCATTTTGGCATATTGCCAACGTAGAAGGGCTCAAGATTGCGTTTAGACAGGTCGACAAACGCGTCGCTCCCGTCGAATTTGTTTTCATCGGTAGGACAGGGTCCATATCCTGTAATTCTTGATTTCTCATATTGACGGTCGTGCGCAGGCACTCTTCTTTTTATCCTACGGGATCACACCTATCAGGAACGAGCAAATGCAATTCTACACATGCGGCTTCGAATCCGAGAGCAATTCCGCGATGTTCGCAACAACGGACAGGTCGGTAAAGCACTCTGGAGCTACATCGATAGTATAACGGGCCCAAACGGACTTCGAGTCCTGGAGAACGGTAGACCATCATCTAATCATGATCTTCCTTCCAGCTCGAAGAGGAAACGCAAACAACTGGACGAAGAAGATGACGACTATCACCCTTCTCCTGTGAGAAGCCTTGGCCAGGGTACTAAAACGCGTGCCAAGATCAGAAACGAGAGCTAGCTGTGCGAATTGAATGATACGGTGGTAGAATAACTAGCGGATGACGATTTAGTATATCTCCTTTTTTATGATACACTGTTGCTAGTTGTTGTACCCTACTCTGGAGCTATACATTGTACCCCCGGGCGTTGTTATAGCTCTTGCATGTTTTAGCAGAAGTTTATCCCGTTCTTTGGAATTAACTGCGATTTCTGCCAGGAAAGGCTCGATTTCGTCACTGGCCCATCGCTTTCGCGTGAGGAACAGCTCTGCAAAACGTGCAGCAGGGTCTATTGGGAGCTCTGAAGCAGGGAAATAATTTAGAGTAGCGCCTGTGGTGGTATCCTTGGGTGTTCGAAGGTAGTTTCCCTAAAGAAATATCTGAACAATACGCTCAGATAGAAAGGGTGGAAACACACTGAAAGTAAGCGCAGCGCAACTACACTCTCGAAGGTATCACCAACTGCATTTTTCCACTTCAAGAGGAATTCTGACTCGAGGATAGCCTCGTGCTGAAATCACACGTCCAGTGATTCGGATCTTACTAGCAGTCACTGACGCACCCTGTAATGTCTGAGAATGCCCAGACCGATCTCAGCAACCACAGCGTTAGCGTCCATCTCCCACAACCCCTCCTTTACAGAACCAAACCATGGAATTACCTGTCCAGATACTTCACGGGGAATCTCGTGTTCATCTGCCAGCGCTGATACTAGGTCCTCCACGGGTGCCGCCTGATGTGGCAGGGACAATGATACAAGGTAGCTGAGAAGAAGCTCCAAGATCGTTGTGAGATGCGCAGGAGCGATAGGGCGTAAGTACTCTGTACCTATCGATTAGGAGGTGCATAGCCCGAAAGTAAACCACCGACCATTGATGACGAGGATACGTTTCTCCCTGAGAGCTTGTTGATACTCTGCGTCACTCGCTTGGATTTCACGCCGAGCTTGTTCGTAGCTGTACATCGGAAGTGTTACCTGGTTGGAGAGATCGTTTAGGTATGGGATGAGCGGCCAAGAATCCTTACACGCCGATCTTCGTCTCCTTCATCGTATTCCATGCCCCTCAACAGGACGGGTAGCTTGTGTAGCTTTGGGACGCATGGGACGAGCTCCAAAACTTCGTGCAGTTGATCTCTCACGTTGATGGTTCCCTCAGGGTTTGTCCTGGAGGGGGTCGTGACCAACAGAGTATTGGACAACAAAACAGACCGGAGAGCGTAAGTCTTGTTTTCCGTACAAAGGACGGCGTCCTCAGTGGGATGGCCTTTGATGCATAGCCTACAAGGAACATCTCATCAGTTTCTGAACGCGTAAACCTGTTCTTGGAGAGCCCACGGTGATTTTGTCTGAGAGGGCATGCTTACTGCTGATTCGACAAGCTGGCATAGCTCAGGTGGAAGCTCGATGAGCCGGAATGAGCCTGCGTCCTGGGCAGTGGATGGAGAGAATCTAACTTCAATGTTACTCATGGCTTGGACTGGCTCTAAGTTGTTCATGTCCACATTAAATGAAATGTCTGGATGGAATTATGTATCACGACTCCAACTCAACATCCACAGGACAAAATTTAACTCTAACATCCGAAACTTCAGTCCTGGCCGTTTTGAGTCTACATGAAATCTGTTCTTCTAGTGTCGACGTATCTAGCACCGTCCATGTGCTGGGTACGTCGACCGTAACATCAACGAGTATCAGAGATCCCGTGTGCTTCGCTCGCAAGTGTCTTATTGCGAGCATGCGGAGGACTCCATTCCCAGATTCAACGCCTTCAGACAAGAGAGGGCCCAGAGCGTGTAAAAGCTTCTCGTGAATGCTCTTCGACACACCTGCGTCCGTCAGCTCGGCAAAAGCCCCTTTCAATAAGGTATAGCCTTGCTGTAAGATGACCACGGACACTAGCATCCCTTGAAGCAGGTGAGTTGAATTTCTCAGGTGTAGCACTCCAACTCACCCCCAATAGGGTCCAGTGGAAGTGCTGAGAACAACCAAGATCCCAGAATCGAAACGAGTGCGACAACACTAGAGTATGCATCACTCCTGTGATGTACAGCATTGGCATATAACACAGGACTGTGCTCCTCATCAGCGACCTTCTTGGTTATGCGGTAAAGCCACTCCTTCGCCAAAATACTTATGGCAGCAAACCAAGCAGCATTTGGGTCTAGTGCACCTCCATGATGTCCATGAACATGTCCGATGGACGGCGCATGTTGCGCTACTGATGTTACCTGAGATAGAATATCATAAAGTGGACCTGGGGGGAGTGTGGGTATTGAAGTCGCCAGCGCCTGGACCAGGAGGTGGTAGGAGTGGAAACCTATACCAAGAGCACCACCGACGAGCATGAGCGAGACTGTGGTGGTCCCTAGAGTTTCAAACTTGGCGAAACCGTAAGGGTAACGGTTTGATGGTGGTTTTCGCGACAACTTCCAACAGAATAGTGTCACGAAATCCCCCAAAAGATCTGTGCGAAAGGTGACACGGTCAGCGCACGCGTGGGGGAAAGCAAGGAGTGCTACACACCACTCAAAGAGTGACCAGCATCTGCGAGTAGAGATGCAGAGTTCATGTACCAGGCAGCAATTCCCTTGGCACCCGTCAACACAATGTTGGAATACAACCCTATGAGTGTTATCCGACTTCCACGGTCGCCTAGGGCGCCTCAGTCTCTTGTATTTTCTTGGTAATTTATCTGGGACATACCTGCGCCTTGCAGTGCCTTCAGTATCTCTTCAGCATCGTGTCCGTGAGCATGCTCGTCGTGTGAGTGTGTATGGAAGATGGAATGTGAATGTGTGTGGCCGTCGCGTGGATGGTCGTGCGAAGAACTACCCTTCTCGTCAGTCTTGGTACTAGCGTCGGATGACGGCTGGGTAGATTTGGTGCACCGTTTGAGCATGATGGGTACGTTTGAAAGTGGCCAGGGGGGAATGGGTTGGCTATTAAGCCACGTCATGCAATCACCTTTAGCCTGTGCAGAGAGTAGCCCTGCATAGTGCGCACCTCGTCGCTGTGCTTCCTGCAAGCAATACAGCTGGCCGCCTTAGCGCTGGGCGTATAGTCGTACGAAAGAATCGACGGGCAGAACAATTGAATCCTGCGAAAGGACAAGCTTGTGTCCAGCTCCGACACCGAGCCGAGTAGGGAATACATCGCAAAGGTGCGCTCATCGTCATGAATCGTAGCTGCCGTTTAAGCTGTCCCGCAGCGAAATGGTACGGACATGAGAAACACAGGCAGCCTAGATTGGTGAGATCTATGTACTGTTACAGTGGCTTACACTCCCACAGGAGGTTACTAGTCCTTATAAATACTCTCCATCAGTTCCACCAGTCTCAGATACAATGGATTCTCCGCATCCCTCAAGGTTAATTGAACGATTTTCGTCAAATCTTGCCTTGGAACGTCGTAGGACGCCAAGTCGCTGTGTAAGCCCAGGTCCATGACCAATCTACCACAGTCAAAGTTCACATAGGAACGTTGTAACAAGCCACGTACTTGTTGATCATTGAACTTAGTCGTTTGACATCTCCCTCTACAGAGTTGGTGCTAGGCTCCTTGAGATAAAACAGGGCATCAGCAAGAACAGCTTTGTCCTCCTCGCTTGCGGTCTCGGCCTTTAAGGAAATGACAGGACCGAGGGTGATACACTACCGATATTTTTGAATTGCCACCAGATGACTTCCTGGTATCTGCACTTACGGAAGTGATTCCGTGAGGGATGCCATATGTTGCGCCGAGTCTATGCCCCAGTGAATGAGACAGACCTAAGGGACTGTAGGACACAAATTAGGTTTCATGAGCGCTACGTATGGTGAGCCCTCACCCATGCTTCTCGACCTTCATGGGCCATAGACTCATCCAGGCAGCAATCAGAAGCTTCTGCCTGGCATCCAGATCATTCGGCTGTTTCTTGCTCATTGGAAGGTACTTGAAAAGGTCTGCAATGGCCGCATAACAGAGCATTTTAAGAGGCGGGGCAACTCCATGTCGGTACAGCGACTCTAAAGATAAAGAAAACATCGGGTTATTGAACTTGCCTTTGGTAAAGGTGCTCACCGACAGCATGGTCAAGCGCACGAATCCCAGTTGAGAGCCTGGGTGTCTTCCTGATGACGTCGAACTGGAAACCCAATACTCACATGCTTACCAGAGTTTCTCCGGGGTTGCCAGTGTGAGCTCAGCATCAAGGATGATCCCGGCAGGTGCGATCAAGGGGTTGGCGACGCCGGTCTTGATCCCTTGTTCGTTCGTGTACCCAGCAGTACACTGAAACGATCTGTATGAATCGGGTTGTAGTACAGTATGATTACTTACTGTGTACTCCGCAGCGCTGAGGGTGGTAGGGATAGCTATGTTGCTGAAGAGCTTCCCCTGTTCCTCGTGTATACGGTATACCATAAGCTTTGTCGCATCAATGGGTGATCCACCCCCGACGGAGACGAAGATGTCTGCTCCCGTATCATGGAAAGCCTTCAGTCCATCGATGATGCCCTGAATAGGTGCAAATTGACCGATCTCTGAGAATGTTCCTCCGAATGCGTTGTTATCTCTCAAGATACGTTCCACGTTGCTAATAACATTCGTCTTCCAATGATCGACCAATCGATGTCAATGGCAGCAGATCCTTGAAGTCCTACGTACCTTCTCTCGGAGGGACTTGCCGGTGATAATCAAAGCTTTTCTACCACCCAATGTACGGAGTAGCTTTGGAAGAGCTGACTCGAGAGAACCTGGGCCAAAGTGAACACCTTTTAAGGTGTCGTGGTATGCATATGATCCATGCTGGTTACTGGCCATGTCGAGCTCAGTGAAGTATCTGGTATACACCGAGACGCCCAGTCCTAGTCAGCAATCGAGTCGACGGGATTCCGATCACGCCGCTAGGGCATAGTGGGAGAACATCTCAATTCGCTAGCTATCCTAGCTACTACGCATACCTGTGACTCGTAATCCGCAGTTGATTTGTCTATGTCCACTTGGTCGCTCATGATAGGCTCCCGCAAGAGGAAGTCAGATCTAAATGGAATACGTGAACGTTATAATAGTCACAATACAGGATTATACCAGTTGCACTGTCAGGTCGGAATCCAGCCCAAGGATTCCGCCGAGGGAGATAGCAGTAATAGAGATCATCTGTACCCGCGGTACCCTCGGCCAGGTGCGCGTTCTGGAAAGTAATCGTAGGCCAGTAGGAATGCGTTGACCCTCCAGGTTTGCGAAGGAATTGGCCTGTATTTTCCCTTGCTTCTGGTGACGAATCAAACAAAATGATATGACGAATACACGGTCTTCACGACAAGACGTCGCTCTGCAGGTGGAGAAAACACATCAAGTAAAGAACCCCGGTCGCTATGAGAAATCAGTAATGACGAGTGTGATGAAGAGAGGCTGATCTATGCAGCCAGATCATAAGACAGAGTACTCCCCCGCAGCAAGGGGGAGATATGTCAATCCGTGCCTTATGGTTGCATCACGACCTCAAGTTGGGTGGACCTGTCGGTATAGTCCCCCAAAGCAAAATCCCAAGAGAAGACAGTTCTTTTATATCAGGGTGAATGACCTGAGCTCTGTCTTGTTGGAGTGACATGCTTTCAGGGTCACGGGCACTTGGGCAAAATACCTGGAGAAGTATAACGCCGGATCGGTATTGACTCGAGCTAAGATTACCCTCCGCACCCCGCACACCTTATTTAGGTCACCAGGTGCGAAACGGACCGTAGAGCAACGATGGAAGAACAAGATAAGCCAAGGACTGGGCAGATACATAGCCGTAACATGGACCACCCGAGACCTCGTCAGGAAGACGCGGCAAGACCTACTGACCCGAGACACGCCGACTCTGGATCTGGACTGGATCACGAACAAAGAGGTTTCATTGGGTATGACGTCGCCAGGGCCATCTGCTCACCGAGTATGCCAGACGACTTACGGAGCCCATACCCCGCAGATGGCGGACAGTGCGTAAGGGCATTTTTCCTTGGACCGAGGCCCAACCGGGTCCTTCGATATAATGCGCTGTGTAGAGCTAGGCTACACAATAAAATCACTTGTCCAAAAAAAAAGATTACCCTCCGCAGTGCAGTTGGTCAACTGAGCATGCTAAAGCCTGAAAGCGGGAATCCAGTCCGACACTCTGGTGGAGTCGTGTCATCTCCCACATAAATGACACGGAAACAGTGCGGCATGAGGGCACTTTAGTACTCACATGAACAGGTTCGTGGGTGACGCCTTAGCGAAATCTAACTTTGTTTTAGGACTCAATTCCTGTTCGTCGGCGTCCAGGAGACCTGGCGTCTCCCAGTGGGCTTGTTGCGATTCGGCAGTGATTCTGCTAATATCCGTCAAATATCCGTGTCATCCTCGATACACACCTGCCCTCTGGATTGATCCGCCGACACCTTGATCCGAGTACCCTCCTCAGTGTGCCTTATCAGTGAAGGGGCCCAGCGAAGGGGTCACGTATGCCAGGCACCAACTGGGTGTGCGCAGTCGACGGACACGCAGTCAGTGGATATGGATGACACGCTGCATGTGGCAACAAATCTGATAGTTGAAATGTATCCTGGTGGAATTCTGATAGGTAGTCAACAGGGCCAAGACACGATGCACATTGCTGTACATAGACTGTAGTACTTTAGCCTGTGGGTCCTTTTTTTTCGCCACGTGTGTTCCGCTTTCGGTGTGCCCGGTGAAGTCCTTTCTCTGCTTTCATTCCCTTCGGTGCGCCCTTTCTCCTCCTTCACGTCCAACTTCACATCAACGTTGCATCTAATCTTGCCCACAAGGCGTTGACCTCGGTCGTATTCGACCAGCCAATCGCACGTATGTATCCAGCACCCCTCCGTCGTTGGTCTCCGTGTTGATCTCCATCTCTTTCTTGTCCACAACCAGCATTCTGGCGTTCGTCTCTCCTCGACGATGGAGAATGACGCTGCGTCAGCCGCGGAACAGCGCGCCAATGCGGTTGCAAAACTCAGGCGCGCCGCTTCACTACCCCGCATGAAAGACGGCAGGCGCCCACCAATGCATGTCGAAGCTGTCAGCGACGGAGAAAAGTTTCAAGTAGACGAACTTCAGCAGCCAGAGGCGCCTCCACCCCAGCCACAAGTTCCATCGTCGTCTGAGACCAACCCTGAGCCTGACCCAGAGCAGAAACCAGGCACACCTGAGCCATCTACCACAGCTCGCAAACGCCGCTCGAGGTCTCGTTCTCGCTCAAGAGGTTCCAAAGACTTCAAGGGAAAGTTCAAACCACAGTCTCCCGCCCCCCACTCCGTCACTCCCAGCAATGACTCTTCACCAGACGACTCCTCGCCGTCCCCCCCGCCCCCCCCACCATCCGTTCTTGCTCCCATTCCTTCCCATTTTGCCGTTGCACCTGCTTCGAGAATCCTCATGTCCCCAAACTTTCTATCTCCCGGATCTCCATCGCTGTATCCAGGCCCCTCGCCACCCACTCCCATGCTACCAACTTTGGATG
Organism: Scleroderma citrinum; assembly: GCA_029372045.1. NCBI lineage: Eukaryota > Fungi > Basidiomycota > Agaricomycetes > Boletales > Sclerodermataceae > Scleroderma > Scleroderma citrinum. The sequence continues at coordinate 2,083,103 of JARFMN010000002.1, forward strand.
CGATACAACGAGGTCTCATTCGATCTAATAGCGTAGCTGCTCGTATGCAGGCTTTGCAGAAACTTACAGGGAACGTCGACTCTCTGGACCCTGCAGCCCCCTCACCATCTGCATCATCACAGCCCACGTTCGGTAAACTGGCGCGTAACAACACCGTATCTGGAGGAGAGCGCTCAGCTGCCCGTATGAAATTATTCAATGCTCTCCACGAAAGGATCAGAGAAGCCGATGTGGAAGGGACCAGCGGTGGAGAAGACCGCGAACGTATCGTTCACATCCCTCCCAAGCGTCGGAGGCGGCGTTCCGCCCGGCATTCAGCTGGTGCTTCCAATCGAACTGTGGCTACAGATGAGTCATCCGAAGTTCTGTCGACATCGACTAGTACGCCTCTTGTACCTCCTGCCACCCTTCCTCCATCCCTTCCGGACGAACAGCCCGTACCCGAACGTGTGGCAACGCCTTCTGCCACCCCACCCCCCGTTCAGCCACTCACTATCAACCTAAACGAGACTATCGCAGGTAGTCGTGAGACAACTCCTGTACGAGCCGAACCTCCCAGTCAGAGGAAACGACGAAGCGTTCTGGTGGAGCCGGATGATGATGTCGAACGTATCTCCCCACAACGCACATATCCAGCCCTTCCAACAGCATCGAACCATCCTTCCCCACGTGTTTCTCCGCGATTGCCTCATTCTCCAGATGTTCCGTCGTGTGTGCCCACGGAATCTTCACCCGGAGCTATCGGCGTGCCTGTATATTTGTCAGCCTCGAGGTCCCCGTCAAGACAGGATGCCTTCCCGTCCAGTCCTTTTGCTACGCCTCACAAGGAAATATCACTGTCTTCTCGTGAAGAAGAAGAGGAAGTCGAGTCAGAGGACCCTGAGGAAGTTGTCTACACAACAGAGAGTCTACGGCGTTCGCCATACCATGATGCATATAACCGACAAATAAGCTGGATAGCTGATCCAGGTTGGTCTTGCATCCTCAACAGTAGAATTTCCTTTATTGATGGTGTGGTCAGTGCCTGAATCGAACTTGCCCGTATATGACGAGGATGAAGACGATGAAGTGGACGACGGCATACACGGTGTGGTTCGTGAGGAGGATGACCTATTACCACCGGTATCCCCGCATGAAGACTCTGGTCATCAGACTGAGGAATCCTCCCCTCGACAGTCCTCGAATTCGAAGGATCTTGTCGTGGAGCGCGAACCATCTCCTGAGCCTGCTCCTCCTGTCACATCTTCTATGTCATCCTCGACAGCGATTACTCCAAATACTCCTGTGATGCGCATTAGCGACGACTCAGACTCATCCCAGCCAGCCTACCCTCAGCGTCTGTCTGTCGCGTCTCGCATTCAGAGTGATCGTTCTCCTCTGACTACAGAATTCGACCTGGATAACCCAGTCAGCTCTACTCCAGAGACACCGTTGAAACGAGAGGGTTCCATTAGTGGTGCTTGGGGAAAGATCGTAGGTGCCCTCACACGAAGTGCGTCCAACAGTGGACGACGATCCAGGACGAACAGCGTCGCTACTCGAGAGCGCAGGCAAAATACCGATTCGAGTATCAGCCGGGAGAGCGGAGGAAGCCTTGCCAGCCCAAAAGTAGACAAGCATGAGAGCTTTGGACCAGCGTGCCCCCCTAGTCAGTCTGTGATGCAATCTCCGTCTGCATCCGCGTCTATGCAGTCTCTAGCATTGCAGACACCGCCGAGGAGTGGTGTGTCTCCAATCCCTCCAGCTTCGTCGGTCGATCTTGCCAAATACAAAGATGCCAAACTGTTCCCTTTCCCTGGCATGAAGAAGCTTGAGGAAGAACGCCGTAATCGCGGGCTATCTATATCGTCATCTACACCTGATATCGTCTTGTCTCTTCACACTAACGACAATGAGATGCCTGTGCCGTTAAGCTCCTCCAGTAATACGCCTTCTCATTCTCCGGATATCAAGCGAGATCGTACACTTTCGCACCAGGCATCCGATACTCATCTCTTGCCCAAGTTTAAAAGCCTCAATTCACCGCCACTATCCACATCTGTGTCTACGTCCTCACGAGATCACTTCAACGGGCAAACACCAACTACTCCTCAGTCGATTGGCTCACTTTCCATTAAGTTACCCACCAACCGAGAAGGTGTGCGCAAATGGCTCTCAAAATTTGGGCAGTCATCATCTTCGGCCACTACTCCGCCGACTTCTGCGTCTCAGTCTCGCCCCGCACCTTCAAGAAAGCCATCGCTGTCGGATCTTTTACGATTGCGCAAGGAAAATGATATTACATCTGACTGGGAGGAGATCAGCTCTGAGAAAGTGCGTACCCCAACAAGCACGAGCACTTTCTCTGGTAAGCCTGTCAGTGGCGAGCTTTCACCCGACAGTGCAAGTGGCAGCTTTTTCAACGAGGACACTCAGAAGACTCCACGGGCAAGCAAGATTGCGAGGTCCAACGATGTTTTCCCTTCTTCCCCGGCTCCTCTCCCACCTCCGTCCTTACCCTCACCTCCTACACCCTCACCGCCCGAACCAGCATCCTCCGCTACTCCAGAGCCTTGGTCTTCGCTATCCGACTACCCGCAGCCCACAACATCCGAGTCTTCCTCCAATACGTCATCGCGGGACTCGGACGATCTAGCAAAAGGTGCAATGATCATGGAACGCCTAAACGAAATCATTGGTCGCGGACCGAGAAGTTCGGCTTGGCCGAACGTAATCGATGAGCCACCACGCAAACTTATCCTTGCCGCACCCGTCTTACAAGTTGTCAATTCCAACACAGTCAAAGATCGCTTTCTCATGCTGTTCAACGACATCCTAATTATTGCTAAGCCGATTGTGCAAGACCCCGATGTTTTACTTGAGCTCACGAAACCCAACCCCACAGATAGGAAGTTCATTGTCAAAAATGTTGTTCTCTTGCGTAACTTGTGCTTCAGTGGAGATCGAGAGGAAGCTCAGTCAAGAATTGGTTTTCGCAATCCCCTTATTCAATCGTTCGTGGAGCAGTTCAGTGCAAATCCCGACAATTCGATAGTGTCACTCTTCACTGAGTCTGGACAGAGCGAAGATCCTGCGGCGTTGGCACAGCTCCTCTTTCGTACGTTGGAAATTGATCGTGCCCAACTTGGGGATTACCTCTCCAGGCGGTCGTCGCGCATCATCCTAAAGCATTACCTGGATGCCTTTGGCTTTACTGGTGTGCGAGTGGACAAGGCATTGCGCATATTTTTGCAGACCGTTCACATTCCCACCCAGGTCAATCATGGGATTAACGCTTTGGACACTACGCTGGACTCGTTCGCGAGCCGCTGGTACGAGGCAAATGCGTCTCATGTTGCTTATGATAGGGACCTGGCATATCGTTTCACGAGGGCTATTGTTCAGCTCAATGACGTGCTACACGGCGGCATCACATCCGAACCGGGCCCAACAGGGTATGTTAGGAGAAATGTCACTGCACGAGACTTCCTGGATGCTTTCCGGCGACAGGACCCTCGAAGCTTATTGTCAGATGATACGATAGGCGATGTCTACGATTCAATTCGACGTGAGCGACTGTCTCAAGCCCGCCATCCTTCCTCTGCTCCACCAGACATTGCTATCACATTCAAGCGACCATTGCCGCCACGACTCACATACCGTGTCCAATCAGAGCCCGCCGTGGTTCGCATTCCTCAGCCTGATCCGAACTTCGCGATTGAGCTTTTCGGACAGGACCTAACTTTTGATCCGCCTATCCTCACTTTTGCCAAGTCACCAGAAGCGTCCTTTAGGATCACAGGTACATCGTTTGGTCTCAGGACGATGACAATGCTACGTTCTGGCCCGAACGCACTATTATATTCGAACCTCCCGCAGAGCTTCTCTATTTCTGTAGAGCGTGCGTTTATGCGGAACACCTTCCAGGTTGCGTTTTTGAACCATGCTGGCCACAAACGCAGATACATGTTCAGTTTCGCGGATCCATTAGTCCGTCACGAGTGGACCACATCCCTAAAGAGGCTAACGGAGATGGCAGCCAGCGCATACTCTGCAACTGCTGACAGGGGTCCTGTGTTTTCGATGCAAGCGAGATTCAATCAGGCCGTCAGCGATATTGTTTTTAAGGTGCTGCAGGAGACGCTTATCGGCCCTGACACGTTGGCTGTCCCTCCTACCTCCAAGCTGAGCAATGCCCCCAGATGTTTGAGTCCTCAAAGTCAGTCCCGCAATGGCTCCCAGTTGTCTGCGGGTCCCCGTGAATCCCCTGGTCCATCAGCCGACCTCGCCCGTTCCAAATCCCGCAGCAGAATGTATTATCGGCACGGGCCAGGGAAACTTGAGCTCGAGAACGCCGGTTCGGCCTTGTCGCAGTACAAAGGTAACCGCGAAGACGGTGGGGACGATGGGGATGCACGGTCGAGACCAGACGACCGAATATGGTCTGGGAAGGACTTGGAAGTGTTTTGTAGGCAAAACAGCTCGATTGCACAAGTTCTCGAGCTGTTACTTCCAACTGCCTCGGAACCTGCCCTTCAATCTCAATGACACGCGTTGCATTCATTGGTAAGGCATTTCGCTGGAAGCATTCTGATGACAACTGACAACTGTCGTCAGGCTCTCACTCTCTTTATCAAATTGTCTTGGCGATCATTATCTATTCACCTGCTATCATTCTCTCTAGTCACGCATTTCATTAGTATGCACCCTCACTTGCTACCAGCTGTAGGCTCTGTTTATAGGGCATTTCTGCGTCGTCTACCATGGCTACCGCGATACCATTAATTTCTCTACTACCCAGTGCACTCTCCAGGATTAGTTAGATCGTTATTTTTTTCACAAGCACACGCAATCTTACGTTTTTTGCATCGTTGCATCCAACCCGAATTTGGACGCGGGAGCAGAACTTCTGGTACGACCACGACTTCCGAGGCTGTTCCCTCTTAGCTCTTTGCCTCAATGTCCAGTGAGGCTTGAATTTACCGACAAGTCCTGGTACTTGTTGTCTTGCACTGCAGAGCATGGCCAGAACGTATGCAAATGTCAATGCTGCCCAAGGGCGCTCATGGTATGACTATGGTTAGTGCATAACCCATCATGCTCTGGTTGTAATTCGGGCTCTAATCCTTGGCTTTAAGAAAACTTTACTATTGAATGGGGTGCTCCGGAACGATATGAAATCATTGACCGTGTTGGAGGGGGGAAGTACTCAGAGGCGAGTGGATCCACAGCATTAAAGAAACTATGCTAGACTAGACCACCCAGGTCTTCAAAGGAATTGATATGGTGAACTCTGAAACATGTATTATCAAAGTCTTGAAACCTGTAGCGGAGAAGAAAATCAAGCGCGAAGTGAAGATCCTACGGAACCTAACTGGAGGTCCCAACATTATCGCCCTGCTTGACGTCGTCCAGGATCCTTCAGGTCGATACCACAGCTTGATCATGGAGCATGTAGAAAATATGGAGTGGAAGGAATTGCTTACCACGCTGACGGAGGTGGATCTCAAATATTATACCTTTCAGCTCCTAAAGGTGTGTGACATTGATAACTTACTAACCTTGTCCTGATGGTTGATTTATGGCAAGGCATTGGACTTCGTCCACTCTCGTGGCGTCATGCATCGTGATGTGAAGCCGGGAAACGTCATGATTGATCACCGCCGTCGCAAGGTTAGTTTCTTGTGCATAGTGAACCCTGCCATTTGTTTATAACTGACGCCAATGGCAGTTGTGGCTTATCGACTGGGGATTAGCCGAATTTTACCATCCTGGAGTCCCTTACCACATCCGCGTTGGCTCTCGATACTACAAAGCTCCCGAGTTGCTCGTAGGACACAAGTTGTACGATTATAGCCTGGACATATGGAGTGTGGGATGCATGCTCGCGTCTATGGTATGTCCCGATGTCTCTTTCTTGATTGACGCACATTCAACGAGGCGATAGCTTTTCAAAAGGGAGCATTTTTTCCGTGGCACGGACAATGATGATCAGTTGCTACGAATATTGAGGGTGCTTGGAACCGCCTCCTTCGACACTTATCTGCGGACGTATGATATCACTTTCAAGACTTGCCATGACAGTCTTTTGCAAGAGTATGCCTATGTCATCCCATTATTTGCTTGTGCTGACATTGTATCCAGGTACCCGAAACAACCATGGGCGCGTTTCATCAGCCCAGACAATCAGCATCTGGCTACCACCGAGGCACTAGATTTGTTGGACAAGATGCTTCGATATGACCACCACCAACGGCTGTCAGCACGGGAAGCTCAGAGTCACGCATATTTCAGTGAGTGTTAGTGGTTGTTTGCTTGGTGTATGATATTTACACTATTCACAGACGTGGTTAGACTTGAAGCGGGGTCTCACAAAGGTGATCCAGGAGACTATGTCAGCGATTCTGGCTTTTGCTCGATGTAGGGGAAATTCTGTTCCGGGTTTCAATCGATTGGAGATATTGGATATTGGAAACATGTGCCATCTCAACTATTAGTATTTTTGAAATATTTGGAATGATGTAGTGTCCTTTTGTAGCTTTGTTGTAGAGAAACCTCAATGGGACAGAACAAAATCAGCTGTCTATATTGGAAACGTGCTGACTGCGATGGCCTCGCGGCGATGCCCCACGAGGCGAAATACGTAGGAGCACATATTTCCGAGACTAAAAAGCATGCGTTTCGCAGCATGCCAATCATGCCGTGACAAGGAGGCAAGCGTCACTGCTTGAATAAGATATAACACACCCACCTACGGGATACTAGGGTTCAAATCAACCCCATCCCACTACTGTACAGAGTCACTGACTGGTCAGCGACGTTGGCTATGGGAGCAGGCTTCCAGTACCGGCCCCGCACTCCGAGCGCATCCCCGTATGATGCCCGCTCACCCATACCTGTTTCTTATTCGAAGCAGATCACTCACCTATCACATACCATTTCTCGCCTCCAGTTTCCTCGACACTCGGAGGGGACATCATACCACTATCAGACAACCACTCCGAGTACAATCCACTGGAAGAACTTGCCACAGACGAAGCGGGGACAAGGAGCCCAGAGTTACAACCCACCAAAGCATACGACGGATGAATGGGTCAACGAGCAAATCCATTTGACTGATCGGTCTAATAGGGAGTGCCGATACCAGCCCTTGGAAAAGGAAGAATTGCGGCGGCGGATGTGGGATGAGCTGTTGTACGAGTATGAAGCGGAAGCCCAGAAATGGATGAAGCACGAAGAGGAGCTGAGACGGAGCGTCCAGGAGCGATCACGGGAAGAAGCAAGAAAGAAGGCTGTACAGGAAGACATATCTAGGATTCAGGCCAGAGTGCGACAGAGACGAGATAGCGAGAGACAGACGATTACAGAGGAACGGAGAAGGAATGCGGAGAGGGAGAAGGAGCTGCAGCGGCGGGAGCAAGAGAGACTGCGCAAGGCAGTTCTGGAGACGTGGAACAGCTACGAATCTCGGTGGGTGGCTATCGCCTCTAGTTCCAATACGCTGCACTTCGAGGACATCCCATGGCCGGTCCTCGTCTCGCCCAAGTGTGCGACGGACATCACCGTCGACAACATCACCACGTTCATCCTGCACCCTGCACACTCATCGAGTCAGTCCCGAAGAGAGAGGATACGTGCAGCACTGCTGCGATGGCATCCAGATCGCTTCCGTCGTTTGCTTCAGAGAGTCCCTGAGTTGGAGCGTAAGGCGATTGAGGAAGGTATCTGTGCTGTTACGAGGTGTCTCAACGACCTGCTCGTGGCCAAGGAATGCAGAGTTGATCCGCAGGTGAGATATTCTGTTGCATAAACGACTTGTAAGCTGACTTGTTCAGAACAAACGATGAATGGAGAGTCTTGGGTTTACCTAGCTGTGTATGTGTACATGATTAGTAGATGATATGCATCCGTCTCTGTATCTACTACCGTCGTTACATCGTCACGCCAGACATTCTTCTGCGAGCTCTCTCCCTTGGTCGATGCTCTCATGGACGTGGTCGTTCACCATTGCATACGCGAGCTGTCCTTCGACGGCGATCTTGGTGGGTGAACGAGGACAAGGATGGTTCGAACCCCCCTTGTGCCGTTTCCTTTGTCGATTTACCCCTTCGCTAACGAAACACTTCATAGGATGCAACGTCTCGCGTCTGAGAGACTTCATCGTTGCCTTCTACAACAACCATGATGGTCCTCAACAAATCGTCGACGATGCATTCTGTGCGTTCCTCTGGTCAGTTATCGTGCAACAACTAGCAGTCCGTGTAGGGGTGGTCCCTCCTGGAATAACTTCCGAAGTATACGTCGCCCCACAGGCACGTACCAAGCGCAAAGCTGCTGCAAAGGGAGAGGATGTTGTCGAGGATACACCGCCTACTCTTCAAATCATCGAAAATGCCCGTCAAATGTCTCTGGACGAATTGAAACATCGCTATGGGGATGTCCTCCGCATTGCTGTCGACCCAGAGACTTCGTTTGTTGCAATCACGGGGTCCCATATCAGAGTACGTGCTCTTATCCTCGCTATATTCTTCTCTCAGTCCGTACTTCTTGCAGCCAGCAAAGCTCAGTCCCATGGTTTATACTGCCCTACAGTTAATCACCCGAGGCCGGGAGGAAGGTATCACTACAGTAGAACTTGGCCGCAAGACCAAATACGATCAAAAGACATGCTTCTATGTTATCAAACAATTGATCGAGCTTGGCCTCGTGTAAGCAAGTTCCATCCTCCTCCTGGGCTTCCTTCTAATTGACACTGTAGTATCAAAGCACGACGTGGTGGAGTCGGCAACTATACGTGTATCCACAAGTATTTTGTCGAGAGAAGTCCATTCTGGCAACAAATCCAACAAGAAGAAGCTCACGACGGCGAAATATTTATCACTGGTGCGAACGTCCAGTTTCCAGGCACAGTCGAGGAGGCGGCCGCCTCCGGTGAAGCAGCCCAAATTACATTCGATCCAATCGACGGAAGGCACCTCTCCAGCTTGCAACTCGTCAAAAACCGAGTTGTAAGGCTACTTAGAGCATCAGCGAACCATATGCATGCTTCGAATAACCTGTTGGTGGCCGTTGTACGATTTCTTCTTTATTTCTTTATGCTTACTAAAACAACATCGGTACATTTCTTCAGGGTTTCAAAAATCCGACCAAAACTGACCGCCGCTTTTTCCGAACTCGCTTACGAGAGTTGATTCAGCAGGGCATCATTGAACGGGTTTTGGTCCCCCATACAAAATCAAGGGATCGTATGATAAAGTGTATCCGCTTGGTGGAACCGGACGGTCAGCTCCCTGAAGGAAGTATAGTTGGTGGACAGGACGTCGATGAGGAGGAAAAGGATGCAGTATTTGGAACTTCAGGTGGTTTCTCGTGCTTTTTGAAGTGGTACGATTAACCAAGCAATCAGACGGTTATACGGATGTCAAGTCTCACCTAACAATCCACAAGCAAGTGTTCAATCTGCTTGAAGAAGCCGGATCATCCGGACTCACTTTGCAAGTAGGAAGATCACTCCTTGGGTGGCATTGATTGACGCCTAGTCAGGAAATTTGTACCTCTCTTGGGAATTTCGATAAACGTACCATTGAGCTCCTCCTTACGCGTGCTGCAAGAAATCCACCACCCTCGCATCTCCGCGACTTGGGCACCGTAGATGTAATGGAGACATATGGAAGGGAACGTCGACATAGGTACTTCACGATTGCAACATACATAGCGGTTACGGCAACCGAGAACCTTCAAGATACCTATGCTCACGACATTGACCCTTCCCGCATCGGAGAGTTTGCTGAGATCGACGACCGACTCTTCTATGCCAATGATGCTGAACTCTGCGCTCATCTAGACTCATTTAAGGACAAGAGCACGAACGTACACAAGGGCAAGCAAAAAGAGGCGTCTGTTGGAATTGATTCGGGGAAGAAGCGCAAGAGAGCCAGCGGTGATATCAGCGGTGACGAGGGGGAGGGAGCTGAGGCACATCCTACTCCGAAGAGAGGCCGACCCAGGAAAACTACTGCCGTGGATAGTCCCCAGGTCCCCAAGAAACGAGGGAGGCCTCGCAAACATCCACCATCGGGGGATGAGGAAGATCCAATGCCCAAGAGGCGCGGACGACCGCCGAAGAGGCTGAAGAGTAGAACGACAACCAGGGACAAGGATGAGACACTTGCAGCACCACCTTGCACCGGCGTTGAAAATGCTCCTCCCTCTCAAGCGGTGCCCATGGAGGAGATTGTTCCCTCTCGATTCACTACGAAAGAATCGGGCGGTAGAAAGGGTAAATTGAGAACCGTGGAGACTGAATCAGTAGGTGATGGTCATTCTGGAGAAGTCGACGAAAGTGTGCCCCTTCCCGAGTCTGGCCGGGTTCTTGTTACCAGGTCAAGCGCAACTTCAGGGGCTCCACCCCAGTCCTTGCCGTTGTATGAGGCTTCTGAGGTAGTTCTGGTATTAATGTTCTTTCGTTTCCCACATAAGTATCTGACTAAGTTGAAGGTCTCCACTGGAGAAGCTATGCCTACATCGCACGGTCCGAAAGGAGCGTTATTGGATGAAGTGGCTTTTCCACCTGATGCTCTCACTGGTGCTCAAACCCCCGAATGCGCTGGCAGCGGTATGAGCATCGAAGTGCACGACCAACAACCACCTGGAGTTGTTGGTACAGAAACGATCACTACAGTAAAACCTTGTAACGTAGAAGCTTCGACGAGGGAAGCCTCACCCATGGTAAGATATTTTCTGACTAATTACAGATAACTGGTTGACATACACTTCAGAACCTGATCACACCAAAATCTCCGTTGATCAAGGGTCAGATAGGGCTGAACGCAAAAGGAAATGCTTTGTCCGGTTCATTAGTAGCTGGGCCATCAAAACGAGTAAAGACAGCCCTTCCCGGTGATAACTCACGTTCTGGTATCAACATCTCTGCCCTCCGTCGGGAGAATGAACTCTACCGCATCATCGAACAGCTGGGCGGTATCGCCAATTTACATTCAAAGGAGATATACGAGGCGCACATGGCCCTTCTGGATACCATGGCTCGGGATAACGAACCTACCAGTGCACCTGTTGGGACTCGCCTTGACAAACGTACCGCGGAAGCTACTCTGAGGAGCCTGGAGAATAGAGGGCGTATCAAAATGTTGAAGACCTCTGTCATATCTGCGTCAGGTGCAAGCAAGCCTGCCTGCTTGCTGTATCTCCCTGATACTTCCCAAGAAAAACTCAACGAATACATTCGTCAACTTGGTCAAGGTCCACCGCCAGTATCTGCTCCAGCACCTGTGAAGACTCTGGATGAACCAGTTGAATTTGGTGCCGGCCATCGCAGGTCACGACGTCCCTCCATTCCCGCTGTGGAGGAGTCTGTTATGGAACCACAGGACAGGGATGATGTCCTAACCCAGCAGGTTTCCAATAACAATTCATTAGTCTCCAGTCCCTCGAGGCAAAAGAGACGAGAACGCTCGAAACGAAGAGAGCATGCGCAGACGAATTCTGAAGCAATAGCTGCATTGCAGAAAAAAGTTGAAGAAGCGAGGCGTCGGAGAGAAGAGGATTGGGAAAACCTTCTCGGCGGAATCCATCCGGAGCCAGTAAAAGGCACTTTAGCCGCACATATGCGTGCCGTTCGTAGCCGCTTCATAGACTCGACCTACATCAAGGACTACGAGCACTGGGAAAACGAAATAAGGAAAACTATCAAAGAGACTGAGCTGGCGGCAAAGAAGATCATATCACGGCCGCAGCGACTACCCGCTAGCTTTCGCAGACCTATAGCGCCACCACCAACAGTGGTTAACCCGCCAGAGAAATCAATAGCTGCCTTGATTACCCAGCAAGGACCATCAATCGCCCAGCATACTCGATCCAAGGGCAAAGGCAAGGAGAAAGAAGGTATTAAGGTTTCATTCTGCTCCTGTCAAATCCTTCATGCTTACTGGTGATGTGATTTACAAAGACGCGGAGGGAAAGTCGTCACAACGACGATCAAGATTCCATTGGACGCGTGAATTTGACGAGCTTGCTCGTGACGCATCTGCTATCGTTCGAGCTCGTTGTCGAGATATGGGGAGGCTTGATCTATCTGCCTTTGATCAAGCCTTTCCAGCTGTGCCTCGGAATTCCGTCAGACAACGTATCGCACACCTGAGAGAGAATGCCGCTGACGACTTATACATGAAGCGTCTTGAAGATCAGTGGTATACCGTATGGGTACAGCACCGGGGAACAGTCCACCTTCCCGACGATGATCCACAAAGTCCCTCGAACTTCGATCTCGTGAAGCATCTGGAGTTTCTCAGAAAACATGTCGACAAGAATGCATTGTAAGCCTCAATCAAGTTTGTTGGTGCATGCTCTCATGCTCAGTTAGGCGAGTCGGGTTCGTAGAACGGGAGGCAGTAGTGAAACTACCGTCGTCCGTGGAGGAGCTTTCCGAGCTCTTCGAGATAGAAAGAAACGCTGTTACTACTCCTCCGTGGGATTTCATGTGGAGTTCAGCAGTGGACGAAGGACGAGAGAAGCAATTCCTGAGCCATCCATTCACTAGGGAGCCGGGAATAATTGTTGCTGAGACAACAAGCAGCAATGTAGGCACTGCAGAGGCAGCATTGAAGGTATGGACTTTGTCGTCATCAAAGGGTGAGACTGAAAACTGTACTAGATGGTCTTTGGAACGCCAAGCGAACTTTATGATCCCGATAGTGGAGCCCGATTGCTTCATAGCGTTGGAAGGAAGCCTGTATCTGCTGCCATCTCCCATCTGTTGAGCCAAGGTGTGTTATCCAAGCTCATGCGAGACCCAAAGAAGCCCAAACCCGGCAGAACATTGAAGATATCGGACATGTAAGCATGCCTTAAATCTTTTGCGGCTCACGTAGTTACACCCTGGTTTAGCAATTTAAATGCTATCGGTGGACCCTTCCCTAGCGAACTATTCCAGGACGCAAACGCCTTGGATGACATCATGGCGGAGGGGGATATCGAAGGAATGGAATGGAGTCTAGATGCTCACGATGGCGACATTGCAACTTTATTGCAGTTGGTGTCAGAAGATCAGGTGACTATATGACCTCGTTTTCGTGGACATTCCTAACTAGTCCTTTAGGTTTCCCTTGACGTTGACACGTCTTATCCCCGGTCTGCCCGACCACGAATTGACTGGAATAGCAAGAGGGCAGGTTAGCAATCTCGATCTTTCTATATATAAATGATTATGACGTTCCGTCTCGACAGACGATGACGATATCGAAACCAGCATATATGTCAAGTTTTCCACCAACGTGCCAGCAGAGCCGGAGGCTCTAGAGAATGGATATTCAGAGACGCCTCTCGGTGAACCCGAGTCAATGATGGTTGACAATGATGGAAATGTTCATAATGACGGGACATCTGACGAGAGTATCATCGCCTGTGCATTGAAGACATCGCACGGGATAGTGAACTGCCCACGTTGCCTTACTGTGAGCCTTTCCAAGTTCACGGCTGATCTCAGCCAGGCCGACGCGGAGCTTGCTCGAAGCATTTTAGTGAGTGTCAAGGCATCCGAGAGTGTAGGTGTGGCGAAATCGGCACTGCCAGTACGTTTGCATGTCTTTGCTCGTGTGGGAAACGTTTCTGACAAGTCTCTACAGCAATTCAGCACGTGTCCGGGACGTATTCTCGATCTCGTCCAACGCATGACCTCACTTTCGCCTCCTGTTCTCTTCTGGACAGGGTATGTGACCCCTGTGCTCGTTGCAAGCGAGAACTGCATACCCTGGACGGCCATTGTGTCTGATCACCCGATTACATTTGTTCTTCCTCGCCGATGGCTTGGCGTGCGAGGGTCGAGACTCAACGACTTCTGGATGGCGGCACTGCGGGCGATTGTGGGGACAGTCATCCTGCGTCCAGGCATCCCGCAGGCTGAGTTGCGCTGGCGTCTCAGGGCTGTATATGACCGACAGGAAGTTCTGGAGGTGTTGACGTTTCTCGAACTGGACGGCACGTTGGAAGCAAAAGTTAATACTCGAGACAACGTTTTGGAGGAGATTAAGGTGGTCCCTGGGTGGGCAGCGACCCTGGAAGAGGGAGAGGAACAAAAAGTGTACTGGTTTATTGGAAAGAATAGGCATTGGTATCGGGTGTAGTACTTTCTCTGGGACATGACTTTACAAAGTATGGTGATGTGTGATTTATTTGGTCCATATCGGCACTGGGCCTCTGGCTTTTGTATAACATATAATAAGATGTGAAACTGCTACATAACTTCTGTGGGACGTTCCAGATCAATCACCATTTTGAGTCAGAAAATCAGTTCTGCCGGGACCGCCCTGGAGTGTATCATGTAACTTACTTGGCCTATGAAAGGAAGACAAGCAGGCGCGCCCCTGAGGCACAATAACGAAAGTAGAGGGTTCGGGGGTGTCGATCAGTGATTGGACGACCATCAGCGATGCACCAGTCCCTTGCTATCAGAGGAAGTGAACTCAAGCCCCGTGCCTGTGGACCTGACGACTGCACAATTTATCATGGATGTAGTGCGCGCGCACTTGACGACGTTCCGTGTGAGCAGGGACAACGCCGTGACGTTATAGTCATGTCAACGTCCCCCAGTGCAGTCCGGGCTCGGAAGAACGCACACGCCGTGCCTGCAATAAGACGGCGACGAGTAACGAAGGGGATTTCGGGTCCGACTAGGTGGAACTACTAGTACATCGAAGTGGGGGGGAGGCGTAGATAGCTACAATAACGATCGATCGGGATGGTGGCCGTCGTGCAGGCATGTGGTGCACCACCCGTATTATCGACCAAAAGCAGGCATTTATTGTAAACGTGCCTCTTTGTTGTGTTATGTAATCCTTGGGTCTCTCACATTTCCTCGACATCACAGTCCTTAAGTTCATGCATCGCCGCAATCTCTCCAGCCGTCCTTCTCTTCCTTCCCACCACTCACCTGGCAACTCGCCTGGCAACTCGCCTGGCATGTCCGCACCTCTTCTTCCCTCCTCCGTCGCTCACTCCATCTACCCACACAAGAGGGACCGTACAAAACACCGTGCCACTATCCTTGCTTTATTTGCGCTCGTCGCTCTCTCATGCTACATCCTTTTCATTACAAATCCCTCTCTTTCCTCCAAATCTCGTGTATATGATGACCACGGCGCGCTCGCATATAAAGATTTCGTCGGCTCTACCCATCACGCGGGCCCCACACGTCGACCTCAGCCTATCTACCAACCCGTGCTTCCTCCTAGCCCACAGCTTACTCTCACACCTTCGGAAGAATTGGCTGCACTCTCGGCCTTCCTAGCTGCCTTACCTCATAACCGACTCCCTCCTGCTGTCAACCCAAATCAGCCACTAGATCCTCAGCTCATCCTCGACTTTGACACAGGTGGCGAATCCGCCAGAGAAGAACTTAGCAGAGTCGTCGATGACATGTGGACAAGGCATCCCGTCGTCCTCTTTGCCAAGGTGAATTTCTCACTACCGTCTCAACTCGGGAACGGAGTCTGACCTGCCCAATACCAGCTGCATTCCTTGCATTCCAGAGAATTGCGCGAGACTCTGTCCAAAATGAACCTCAAACCTTCCCCCCTCGTCTTTGAGATCGATCAGCGAGGTACGTTTATTGACTGTAACCTGTTTCATCTCCCTCTATATATTTACCCGTGTTCCCTGTTTTACAGAAGATGCTTCCGTTCTAACACCTCTCCTGAGACGCCTCACCGGCGTACCAACCCTACCCATCCTTCTGATCGGTGGAAAGCCCATCGGCGTAGGTGCCCGTGACCTGGACAGCCTCATGGAGCAGATCCAGGGTCTTGAGGACAGCGGAGAACTCAAGAGCATGATCCTTAGGGCTGGTGCTGGCATCAACCCACGCACCAAAGGTAGAAAGGGCAAGTAGGGTCTGAGTTTCCTTGCCGGTGGATATAGGAAATTGTGACTTGTAGGAGATCGTGATCGTGATTGAAAGGACCAAAAGGCCGGAAGCCTTCACTGGAAGTGTATTCTATTCAACACAACTCACCCATAACCCCTGGATGGACAAGAAAGCCCCCAATGGCTATACCACAGCGGTTGAACCAGGGCCCGCCGTATACCATTACCTACTGACAATGCATGCTAACCACACGAACGAGACGACGCATTCACTCCATAGACTTTTTATTCACCTGCTTCTGCTTGTTTCGCCCTCGCTCTTACTTTATCTCAGGAGAGTTTGGAGAAATATCTGTAATTTCATGTCTGGCTGTACATACACATCGCTAACCTGGTGTATCCTGGTACTTAATAGAGCTTCCTGTCCTAGAATATACGTGTGCATGAGCTTCCGCTTCGTCCTCGATCGATGCACTCCCGTCTCCGCAGGTGCGTCGTGAAATCTCATAACCGGAAAGTTAATTAAGCCTAGACCCGATCAATCGAAGCGAAGCGCCTGGTGATGCGTGTATCTGATCCCTCTCCTATCACACCGGAGCAAGCCGTTTGCATACGGTATAATTCTCCCGAAATTTTTTTGGCTGCCTGATGACTACAGAACGTCTGAGTGACATCATGATTCTTCTGCAGATGACGGGCTACCTGCCTCTCTACAACCGACCACAAGTGCAGCCGCTCAATCCCCAATGGCGTCCCTTCCAAGGTGTGCGGGGTGTACATATCGAGTAGGTGTGAATTAATATTAAGTCTTCTCTCACATGGGACACGCTGTTCCAGGAGCGGTGATTCGAACTCCTCCATCTCTAGGGGATGGCATTCTCCACGAACCTGCTCAGTGTCCTCAAACGAAATTTGGTAGGTATGGATGATTGTGTGTGCCAAGTCTTCGACTCAAAATCAGATAGATCTAAGGTCAAACGGCGTTGGCATCATGGGTACGATACGGCGTGACTCTAGGATAATATGACTGTGACTTGGTTGTTTCAGGCTGGATCAGATCGGCTATCTCATAACGGGGCTTTAGAGGCCACCATGGTTACAAACTTGGGCGCAGGCCCTATCAATGGCTCTTCAAGCTTTTCCCGTTCCATCCCTTATCAGATAGTGGGGTCGACGAATGGAACTTTGCATTCTTACTGGTACCAGTGTGGTGACCCATGGCATCCATATACTTGTTTTGACGGTCGGAATTCCGTTCTCTGCAGGGTTCAATTGTGAGCTCGTGCGAACTCCTAATCCGGATGAAGGCCTGCAAAATCGGAAGGCTGGCGCCTTGGGCTAACGATGTCTAGGTTCGCTGTTGTCGTGGCCCTCCAACAGGCGATACCAGCCGACTGGGTATAGTGTCCAAAAAAGGTAATGCACGGCCTTATAAAATATTTTCACACACATGTAACGTGGTTATGTATTACATTGACACCCCTATCTAGATATCAGCTATCAGGCATATAGCAGCCATGAAATATGGTTTATATGGAGGACTGAGTGAAAATACAGGATAATTGAAGGTATACCAGACCAGCAATTCTTTCTCTTAGTACAGTAATATATATATGGTATTCTGCTCTATAATGGCTCTAGTCCTGTAATATCCATAGCCTGTAGATGTTAGTTTATTTCTGTTAAAGCATGATTCCATCCTTATGAACACCATCCATGACCATATGGTCCAAAGATAGAAAGTTTATGCTCTTGAATAAGCATATTGTGACTCCAGAAAGTGTTGCAATGTTTGGCAGTTTTTCAGTTAGCAAGTGTGGGCATGGGGATCTTTGTCAGAATATTTGGTCACTATGTACATATGTGTCAAACTCACAAGACACCTTTGATTGACAGTAATTATCTTTTGATATATTGGATTCTACTACAGATAAATAGTTTGTAGAGTTATACATACCTGTACAAGTATTGCATTTGGACCTGGTTTGCACCCATATATCCATCATGGTCACCTGATTGCCCCAGCCTGCAAATTCTAACAATCTTAATAAAAACTAAGTAGTGGGTAGTGATGCCCAGTGAGAAATACCCATATGTGAGGCAATGTACCCATAGCTAGATATAGGAACTAGGTTTACATAGTCTGGCATCACAAATGATTGCTATCATAGGTGTTTCTGCTAGTTCTATCTATGCTAAAGTATGTATACCTATGCCATAGCTTGCCATAGATTTACATAGATCAATGCACTACTACTGTCTACTATGCAATTATATGAGGTTCCAGCTCAAGCAATTTTGCCTGTGATCACTATGCCATTCTATTGTGAAATAGTCATTACAGAAACATCCCACCCTCTGCTTCCCCTGGTCTTGTGACCAGTATGTTATCATATGGATACATAGGTGTACTGTGCTCTTGTCTCCTGCCTGCCATTCCTGCCCACTATACCTGCCCACCATCCCACTAGCTACCCCTATCATTACCCTACCCACTGCCTACTCCCCTGCTTCCTGTTCACACCCATCAAATGAAATGCTCTCACCTTCCTAGTACATTGGTAGTCTCAAAAATTTCATGATCACATCTGCAGTGCCACTTGTCCAGATACTGCTCTCAACCTTAGAGACAAGGATTAGTATGTATGAAGAGGAGTTGTTTAATGATACATACTAATTTTTTGTATTCATCCTTGTGTTACAATCTCACAGTAACACATTTATTTCCTCTCATGTTTCCCTACACATTCAACAGACACTTCACAGACATACTGAGTCTATTGTATGAGTATGTTTTCCTCTTTGTTTTCCTTGTTTTCCTTTTCTTTTACTGTACACACTTATGCAACTTTCACCCTTCACTGATTTTCCAGTGAAAGCCCCTGTCTTCATGATCACATGACTGATGTGTCACATCTACTCATATCTTGTCATTTTGATTCATCCATGGATGCAGCTGACTGTGGACTTTGCATTGTGGTCACACAGTACTTGTACTCACATTATCTGTACTATTAGTGCAGTTGCAGGATGTGCCCATGCAGTTCTCATGTAGTACATATATAGTGTGCAGGTGGAATCTTTTGTCTCCTTTGCAATTCACCCTAGCTTTATTGTGTTGTACCAACTGAGGACCCATGGTCAAGAAACCTAGGCTCTGGACCAAGAGCTCCACCACAAGAGGAACTGCTTACCATTGAACCTGCAACTAAGGTCTGGGACCTTATAGGGTTAGGGTTAGAGTTTGAGTGCCAGTTCTGAAGGAACATTTTCAGCTTCAACTACTGTCAAGCCTTAACAGAAGACAAAAGATCACCAACCCCAAATGTGTTGGTGTCCCCATATGTTGACCATCTATTGCATTGAGTAGCAGTCACCCCACTTTCATCTTCTACCTCTATGCCTTCACTGGTGTAGTCTCCCCTGTCCTCTTTAGGCAGTCTATTACTTAATTACCCCTCTAGCATGCTGCTCACCACCAGGTAGCTCCTGCTAGTCCCCCTATGGCCCACTACAGTTCAGAAGTATTATGTCAGGTCAAGCTCTAGTTCCAACACTAAGTTCTGACCCCCTGTTCCTAAAAGAACAAGTCACCTCTCAATTCCCCACTTTGGTTTAGGAGCTGCCATCCCCTTACTGCCACTCTCCATCACCCCAGAAGAAGCACCATCTAGTGACTCTGAGACTCATGTGCCTGGTGTTTTCACAGCTGGCACATCCACCCCTATCCAAGTAGATGTCAACCCATCAGAGAAAGGTTCCAACTTCTCAAAGTACTGAGAATGGAAGGATCCAGATTTGGATAATGACTCTCTTGAGACCCCATTAGCAGGTCCCCTAGTACAGTCTTTTCTCTTGGAAAAATCAGATCCACCAATCCCAACTATCAGAGAAGAAGCTATGGCAGACATACTCATGGAAGCTTTAGCAGGAGCTTTGATCAAAGACTCATTTGCTGGTTGCCAGCCATCACTGGCTGAAATCATCTACTGGTACCACACCAAGGTATTGAAGGCTGCCAAAAAGGGTAAAGGCCATGCCCAAGGACCAACTGGAGTGAGTGGTTGCAACTCTATGGGCAATGGTAAGGTCAAGGGCAGAGAACTAGGGCTTAACAAGCTGGCCATATTCAATGGTGACCACCAAGCATACTCAGGATGCATCTGTCAAAGTTTATCTGGGTATGAACTGACACATTTATGATACTGATGAAAAGTGTATAGGCTTTATCTTATCATTCATGGACAAGGGCTTGGCCCTTAGTTTCAAACAATCATACATAATGCAGTGCACATTTGAAGGAACTGCCAACAAAGAAGGAGGAGTTATCTTTTATGACTCACTCAAAGACTTTGAAAAGAAGCTTGAAGACTGTTTCCAAATAGGTGATGTGAAAGTGAACATGCTTATAACCTTATCACAGATCCAGCAAGGGAAACACTCACTTGATGAATATATCATGAACTTTGAGAACCTCCTTAATAAGGCAGGTCTTCTCAAGGATGACATAGCAGCCACTACCTTCTTTGGAAAGGGTCTACACCCATCCCTTAGCCAAAGAATATTAGGCCTAGGACTCATACCAAGAACCATCTTGGAATGGAAAGAGGCAGCAACACAGGTGCATGCATCTCTTGCAACAATGAGGATGTATGAAGGAAAAGCATTGGAGGCCAACAAGAATTTCTTATGGAAAAATAAAGGGTATAACATGCATAAAACTAACTACCCATCCCATAGGAAAGAAAGGGACCTGAATGCCATGGATGTAGATGCAACAGCCAAAGACAGCAAGGATCATGAAAAGACAAGGCAGGCTTGCACCTGCTTCAATTGCAACAAAGAAGGGCATTACACCAAGGACTGCCCTGATCTGCCAAAACCCAGAAAAGGAGGTTTCTCCAAAAGTAGAGAGGCAAGGCTGGAAGAACTAAGAAAAGAAGTAGAGCATCTGGAGAATGAGGACACACAATCTTCTCCTTCCAGTGCATCCTCAAAGGATTTTTAAAGGGGTGAGCAAACACCACAGCTTGTGCCCCAACTATTGAAAAATGTACTTTTAGATTAGGCTGCCTTGAACAAAATGTGAACACAGCCTACCAGAATGAACATGACCTGTGTGTCTCAGCAATCAATGGCTCAGCTTATCTAATTGACCATGGTGACTCTCTGATAAAAACACTAGTCAACTCCAGAGCAGAAACAAACATTGTCAATGAAAGAACTGTGGAGAAGGAAAGGCTCTCCACAAGAAAAATTTCAAATCCTTGGATGCTTAGAAGTGTAACAGGTAAAACTAACCAGGTAGTTGACAGGATTATGACCTTCAGGGTCCACATCTGGGGTAAGAACATGTGTGTCCATGTGTACATTATGAAAATGGGCAATGGAGAAGGTCTTCTCCTCAGTATGCCCTGGCTCAAGGAACACAACCCCATAATCAACTGGTTTACCTGCAAGCTTATCAGCTGGGGAACTGACAATGACAGCCAAGCAAAAGTCCAATGAACATTGATCTAGATGGAGCTGAAAGCAGCTGCCCAAAAAGAGGAGGTTTTTCTCCCAAAAGAGTATGCTGACTTTGCAGAAGTATTTTCAGAAAAAGAAGTTCCTTTACTAGAACACTGGCCCTTCTTAGATCATGAAATCAAGTTAAAGGAGGACTTTGTGCCAAAGAAAGGCAAAATCTATAAACTAACACCACCACAGCTAGAGGAGCTTGACAAGTTCCTAGAAGAAAACCTGGTGTGCAGCAAGATCCACCCTTCAAAGTCACATAATGCAGCTAGATTGTACCCTATGACACAGTCAGATAAGGTTGACAATTGGCTGTCTTGCACTGGCCAGCAGAGTCAAGCCCACCTATGGCTCATCACCCTGCTATATGGACTAGCCCAGGATTCTATTACCCATGATACACAGGGCTGCTAAAGTTAGAGCACAAATGGGTTGTCACCATAATGCTTTGAGTAGCCCAATTACATGAGTCATGTAGGGGTGAGGAGTTGATGTAACTAATAGGCCCAGCTTGAGACCAATCTGCCTGGCTTATGATGAAGTTTCCTGGCTCATAATCAATTACCCATGGCTGACCATTACATGGCTTCCTAAAGTGTGCAACAAGTCCTAGCATTGACTACATAGGCCCAGCTGTTGATCAGGGCCATACCTAGGTGTGGCTCATACATAATGAATCATCCAGACACTTGGCTAGCCAACCATCCTAGTCCAATGAAGAATTGTCCCAGCACAAGATACATAGGTGCTACATCATGTGACTGGTCCAACACGAAGCCTAGTGTTGCATGCCAGCACCAATTGGTACACCACTATTGTCAGCATACCATGTGATGGGTATGGAAACAGGGTGGCTGGTATGCTGGCATGGTAATGAACATGCTGGCACTGCCATCAGCACATCATTATATGGTCCTGGAAACAGTGTGAATGACAGCATAGTTCATGCCAACACTGACTGATACCAATATTATTGGCACATCATGATATGGGCACACTAGCAGAGTAATGGACATGCTGTCATTGGCACCAGTATTGACAGAACATCTTACATATGTACACAGTAACAGTGTGATTGGTAGCCTACCATTGTATGCCAGCACTGTCCCTAGTACAAGCAAGTCAGTAGATCATCATAAACTTAACAAAGTCATTTGGCATCATACTGGGGACAGGGCAAAGTGTAACACCAGTGAAAAGGCCAGCATATTTATTTGCATGATCCCAAGCAGCATGATGGACCACCATACACAGCAACATCTGATACATGGCCTTATACATGGTAGGGCCCAGAATATGCTATCCCATAGGCCATAGTGCTGCCCACCATCTAATACCACATTAAATTTGGTGGGGCTCTGAAGGCATAATACCATATGGTATGGGTGGGCTGGGATACTGACATCATGTTACATAAGGATGGCCCTGATACCATCATCTCAGGGCCTATGGTTTGGCCTATATCTGCTATGTTGTGGAACATAGGGGGGCATATACTTCATGGCAGGTAATGGTGGGGCTCCAATCCCATGAGTTGGATGCATCCAGTGGGCCCCATTACTGGCCTGCATTGGTGATGGGTGGCCCAGATTAAATCATCCCAAGAGTCACTTCCCAGCCTACACTAGTGGTGTTGCTGGGTAATATGGGTCAGCCAGTGCCCCAGCATAGCACATCATATGAGATAGCCACCATATATTTGTCCTAAGGGGCACAGCCCAGCCAATGTTGGGGAGGCTTGGAATTGACTGCCTCTGGTCTCAGGATTGGCTGTGGGCTGATGATGCTGTACCAGAAGGCTGGCTGGAGATGTATCATGGAACATGGGACTGGTGGGCTTCATAGTGCATATGTAATCAGGGATCCAGAATCCTAACATCTCATGGTGTGCAGCCAGCTCAGCATGCACCACTCTGTAGGACATGGCCCAGCCCAGATCCTAACATCTTGTGATGCTGGGCTGGCATGGGACCCCACATCCAGTGATACCTGGGCCAGCCTGGCAGCCAAAATTTTATAGGGCCCAGTGGTGCATCTACCCTGTCATATGCCCTGGCTATGGGCACTATCACCCCCCTGCCATGGCTGGGCCATGATCAGGTGGTGCTGTAGGCAACAAGTGGGCTGGGATGTTGATTTGCCATGTCCAGGTGTCACAGGTCATATGGCAGGGCTTGGCACAACAAATAACATAACATGGGTGAGGGCTGTTACCCATCCTCTGATGACAAGGTGTGGCAATGAAATGAAATAGACCTGAATCCTAGCTAACAAACTGGACAACCTCCAGTACATTTTCATCCACTCATGATCACTTACAAACTATCAAATATGTTCACAAAAATTACAAGATAGGTCCAACTATGTGGTGCTGGACCAGTGCAATGAAATTTGGCACATAATGCTATTACATAGACATTAAAGCATTCTGGACTGTGTGAACTCTCATCCAATCTCCCCTTGGGACATTGAGCCAATTATGTACATTGTCTCTCATGTAATATGCCAACGAATATCTATTCCCAGAGATGGCATTGACCCCATGCTGAAGCAACCTGCTGGAGAATGCTACTACAGTGCTGGGATGGTAGTCAAATTAGAGGCCAAGAGTTGGAATGTCCAGTACACAGTCCATGTATTCACTAAGGCTGACAAGAAGATCATACCAGTCCACATGGGAATGTGGGTCATGATGAAGAGGTGCTGAACAGTTGGCTATGACAGAAACATTAGTATAGACTGTAGGCCATTGGAACAGTGCATCAGACATGGCATGATCAGCCACAGCAGACCATTGCCTGAGTGCTTTCATTGCCTCAAGACCAGCATCATACAATGGAGGATGCATGACAGAGAGTGTGCCAGAAAGGATTCTGGCTGGCAGACATATATCAGGGAGCCACTGCCTGCTGGCATCAGTGGCAAGGGTAGATGAGATGGCTGGATCATCCTCCCATGTCTGCCAGATGATTAAGTGTGATATTAAATAGATAAGGCAATGACTCACAGCATGACCCAGCTCATGCCTGGCTGGGGAGAATTCTAGGCAGCCAGAAAGCCTGTGGTCATCCTGTTTGAAGAAGCTGCTTGATGTGTACCAGGATTGCTCTGAGATACTTTGCTTCAGAGAATGCTCAAGTGGGTAAATTGTGCCCAACACATGCTCCTTGCAGAGAGGTCTATAGCCAGCCATATAGGGGGAATGGGTACTTACCTGCATTGGCCAGGCAAGGCCACCAGGCAGATATCATAGGGCAATGGTGTCCCCTTTACCTAGAATAATTGCTGGCATGTCCAGATACCCAGTGACACTGGATGGATGCCTAGACAGTAGCAAGGCTTCCCTATCAACATCCAAGCCAGATTCCATGGGCCCAAGACTCTTAGATAGCCAGATAGGGTCAATGCTGGATTGAACTGAACAAGACTCAGAAGCAAATAAGATAAATAATGTTGGAAAGCTGACTTGGGTTACAGTATGCCTTCACAAGGGTAGATACCATTTGATCCATGCTGACTGATGCATGCACTGGAAGATCAAGGCATGGCACAGGTGCAAGGGTTGTGCCAGGGAATGCTTCATAACCAAAGTGCTTGCAGATATATGCTGCCACCTTTTCAGACAGTCCATAGTTTGTTGGGGTATAGATTGGGGTAGCCATTTCACAGTTGTTGTGGTAAGTGGTGTGGGGGCATATCCAACAAAATGCAGGAAAATAAAGATTTTTACAGGCTGGGCTGGGTATTGTTGGCATGGCACTTGCCTTGCTGGGTGGACATATTGGGCAGGTCAAGAAGAAATTGGTGGCAAAGTGTGTGTGCTGGCTTGCTCATGACCAATCCATAAATTGGTGTATGACATATCTCAATATCATGATGTAGTGATGCCAGATTTAGCATGCTGCTTGGCCCATTCATTGCCTCTGGCAAATCTCATCACTGACAAGGAGAAAAGATTCAACAGAATGTCCTAAACTACTTTGCTAAATTGTTTAACCACTGGTCCTGCACTAATGTGGCCCAGCAATCCTGCAGTGCATCCCTAGACTTGGTGACCACTTCCAATGATCTAATCCACTCATCACTGTGTAGAATTACCCTGGAAAGCCAGTTCAGCTTAGCATCCATCTCTTCTAGGCACTGCATGCAGAACATGTGAAGGGCTTCCCTATCAGCCTTGATCATGTGCTCAGAGTAAATGAGAAGTGGCATAGCCAGATTATCATTCTGAAAATAGATGAATATACTGTAGCCAATAGGCAGTGACCACATACCCCAACACCTGTGAAGAATTCCTTGGCTTCAGCAATGATGGCCTTGAGTGGCTGCTGCTCATATCCCAATTCAACAGTACTGGTATCCTTCCTTCACCAGTGATTAGGCATTGCATTGGGAAGTTGAACATTGCACTCCAAATGAAGGGCCTTGAAAGGGTTGATTGTGCTCATGCATTGTAGCAGATTGCTGGGGGTCATGTTGTCCATATTCACATATGACCTTACAGCAGAAGCAGCTAAAGAGACATGAAACACCACAGTTGTTAATGCACATGCCCCAAGTACATGCTCCAAAATAGCCTAAATCCATTGTCAGAAGTGTGGATGCACCAGCAAGCATGCCACTCACCACTTTGGCTAGAACATATTGGTACCAATCATCCAGCCAGTGTGATGGGTTATCCTGCTGTTGGATGGCATGTACAACATGACAAAATCACACACCCAAATATTGCAGGGCTAGAGATAGCTCAGGTGCCATGATGGGTGAAGACATGATGAAGTGACCTTGATGGAATGTCCATATATATCTGATGCTACACATTCATTGACAATGGCTATTCACAAGCTCTCTGCAGCATTGCCATTGTTCCTACAATATTGGATGCCAGTAACATCACAGTTGGCCTGCAAGTTTCTTGTTCCTGAAGCTTGCAGCAATTACATCAATGATGTGCCAGCATGGTGCATGAGAGTGGATCACTTATGTGGATAGGATGGAGGAAGAATCACCATTATCTAGTCACTTTATTCACATGCTACTGGGTAAGCTGGCTGCACACAGGTGCTCAGAAACATACATCATGCCCTGATTATTGGCATGTCTTTCCCCTGCTAATGCCATTCTCCAATATACCTTCTTTATCTCATAGAATGTTTGCAATTGTGTAGCAACACCCAACTGTGCAAAGAATTAAGGCTGTCAGCCAGTGCCTGCAAGCAGAGGAGAACACTACTGACCTGAGTATGGATCTCCAATCTCCATTGTGTTAAACCACCAGTTCTTAGAGAGGGTTGCCCAATCTGCCATACATCTGACACTGCTTGGCTGAATAGCATGCCAAGCCAGCATTCCCCTCTAATATTGCTTGAGAATGCTGGTCAGTCCAAAGCTGTACCCTGTGATCAAAGTAATTCCTAGTCCATTGCCTCTCACAGCTGAGCAGCTGTACCTCCTCCTTCCATTGCTCACAGAGGGCCTTTGTTCTGAGCCAATTGACATGGTAAACTGTAAAACAAAATTGTTGCATGTGATAAAATTGATGGGCTGGCTGGATTGTACATACATTCAGACATCCAAGTGCTTGTGGCAGTATCCCAGGGCATGTCCATTGTCCAAAACCATGCCAAAGTGTTGTCCCTGTGACCTCTGGCATTAGGGTCTGTGACAGCTGTGCTGACCTTCAAGTCAGACCTATTCAACTCCTTGTATTGATCAAGGATGTCAGGCCCAGCACCTAATACCATCATTTGGTCATGGCACTGACCATATGTACATGGCTACATGCCATTGAATGCCAGCTTCCACTATGGCAATCTTGCCCCAGGCTCATGTAGTCAATTTGTAATTTCTGCCATGTCTGATATCAGTGCAGAAGATAACTGCTTTGTCAGCCAGTGCAAGCCACAGTTCATGAAGACAGTCATTGGCCTGCCCCTGTCTCAGTTCCAGTTCTTGATTGACCATGAAAGAAAATCCCAATTGATGGAAATGATCCTTGCCAATATTGGATGGTAGTGGCAGGATGATTCCCTTGGCATCACCTAGCTGTGTCAGCATGAATACATCACCATTGACATCACCCCCTCCCAACAATGTTGATGGAGCCTGATGGAATAGATCATCCCAATCATCCCCAATGACCTTGGCTGCAGACTCTATGAGGCTATCAATTTGTGACTATAATTGATCACACCAGTAGGCTATTGAAAGCATTTGGGTTTCTGTTACCCTTGTGTCAGTCCTCCAAGAATCCATTATGAGCTGGACTTGGGCCTGCTCAATCTTCAAGGCCCTGGCTATCCATGTAGCTGATCCCCAGTGCTGGCTGGGCCTCTGGTTGTATATGAGATTCATCTCAATCAACTTTGCAGTGGGAGCTTTACTCATCAATCTCAGTAATATGCAAAACATTGACAATCCTTATCATACCTTTCTCCAGCTGCACTTCAAATATGTCCATGGCCTCTAGCTTGGATGCTTGCTCAGCAAATGCCCTTTCTGCTTGGTCAATCCACACCTGCTGGATTGCATCTGGCACATTATTGTCCAATGCTGCAAAGGCTTCTTCTGCAGTGGCACATGACCACTGTGCACCCTTGATTTTCTTGTTCAGTGACAATGCTGTAGGCACTTAGCCATGTCTCATGTGTCAATGTATGTGCTCACACATTTGAACCATTTTGAGAAAGTTATTGTCATTCATTTGGAAGTCAAGCAACTCCTGCTGATGGGGTGTTGCCATACCTTGGGCTGATGTTCAAAGATGGCCACAGTGTCTCCATGATTTCACCATCCACATGATCTACCACAGGGATGAAATTGGGTGCATACTGGACAAAACATTCTGTTTGATGACCATGCACATGCCAAAGTCCAATGCCAGGCTGAATGGTCAAGCCAGCCAGCATGGAGATGAATTGGTTGACTTTCAGCCAGTGAGCCAGGTTCTTGCTCTATTGACAGTTAATGTCATAAAAATGGATCACCCTCTGACCAGGTTCCAAGCCATGCCACATGGAATGCACCAGGGCATAGTCCATGTTAACCTGCCTTTGATGTTTGTCAGCTGAGTGATGAGGTCACTACCAAGTTTCATACTGTTCTCCCTTCTGGAAGTCTACCATTGCATGGGGTACAAAGCACCTGTGCCTTGCACAGGCACAACCACCAATACTGGTAGATGCTAGTTGATTTCTGTCAGCATTTGCATGATTGACTGCATGGTGATTGCTGCAGTCTGATCTCTGCTATCACCATCAGGCCATATGCAATTTTCCTCATACTGTGTACTCACCTCCACCACATTTGTGCTTCCTTTCAGATATTCCTTGTATAACATGGATTCCACCATGAAACCCTTGCCATCCATCAGCCATACTTCATTGTTAGGGTTTTTTGGATGCATATGCTTGGCCTTGAAATTCCCATCCATCACAAGAGTTCTTGCAAATGTCTATCTGCAGTTACTAGTGTGTACATGCTTGCCCATCAGGGAAGGCATTACTCACTGTGACAAGTCTATGCCTTCCTTGGGTATATTGATTCCTGGCTGCAGGCATGCTGGGCAGAACAGAACCAGTTCACCTGGCCCAGCATCCTTTGGACTTGTATGCAAGCCTTGCCATTTCAAAAGTTTGAGAAGTCTCCACATTCTAGAAACTCGGAGGAGTTCTCTGTACCTATCCTGTTAGTGGGCTCAGCACTGATAACACTGATGTGACCAAGTACAATGTACTCACTGGCACAAGGTGTGGAAAACCATTGGAAGTAATTCTCCAGAGCTTGCTGTAGTAATTCATTGCTGAAGTCCCACATTCTACATTATCCCTAATGAAGTCATCAAGGATATGGAATGTAAAGGTTGTCCTTGGCTGTTTTGTGGTTGCAGGGAAGAGCCCAGCCATGGTGAGCTGGAGATGTGAATCCTCTGCACCCATGCATGTACAATACTTCACATTGCAGTAGTGTATCCCATTGGTGTGCACCACCACAAGACAGCTTCTGTCCTTTGGTGACCTTAGATGTGTTGGCCCTCTGTCTTCCTCCACATCTTCCCATTCATCTTCATCATCAGTGGTGACTTCCTGGGTGAAGTCACCACCAGTTGGACAGGGCTGTCTTGCATGCCCCAGATGGATCACAATGCTGGCCTGTACCATGAATATGGTGTGTGAATTATACATGAAATGACTTACAAGCCTCAGGGAGGACTCCTCAAAGAAAGTCCCATTCCATTGTTGCACCCTATAAAAGGGCCTTAACTTGTGTTCAGCCCAGCAACATAAAGTGCAGAAAACTGGCTAGTAGGCACATTCCCTGCACCTGTAGGTTCCATCACCTCCACATGACATGCAAATCTATGGTGCAGGTGGTGCCTCCATGTCCAGGAGGATGGAGAGATATCTTTGTTGGTGGGGCAACCATTCCTGCAGATACTGATTCTGGAATTCCACAATAACAACACTGGAGATCAGACATTACTTTGGCAGACACACCTGATGTTTCAGTATTTTCAAATGTTTTGGAGGACACAAATTGTTCAGGTAGGGGTATTGGGTCTCATCATCATTCAGTAGGTGGTCTGTCTGCTCCACTGAAACACATGCAGGCCTGGTAGGGGACTGATTCAAATTCACTTCAGCATATCATGTCTTCTTTCTTGGCATGATTTTGACCATCTTATCTCTTGATCCTCTGGTTGTCTTCACTCTTTTTCAAATCACATGGGTGACTGGGGTAGATGGCCCAGCTGGGGCTATCTTTGACTTACCCATAGCCAGTATATGGTGAACTTGTGGGATGAGAGCTGGTTGGGCTGGCAATATCTCAATCCATCATTCAGCTATCCTTGTGATCTGTGAATCTGGTATTGTGCCAGATCCAAACAAGGATCACATACATAACCTCAGTGGAAGGAGATCTCAAGATAGATGAATAACCTTACCCATTTGTGTAATGTAGCCAATCAGCCAGGTTACACCCTAACCCAGAATAGAAAGCAGCATGTGTTATAACCTTGATTGACATGGGAGAAATCTGGCTGAGGGAATTTGATTCAACAAAGTTCCATACTTGAAGTGTGGAGGATCTGTCCACAGCAACCATATCACCTCCAGTCATGAGTTCCACTGGCTTGTCAAGTGACTCTCCCTCTGATCACACAAATTCTGACCATGAAAGTGACTGCTCCTTTGAACACACAGAATCCCCACTGGCACAAGGGGGAAACCTTTGGGAAGAAGAGATTAAGATCCTGGAGGCAGACATTGATCAGTGGAAAGTGCTGACAAGAACAAGAGGACCACAGTAGTGACTTGCATCAGAAGCAAGATAAAAAACCTGAAGGCAAACAAGACCCTGAAGACACATGAATGGGTCAGGAAAAAGGTGAGTCAAAGCCAATACTACTACAATAGCTTCACCTTAATGCTTGGTAGGCTATCCAATCATGGTTGTACAACCACAGCCAGGGTTGCACACAAAAGGCCTTGCTGAGATATGGCAGGGTATGGACAACAAGAATGGTGATCATGCATCAATGAAAGAAGGATATCAACCTAGTACTTGAGAAGGCCAGCATCAAGCAAGGATCTGCTCAAATGATCAAGGGGTATCAAAAGGTGGTGGACAAGGTCATGGAGACACTCACAGAAGAGGAGAAGGCAGAGGCAGAGGAGTTGGCCAAGGAATGGAATGAACAGCACCCTCCACCAGATGTGCAAGCCAAGTAAGTATCTATTGGAAAAAAGTAGATTGGTGCTCATCATATTCAGAAATGCTGAGAAGAAGGGTCAGCAGTATGCCAAGGAGTTTGCAAAGGAAATGTGGAAGCAGTGTGGAGCCAGGGTGGTGGTAATGGCAGCATGGAAGGATAATCATGGAGAAGTGATGATTGCAGTGTGAGTCTGGTTTCTGTTGCATATGACCAGACACTGATCCACTATTAGCCATGATTTCAATGATGAATTAGGTGATGGCAGGTGCTTTCCTGAGTTGGAGCACTGCCAGCAAAAGTTCATGCAATACTCAAGGATCACCTTTGACACTGATGATGATGGCAAGGAGTACAACACAAATAACAAACCAAGGAATCTGGTGAGAAAGAGGAAAGCCAGGCCTCAGGTCTCACTCCCAACCCATGATGATGGCACACAATACATCCCAAGCATTCTGAACATGTGTGTGCTGGAGATGAAGGACATCATGAGGGCATTTGTGACATTTCATTACAGTTTGTGGCCCATTATTATGTTTGTGAGTGTCTGACAATTGTAACAGGAAAGGCTAGTGGCAAGACAACTGCTACTGTTCCTTGGGGTGCCATTGCTGGCAACACCTCAACTTACATACCCTCCAAATATTTGCTGTGTGATGTCACTTTCAAGGAACCAACTTGTCTTACACAGGATGAAGTGACCAGAATGTTGGAACTGTGGAGGGATCAAAAGGAGAACAACCCTGACAACATATTCCACTTTAGCTGGTGGTGGGATGCTGATGGGTCATTACAGATGCTGGTAACTCACACCAAAAAGGTTGTATCTCATAGGAGTCATCACAACAGGTGCAGACAACCAGGTAAGCTGATGCTAATTGGCTATGAATAGAAGCAGAACTGATTTCATGTCTTCACCAGACTATTCCAAGTCTAGTGATGATCAACATGACAGCACAGGTGACAGGCCATCCACCTGTAACCAGCAGGTTCAACAATGCCAACCATGTATGTGAATTTTTGTGATAATGTCAGCACTCATACATTGCCATGATATAGTGGGGCCTGTGGTTGATCAGTCTACTAAGGCCCTGGCCACATTAACATCCATGAATGCTAAGCAGCCCT
Source organism: Scleroderma citrinum (assembly GCA_029372045.1). Classification (NCBI taxonomy): domain Eukaryota; kingdom Fungi; phylum Basidiomycota; class Agaricomycetes; order Boletales; family Sclerodermataceae; genus Scleroderma; species Scleroderma citrinum. Next base: position 2,115,318 of record JARFMN010000002.1, read on the forward strand.
ATACTCCAGGTAATACAATTATAATTGATTACATGTCAGGCTAATATGGAAAAGATATGGAGGTCTCCAAGATTAAAATAGCATCCAATGGTGAACCAGGTGCATAGCATACACTGCACCCTGAGGTATTTACAAATGTTCCATAGTACCATGAAGAACCTCATGCAACAAAACACCATTTCCATCATCCATTCTTCAGCCAAGGAGAGTTGATGACCAACCAGCATTAACAAACCCAAAGCCACTGCCAATAATCCATCACTCAGCAGCAGAGCACACCTCTGAGGATGGTATAAGTAAGGTATCTGCTGCAACAAGAAGTAAGCAAAGGGCTCTTGGGGTTATATCACACTGACATGACACTTCAGACTCCCCAGGTATATCAAGTGGTCATTCAAGGAGTGCAATTGCCAAGCATTATGATGCTGGGCATGGCCCAGCACCACCATTACAGGTGGGTTGTAGAAGCAATGCTGCTGAGTCAGATAGAAATTAGCTACAACCTGCATGCAATGGTATGAAAAAGTTGTCCATGTATAGCAGATACATTTCTGACACCACTGCCACTCCTGGTCCTGCAGCATTGCAGCAGCCAGAACATATGCATCCAGGGCAGCAGGGTGATACCAATTCTGGCATACATGATAACATGTCTAAGCAGCAGTCCAAGAGGGAGTGAAAGGTGCTGAAAAGGCCAGATGATGATGTACCCACACCAAGCCCATCAAAAAAAAAGAAGAAAGTAGGTTACATCATACCATTGGTAGATAGGCAGCTTCAATGGTGCCAGCACTCACTTTCCCATAAGAATGTTCATCACTTGAAATATAGCAACCATATATACAAGACTGATTATATTTACAAGTCATCTAGTTCTTTGGTCTCCATGCCTGTGATATTGTCATTCTGAACATTCTTGCATCATAGCCTCCAATTTGGCCCTCCTCTCTAGCAGAAGCTGGTATTGCCAGCTGGCCTCTACCAAAGTATTAGCATAGTGGTTGTATGCTGCAATGATCAGCCCATCCTGTGCCAGATCTACTGCAGCTGGTGATGGTTTTGACACATCAGTTAGCAGCAGTGCCAACTGCCATGCCTTGTCCACTGGTGTATGTCAGCAACAGAGCCAGCATGGTGTGTGGTAACTTACATTGGGTTGTTGGATGTTCAATATTCATCTGTGTGATCTTGAAATTGTGTGAAAATTTACTACTTATGTGTGACAATTGTGCAACTGAAGGTTACATTAGATGGTACAATATTGCTCTGGCTGGATACTTACCATGGGCATTAGAGTAATGTAATGCTGGGGGTGTGGCAATACTTCTGGAGGATGCTGGCAGTGGAACACATACTGAGATTTGTGGGCCTGCCAACATAGTCACTGGGTGTGATAACTGGAGGGGTGATATCACATTGGAGAGTTGTAGAGGGGCCATAGAAGGTGGGGATGGGTCTGATGCTGGAGATAAGCTTGGTGATTGCCATGCTGAGGCCAAAGATGCCAATGGTGGCTGTGCTGGTGTGGTGTATGCTGGCATTGAGGCTGGTGATGTGGGAGGTGATTCCCACATTGGGGCAAGGGCATGCAAGGGCAGGAGAGTATGAGGGCCAGTCAAGTGTGCTGCCACAGAAATCAGTATGTGCATGTGAACTCCAGTGCTCTGGATTGCCATTCACTCACATGCTGGTGACTCCACAGTTTGGGGGATGGTGACTGGGGTTTGTGATGATAGTTCCCAAGTTTGATGGCCAGCAGTGAGGGATGACAGCCCAGGTAGTGGCTCATCAATTGCCATTGCATCATCATTATCAAAGGTGGGAAGCAGCTTGGATATAACCCTAGGTGAAATCACTGCCAAGAGTTAGCCACTGTCATCTGGCCTGATAAGGACATACTTAATGTATCTGGGCTGCCACTCCTAAACTAGACAGACTTTGCAGTTCTTGCCTTGGGTGGCATGCCTGGAAGATTAGCAAGCTTTCAGAAGCTATAAACTGCACTTGGCACCACCATGCAAAAATGAGGTGCTTATATAATCATTTCCAGTTGTGGGCTGTACATCTGGCATTACTTCCAGATCACTATTATTGATCTTTAAAGGCAATGAGTGGAATAGATGTGGTTTCTGGTGTGCAATTCTACATAATGGGGTTACTTTGGGTCCAAATATTGCTGCTAGTACATTGTCATTGGTCTCCACATTCATGTGGCATGTGTGGTATCTGCCAGCATGTCTTACTGGTCATTGTTGCCCACCCCACTTGTGTGAACCCATGTAACATCCACTCAGTCTGCCATCTGATAATACTGGTAGACAATAAATCTGCCACCTTCTTAACCTTGCATTGAATGGACTAGCACACTCCTATTGAAACCTTGTAACATGTGTGACCAATGCATTCATTGCCAGACAATGCCAGGCAGTCTGGCATCCATGGGAAATGATTATGTCATCATTGGCATTTTTTCAGCATGTTCAGGACACCAGTTCCTCTCATCACTCCATCCATTGCATATTTCCTACAACTCTGCCCATCCATACTCAACACTTCTACACCATGACAGATGCCCATGGATCATACCCTATGCCAGCAGCAGTCTCACCAGTCCTTGACACTGCAGATATCATTGCCACTGCTACAGGAGTCATCAAAGCAAAACTCCACAGCTTGCAGGAGAATTCTAATGCATGCTACTGGAGAGAGGTTGTTCATGTTGTATGGGAGCAATTGGTGAGTCATTACCCATCCATTTGATCTGAAAATTGATAGCCTCTCAGTGCTGTGTGTGCCCCATGATTCAGTGGCTTCCACCTGGCTTTGTGATGCCCAACCATGTCATTGCTGCCAACTGCTGGATGCCTAGTCCAGCAATGGTGGAACAGACAAAAAGCTGGCCAGACTGGGACAAAATTGTTGACACACCTGATGCAGATTTACAAGATCATGCATGGTACCAACTGTGATTCCAAAGTGAAGTTGAGCAAGCAGCCATGATGGACAAGGGAAAGGGTAAAGCAGTCAACCCACTGTTTGGCTGTGGAGAGGATGTCACCATGCCAAGTGATGTCCATGCATCCAATGACACTGGGGAGGAGCACAGGGGCCAGACAAGAAGTTGCCCAGCACACAGGGAACAGCACAGCCACAGTCAGTCTTGGAAGCACCAAAAGGGTATGACTTCTACACCAACCCTCAACATGGATGACAATACACTGGTGACCATGGAGTTGGCACCAACCCCAGTGACCTCTACATGGATCTGTGGCTGCTGCATGGTGGCTATTAACAGCCCTGCCAATGGTTTTAGCATTGTGGAGGAGGGTTAGAGGTGCAATAGGTGCAGAGACAGGAACTTGACCTGTTCAGTGAAGCCAGGCTGGGCTTGCTGGCAGTGTAATTGTGGTAAGTATAAATGCAGCCTTTCTGGATCAGCTAGGGCCAGATCAAGATCACACTCACACCATCCTCAACACTGCTCTCCCCCACTCACTGCACTAGAGGGCAGGGAATCTGATCCCCCTGCACACCCATCCCACCACCATCATACCCCCAGCAAAACCCCAACCATACTATCTGCCCATCCACCAACTCCTGGCCCATCCTGTAAGAGGTGTGCATCAAGCTGGAGCATCACACCTGGCATCTCAAGGGGATCAAGCAGCAATCACCCCAAGTCTTGCCAGCAAAGTAAGTTCCTTTCCATTTGCATTCTAATATGCTGATCAAAGCTAACAGTACTTGATGGAGTGGTTATAGTCACTCCATCATGGCTGACAACCACCAGCTAGCCCTCCACCCCTAGGTCTGTGGCAGCAAATACTGGGTCCACATCTCCAACTACACCATCCAGCACAGGATCAGCCAGTGGCAACAACACAGCAAGAATAGACACTCTGGAGGCCAAGGTCCTGGCACTGAAGAAGGAGCTTGTGGTGAAGTCACATCAACTTGATGACACATGGCACAAGATGTCTAGTTTCTGCAATATTGTGGAAGCTCTTTGGCAGGAGCACTATCCTCTACCACAAGGTTTGATGGTCCCATCCAGCACACCACCACATCCCAGCCAGGTCCAGTGCTACCCTCTACATGCTGTGCCATTACCCTGGCTGTGGTCACTCCTCTGGGCTATACATGGCAAGTTGACCTAGCTCCAATCACAATGGTGGAGGAAGCACCCTCCCATCCAAACACCCAAATAAATGATACATCAGAGGTGCAACAACAGCCCCCTGCTCCTGCATCAATAAAAGATGCCCCCACTCATACTGATGGTGCCACTACACCTGATGCCCCACTGTGCTAGCAACCCCAGCAATCATTGTATCCTGCCAGCATACAGTACATTGCAGTGTTTGTCTGCTTGGTCTTCTGACCATAATGCTGGTAACAATAAGCATTGCTTCCCTATTATTGTGCAATGGTATTAGCTCCCAGCTGCTGCATCTTCTTCCTGGCATGCAAGAATCCACATCAGCTGTGGGACTAGATTCTTACTGGTGATGGTTGTACTACTATCATTGTGCCAGTTAACCTTCTGGTACTCACATGATGCTGCTGGAATGTGAATAACTTGACTGCCATTTGCTAAGCATCCTAGTGCCATACTGGCCACATTATATGCTGTCTGTTCCATGCACACTTTTTTCCTGCCAATGTTGTGTTCTGTTATGACTTCACTGCAGTAACATTTTCTTTTTGTTTGTATTTGACTCCCAAATCCAACAGACACTTCATGGACTTCTGATTACACTCATGTACATTTCCTCTATTGTCCATTTTCCCTTGTGTTTTACTTTACTGTGTATACTTATGTGGGTCTTCACCCTTCACCAATTTTCTGGTGAAGACCCCTGTCTTCATGATCACATGACTGACACATCACATCTACTCATACTTACATGTGTTGACTCATCCATGAACACAGCTGACTGTGAACTTTGCACTGCAGCTTGCAGCACTGTTACTGATACTATGTGTACTATTAGCACAGCTGGGATGTGCCTGCACAGTTTTGTACTTAGTATTTAGAGCAAATGGAAGATGGGCAAATCCCCATCTTTTGTCTCCTTTGCAATTCACCCTAGCTTTATTGTTTCATACCCACTGAGGACCAACAGTCAAGGAACCTAGGCTCTGGACCAAGAGTTCTACTGCAAGAGCAATCACTATCCACTGAACCCACAACTAAGGCTTGGAGCCTCATAGGGTTAGGGTTAGGATTTGAGTGCCAGTTCTGAAGGGCAGTTTTTGGCATTGAAGTCTAATGCCTTCAAAGCCTTAACAGAAAATGAAAGATCAATCCTGCCACTGTTGGCATCTTTATATGCTGACACTCTGTTGCCCCACACAGTAGTCACCCCAAATTTCATCTTACTACCTCTATGCCACACTGGTGTAGTCCCCTGTCTGTATTAGGCAGCTTATTACTTAATCACCTTCTAGTGTGCTGCTCTCACCCAGGTAGTTTCCACTAGTCACCTCTTTGGCCCACCACAGTCTGCAAGTATTATGTCAGGTCAAGCTTTAGTCCCAGCACTAAGTTTTGACCCCCTGTTCCTAAGCAAGCAAGTCACCCCCAAATTCTCCATTTTGATCTAGGAGCCACCATACCATTATCACCTCTTTTGGTTACCCTGAAAGTACCATCAAACAACTCTGAAACCAAAGTCCATGTGCCTGGTGTTTTTGTTGCTGGCACATCTGCCCCTATTCAAGTAGATGTTGACCTGTTAGAGGAAGGTTCTGATTTCTCAAAGTACTAAGAACAGAAGGATCCAGATTTGGATAATGACTCTCTTGATATGCCATTAGCAGGTCCCCTACTTGCCTCTTTCCTTTCAGAAAAGTCAGATCTCCCAATCCCAACAGTGCAGGAAGAAGCAATGGCAGACACCCTTGTGGAAGCTTTAGCAGAAGCTTCTATCATGGACCCTTTTGTGGGTCACCAGCCATCCCCAGCTGAAATCATCTACTGGTACTGAACTAAGGTATCCAATGCTACCAAAAAGGGTAAAGGCCATGCCCAAGGACCAATCAGAGTGAGTGGTCATGACTCTACAGGTGATGGTAAGGCCAAGGGAAGAGAGCTAGGGCTCAACAAACCTGTCATATTTGATGGTGACCACCAAGCATATGCCAGCTGAATAACTTCAGTCAAAGTCTATCTAGGTATGAACTGGCACATATATGACACTGACAAGAAGCACATAGGCTTCATACTGTCATTCATGGATAAGGACTTGGCCCTTAGCTTCAAGCAATCCTATGTAATGCAGTGCACCTTCAAAGGTGCAGATGACAAAGAAGGAGGGGTAATCTTCTATGACACCTTCAAAGACTTTGAGCATAAGCTCAAGAACTGCTTCCAAATTGATGATGTGAAAGCAAATGCACTTATAACTCTATCACAGATCCAGCAGGGGAAGCACTCCCTTGACAAATATATCATGAACTTCAAGAACCTCCTCAACAAAGCAGGTCTGCTTGAAGATGACATAGCAGCAGCAACCTTCTTTGGGAAGGGACTCCACCCATCACTCAGCCAAAGAATCTTAGGCCTTGGCCTAATCCCAAGGACCATCTCCAAATGGAAGGAGGCAGCAACAAGAGTATGCATGTTACACTTTTTCCAGACTTCATCCTGTTTTCTCCTTTCTCTCTTATGTAACATGCTTATATCATACAACAGACTCTTCAAGGACATTTGAGACTGGTGATGTCATAACTATGACATGCTGTATTCAGGGTCTGTACTCCACTTACTCACTCCATACTCCATATGATTTGTCATTGGAGCTTCACCATGGATGACCCCTGCTCATTGTACCATACCCTCCTGTACTATATCAATCATAGCAGATAGGGAATTAGTTCTCTATCAAAATTCTACCTTGTTCCTTGTATCAACTCCATCTGAGATCTCTTTGAGTGCCCTCAAACAACCTCCTGCATTGTTGTCCACATACTAGGTTCTGTATCATTCCCCTGTTAACATACCTGTCTCTAAGGGTCACCCATCAACTCAGTAGCATAGAAGGTTGAGCATTTGTCATCATCATTTGCCAATGTAACAAAAGAATTTTGATCACCTTAACAGTACATTCATCACCCAACAAACAATGCTTACCACAACCCAAAGACACCTACTACCCTTCAGAGAAAACCAAGCACCTATGACCTGTTCATAGTCACTCTTATTCATTCACCACTGACCTCCCTTTGATGCCTTGTGCTTGAAGTATCCTAATCATTATATCTGTCTGACACTGGGCCACCAACCCCATGTCAGTTTCTCCCTTCTACCATGTCAGAAGACAGACCACCTGTCCCTCTGAGACCTGGACATATTGCTGGACCATCAACATATGAAGATAAAACCAGAGCTCTCTCCAGACAGTTTCCACCCCCAGTCCTCATAAACCCTTTGACACCAACAGTCCAACTATTGCCTGAAGTCACCTCTCACACCACTACTAGTTATAGGACCCCAAAGCCTACCATAACCAGCGATTTGGAGGATGATGAACAAGGCTTCAGATTATTATCTGACAACCCATCCAAAGATTTACCTATCCCTTCCATAGCTGAACAAGAGATGTTCAAACAACTAGCACATGCCACCTCCACTCTAGGACTCACCAATCCCTTTATTGGCCAGCAGCCCACTGCCACCCAGCTTGCCTCTTGGTATGAGTCAACCTACCAGTGACCTGGAGCCATGCAAGGACCATTTCCACCCACTCCCAGAAAAGAAAAGGTGAAGTCTGCCATGCCAGCTGACAATGACAATGAGTAAAAGCCATTGTCAATGAAAGAAATACTTATCAACAAACCTCCCACATTTGACAGAAGCCACAGAGACTTCAGCAGCTGGCTGGTCTCAGTAAAAACTTATCTCAGAGTCAACCAACATATCTATGATGACGACACCAAGCAAATTGCATTTGCTCTCTCCTTCATGACCCAAGGAAGTGCAATGGGTTTCTGGGAAAATTACGTCATGGACAATTGGATGGATGAGACAGGCTTTTTCATATTAGATATGTGGTCCACATTCAAGGCAAAACTGAAAAACCAGTTCCAGATCAGCAATATCAAAGCAATGGCACTCATCCACCTTTCAGTAATAAAGCAGGGAAAGAGAATGCTAGATGAATATGTCGCTGATTTCAACAACTGCCTGGCTAAGGCAGGATTACTAGCCAAAAACACAGCTGCTGCCACATTTTTCAGAAAAGGTTTAGACCCTGCAGTAAGTAGGAAGATATTGGACTGAGAGATTCTGCAGATCATGCAACAGTGGAAGGATGCTGTGATTTCTGTGTGGGCAAGTATAGCCACTTGGAAGGTCTTTAACGAATCTAGTGCCCTTCAAGACCAGAGTTTCTTGTGGAAAAACTCAAAGAAGGAAGAGACAGTCAAGGATCCCTACACCATGGATGTTGACAAGTCCCAATGATGTCAACCTTGTGCCAACATAGCAGAGAAGGCCTGCTACAGCTGTGGGAAGACTGGGCATTTCTGGGACCATTGTCCTGAAGAAAAGAAGAAGAAGATCAGGAGGATGAAAGAAGAGTTGAAGGAATTGGAAGGCAAGGACACACCCCAACCTTCATCTTCAGGTGTGTCCTCAAAGGATTTTCAGTAGGGGAACAGGAGGCTGTGCCTGGTTCCCTCATTTCTAACTCTTGTAAAGTAGGAATTGCAAACAAGGTCTGCCAATACGAACACAACCATTTTGTCCCTTCTCTAGTGGGCATTGTCTACTTGACTGAGTTTGAAAATGCAGCAATAAGAATGCTCATTGATTTGGGAGCTGAAACAAATCTCATTGATGAAAGGATCATCAAAAAACATCAACTAAGCAAGTGGTGCATTGAAGACCCATTCAAGGTCCATGGAATCACCAGACCAACAGGATGAATGATCACACATATCATCTTGGTAAAGGTGAAGATCTGGGGAAAGGAAACCAGATTAAGAGCATATGTTTCACACCTCACTGGATGGGAATGACTAATACTAGGCAGGCCCTGGTTGCAGGAAGAAAACCTGATTATAAACTGGAAAACCCAGAAGCTTATTGGCTTTGACCTTAAAGACAAAGATTTACAAAAGAAACACTTGGACATCCCAGTTTTCAACCGAATGTCCATCTCCACTCAACTGGAGGCAAGGCAGGAGCACATAACAGTAGGGTTACCCATGGAATATGCTGACTTCACCACAGTATTCTCCAAGGAGGGAATTCCCCTTCCCCCACATCAAGACAGACTCAACCATGAATAAGACTTAAGCCAGATTTCATCCCCAAAAAGGCTGTCCCTTACCACCTTGCACAAGACAAGTTAGCAGAGCTTGGTGTGTTTCTAGAGGAAAATTTAGCATGCAGCAAAATCTGCCCCTTGAAATCACAACAAGCCTCCCTGGTATTTTTCGTCAGCAAGAAGGACAGCAAGAAGTGTTTAGTGCAGGATTACCAATACCTAAACATGAATATGGTAATGGACTCCTACCCACTGCCAGACATCAAAACCCTCTTGGACAAACTCACTGAGTCCAAGTATTTTGCCAAGTTTGACATATGGTGGGGATTCACCAACATCCACATCAAGGAAGGAGACAAGTGGAAATCTGTGTTTGTGATGCCATGAGGGCTTTACGAGCCCATGGTAATGTTCTTTGGACAGACAAACTCACCCCCAACCTTCCAGAGATACATGGACTACACCTTCACTGACATGTGGAAGGAGAAAAAGGCAGCAATCTTCATGGATGACACCACTATCCATGCCAAAATGCATGAAGAACTCCAAAACTGTGTCTGTGAATTCCTAACTATTGTGCAAAAGGAAGGGCTATGGCTCAAACTCTCCAAGTCCACTTTCGAAACCCAACACCTGGACTTTCTAGGCTACATCATTAGAGAGGGACAGTATGAGCCATTGCTGGTAAAGACCACTGCAATCAAGGAATGGCCTGTCCCAATGACACTAAAACAAGTATGCAGTTTCATTGGATTCTGCAATTTTTATTCCTGGTTTCTCACAAATCACCTGCTCACTTCATGACTTGAGCAAGAAGGGGGTGGCTTTTGAATGGGGTGCTGCCCAGCAAACAGCATTTGACAAGTTGAAATGATGGCTGATGGCCTCCCTGGTTCTCTCATTGCCAGACTTTACTAAACCATTTATTGTCCACACAGATGTGTCAAAACTTGGAACTGGTGTGACCCTCTCCCAGCACGACACTGAGGGTGTCCTTCACCCATGTGCTTACCTCTCCCAGTCATTGGTGGGTGCAGAACAAAACTATCAGGTCTATGACCTCAAGTTGCTAGCAGTAATTCAGGTGCTCAAGCATTGGCACCCATATCTCCTCTCCCCTGTCTCACCAACTGTGATGTATACTGACCATCACAACATCCTGTATTTCTGCCAGCCACAGAATCTCACCCCCCACCAAGCCCATTGGCAGGCCACACTGCAGGAGTACCCCCTGCATTTCACCTATCTCCCCAGCAAGTGCAATATTCCCCCTGACACCCTCTCACGGATGCCTCATTTCAGTGAAGAGGTGCCCCTTCCCCAGACTCTGCTGCTGGCTTCTCTTTTCCTTTCCCTGGTGGTGGGAGAGGGGGGTGGACTTAGTTCTACTAGTTCTTTTCCTTCACCTACATACACAAAAAACCAAAAACAACAGAAAAAACCAATAAAATCAACATTACACCCTCTCACTCCCCCTTTTTACCCAACAAATACCCAGATACACATTCTTTTCAACCCATTAAAAGAAAAAATACTAAAACAAACAGAACATAAAAGAAATAATAATGGTTTAATATATGTGCCAGAAGATTGGAGAAGAGAGGTGTTAGCAGAATACCATGATGGAAGAGTCGTTGGACATCCCAGAGTACATGTGATGATGAAGAAAATGATGAAGCACGTCTTCTGGCCAAGAATGCATGCTAACATTTGGGAGTACAGTGGCTCAAAAAACTGTCCACATGTTTGCATGTTTTACATTATCTATGACCAAACACAATAACCCCTAACCCTAGCCCTAACCCATGAGTGTATGGAATAACATACTTACTCTTGGCTTTCTATTGGTCCAAGAATCAACTAACGTGGATAAGAACTGATAGAATAGCAGCCATTTGAAAATGACATGTCATGCGGACAGTTTTTTGACTTTACAAAAATCCAACTATCTAGTACTTGGTATGAGCTCCTTTGGCCTTGATAACTGCTTCAACCCTTCTAGGCATGCTTCCTATCCATTTTTGACACTCTTCCACAGAAATCTTCCCCCACTCCACTACCACCCTTTCCCACAATTGATGAACTCCTGTAGGAGCACTCTCATAACCTAAGAGAGATTTTTTGAGGTGATTCCAAGTGTGTTCAATTGGGTTGAGATCTGGAGATTGTGCAGGCCAGTCTAGAAGCTTGATATCTTGCTCTTCAAACCATTTCTGGGCTCTTCTAGAGGTATGCTTGGGTCATTATCTTGTTGAAAGATAATGTCATCTTCTGGAATTCCAGATTCCTCCATGCTTTGAAGCAACCCTTGCTCCAAAATGGCCACATACTGTTCAGCATCCATCCTTCCCTCAACCTCACTCAAGACCCCAACACCATTCCACCCTATACATCCCCAAACCATGAGTGAACCTCCTCCAAACTTGACTGTACCTTTGACCTCTCTGGAAATAAGCCCTTCACCCTTCTTTTTCCACATATACTCTTGTCCATCTGACCCAATCCTGTTGATTTTGGTCTCATCTGACCATATAACTCTTTTCCAGTCCTCCACAGTCCACTGCTGATACTTGAGAGCAAAGGCTAACCTCTTCTTCTTGTGACCAGTAGAAAGCAATGGCTTTTTTTTCTTCACCACAGCCTTCAATGAGACTTCTTTGAGGGTATTCCTCACTGTCTGAGAAGAAACAGGACTATCAACAATAGAGTTGATGAAATGAGTGGCTTGAACAGCATTTTTGACCTTGCCAGTAAGGATTTGCTGGACAATGGCCCTTTTGTTGATGGAGGAAAGCTTGGAAGGGCAACCACCATAAAGCCTAGGCCTCTCTGGTTGGATTTCCTGAAGAACCTGGGATACTGTAGACTTCCCTAGACCAGTCTGTGAGGCAATCTTCCTAGTAGACAGGTCAAGAGAGGCAAGAGAGATGATATTTTGTCTTTGAGAGGTGGAAATGGATTTCATGATGATGATGAGAAAATGAGCAGAGGGTGGTGGGGTTTATATATGTTGGATGATACTCATTACATAAAGGTAACATAATAGAACCCTTGATGGATGTATGTAATGATATCACAGCATGCCAGGGTCAATATATATAATCAAAACTTTAAGTCAAACAACTGTCTGCATGACATGTCATTTTCAAATGGCTGCTACTCTATCAATTCCTATCCAAATTACTTGATTCATGGACCAATAGAAAGCCAAGAGTAAGTATGTCATTCCATACACTCATGGGCTAGGGCTAGGGTTAGGGGTTATCCTGTTTAGTCATAACTAATGTAAAACATGCAAACATGCAGACAGTTTTTTGAGCCACTGTATGTCAGTCTAACAAGGTTAACATGCACCCAATGACACTGCCCATTACACCTCATGATGTGTCATGTTCCCTCTTCCCTTTCAAGCAGATCTTGATTAACCTAATCATGGATTTTCCCAACTCCAGAGGAAATGACTCAATCCTAACAATAGTCAACCAAGGGTTGACTAAAGTGATCATTATTCTTCCCACTAATAAAACTGTCAACTCCATGGGGATCACTAACCTTTTTCACATGTATGTGTACCCCAGATTTGACATCCCAGAGGCCCCCAGTTCATCTTGGCTTTCATGAGAGACCTCTACTCTGCCCTCAGCATCAAAATAAAGGCCACAACTGCTTATCAACTACAGTCAAACAGAGAAGCAGAAAGAGTTAATCAAGAAGTTGGAACCTATCTAAAAATGTACACATCAAAAGACCCTGACTGTTACGGTTGGTATCCGTAATGCCTTCGGAACCAGTGCCTAATTACTAACCCTAACCCTAGCCAGGACGCACCCTCATCGCTCAAGGTTTGTTGGCTAGATAGATGTCCGAGGACCCTTGGTCCGGAGCTCCTCAAAACTAGTCATTCTCAAGTGGATACAAGTAAGCAAGAGAAGAGCAAATTGCAAAGGGGACGAAAGATGGGGATTCCATCTTCACCCTCTCATCTATATACTACAAGCAAGTCCATAACTAGTAGGTACTGCGGACTGTGGACTGCGATCATAGTACACTGCTAGTTATGGAGTAAACGATATGAGTGGTCCATGCCATACAAGGCGTACACAAGGAGGAGTCTGTTTACAGATGATAAATGATGTCCGTGTTGCAATGCGTCACAGTCACATGACAAGTCATGGGTAAGCTGCCGGAAAAGGATGAAGGGCGGTTTCCCGTTACATGTGTATAGTAAAACATAGAGAGAAACAGAAGAGTAAACGTACTGATAGTCCACAAAGTGTCTGTTGGATAGTAGGTAGTCAATACGAGAGAAATGAAAGCATACATGTGCGGCGAAGTTGTAACACTACCCCCCTCTCTAAGCTCAAGCACCTCGCTCGTTGTTCCTCCAACTGGTGAATGGGAGCCCTGGCTCCCAGTATGGCCTTGCCGGGTCATGGTCCCACTTCCAGTGCCCGAAATGGTTGCATTCAAAGCAGCGATACCCGTAGAGCAGGTGCCCTGGAGGTACATCCTTCTTGCTGGTGAGCTGGTAGCAGAGGTCCAGGATGATCAGGATGGGTGCAAAGGCCTGGTCCGGAATCAGAGCGGTGGTGGCGGTAGCATTGTAGAGGTGCTGGTTCGTCTCGTCCGTTTTCACGGCCATGAAGAAACAGCTCCATGCAGCCTGTGCGTCCCGGGTTCTAGCCACGATGGCGTCAGCCATAATGGACACAGCCTGTACATACCCGAGGCTATGGGTGAGTTCAGACAGAACGGGGGTAATGTCAGCAAGGGGAGGGCATGAGGGGAGTTGGGACGAGCCACCCATGGCGGTCACGGGAGTAACCTCCACGGGGGAGGGCTGGGAGGTGGTGGGTAGAGGACTGGGGCATGTGGATCTGATTCAAGGGCCTCTATCACCTCCATTGTCTGATGACTCGTCCACCAGGCAGGGTGGGCAAGCTTGTCCCACATGGGAATGGGTCCTACAGTTTGGGCATCTTGCTCGGCGAGTAGTCGGCATAGAAGGCCACGGTAGTGTGGGATGACCAGGGGGAAGAGCCAAGGCTCTTCTGGCGTGCTGGTTGAGAAAGGACTGAAAGGTAATAAGCAGTCCTGGGCTGTAGACATTGTGAACCGTACTGATAATGCCCCTCTGATCATTCATCGCTTTTATCACCTCCTCGCCTGTCACTTTCATCTCTCCATTGGTAAGGGGAATATTAGCTAGCTCGGAGATTACTGTCTCACTGACCCGCCATGTGATTTGCTCTGTGTCCCGGAAGACCTGGGACAACATCTGTAAACACTCATGCTCGAGTGGTGCTCTCCATCCGAGCGAGTCCCATGACTCAAAGTTATTAAGCACCCTAACATAGCTGACAAACTGGTTGACAGTTGGTTCAGGAGCTTGGACGGGGGTGGGAATATGGTTACTTGGTGCGGGGGGTAGAGAGCCATCGGGGGATGTCTCGTCGGAGCTACTGATATAATATGGCATGGGCTCACTGCAGGCGGAGAGGGGGACAGTAGAGGGGAGAGGGGGTATGACCCTTGCTTTGCACTGCCTGATTCGCCTCTGGGCTGGTAGGCTCTGGGCAGCGACCGGGGGAGCTGCAGGGGTTGCAATGGGTAGTCAGGAGTGGCGAAGGGATTGGCTGCGCCTGCTGGAGCGGATGCATGGGGGAGGTGCAAGTAACGCGGGGAAAGGATCAGCGAGGTTGTCACTGGGTAGTTCATCTAGGAGGCCTTGGTAAACGTCTTCATGGGCATTGTCTGGGGTCAAGTAGCCGGAAGACATTTACAGAGAAGTCGAAGTTTCTGGGAAGGACAGTGGGAGGTGGTGGGCTTTCTGATATTCAGTCAATGACTGGGCCGCGTTTTTAAGGTTGTCAGCAGGCTCCCACATATTTTCTGATTCAGGATAGCCTTGCCACTTGACCAAATACTGCCACTTCTTTCGGTGTGTTTTATGTTTTAGAATAGCCTCGACTTCCCATTCATTGTGACCATCAATTACCTTGGGTGGCTCAGGGATAGGGGTTGACTCATTGATGGGAGTGACGACATATGGGGTAAGCTTGCTGGCATGGAAGACATCGTGGATTTGCCAGCTTCTCGGAAGCTCCAATCGGTAGTTAATGGGGCTGACCTTTTCAGTTATTTCAAATGGGCCATACTGCCTTGGGGAGAGCTTCTTCAAAGGGATGTCCAGATGGAGATTGCTGGCATCCAACCAGACCTTGCTTCCCACATCAAATCCCTGGTATCCCTTTCCTCCATGCTTCTTCAGCATAGCCTCCTGCATGTTTTTGTGAGCGATGATGGCCACATCGTGCGTGGCGGCCAACTTTTCAAGTCATTCCTCTGATAGGGGGGCATGCCCGATTGGGTCGGTCGGGTAGGGAGTCAGTTCATACCCGTATAGGAGGAAATACGGGGTTTGTCCATGAGTGGAATGAATCCACGAGTTGTGGACGAACTCTGCATTGGGGAGATACTTTGACCAGTTGTCTGGGTCTCGGCCTGTGTACATCTGGAGGAAGGTGCCAACTTCCTGGTTGATGTGTTCAGCTTCTCCATTGGACTGCAGTTGATATGCAGTTGTTGTCTTCATCTCAATTCCTATTGCCATGTAGAGGTCTCTGGTGAAGGCAGAGACAAACTGTGGACCTCTATCAGAAATCACGGCTTCAGGGATGCCAAACCTGGGGTACACATGTGTATGGAAAAGGTTGGCGATTCCCATGGAATCTATGGTTTTGTTAGTGGGTAGGAATATTACGGCTTTCATTAATCCTTGATCCACTATGGTAAGAATGGCGTCATTGCCACGTGAGTTGGGAAGGTCGGTTACCAGATCAATAGAGATCTGCTTGAATGGGAAGGGGGACTTTGATACATCATGAGGCGTGATTGGTGGCGTGATTGGGTGCGTGTTTATCTTGTTCACTTGGCAAATTGTGCACCCTCGGACATACGTGCAGATATCGGTGTGCATCCTTGGCCAATAGACATGTCTACTCATCTTCTTCGTCATCACTTTCACTCCTGGATGACCAGAAGGCCATAGATTGTGGTATTCCTTTAACACTTCCTTTCTTCTTTCTTCATTTACGTATATTTTTCCTGTTTTCTCTTTTTTATTGTTTAGTTCTTTAATTCGTAGATGTTCGGTATCCTTTAGTATTTTACTCATCAGTTCTCTGGAGAGGGTGTAAACCTTCTTGTTGCCCGCAGCGGCGGTCTTTGGTGATTCCTCAGCTGGGCGCCTGTCCACTGCGGTTCTCAGGGGAACCTGTGGGTGGTTGGGATTTTTAGGGTTTGGTGCCGAAACCTCGCTGAAACAGCATGAGACATGTGGGTTTTGGTTATTCACCCCCCCCTCAGGCACGAACCATAAAGATTCCAGGAGAAGGACCATGGGTGGGGAATCTTTGGCTTCAAAATTTGACATCCGTGAAAGGACATCAGGCAGTATGTTCGTCTTCCCCTTAATGTAGATCATTTGCAGGGGGAAGGATTGCAGCATGGCCTGCCAGCGAGACTGGTGGGGCGTTAACCGCTGCAGCTCTCTGAAATAAGTCATGTTCTGATGATCAGTATAGACCATTGTCAGTGCAACTGGCGCCAGTAAGTACATCCACCACTCCTTTAGAGCGTGTATGATGGCTAATAATTCTAGGTCATAGACCTGGTAATTTTGTTCCACTCCTGTCAGAGACTGGGAGAGGTATGCGCACAGGTGGTACTTTCCGTTCAGTCCCTCTTGACTGAGGACCGCTCCGGTGCCGAGCCTCAAGGCATCGGTGTGGACCACAAATGGTTTTTCAAAATCCAGTAGGCGCAATACTGGTTCTGAAGTTAACCTGGCCTTCAGCAAATCGAAAGCCCTCTGCTGCTCATTGCCCCAAATGAAAGGGGTATCCTTTTTGCTAAGATCATGTAGGGGTTGGGCGATCTGTGAGAATCCTTGTACGAACATTCAGTAGAAATTGCAGAAGCCTAAAAAGCTGCGCAATTCTTTTAGCATGTTAGGTACTTTCCATTCACTGATGGCCTTCGTTTTGATAGGGGAAGGTTTGTAAGAACCTTCTCTTATCACATACCCAAGGAAGTCTAATTCTTCCGTTTTGAAGGTGCACTTTGACAGTTTCAGGCAAAGGTTTTCCCTTTTTGCTATCATCAGGAACTCTTGTATTCTTTCTCAGAGTTCCTCCTTGGTTCTTCCGTGGATAGTTGCATCATCCATGAATATAACGCTCTGGCAACCGTGGATCATGGTACCGAACTTGGTGTTCATATATCGCTGGAAAGTGGGTGGTGAGTTCATCTGTCCAAAGAACATTACCAGCAGCTCGAAGAGCCCTCGGGGCATTACGAACGTGCCCTTCCATTCATCACCTTCCTTGATGTGGATATTCGTGAATCCCCACTGGATATCAAATTTGGCAAAATATTTGGAGCCGGCTAACTGGTCTAGCAGCTCTTTGATGTCTGGTAGCAGGTACGAGTCAAGCACCGTGTGCTTATTGAGGTGCCGATAATCTTGTATCAGTTGTTGTTTGCCGTCTTTCTTTCTGACAAAGAAAACTGGGGTGGCTTGAGGGGATTTTGACAGGCGGATTTTTCCACAGGCAAGATTTTCGTCTATAAATTTATCAAGCTTGGTGAGTTGGTCAGGTGTTAGCTTGTAAATTTTTCCTTTCTTGGGTACAAACCCTTCCTTTAGTTTTATTTCATGGTCCAAAAATGGACAGTGTTCCAGAAGCAGGACATCCTTTTTGGAAAAGACTTCTGCGAATTCTTGGTATTCTTTCGGCAGGACTACTTCCTTTTTGTCTGCCGTTGCTTCAAGTTCTGTTGATATTGAGATCCTTGTGACCTTCGGCGGTATGGGATCTACAGGGCCCCAAGAGATTAGCTTTCGTGTCAGCCAATTTATTATTGGGTTATGCTCTTTTAGCCAGGGCATCCCTAAGAGGAGCCCTTCTCTGTTACCCATGGTAGCCACATAGGCCCTTACACGCATTTCTTTTCCCCATATTCTCATGACAAAGGTGGCAATCGTATTGATCATCTGGTTTGTCTTTCCGGTAACACATCAAAGGTTCCATGCTTGTTCTATTCTTTGAGTTGACACACGTTCCTTCTCGACGATCCTATGATCAATTATATTAGTTTCGGCCCCTGAGTCAATTAGGGTTTTGATCAGGATGTTGCCACGTTCCACTAAGTAAGCTGATCCATTGATCAATGAAATGCATAAGTCATTTTCATACTTGTAAATGGTTTGTACATTGGCTTCAATGATTCCTATTCTTAGTGTACAACTTTTATTAGTGTTGGGGGCTCGAGCCGTGGCAGAAGCTCACCCCATTAAAAATCCTTTGAGGACGCACCAGAAGATGAAGGGGGTGTGTCCTCGCTTTCTAGACACACCAACTCCTTCTTTAATTCTTCTACCCATGCTCCTCTATCCTTCTTAGGTGCCCAGCAGTCTCTTGCGAGATGTCCTTCTTTGTTGCAGTTGAAACATACTCTTGTTTCTTGCTGCTGGCGGTTGTTGTTGTTGCTGTGCCTTCTGTCCTTGGTGGCACTGTCCACGTCCATCGTGTTCAGGTCCTTCCTAGGCATGTAGTGGGTTGGTTTGGCATTGTAGCCCTCGTTTTTCCATAGGAAATTTTTGTCGGAGTTGGAGGCTTTTCCCTTGTACATCTGCAGCATCGCGAGTGATGCTCTTACTCATGTTGCTGCCTCCTTCCATTTGGAGACTGTGGCCGGGATGAGACCCAGTCCTAATATTCTTCAGCTAATTGACAGATGCAGACCTTTGCTGAAGAGGGTCGCAGTGGCTGTGTTGTCTTCGAGAAGACCGGCCTGGTTAAGCAGATTCTCAAAGTTAGTAATGTACTCATCGAGAGAATGCTTCCCTTGTTGTATATTTGACAGTGTTATTAATGCCATCACCTTAATGTTGCCTATTTGGAAACAGCTCTCCATCTTCTTCTCAAACTCCACAAATGAGTCGTAGAAGTGGATGCCGAACTCTTCAGTAGTCACGTTGGTGACGTACGACTGCTTGAATGACAGGGCTGACCCCTTGTCCATGAACAAAAGGACAAAGCCTATTCATTTCTCGTCTGTGTCATAGATGTGTGAGTTCATTCCAAGGTATACCTTCACAGAGGTTATCCATCTGGAGTATGCTTGGTGGTTGCTGTCAAACACGGCCAGTTTATTCATGCCTAGCTCTCTGCCCTTGGCCTTACCATCGCTTGTAGAGTCGTGACCACTCACTCCTGGTCCTTGAGCATGGCCTTTACCCTTCTTGGCAGATGCCAACACCTGGGTTCGATACCAGTATACAATTTCGGCCGGAGATGGCCGTTGCCCCACAAATGGGTCTTTGATGGAGCTGCCTCACAAGGCCTCTGCTAATGTGTCTGCCATGGTGCATGACTTGAGATCCGGGATCGGGATGTCCGAAATGATTGAGTGCGATAGTGGATCAACT
Organism: Scleroderma citrinum; assembly: GCA_029372045.1. Taxonomy (NCBI): domain Eukaryota; kingdom Fungi; phylum Basidiomycota; class Agaricomycetes; order Boletales; family Sclerodermataceae; genus Scleroderma; species Scleroderma citrinum. The sequence continues at coordinate 2,135,088 of JARFMN010000002.1, forward strand.
ACCGGTGTTTTGAGAGAGTCGTTATCCGAGTTGGGTTCCTTTGGATCTTGGTATGAGGAGAAGTCCGATTGGACGACCGGGTCGATGTCTACTTCGATAGGGGAAGATGCTCCTGTGAGGAAAACTCCAGAGATGTGTGGCTCAGGGATAGAGTCATCCGCCACTCCTTGTGAGAGTGGTGGCAGGGGAACTGAAAGTCCTAGACTGAAGCCTTTGGACAGGTGACTGGTCCACTTGGGAACAGGGGGTTGGAACTTTCTGGAGGAAGAGCTCGACCTGACATAGTACTTTCTAACCGTGGTGGGCTAGGAAGAGGGTAACTAGTGTGTACGGCTCGTGCAAGTAAGTAGCACTAGGAGTGTATGAGATTTATAATGACGACTACACCTTGAGCCGGTATAGGGGCTATACTGTGGTGCAGGGCCAACAGAGGTTAGACGTACAGCAGGAGAGCCATAGAGTGTTGACTGACGTAGGAGGACATCAGGAGATCGACGTTGGAGAGGATATCTTTTGTCCTCTGTTACAGTTGGTATCCATAACACCTTCGGAACTAGCACCTAATTACTAACCCTAACCCTAGCCAGGATGCACCCTCGTCACTCAAGGTTCATTGGCTAGATAGATGTCCAAGGACCCTTGGTCCGGAGCTCCTCAAAACTAGTTGTTCTCAAGTGGATACAAGTAAGCAAGAGAAGAGTGAATTGCAAAGGGGACGAAAGATGGGGATTCCATCTTCACCCTCTCATCTATATACTACAAGCAAGTCCGTAACTAGTAGGTACTGCAGACTGTGGACTGCGATCATAGTACGCTGCTAGTTATGAAGTAAATGATATGAGTGGTCCGTGCCATACAAGGCATACATGAGGAGGAGTCTGTTTACAGATGATAAATGATGTCCATGTTGCAATGCATTGTGGTCACGTGACAAGTCATGGGTAAGCCGCCGGAAAAGGATGAAGGGCGGTTTCCCGTTACATGTGTATAGTAAAACATAGAGAGAAACAGAAGAGTAAACGTACTGATAGTCCACAAAGTGTCTGTTGGATAGTAGGTAGTCAATACGAGAGAAATGAAAGTGTACATGTGCGGTAAAGTTGTAACACTGACAACTGGTCATGGTATCTTGTGGATGCAGAATTTGTACACAACTCTTGGATCCACTTGACTCACAGGAAAACCCCATATTACCTCCTATATGGATATGAACCAACCTCTTATCCATCAGACCCTGCCAAAAATGTGCCTCTTTTTGAAGAGCAGCTAGAGAAGCTCATGGCAGTACATGATGCAGTGATCATTGCTCACAAAAACACACAGGAGGCCATGATCAAAAGACATGGAGGATGAGGATACTTGGAATTCAAAGTTGGTGATAAGGTTTGGCTGGAAGCCACTAACCTCCATTTGGACATCTCATCAAAGAAGCTAGCCCCTAGGCACTATGAACTGTTTGAAATTACTGAAAAGATTTCACCAGTCAACTATTGATTATACTTGCTGAGAGGCTGGCACATCCATGATGTTTTCCACTCCAGCAAACTGACTCTGTATGTCATCATGGAGATCAACAAGAACACCCCTATCCCACAGCCTCCTGACCAGATAGAGGGACATGATGAGTGGGAAGTTGAGAAGGTTCTCACACACAAGTCATATCACTGAAAGCTGAAGTACCTGGTCAAGTGGCAAGGGTACCCTAATGCAGAAAACACCTGGGAACTGCCAGAACACTTTAAAAATACACCCCAAGCACTGACCAAGTATCAGCTTGCCTACTCCCTTCCTCTCATGTATCCACCCATGCAGTAAAAGCTCTAAATGTCTTCTGGCTACAACACCCCCAATAACTGCCACAAAGATGTCTACCAAGGCCTTCTCTCAGAACTTGATGACCTCACAAGTGAGACCTATCTCCCCCCACCTTTTTCCTGGGTACAGTCCACCACTGGTCAGCATCACCAACCCCTTTGCAACTCCTAACCACCTCAGGCCCCTTGTGCAGCTCCCATGCTCTCCTCCCCATGCATTCACAGGGATCAACAGAGTGTGCAGCATGGACAATGAGGCACCACCCCTATCCCCCCTATTATCACCATCACCATCCCTCTCCCCTTGAAAGATAGTAACAACTCAGCTGCTGAGAAAAACCCCTATGACCATCTATTCACAGACACTCCTGCCTCCATACTACCTCTGAACATCAGCCAGTTCATAGCTATGTGTGGGTGCTTAATAACTTCAAGTCATAGGACACACTCAGATGGTGAGCACACACACACAACATGAATGTCTATGGTTGCTGTCTGAGGCTTTTAGGAACTCTGAAAACATAGCAAACAGGGTAGGAGTAGCAGTGATATCCAATCTAACTAATACCCTCCTATCAAGTAGAGAAAGGAAGGTGACTGGAGACAAGATCTCAGAGGCAATGGATATGCAGAGAAGGATAATCAGTATATTCCATGAGGTTTATGGCCTGGCCCTACTGATAACCTTCAATTCCTTTCTCAAGCAGTGCAAAGGAGTGACCATGGTGATTCCTGAAGGTACTCCCACATTGCCAAGACCTAATACTCTGATGACTCAATGAGCACAATGCCCAGTATGCTGGGAACAGGCCCACTTGGGCAGAGGTTGCCCACCTGTTGTGGTGGACTTCACCTCAGATGACTCAGATCCTCCAGTACCTAGAGTCTGGTCCACCTGCCCTCAGCCAGCCAAACCCTCATCTGCCCCTCACCAGCCTCAAGGAGTTTGAGTTCCCAACCCTTGCCCTGCTAACCCAGAGCTCACCAGGGTTCATGCAGGATGAGCTCCTCTCACCAATATCACTCCCATCTCACAGCTCTGACTCACTGATGTGGAGTATTTCAGGGCTGCCTCCATGCTAGTCAATTCCATCTGCCAGCTGACTGGCAATCACAAAGACCAATGGCTGGCCTTTTTCAGTGCTGTCTGGACTGACAGTGCAGACTGCACCCTGTACAATGTCACTGCCTCTGTTGCCCCCATCCCTAATGAGGCATTCATGCCTCTACTGGTGACATTGGACCTTCAGTACTATCTAGCTGGTAAGAAGGATGTCCCACCAGGCCACCCCCTGTATTCCTACAGGTGTTTTGATTGCAACTGGCTTGGACACTGGAGTTGGGAGCACAACCCATCCAGGCCCTATTGGGAGCCAGGCATGCCTCTCATGGGCAGGTGAGGGCAGGGACAATCTTCTTGGGACAATCAGGCTTAGAGGGGGGGGGTGATGTTACAATCTCACAGTAACACATTTATTTTCCTCTTGCACTTCCCTACACATCCAACAGACACTTCTTGTACAAGTACATTTTCCCCTTTGTTTTCCTTGTTTCCCATTTCTTTTACTGTATGCACTTATGCAGCTTTCACCCTTCACCAAATTTCTGGCAAAAGCCCCTGTCTTCACAATCATGTGACTGACACATTGTGTCTACTCATATCTTGTCATTTGATTCATCCATGGACACAGCTGACTGCAGACTTTGCACTGCAGTCACACAGTACTTATACTCACATTATCTGTACTATTAGCACAGTTGTGGGATGTGCCTGCACAGTTCTCATGTAGTATATAGTGTGCAGGTGGAAGATGGAATCCTCATCTTTTGTCTCCTTTACAATTCACCCTAGATTTATTGTGTTGTACCAACTGAGGACCCATGGTCAAGAAACCTAGGCTCTGGACCAAGAGCTCTGCCACAAGAGGAACTGCTTACCATTGAACCCACAACTAAGGTCTGGGTCCTCATAGGGTTAGGGTTAGAGTTTGAGCACTGGTTCTAAAGGAATGTTTTCAGCTTCAACTATCATCAAGCCTTAACACCTTGTATTTCTAGAAAGCAGCAGTCAATACAATTAGTAGTTGTGCCAAGTATAATGTACACTGACCTGTTTTGCCTTGATGGAAAGACTGTCAAAGTACATGTTGAATTTGTCTTGGGTGCTGTTCAGTGAGACCTGCTTAGGCCATTGGTGTGTGCACAAGGTCCTCAAGTTGTTGGTTAGTCCAATAGTTCATGGCTTGTAGAATGAAATGTACTGTGTGCTCTTGTTAGACCTGGGGTGCCAAGGCTTCTTCTTCATTGGTACCATAATTGTTTGGACTATTGGCATTGTTGATGTTGACAAGCTGTTGGGGTCAGTTGCAGATGTCTGCAGGGGCTGCAAAGTGGAGGATGGGTTAGAGATGCTGCTGGACATTGCAACCAATGGTAAACTTGTTGTGTTGCTTGCTGTAGTAGTTGTTTGGATTGTTGCCATTACCAATGCCAATGAGCTGTTGAGGTCAGTTGCAGATGTCTGTGGGGGCTGTGAAGTGGAGGATGGGTTAGAGATGAAAGCCACAACTGATGGTGTGGGAGATCAGTGGATCTCTGGCTTGGATAAACTGAGTGGGTGTGTTAGTAGGACTGCAATACACTTCATAATGAAGTTACAGTGGGTTCTTGATGTGTATTTGAGGTAGGGGCTGATTTTGGTGTACAAGTGTCACTGTAATTAAGTTAGCAAGCAAGGAGATAACAAATATTAAAGAGTATTCTCTTACCTACACTGCTAGCACCCTTCAGGTCAATGATGGTGGAATTGGAATCAGCATCACTGGCAGATGCCTCTGCTGAACTAAGAGAGAGTGGTGAGTTACAAGGCATGTCAGCAGGCAACTGGACAGCTGAAGGACTGATTCCTTCATTGAGAGAGCTTGAGAAACCATCAAGGAAAGGAGGTTGGTCTTTGATGGTGGTGTTATTGGGAGTTAACTTGAGGGCACCTGTGTCCACCTTTGCATGCTTGTCTCCTTTGACCCAAATGTTGTCAGTGTTGTCAGTGATCTCTGCCTTTGTGCTTGCTTTGCACTTGCCAGGTATAGTCTTCTTGTCTGATTTGTTCATGAATCAGGTTTGCTTGTATGAAGGGTAGTGCTGGTTTGCTAAATTGTTTTTTTTCCATGAATCTTTGCAGAGAATGAGTTCTTTGTAAGTGTTTGCAATCTCAGCATGAAACACTTTCTTGACTGTTAGTGGCATGGACATCCATGTTGTCTGGGCATTGATTTGTCCCTGGTGGTGAAGGTCATGCCATATTTCACACATTGTTGATACATAGTATTGCAGCAGTCTGCTGCTTGGATAGTGGGTTGCCATCCACATCCTCTAAGAATGCTATTGGTGACATCATAGCTTGTCCATCTGGAGTTGCCTTCCAATCCTTGTATTCATTTTTGGTCCAGAAGTGCACCTTCTTGTGTACTGATCTATTATATTGTGGCAGTAGAGCTGGATTGAGGAGTAAGCAGGATGTCTGTGCAGTGGGTCACAATGTGACATTGACTAGGTTGTTGGGGTTGTTGGAAGAGTTTCAGATGGTGCTAATCTGCAAAACTAATGTGTGATATGCACTCCTGTGATAGTAATGCATTGTCAATGGAAAAAATAGTGATCAATGCATCTACTTGATCACTGTCTTTCCTGTCACAAGTGCAACATTTTTACTCTGTAACTTGACAATCATCTCCTTGAGTATCTGTATTTGGTTGATATACTGCATATATGCATCTGGCACAGTGACTTTCAAAACTATTGCAATGTTTAACCCTAATGCAGTGCACAAAGTGCACTGCAATCACCTGTGGGAATTTTGCTTAGCCTTGGTGAGAAGAAATAAACTACATGCTCTTGGCTATGATTCACTACCTTGGGTCATGTGATTCCATCCAATAGCTGTGGAGATATACATATTTCAAAACAGTAGTACCATTGCAACAATTTTGCATCTTTTGATTTGAAAGATAAAATCAAGGGATATTTGATGTTTTTTGATGATATAAACAAAGATACACACTTAAACAATATGTCTGAGTTCAAAAAAGTTCCCACACTTCTTTATTTGCAACCACCATCATCATGTGATCCCTTTTTCCTACTCAAAAGGCATTCATCCTCTCTATGCTGAATGCAGAACAATCTGCACACTCTATTGCCTCATCTACTGGCATTCATGTCTCTACCATATCCAGACTTTGCTCCAAAGAGTGTTCTACCCTTTAGAAGTCTGCTGGAGGTCATCCAACCAAGCTTTCCTCTGCCAATGTTTGTTATTGTTAAGGCTTTGCAGTGACACAAGCCTTGAACACCTTTGAAACTGATGCTCTAACCCTAATCCAAGACTTGCTGACTAAGCAATCTCCTAGGCTTTACAAAGTCTAGCAGTGGCATGTTTCCTTGGTCCAGAGCCACAGGCCCTTCAATAGTTCTTAGAGGTACAAAGAGAAGATAGCTTGGGTGGATTGCAAAGGAGATGAAAGATGGGGAATATCTCATATCTTCATCTACTCTATATACTACATGAAACAATGGACTACCAAGTATGTAGAATGATAGGAAATGTCTTGGTAAGTTGAACAATAGTTAGTCTGTAAGAGGAGAACAATGTGCAAGAAAGTCTGGAGCTGATATGACTCCTCCTGTACACATAAGTATGAGTTTGTGTGATGAGATGCATTGCAATCATGTGAAAGTTGGCAGCCAGCACTCAAAGTGAAGGGAAAAAGTGCCAACACATACATCATAGTATAGTAGGGGTAAAGGAAAAAGGGGAACATACTAGTACACAAGCTAGAAAGCTTGAGTCCACTGAGCACATCCATGGATAGGAGAAATCCCCATAGGTAAACAAGACTTGTCTGCAAAGCATTTGTTGGATTATGTAAGAGAGAGTCCTGTGACCATGGGAAGGTCATGTGATGGGAAATGATTAGGTAAAGAAAAGAAAGCATAACAGCCATGCTATTTGTCTTATCTCTTCTAACAAGACAGAGAATGCTGTTCAAGTGACCAAAGCCCTTACAAATGTTGTCAATGAACCCATCTCTACCTCCACAGTGCACTGGCACTTGAAGAAGACTGGAATGAAAGCTATAGTCAAGTCCAAACACCCTCTTCTCTCAGCCAAGCATTGAAAGGCTCACTTAGACTTTGCTTATGCCCATAAGGACTGGACTGTAGAAGACTGGAAGAAGGTCATATGGTCTGATGAGACCAAGATCAATTGCCTAGGGTCAGATGGATGCAAATGGGTATGGAAAAAGCCAGGTGAAAGGTTGAATGACAGGTTGGTGCAAGGGACTGTCAAGTTTGAGGGGGGTTCTGTGATGATTTGGGGGTGTATGACTTGAAAGGGAGTTGGCTATGCTACCAAGATTGATGGTAGGATGGATGGAGATCTTTACCTTCAGATTTTGAAGGATGAACTGTTGAATTCTTTGTAGTTCTATGACCTTAATCCTTCTGACATCATTTTTCAGCAGGACAATGACCCCAAGCATACTTGTAGGATTGTCAAGACATGGCTGGAGAAGCAGGATTTTAGGACTATGATGTGGCCTGCACAGTCTCCTGACTTAAACCCCATTGAACATCTCTGGGGTTACCTTGAAAAAAGGCTAGCAGATCATGAACACCCTCCTAATGGGATTCATGAGTTATGGAATAGGATTCAAGAGGATTGAAAGGGGATAGCAGTGGAGGAGTGTCAGAAGCTGATTGAGAGCATGCCTAGAAGAGTTGAGGCTGTCCTCAAGGCAAAAGGAGCCTATACCAAGTACTAATATACCTTGAATATCAAAAGGTGCAAAACTGTTGCAATGGTATTACTGTTTTGAAATATGTATATCTCCACAGCTATTGGATGGAATCACATGACCCAAGGGAGTGAATCATAGCCAAGGGCATGTAGTTTATTTCTTCTCACCAAGGCTAAGCGAAATTCTCACAAGTGATTGCAGTGTGCAAAGCACACTGCATTAGGGTTAAACATTGCAACAGTTTTGGAAGTCACTGTTTGACAGCCAACATATTCATGAAAGCACTGCCCAAACCAAAACACCAACACCACCTTGAAGGGGAGTGTTGAGATACATCTGGGCTGACAGGCCATAAATGGCAAGCTACTGTCAAAGAGATCTGAAAACCATCTGCACTGAGAACTGAAACATCTGTGGTGAATATGATATTACACTCAAAACATATGTATATATATATATAGAGAGAGAGAGAGAGTAGTATAGGAGAAATAAAAAATGACTGAGGACATCAATGTTCTGCCTCACATTCTGCTCCTGCACCTAAAGTCTTGCCTAGCACTACCATTGTGCCCTCAGATCCAGAGCTGCAGAATCAAACTATTCTATCCATCTTAACACTGTGAACTATTTATCTGTAGCTAGGTATCTCATATATCAAAGGTAATTAGCTATCAATCAATATCTTGTGAGTTTGACACATGACAACTAAATAATCTGACAACTTGGACTAAATATTGTACTCAGTGCAGTACTGAAGTGTTACCACTGAACCAGATGTCTCATTGTGCAGTTTTTTGCATTTTGCAGTTTAGATGGCTGTAACAAACAGTATTTTAAATGAAGGTAGCCTCTAGAGACATTAAAAACTCAGGACAACCATCAGTAGACCACCAGATCATGTGTATGGTGTGCCATTTCATATTTTTAATGTGTTTTGGAATATTTTTTGAATATTTTCCCACACCCTCTGTATGTTATTTTACTTCCCCTGCTTTTCACACTAAGGGCATAGACTTGATGATATGGTTGAGACTACATTAGAGTATTATAGAGCCTCTGAGATAGTCAGAATAGAAAAAGGTGCTCTGGGGACCCATAGGGCTCCTATGTCCATACAAGTAGTGTTTTCTCTCCTGCTCTGCTTTAGAGCAGTCAATCCCTTAATTTATGTGACAATAATGTGGTATTAGTATACCACTACTATTGACAACCATCCAAAATGTACCAACATTCATAGTAAGAGCCTCCCAGGATGATGTGCTAGAAGGACCAGAATGTGACACAGCACCTCAGAGGCTCCACCCCATCCAAAATACTTTGGATATGTGATAGGCACATATGAACCCTTGAAGGGGATGTATTTTACAAGTGCAGATGTCAAATGTATCAACAAAGCAAATACTTTTTTTGTTTTTACCTCTAAGATATTCAGAGCCTCCTACACACTCAGCTGAGCATCTAATCATGGAGTGATACTCTTATATAGCATACTTGACATCATATGCAGTGTATATGAGCCAGGGATGGTGATAGGAAGACAGGAGGGGCTCAGGACATAGGTGGGAAATTTATGGCTCAGGTAGTGACTAAATGTGGACATGTTTTGGGAGTAGCAACGCTTTTTAGCGCTTATGTAATCCTACAGGAAACACAGAAGTGAAGACTGTTGACAGGATGACTATCCTGCCTCTAGGTCATATTACTTGACCACTATATTTTCATCACCAACTACTGACGATTACTATACACGTGATCGGCTATCACAGGTACCCGAGAATCACATGGAACCGTACAATCGGTATCCTTCTTTCATGTTCTACGATGTTCTATCCGTAGATAGAAACTTACTTCTTCCATAAGTAGTAGTTGTAGTTACAATGGTCCGGAGTTTCTCCGTGTGCACAGACCATGTACAGTATGTATATATACTGTACTCCTAGGGCGTTACTCCCTAGGTTCGAATCATATATTCTCACATCTCTACTGAGTGATCAGGTCCTTCGACACTTGATTACTCTACTAGCAACATACTCGTTCTTCTAACTCAAGCACAAACCTCCAGGTAAGCACAGAGTCGCTGCGCCCTTCCTGCCTTTAGTTTGTTAGGTTATGAGCCCCGCCAGGCTCTGACTTGGTAGACAATTGTATTCAGCCTAACGGGTGATTCCCCAATCCAATCTATCATGTTCAGCTGGCTGGTGGACTTGTGCTTCGCAGTTACTTTCGAGTTACAGTATATAGCCTTCGCTCTTACTATAGCTTTGGCCTATTGGTCGCTTAACGACAACGTTCCTTTCGGAGTCGTACCCCTCTTCACCTATACAGTCTACTTGACTGTTCGCGTTGTATCCCTTCTCCAGTGGAGAGATGCCCCAGTGGCACTTCCACATCCGATTGCACCTGCTCTACCAGAGGACCACGATTTCCATCCAGCATTCCAGGGACTTGAACCATTTCCTCTTGGGGAAAATGGTTATCCCAGAACCTTTGATCGGGCCCCACCACTCTTCAACTGGGCCATGCATGCTTTCCAGGATTACGACTTTAATTGTTTCTATGACTATCTTCCGGTCATTGCATGATTCGTATTCCCACAACCGGGTTTCTGGTTACCGCAGCAGTACTACATGCAGCGAACTTTCTCGGTTGCACAGCGGCTTGGAATCGGCTTTGCCGAGTCCTTTAGAACTTACATGTTCTATGCCCCTTGCAGAGCTTTGCCCGATCATGTCCTCTTCAATGATGTCACTCCCTTTGATCTATTTCTCATGCGACATCGCTTATCCAGAAATGATCTCCGGTTCTTCGATGACCAATTTGCGGAACTTGTCGCCGAGTTCGGTCATGAGAACAGACTTTACGCCCCTGCAGGCGATCAGGGAGAATCGTGGGTCCAAGAGACTCAGAATGATGCACGTCAGAGCAGGAATCCCCTCGAGAATTTGGACAATCTCCAACTCGACGGACCTATCGACAGCGGATTGGAGGAAGAAGCAGGGATTAGGAGACAAGGAGGTGAGGGCAAGGGCAAAGGACGTGCCTTATAGGCGCGGCCTTCGGTGGTCTAACTTTGTAGATGCAACCGAACTGGACTACCTCATAGCAGGTATCATTTCCGGAGGATCCAAGACCAATCAGACCTTCTCCCGTGCTTTCTGTCGTGAGGCCGCCCAGTCCCCCCTTCCCTTTATCACCTCTTCCTTCTCAGCGCCCGAAAACCCTTTTATGGAAATCCATTGGCTTTTCCACGGTTCCTATGAGGCACCATCGGCTAAGCTAATGAGGTACTCTACTCCTCATAGCATCGCCAGCTTCTGGGGTTTCAATTTACCCGCCTTGAACGATGAAGACCCCTCGTTACTCACTGTCCCAGCCTTCTGGATCGATACACACCCCGACGAGTACTCACCAAACTCAATCTGGGTTCACCCTCTTTGGGATCCTAGACCATTTAGAGGAGCAGTTCCTGCCGTCCACGCCTGGAACAAGTACCTCGAGTCACACTTTAGGGGAGCTTTTAAAAGAGGAGCTTCAAACGAAAGCTCTTACTTACCCTCGTGCCTGGACCAACAGCCTGACGCTCGAATCGGTCTCTGGCTTTCACAGGTCGTCAACGTACGGTCTGATCCTAGGGTTCAAGCCACTCTGGACTCTCTCGAGGCCAAGTCTCTCTCACCGGTCTATGGTATTTCCTGGTGGCCAGGGAACTGCACAGTGCAGCATCCTTATGGACTCACGTCTTGGCAACAAGACCTCTGTAGAATCAACCTCCTTCCTACACCGGAAGCTGATGGCTCTGATTACATCTCTTAGAGTCGATCCCAGAGAAATGGAAGGAGCCTTCAACATGGTCCTCCATTATACCTATCCAAGTCCTGTTTGGATAGAACAGCCGTACTCCGGAGGAGGAAGAGTTTATGACAACATCTTGGACTTATCAACGGTCTCTCTACATACTTTTTCAAATCCCTCATATCTTATGATACATTTTCCTTACGAAGTTTTTCCTGTTTCGCTCTTGGAAATGGCTAACTTAGAGTCATTGGGGATCCAACTCCCCAACTACCACTATTGTCCCGACTATGATCTAGGACAGTTTTTCAAACTTAGGCTTCCGGATCCAACTCCGGTTGTAAGACCTATAGTTCCTCGACCTAGGATTCCTCCTAGAGTCATCCCAGTGGTAGCGCCTCCAGTTATCATTCCTCGACCTTTTATCATGATTCCAGATATGGACAATTCTTTCTTTGAGTTATTGCTCTTACATGATTTGTAGCAATGGCAGATGAAAAAGCCGGTTTCATGAAAAATATTCCGATTTTCGACACTACCAACTACCCTATCTGGGCAATCTCAATTAAGAATTTCTTACGCGTACAAGGAACATGGCTGGTAGTCAACGGTACCACCACTCGACCTCCATTGGCAGCAGCAGCAGCTGGGCAACCAGCACCTGCACCGACTGCAGACCAAATCGCCTGGGACGCCCTTGACTCTAAGGCTTTAGGAGCCATTATGGGTCACTGTAAACCGATTGTCCAAATCGAAATGGACTGGTTTGCAACTTCCCATGAGGTATGGGAATCGTTACAGAACACTTACGGAAAACCTGGCGCAGCCAGAGTTTATGTGCAGTTTAAGCATGCCATGAAGATCTCAATTAGTAATCGCGAGGATCCACTCCCAAAAATTACTGAGATCAACAATTCGTTCAGTTTCCTTGCCTCGAATGGCATGCCCTTACCTGAGTCAGCGCGAGCCATGATCATCATGGCTGCTCTCCCATCCGATTGGGAAAACTTTGCGACCTCCACGCTCGCTACACTGCCTGTCACTTTACCGGCAGGACAGCAGGGACAAACCCTGACTGTTGACGCAATTCTTCCTCATATTAAGGAAGAATACTTACGACGCCACGGAAGAACGCAACTTCTGAGGACGACTGATAACGTTGCAGGCAGCTCTGCCCAGCATGCACAGCAGAACCAGCGACCAAAGTGTCGCAAATGCGGTAAAGGTCACCGCACGGAGGATCATTGGGAGGGAGGCAAGCCCCCCACCGTTAACTTACCAAAGGCGCAGGAAAAGAAGAAGGAAAAGAAGGGGAAAGGAAAGGGAAAAGGAGGAGGAGGCAAGGCCCCCTCGGATAAGGCTAAGGGGAAGCAGAAAGCTTCCACTCAAGAAATCAATGAGGCTCAGGCTCAGCCTTATATGTCTGATGATGAATCCTCAGTCGGACAAGCGTACGCAAGTTCCACCATCGCAGAAGCAGGCTGGTCTAATACATTCCCCTCATCAGCTCAATGTTCTTCTCTCACTATTCGAACTAAGGTTCGAGAGGAGATGGAGCGTGATAGAGTCTGGAATAGTATTAGGACCTATAAAGACCCTTATAACACTTCTTGTAATAACGGACCATATGCACCTGTCGAATATGACTCTGACTGCTACGGCACAGCAGGTTTTTATGCTTACATGTCAGACTGTGAGGGATGTCATCAACGACGAAAAGAAAAGGATGACAATCTATGGCTAATGGATTCAGGAGCGACAAGTCACTCCACTCCCTTTAGAAAGGATTTCCTTAGCTATGTTGAATTCAAGCGACCAATACCAGTGGGCACTGCTGGTAGCGAAAAAATATACTTTCCGGGTATCAGGACTGTTTCTTTTACAGTTACACTCAATGGAAAACAGGAACAACGGACACTTTGAAATGTCTTCTATTCGCCCTCAGGAGCGAAACATATCCTATCCATACCCTCCCTTACCACCAGATTGGGCTACACCTTTCAAGGTGACAAGACCCACACTCGAATCTACGACACGCGAAAAAGACTCTTCCTCAAAGGCACTCACGTGTTTCGCGGCTCCAATCTTCACTGGTTTACAGGAAAACCGATTGGGAAAAGTGATCCAAGATTGGCTCTTCTAGCGTGTTTGGACAACAAGAATATCAACACATTCTTATCTCTTTTTACCGTCGAATATTCTGACGTGTATAAACTTTGGCATTCAAGGTTTGGCCATCCTAGCGATCAGGTAATGCGGAAGATTCCCAGCCATACCACTGGCCTTGATCACATACCACCTCAACCTAAACCTTTTCCCTGTGGCGAATGTCTCATTGGCAAAATGCATAGTCGTCCGTTCTCTCCTTCTTGGACTTGAGCATCGGCACCCCTTGCATTAATCCATATGGACCTCTTACAATTTCCTACGGAATCTTATTATCGTCACATTTACTGCCTCACCATCATTGATGACTTTAGTGGCTATGGGTCTACTCTCTTACTTCGTGCGAAGAGTGACACCACCAAGTCCTTCATTGATTGGGTTTCCTGGGCAGAACGCCAGTCTGGCTTCTCTGTTAAATCGGTTTGTTCCGACTGCGGGGGGGAATTTATGGTGACTACCTTCAAGGAGTTTTTACTCTCCAAAGGTATAACTCACCAGTTATTGGTCGCTGATACTCCTCAGCAGAACGGTCGAGCAGAACACTTCAACAGAACCATAATGGAGAAAGAGGAAGTTCTACGTCATGCAGCTTGCTTACCCAAGCGCTATTGGAACTTTGCTTTACTCACAGCAGTTTTCGTCTACAATCGCATTCCACTTCGGCAAATACAATGGAAGACACCATTTGAACTCTTTTTGAAGAAGAAACCTACCATTTCCTATCTTTGAGTCTTTGGTTGTCTAGCCTATGTCTTCATACCAAAGGATCAGCGAAAAGACAAACTTTCTCCAAAAGCAGAAGAAATGATATTCCTTGGCTACCCAGAAGGAACCAAAGGTTACATTTTCTTATGCCAGGACAAAACGATTTATATTTCCACCACTGTTACATTCGTCGAGAATGTGTTTCCCAACTGTCCCGTAGAGAAGTTACGAGACAAAATCGATATACCTCTCCCGGCATCCGGTCCCTCAGAGGACTCTTCCAACGATCAGGATGGAAGCGAGACTGATCATCCCGCTCCAGGTCCTAGACCACCTACCCCAGATTTTAGTAATGACAATCCACCCAGGCCTCCAACTCCGAGTCCACCCCAACTCAGGCAGCATCCACCTCCCGTTACGGTAGAGGACTATTCAGACAAAGAAGAACCAGATTCTCCGGAACCTGAGCGACCAGGCCCAACACCAGGACCTTCTTCACCTGCTTTACCATCAAGACGTGAACGTTTGGATCGGGTACGAATACCGAATCCTACTTATTTACAACCGTCTCCTCCACCATCTCCACCAGCGAGAGAAACCCCTAGTCAAGGTTTCCCCAGTAGAAGAAGACACGAACCTCGTCCTATTCCATCATTTGTACCACCACTCCTTGATAGAAATCTTCCACCATTCCTTGAAAGACATCCAACTGAAGCCCCTGACCCATCTTATCCTCCTGCCCCTTCTGCATTACGCAGGTCAGCTCACGTACCTGCTCCGAGGGTAATACCCAACAATGTTTATGGAGACAGACTGCCAGTTCAGATCGAAAGGGAGTCAGACAGAGATTGGGAAAGAAACCTTGAAAACCTACCACCCGCACCAGAGTGACCAAGCATAGACGATCTGTACGAGGACCCGAATCCTCTGCCACCTTCTCAGGAAGGGGGAGACGTCAATGGTCTCGTTCGGGAGCAAGGTTATGGTTTTCTTCACTATCTTTTGGCACAAGCCATTTCAGAGGTACCTAAACAGTATAGGGATGTTTTTCGGTTACCAAAGGAAGAGCAAAATAAATGGAAGGAAGCAATGAAGGACGAAATTAGATCTATCAATGATCAACATGTCTGGACTCTTGTAGATTGTCCCCCTGATCGTAAACCCGTCAAATGTTGTTGGGTTTTTGCAAAGAAGTCGGACGGAAGATATAAAGCTCGCCTAGTGGCAAAGGGCTTTTCACAAATTTACGGAGAAGATTATGAAGAAACTTTCTCTCCTGTAGCAAGGTTTGAGACAGTACGACTGCTCATGGCCTATACCTGCTCTCAGGATTGGGAGGCTCATTGCCTCGATGTCAAGACTGCGTTCCTCTATGGAAAGCTTGACGAAGAAATATATATGGAACAACCAGAAGGTTTCGTAACTCCGGGAACAACAAACAAGGTTTATCGTCTTTTGCGCGCACTTTATGGCCTTAAGCAAGCAGCATTAGCATGGAACAAAGAACTCCACAAATCCCTACTCAAGTTAGGTTTTTATTGAACCAAATCAGACGCGGGAGTTTATGTCTACAAGACTAAACAAGGCCTAGTCATCTTTGTCATCTACGTCGATGACGTTCTCCTCCTTTCATCTTCTGCTAAACTACTGAAAGACAGAAAAGCAGCGTTTATGAAGATATGGGAAGTACGAGATATGGGAGAAGTGCAAGAGTATCTTGGTATCCAGTTTTCACGAAATCACAAGGATAAAACCATGACTCTCCACCAACAACCCTACGTCCAGAAAGTGTTAAAGCGCTTTCAAATGGAACAATGCCAAAGCATGCGGACACCACTTCCAAGTGGTTACGTCCCTACTCCTATCCCTTCAGGATATACCGCTACACCAGCTCTTCGACAGAAGTATCAGCAGGTTATCGGATCTCTCCTCTATGTCATGCTCGGAACTCATCCGGATTTAGCATTTAGCATCATTCGCATGTTGCAGTATATGTCTAATCCAACACAGCAACATTTGGATAAAGCAATGCATATTGTCAAGTACCTTTCATCAACAAAGGACTTATCCATCCACTACTTCCAGAGCGAGTTATCTCTGGACTGCTATTCCGACTCAGACTGGGCTGGAGACAGGGAGACTTATCATTCTACTTCTGGCTATTCCATGTTCTTAGGATGAAATCTCATTTCCTGGAGATCTAGAAGACAACCGACAGTCGCGCTCAGTTCAACTGAAGCAGAATACATGTCTCTTTGCGACGCTGGACAACAGATCAAGTGGATTACCACTTTATTCCAGGAATCCCATCTTCGTTTCACAACTGTCATTCTTTTTGGCGACAATAAGGGTTCCATTCATTTGGCCAATAACCCAGTCGTTGAAGGTCAATCGAAGCACATCAATATAAAGTACTATTGGCTTCGTGAATCCATCGAAAATGGAGACTTTAAGTTGGACTATGTGTCCACCGACCATCAAAGGGCAGATTCCATGACTAAGAATCTAACCTGGCAGAAACATGACCATCATCGCTTATTACTAGGTCTTTATTGAACCAGTTTAAAGCAAGGGGGAGTGTTGACAGGATGACTATCCTGCCTCTAGGTCATATTACTTGACCACTATATTTTCATCGCCAACTACTGACGATTACTATACACGTGATCGGCTATCACAGGTACCCGAGAATCACATGGAACCATACAATCGGTATCCTTCTTTCATGTTCTACGACGTTCTATCTGTAGATAGAAACTTACTTCTTCCATAAGTAGTAGTTGTAGTTACAATGGTCCGGAGTTTCTCCGTGCGCACAGACCATGTACAGTATGTATATATACTGTAACAAACTAAAGGCAGGAAGGGCGCAGCGACTCTGTGCTCACCTGGAGGTTTGTGCTTTGGTTAGAAGAACGAGTATGTTGCTAGTAGAGTAATCAAGTGTCGAAGGACCTGATCACTCAGTAGAGATGAGAGAATATATGATTCGAACCTAGGGAGTAACGCCCTAGGAGTACAGTATATATAGGTACTGTACATGGTCTGTGCGCACGGAGAAACTCCGGAGCATTGTAACTACAACTACTACTTATAGAAGGAGTAAGTTTCTATCTGGGGATAGAACGTTGTAGAACATGAAAGAAGGATACCGATAGTACGGTTCCATGTGATTCTCGGGTATCTGTGATAGCCGGTCACGTGTGTAAGTAATCGTTACCTATGAACGATGAAAATATAACGGTCAAGTAATATGACCTAGAGGCAGGATAGTCATCCTGTCAACACTCCCCCTCGCTTTAAACTGGTTCAATAAAGACCAAGTAATAAGCGATGATGGTCATGTTTCTGCCAGGTTAGATTCTTAGTCATGGAATCTGCCCTTTGATGGTCAGTGGATACGTAGTCCAGTTTGAAGTCTCCGTCCTTGATAGACTCCCGAAGCCAATAATACTTGATATTGATATGCTTCGATCGACCTTCAACGACTGGGTTGTTCGCCAAATGAATGGAACCCTTATTGTCGCCAAAAAGAATGACAGTGGTGAAGCGAAGATGGGATTCCTGGAATAAAGTGGTAATCCACTTGATCTGTTGTCCGGCGTCACATAATGACATATACTCTGCTTCAGTAGAGCTGAGTGCGACTGTCGGTTGTCTTCTAGATCTCCAGGAAATGAGATTCCGTCCAAGGAACATGGAAAAGCCGGAAGTAGAGCGATAAGTCTCTTTATCTCCAGCCCAGTCTGAGTCGGAATAGCAATCCAGAGATAACTCGCTCTGGAAATAATGGATTGATAAGTCCTTTGTCGAAGAAAGGTACTTGACAATATGCATTGCCTTGTCCAAATGTTGCTGTGTCGGATTAGACATATACTGCGACATGCGAATGACGCTAAAGGCTAAATCCGGACGAGTTCCGAGCATGACATAGAGGAGAGACCTGATAACCTGCTGATACTTCTGTCGAAGAGCTGGTGTAGCGGTGTATCCGGAAGGGATAGGAGTAGGGACATAACCACTTGGAAGAGGTGTCCGCACGCTTCGGCATTGTTCCATTTGAAAGCGTTTTAACACTTTCTGGACGTAGGGTTGTTGATGAAGAATCATGGTTTTATCCTTGCGATTTCGTGAAATCTGGATACCAAGATACTCCTTCACCTCTCCCATATCTCGTACTTCCCATATCTTCATAAACGCTTCTTTTCTGTCTTTCAATAGTTTAGCAGAAGATGAAAGGAGGAGAACGTCATCGACATAGATGACAAAGATGACTAGGCCTTGCTTAGTCTTGTAGACATAAACTCCCGCGTCTGATTTGGTTCGATAAAAACCTAGCTTGACTAGGGATTTGTGGAGTTCTTTATTCCACGCTAATGCTGCTTGCTTAAGGCCGTAAAGCGCGCGCAAGAGACGATAAACCTTGTTTGTTTTTCCCGGAGTTACAAAACCTTCTGGTTGTTCCATATATATTTCTTTGTCAAGCTTTCCGTAGAGGAACGCAGTCTTGACATCGAGGCAGTGAGCCTCCCAATCCTGAGAGCAGGTATAGGCCATGAGCAGTCGAACTGTCTCAAACCTTGCTACAGGAGAGAAGGTTTCTTCGTAATCTTCTCCGTAAATTTGTGAAAAGCCCTTTGCTACTAGGCAAGCTTTATATCTTCCGTCTGACTTTCTTGCAAAAACCCAATGACATTTGATGGGTTTACGATCAGGGGGACAATCTACTAGAGTCCAGACGTGTCGATCACTGATAGATCTGATTTCGTCCTTCATTGCTTCCTTCCACTTATCTTGTTCTTCCTTTGGTAGTCGAAGAACGTCCTTGTACTGCTTAGGTACTTCTGAAATCGCCTGTGTCAAGAGATAATAAAGAAAACCGTAACCTTGCTCGCGAACTAGACCGTTGACGTCTCCCCCTTCTTCAGAAGGTGGTATGGGATTTCGATCCTCATATAGGTCGTCAATACTAGGTCGTTCTGGCACGGGTGGTGGGTTTTCGAGGTTTCTTTCCCAATCTCTGTCTGACTCCCTTTCGACCTGAACTGGCGGTCGATCTCCGTAAACACTGTTAGGAATTACCCTTGGAACAGGTACGCGAGTTGACCTGCATAATGCAGAAGGGGCAGGAGGATAAGATGGGTCAGGAGCTTCAGTTGGATGTCTTTTGAGGAATGGTGGAAGATTTCTGTCAAGAAGTGGTGGTATGAATGATGGAATAGGATGAGGTTCGTGTCTTCTTCTACCGGGGAAACCTTGACTAGGGGTTTCTCTCGCTGGTGGAGATGGTGGAGGAGACGGCTGTAAATGAGTAGGGTTTGGTATTCGTATTCGACCAAAACGTTCACGTCTTGATGGTAAGGCAGGTGAAGAAGGTCCTGGTGTTGGATCTGGTCGCTCAGGTTCCGGAGAATCTGGTTCTTCTTTATCTGAATAGTCCTCTACTGTAACAGGAGGTGGACGCTGCCTGAGTTGGGGTGGACTCAGAGTTGGAGGCCTGGGTGGATTGTCGTTATTAAAATCTGGTGTAGGTGGTCTAGGACCTGGAGCGGGATGATCAGTCTCGCTTCCATCCTGATCGTCGGAAGAGTCCTCTGAGGGACCGGATGCCGGGAGAGGTATATCGATTTTGTCTCGTAACTTCTCTACGGGACAGTTGGGAAACACATTCTCGACGAATGTAACAGTGGTAGAAATATAAATCGTCTTGTTCTGGCGTAAGAAAATGTAGCCTTTGGTTCCTTCAGGATAACCAAGGAATATCATTTCTTCTGCCTTTGGAGAAAGTTTGTCTTTTCGCTGATCCTTCGGTATGAAGACGTAGGCTAGACAGCCAAAGACTCGAAGATAGGAAATGGTAGGTTTCTTCTTCAAAAAGAGCTCAAATGGTGTCCTCCATTGTACTCGTCGAAGTGGTGTGCGATTATAGACAAATACTGCAGTGAGCAGAGCGAAGTTCCAATAGCGCTTGGGTAAACAAGCTGCATGGCGTAGAACTTCTTCTTTCTCCATGACGGTTCTGTTGAAGCGTTCTGCTCGACCGTTCTGCTGAGGAGTATCAGCGACTGATAACTGATGAGTTATACCTTTGGAGAGTAAAAACTCCTTGAAGGTAGTCGCCATAAATTCCCCCCCTCGGTCGGAACGAACCGATTTAACAGAAAAGCCAGATTGACGTTCTGCCCAGGAAACCCAATCAATGAAGGACTTGGTGGTGTCGCTCTTCGCTCGAAGCAAAAGAGTAGACCCATAGCCACTAAAGTCATCAATGATGGTAAGGCAGTAAACATGACAATAATATGATTCCGTAGGAAACTGTAAGAGGTCCATATGGATTAATGCAAGAGGTGCCGATGCTCTAGTCCAAGAAGGAGAGAACGGTCGGTTATGCATTTTGCCAATGAGACATTCGCCACAGGGGAAAGGTTTAGGTTGAGGTGGTACGTGATCAAGGCCAGTGGTATGGCTGGGAACTTTCCGCATTACCTGATCGCTAGGATGGCCAAACCTTGAATGCCAAAGTTTATACACGTCAGAATACTCGACGGTAAAAAGGGATAAGAATGTGTTGATATTCTTGTTGTCCAAACACGCTAGAAGAGCCAATCTTGGATCACTTTTCCCAATCGGTTTTCCTGTAAACCAGTGAAGATTGGAGCCGTGAAACACGTGAGTGCCTTCGAGGAAGAGTCTTTTTCGCGTGTCGTAGATTCGAGTGTGGGTCTTGTCACCTTGAAAGGTGTAGCCCAGTCCGGTGGTTAGGGATGGTATGGAGAGGATATGTTTCGCTCCTGAGGGCGAATAGAAGACATTTCGAAGTGTCCATCGTTCCTGTTTTCCATTTAGTGTTACTGTAAAAGAAACAGTCCCAATACCCGGGAAGTATATTTTCTCACTACCAGCAGTGCCCACTGGTATTGGTCGCTTGAACTCGACATAGCTAAGGAAGTCCTTTTTGAAAGGGGTGGAGTGACTTGTCGCTCCTGAGTCCATTAGCCATAGATTGTCGTCCTTTTCTTTTCGTCGTTGGTGACATCCTTCACAGTCTGACATATAAGCGTAAAAACCTGCTGCACCATAGCAGTCAGAGTCATATTCGACAGGTGCAAACTGTCCGTTGTTACAAGAAGCGTTATAAGGGTCTTTATAGGTTCTAGTACTATTCCAGACTCTATCATGCTCCATCTCCTCTCGAACCTTAGTTCGAATAGCGAGAGAAGAACATTGAGCTGATGAGGGGAATGTATTAGACCAGCCCGCTTCTGCGATAGTAGAGCTTGCGTACGCTTGTCCGACTGAGGATTCATCGTCAGACGTATAAGGCTGCGCTTGCGCCTCATTAACTTCTTGGGTGGAAGCCTTCTGCTTCCCTTTTGCCTTATCCGAGGAGGCCTTGCCTCCTCCTCCCTTTCCCTTTCCTTTCCCCTTCTTTTCCTTCTTCTTTTCCTGCGTCTTTGGTAAGTTAACGGTAGGAGGTTTTCCTCCCTCCCAATGATCCTCCGTGCGGTGTCCTCTACTGCACTTACGACACTTGGGTCGCTGGTTCTGTTGCGCATGCTGGGCAGAAGTGCCCGCAACGTTATCAGTCGTCCTGGGAAGTTGCGTTCTTCCGTGGCGACGTAAGTACTCTTCCTTGATCCGCGGAAGAATTGCGTCAACAGTCAGGGTTTGTCCCTGTTGACCGGCTGGTAAGGTGACCGGGAGTGTAGCGAGCGTTGACGTCACAAAGTTCTCCCACTCGGATGGGAGTGCAGCCATGATAATCATGGCTCGCGCTGACTCGGGTAGGGGCATGCCGTTTGAGGCAAGGAAGCTGAACGAATTGTTGATCTCTGTGATCTTCGGAAGTGGATCTTCCTGACCGTTGATCGAGATCTTCATGGCGTGCTTGAACTGCACATAAACTCCGGCTGCGCCAGGTTTGCCGTACGTGTTCAGTAACGATTCCCATACCTCATGAGAGGTCGCAAACCGGTCCATTTCGATCTGGACGATCGGTTTACAGTGACCCATGATGGCTCCAAGAGCCTTCGAGTCGAGGGTGTCCCATGCAAGTTGGTCTGCAGTAGGGGCTGGTGCAGGTTGCCCAGCTGCTGCTGCTGCCGATGGAGGTCTAGTGGTGGTTCCATTAACGACTAACCATGTTCCTTGTATGCATAAGAAATTCTTGATTGAGATTGCCCAGATTGGGTAGTTGGTAGTATCGAAAATCGGGATGTTTTTCATAAAACCGGCTTTTTCGTCTGCCATTGCTACAAATCATGTAAGAGCAATAATTCAAAGAAAGAATCGTCCGTATCTGGAATCATGACAAATGGTCGAGGAATGACAACTGGAGGCTGTACCACTGTAACGACTCTAGGTGAAATCCTAGGTCGAGGAACTATAGGCCTTACAACTGGAGTTGGATCCAGAAGCCTAAGTTCAAAAAACTGTCCTAGATCATAGTCGGGACAATAGTGGTAGTTGGGGAGTTGGATCCCCAACGACTCCAAGTTAGCCATTTCCAAGAGCGAAACAGGAAAAACTTCGTAAGGAAAATGTATCATAAGATATGAGGGATTCGAGAAAGTATGTAGAGAGACCGTTGATAAGTCCAAGATATTGTCATAAACCCTTCCTCCTCCGGAGTACGGCTGTTCTATCCAAACAGGGCTTGGATAAGTATAATGGAGGACCATGTTGAATGCTCCTTCCATTTCCCTGGGGTCGACTCTAAGAGATGTAATCAGAGCCATCAGCTTCCGGTGTAGGAAGGAGGTTGATTCGACAGAGGTCTTGTTGCCAAGACGTGAGTCCATAAGGATGCTGCACTGTGCAGTTCCCTGGCCACCAGGTAATTCCATAGACCGGTGAGAGAGACTCGGCCTCGAGAGAGTCCAGAGTGGCTTGAACCCTAGGATCAGACCGTACGTTGACGACCTGTGAAAGCCAGAGACCGATTCGAGCGTCAGGGTGTTGGTCCAGGCACGAGGGTAAGTAAGAGCTTTCGTTTGAAGCTCCCTTCTTAAAAGCTCCCCTAAAGTGCGACTCGAGGTACTTGTTCCAGGCGTGGACGGCAGGAACTGCTCCTCTAAATGGTCGAGGATCCCAAAGAGGGTGAACCCAGATCGAGTTTGGTGAGTACTCGTCGGGATGGGTGTCGATCCAGAAAGCTGGGATAGTGAGTAGTGAGGGGTCTTCATCGTTCAAGGCGGGTAAATCGAAACCCCAGAAGCTGGCGATGCTATGAGGGGTAGAATACCTCGTTAGCTTAGCCGATGGTGCCTCATAGGAACCGTGGAAAAGCCAATGGATTTCCATGAAAGGGTTTTCGGGCGCCGAGAATGAAGAGGTGATAAAGGGTAAGGGGGACTGAGCGGCCTCGCGACAGAAAGCCCAAGAGAAGATCCGATTGGTCTTCGCTCCTCCAGAGACAATACCTGCTATGAGGTAGTCTGGTTCCGTTGCGTCTACAAAGTTAGACCAGCGGAGACCGCGCCTATAAGGCACATCCTTTGCCTTTGCCCTCACCTCCTCATCTCCTAATCCCTGCTTCTTCCTCCAATCCGCTGTTGATAGATCCGTCGAGTTGGAGATCGTCCAAATTCTCGAGGGGATGCCTGCTCTCACGTGCATCATCCTGAGTCTCTTGGACCCATGATTCTCCCTGATCGCCTGTAGGGGCGTAAAGTCCGTTCTCATGACCGAACTCGGCGACAAGTTCCGTGAATTGGTCGTCGAAGAACCGGAGATCATTTCTGGATAAGCGATGTCGCATGAGAAATAGATCAAAGGGAGTGACGTCGTTAAAGAGGACATGATTGGGTAAAGCTCTGCAAGGGGCGTAGAACATGTAAGTTCTAAAGGATTCGGCAAAGCCGATTCCAAGCTGCTGTGCAACTGAGAAGGTTCGCTGCATATAGTACTGCTGCGGTAACCAAAACTCTGGTTGTGGGAATACGAATCGTGCAATGACCGGAAGATAGTCATAGAAACGATTAAAATCGTAGTCCTGAAAAGCGTGCATAGCCCAATTGAAGAGTGGTGGAGCCCAATCAAAGTTTCTAGGATAACCATTTTCCCCAAGAGGGAATGGTTCCAATCCTTGAAACGCTGGATGGAAATCGTGGTCCTCTGGTAGAGCAGGTGCGATCGGATGTGGAAGTGCCACTGGGGCATCTCTCCACTGGAGAAGGGATACAACACGAACAGCCAAGTAGACCGTGTAGGTGAAGAGGGGTACGACTCCGAAAGGAATGTTGTCGTTAAGCGACCAGTAGGCCAAAGCTATAGTAAGAGCGAAGGCTATATACTGTAACTCGAAAGTAACTGCAAAGCACAAGTCCGCCAGCCAGCTAAACATGATAGATTGGATTGGGGAATCGCCTGTTAGGCTGAATACAATCGTCTACCAAGTCAGAGCCTGGTGGGGCTCATAACCTAACAAACTAAAGGCAGGAAGGGCGCAGCGACTCTGTGCTCACCTGGAGGTTTGTGCTTTGGTTAGAAGAACGAGTATGTTGCTAGTAGAGTAATCAAGTGTCGAAGGACCTGATCACTCAGTAGAGATGAGAGAATATATGATTCGAACCTAGGGAGTAACGCCCTAGGAGTACAGTATATATAGGTACTGTACATGGTCTGTGCGCACGGAGAAACTCCGGAGCATTGTAACTACAACTACTACTTATAGAAGGAGTAAGTTTCTATCTGGGGATAGAACGTTGTAGAACATGAAAGAAGGATACCGACAGTACGGTTCCATGTGATTCTCGGGTATCTGTGATAGCCGGTCACGTGTGTGTAAGTAATCGTTAACAATGAACGATGGAAATATAATGGTCAAATAATATGACCTAGAGGCAGGATAGTCATCCTGTCAACATACTGTACTCCTAGGGCGTTACTCCCTAGGTTCGAATCATATATTCTCACATCTCTACTGAGTGATCAGGTCCTTCAACACTTGATTACTCTACTAGCAACATACTCGTTCTTCTAACTCAAGCACAAACCTCCAGGTAAGCACAGAGTCACTGTGCCCTTCCTGCCTTTAGTTTGTTAAAGACAAAACAAGTGGGATTAAGCAGAGAATGGGGGGCTCACAGAGAGGGTTGGAAAAGTGCCCTGTCTATTTCTGGAATTTGGTGGGACAGACACCAAGGGAGGGTATCTCTTAGATGGGTTTTGCCCTACAAAGAAACCTTGTCTGAAGACTGTGGGAACCTCTTAAAACTGCTGCCTAAGGTGGTGGTGGCAACAGTGCCAAGCACTTTGAGCCACTCTAATGATCTTGATCATGTTAAGATCTGGTGCAGTGGCAATGGCACAGGGTCACAGGCAAGGCTTATATCATGTAGAGTGTATTGATGATTGGACTACTCAGATGGTGAGGCTGGATGATGGGCATCAAGGACCAAGATGTTATTCCTCTGACTATGGTAAGCCACTATGATATCATACATATTATGTAAGTGGCAAGTCCTCAACTTGCTTGGACAAGGCCGACTTAACAGATCATCCACTTGCATAAGCCGTTATAGGGGACGATCTACGCATATCTCTGGCACCAGTAGTAAGTGGAGCGCCATTTCCGATTCATATGTAAGTATATCCCGCGGCTGTCTAGAACTTGCAGCACAAGGGGCACAGAAGAAACTTCTTAGCGAACCACAGATAACAGTCCATATAAGTCGAGTTGCATTGCATGACTTGGCCTTGCAGATGTGCTTTGGCGACCTATATCTGCATCTATAGTTCGTTTCATCCTGCATTGAACTACCCTCCCTCACCTTTTTGTCAGCTTACTGTAAGGGTAGATCAGCAATAATGCCTCGAGCAGAGATTTAGTACCATGTCGCCTCTCGGAAGTCAATTCGTCATCCAAATATAGCTCCAACGATCGATACCCGTGGACATTCGCTCATCGCGGACTCAGTTGGAGTCACTACCAATTGCCCGCTTACCAGATGAGTCATCGAGAGTGCAGTGAGGCCTCCAACTATATCAGGGTCCCCTCACGAGGTTTTCTCAAGCATTCTGTAGTCAAAATACAAGACTTTCAAACCATTACTCTGGCTGGGTATATTGGACTCTTTTCCAAGGAAAGTTAAAGGCGAGTCTCCAGCAGAGGGGAGCGCAATCTCAAAAATTGAGGATTGTGCGACACATTTAATCCAGTGGCATAAGAGAAAACGTAGAACAGAAATGCATACTTTGTATCGTGGTACACTGTAGCTGTAGAGTCGTGTGGTATGACGAACCATCGGTCGACCTTGAGACTTCCGCCACAAGTTGGGAAGCTAAGAACTCTATGCTTTCATTTCATCGTTGCTTTGATCATTGGCAATGTAGTGGGGTCGCTTTATATCATTATTTCCTTGCTCTTCCACTACCCGAAAACGTGGGTGTGAGCCAATTTTCGAGTGAGTAGCTGAAGCACATACACTTTGCATGACAGAAATATACAACCAGGCCAGTGATAACGATGACGAATGCGATGAAGTATAACCAATATGGCCTATAGTGCTGATGAAAGGTGATAGTCATTAGCGCAGAAGCCCGAACTACTTACAAACTACTTACAAAGAGGACCAAACCTACGAATACATGGGTCAACATCTCATAGCTATGAGCACGAGAAATGGACAAACCAAATAATAGACTGTAGAAATCGCTTGTGAGGAGAGACAAGTTGAAGTAGGGAGATGAGGCCAAACGGAAAAGGACCATCTGCATGGAATATCCAACGGGTACACCTGCACATTCGGGGGTAAAAAAACGACTTTCCGAACAAAAATGTTTTACTCGCTTATGGAATATCCGACCAACAGCCCGACTGTGGATAGTGTTCATGTTATAGGTAGTAAAGTAAACTGTAATGAGACGTACTCGTAGTCGAGTCCCAAGTTGTACTCATCCATTTCTTGTGCTCCAAAATTGAGGCTTGCGTTGCGCTGACGATCATGCCCCACATACCCATTTGGCCAAGGACCTACACAGAAGCTCTAAAATCCTTTAATAGTCGACAGAGAGTGACGCATACCTCATAGATTGGAGACTTGCGTACAAAGACCTCTTCCAGTGCATTCGCTTTGACTGGGGTCAGCCAACGGCCCTAGTAGGACTAGGGTAATTTCATACCTGTCCCATAGAGAGTTGCTGCTGCTATCATAAATCCGTCTCCCTCAGCCCGACGTGGTGCCTCTCCATTTTTGTTGGTGGCAACATCTGACGCAACCAATAGGCCAAGGCCACCGATACAGATTAAGGCACCCTGACAGAAAATGAGCTCGAATCTAGCACTAGCAGGGTTGTAAAATGAAAGCTTACTAATATTTGCGTCCAGTGATAGCGTACACCAATTAACATATAGCAGACAAACATGCACACAGGTATGTTCCATCTTTTCAAGTCTGTGAGATGATGAACCGACGATTGTACACCGTCTACTCACGCATCGAGGAGCGAGCATGACAACAAGTCTGTGTACCCGAAAGCCTGTTTCGAAATTCTCAGGGAAGCAATAATGAAAGACCTTCGGCTCCTACCTTGACATAGAGGAAACCCCCTTCGAAATCCAAAAGGATGAGGCAGAAATCTGGGATTGGGTATTAGACAGGAAAAACGAGATGACAGACAACGAACATTTCCACCCATCACGTATGATCAGTTTGCACCATCCTATGAATCCATCTGTACAGAGGTCCGGTTAGCGACATCTTGAACTAGAACGGGGATTTACATTTATAGATGGTGTAAGGTGTGTATACCGAACACAAGATAACATAACTAAAAACTATCCATCAAGCGGGACGAAGGCATACGGATGGGAGTCCTTACGGGAAGAAAGTCTGAGTGCTCGGCAAGACCCAGTCATGCTTGACAAGCTCAGTGGTAATCACAGACATGACTGTCAGTCCTGAGCTGAGTAACTGGCCATAAAGAAATGCCAGGGCGAAGGAACGCGACCATAGCGAGACGAAGCGCAAGGAAAGACTCCTGAAGAAAGCAAAAGGCGAGTCGAAGGAGATCGAAGGCCGACTGGGTAGGTGGCTATGGTCCTCAAGCGTCGATGAGTGTGCAGGAACCGAGTTGAGCGAAAAGTCCTCTTGTTTTACAGCGCCGTTTTTCTCGGAGTCTGACATGGTTTTCCCTGGGGACGAGATAAACTGTCCATTTCAGCTTGCTTTTATCCACTGTCCTGTTGGCTATCTTTGATCAACGGGGGGAAATACATATTATGAATGAGCAGATGACAGATAGCTGCGGGACTAATAATCTTTTCGTGTCTTCATATTGACTCCGGACTAGGATTAGAGTATTCGAATGCACTTGCGGAGCTTTTACTCAGGCAAGTGTAGACGTGGACTATCGCACTGCACTCACTCGGACGTAATTCGAAGCTTGCGAGCATCCGAACAGCTAGCTACTATTTTAAAGCAAGTCTGTGGACGAGTACAAAGATATTCACCAGCACTCACCATCAATATCAAGAACTCGTTGGGAGCTTTTCCTTCTGAATGATTGCACTTGCACGCACGACTAAACTAGCGGCTTCATTACAAAGCTGAGGTGGACCTGTTGTACGAGATAAGCGGAAAGAAGTTCAGGCGGTTTCGAGAGCACAGCAATGGTGGCGCCTCCAAGTTGGGGGGTTAGTTATTGTCAACTGGGGTTTCTAACTCTCACCCTATTTTTTGTTGTGCCGCCAGAAATCAAGATCTCCTGAAATGGGCCGTTGAAACTAGTTCCGACGATAGCACATGAGCCAGGAATCTGTTGGGATGATTCAAGCATGACAGCGAATATGCCAGCCACTGAGGCTTCCTTCAGCCAATCTTCACTCCACAACAAAAGCATAGTAATGACAGTTGGATCCGCATGATGTTTCTGCCGGAGGTGTATCCCAGCGAGAGTCACGATGTGCGAATGATATGATGACATTGCATCAAGGTCAGGCATCAAGTTCTGATGAACTTGCGTCAGCTCTGAAATTCAGGGATTAGACGGGCTTACCGTGGCGCACTGTAGGATCGGGCTGAGAAGCATCTTGGGATCTTGCAACCATCAACATTGCAAGACACCACGTGACAGTACATATGTCATTCCATTCCATACGATTCCTGTAGTGCCCCGGCGGACGTGGAGAGACAATAAGCAACTAGGTTTACGTGCTTTAGCAATAATCACGGTAGGTTGGCCTACCAAGTACTAAACAAGTACTGGTAAGAGCCGCATTTTAATCCTCCCGTGAGTGGGTGCACTTCTGATTTTAGTGGCTAGGACCATATGTAGCCGCAAAGCAATACATCTCATAATGATGTAACCTTTTCTTCGAGAAAAGAGTAACCTAGATCTGGTCCGGGAGCTCGCTGCCACAGAGAATTCACGCTGCTCCCTGAAAGTCGTAATGAAGCTCACGTCGAGTGGCGCACAGAACGGCAGGGACCTACAGAGATACTACAGGACAGTAAGTTGTGAGTTCGAGCGAGTTTCCCCCACGCAGCACCAAGAGTCGCAGGAAGAAAAAGTTGTCTCTTCTCCACTAGAGGTTCAAGCCACGCGAAGCTGAGCATGGGCACTGAGCCAATAAATAAGGTGGAAATCGGGATCGGAGTATCAGTAATGGTTAATAGCTTACCTTGGATTGCTGCGTGCCAGCCAGCCACCAACGTGATGGAACCCACCCTCAAGGCTCTGCCACCTCATCATCAACAAAGGGTATATTATTGACTATAATTTTCTGACAGCCCACCAGTAATATCATCACCCAAGTTGCATGGACCACTCAGTCAGTCAAATCATTGGAAAGGTAGAGGAAGCTGGGTGCCTCCAAGCACAACAGAAAGCCTACTCTGAATTACACAACATAATCATATATACTTGAGCAAACGACGGCAAGAGGATGAAAGATTTTCATGTCATGCAAGAGTAGTAAGATTCCTCAGGAATGACGGCCAGTTGTCACAGCCTAAAAGAAAGATCCCACGGGTTTCAGCTCAAATTCGTCCTCAGCTGGTTCATGATAGGTAGTTGACGTCGAGTTGGTCCTTGTTGAAAGGGTCATCTTTGTGAACGAAGAGCCAAGTCCTGGTGCTGTAGAACTGGGGTTGGGAGAAGAGGGAGAGAGTTGTGAGGAGGAATTAGTGGGCGAAGAGTTGGACGAGAGCGCTGGAGCTTCGAATACAGGTTGTGAAAAGTGCTCGCGAAGACGGGTCGTCGCCTGGTGTTGTATCTAGTACAAATGAAGTTAGTCACAATCGTCAATAGGTAAAACCAGTTCTGGAAGTTCACCTCGCCTGCTACCGTCTTCAATACTTGAAGGAGGGGACCTGCTAATCCAAGCCTCAAGATGAGGTACCTAGGGCACCAAGTGGATAAGTAGAACATATATTCCAATAAGGGCACTCACGCTAAAGTGGCCGCCCCGATGGTCAACACGAAATATAGTGGGTTGAACAGCACCAGCATCGCTTCATTCCACCCGAGCACCACCATGACGCCGTACATCCAGTAGGGCACCTGGGCGATCGAGGATACTGTGCTCCTCTTGGCCTCAACATAGTAAGCATCGGCATCCCTGCGGAAACGAGTCGATAAATCCATGCATTTTGTCTCAGAGAAAATCGTAAGGGAGGATGAAAAGTCGATTTCCTCTTCCGGAGTCGAGGATGGAGGGGCGGGAGGTAGTGTGTATTCGAGCGACGAATCCTGTGGTTCGATATTGGCATAAAGAGGAATAAGGGCAAGAGTCTGCACGAAGATGAGTAACAAAGTCGCGCCGCAATTCGAGCATTACGAACCTGGTCCTTGGCCTTCTTGAAAGCCCCATCGATATCATCATCGGGTTTCCATACCCTTGGCACCCCCTGGTCATCGTACCGGAAACGTTCCTCGAAGTGCACGCGTAGCTTGGAGAGGATGACAGCGTCAGTGGTCTGCTCGTCTATCTTGGCTCGGAGGGCCTGCCAGGCGCGCCTTCGAATAATGGCGAGAGAGTTGGTATTCTCTTCCTCGGTACAATTAAACGCTGCAGAAGGGTATAAGAATTCACATGAGCACAAGATAAAGAAATTTACTCTTGGCTTTGGTAAGGTAAGATGATTCTGCCTTGTCTAGCAATTTCTTAAACATCTCCAAAACCTTGTCCCACATATCTAGAGTGCCACTGTTCAGAGCCAGTTCCACTGGCTCCGAAATTTGTTTCTTGAAATTCCTCTGCGTTTCAACACGAAATGAGCTCTACTAGACCAACCCCATCCAATGAAACGTACCTCAATAAGATTGATCATCTTCTTTGTCTCGTCCTTTCGGAAGACATCCGCCACATTCTCCACTTCCTCCTTCAGTAAAGAAAGCTCCTCCTCCCAACTCCAGTCCTTGTCTTCGATGCATGCCTCCTGTGCAACTTTGACGAAGCTTTCTTCACATTCTGTCTTTGCTTCACCGACAACATCGGCAAAGTTGGTACCTCCCCCACTGGGTGACAATAAGTTTTGTAATGTCGCCTTGAACGTGGATAAACACGCTTTGTGAAGGTTCTTGAGCTGGCCAAGGAAGAGCGGACTGAGGGTGGATGTGATCGTCGCATACAGGTCGAGGCGTTTGCGCGTATAGACGCCATTATGATACCGTGAAGCATCACGGTCGTAACGGGCTAAAGGTGGGGTCAAAAGACATCAACGATCACCACGCTGAATTGAGCAAGAGAACTGAACCAACCGAGAGCCTGATCCCTCCAGTTCCTCATTAGTTCACCCAATCCTTGGACAACTTTCCCAGCTTCAATCGGTCGCTTTTGAGATTTTGCCTGTTCATTGAATTCGATCAACGCGCCCGAGGAGATTTCATCGCATCGAAACTGAGCCAAAAGTTCTTGTTGGGTTGGGAGGTCGAGGTCCTTGTTACTCTGAACTTGTTGCTGGTTCAAATGGGAGAGAAAAAGGAAATTTCGGACCTGTGCATAGCTTAGACGACGAAATAACGCACCCAAATGTTCTCCATGTATACTGCAACGCCATCTGCCGGAATGCGTTTGTGATATATGTCCTTGAAAACAAAGTTATCTAGAGTCTTATCCATGAACCTCTCCCTTAGTTTAGCGACCTCATCCTCGAATTTTTGGGACTCGAGAATTTTGTGAGGGAGTGCAGTGAAAGCAAGGTCAAAGTAGTCTGAAAGCTGTGCTTGGGCGAGTGCTGGAGGCTTCGATAACGAGTCCCATATCCGAGTCAAGTCAGCGGTCAGTGTAGTTTGAAGATTGGACAACGGGGTGACGCCAATATGGTCTCGAATGACGAACAGAAGTAGCGTGCGAGATTGAGGCCTGCTCGGAGATGCAATAATTAGGCGTTTTTCGTGCAATTAGGGAGTACTGCTCACCCATCCTGAGCTTTTTTCCCAAACAACCCAAGGTTGACTTCAAACACTGTTTTAAGCAGTCCCATATTAGCACCTTGGTACAGTCCCACTTGGTGTTCCCAGAGGTTGATAATAAGGACTTCTGAGGAGGCCAAGGAGAAAAGGGCAGATTTGCGTTCGAAATCTTGGTCCTCTCCTCGCTCACGCCCATCTGTCCCCTCGACGTCCATAACGAGCACACTCATGCCCTTTCCTCGACACATCCATATACCTGTCAATCATAAGGTGTGATAAGGGTGGAAATGCATCAGGGAAGACCGGTACTAACATACCTTTAGTTGTTTGTTGCCGCTTTGTTTCATCCATGACATCAAAGGTTGTTCCAAATAATCTATTCAGTAGCGTACCTAGTAAAGGATAATAATAGTTTGCGAGGCCAGAAACGTAAGAAGGGTCATGGCAAAGCATGCGGACACGAAACTTACTCTTTCCTGTTGACTGAGAACCGAACACAGCGACGACATTGTAATTGAATCCAGCATCACGGAGACCCCATCGTTCGAGTTGGGCGGAGAGGTCTGGACTGTTGGTCATGGATCGTTAATTCGGAATATGCATGGAATAGAAGGGCACCCGGTGCGACCGGCTACAACGCGTCTCAGTGCAGCGTCATGTAGACAGACAGCTGGGTTTGTTCGAGAATACCAACTGCAAGTACCAAGTGCACGGGGAATAAGGTCTACTCACGTGAAGTTCTTGTCGTCATTGATGATTTGTATCTGTTCTGAAATAGTGGGGAGAATGTGTCCGTTGGGCTTGGTGGACCCATTGACGAGCGTTCCGGCGTCTGGTGTCGTCGAGACTTGTATTGGGTGTGATGTAGACATTATTGCGCAGACGGTGGAGGAAGCAGACAAGTCGCACGTTGGTTTTGTTCTTTGCGGCAGTGCTTCTCACGCGGATGATGCGCCATCCGCTATATAACCCCTGCTTTCATTCAAGCCCTCTTTCTTCTCCCCACTACACTAACTGCCACCATGATCATCGCCTACGCCTATAAAAAGTACAAGCAGAAGAAGCAGGAAAAGGAGGAAAAGAAACGCGCCGCAGCCGCAGGCGGGTCCGCTCAACCCACACAAGACGGGGAACCTCAGCCCAGGTCCTCGTCTGAGGCAAGGCAAGAAAACCAACAGTAGGTTCGTACTGGGTGCCGCCTTCCACTCTCATCGCGCAACTGACACCACACCTTAGATACCCTCCTTGACCATTCGTGCTTCATCATGTGCCACTCAGAAGGTGGTATCCTACCCTGCTTGTCGTTGACCTGCCTATGCTGAACGCCATATTACTCCCAGCCACCTTCGTGACGAGATATCTATACAATGCTTGCATGGTACTACTTGTGACTTTCTATGAGACTTGCGGTGCTTGTACCCCCCTTGTTCAACGCTGATATTCCCCGATGTCCTTGTTACCATCAAACTTTGTTGCATACCCTATTTTGATGCCTGGCAATGACCACTTCTTTGTGTTAATGGAACCTAGCTCATTTGTGCGCAGTACTGATCCGTGTCAAGTCATGGTATGGATTCCGTCCCGCACTCCCAAGGTCCAACGAGGTCCCATCTAATGGAACACAGTGCTTCTTGCCATGATCTCTTTGCTATTCCTGTATGTTATTGATCGGCTGTTCAATCAATCAGTTTGTAGGTGGGGTCAAGGGCATCCTCCCAAAACATGATACGTTCTCTGAGAACTTTGTCCGGTTTCCTCGGACCACCGTCGACCTACATATTTCAAAAATATTACGTTCGACTACTATCGCTTACCACTTTGTTTGCCTCCCCTACATGTTGGCCAGTTTCTCAAATGACCATTTCTTTCCCAACAATGCATTTTCTCTATAGTCATATGTCACAGAATATGTATCCTTGAGTACTACAAAGTTGAATGTCATTGATCCATGCAGTATTTGTTGAGATAGCAAAGATGGTGTGACAAAGTGAGGAATCACGCCTGTGATGAACATGCCGATGCTATGCCGAAGCGGAGCATGAATGGCTTAACTCCATAGCTCCTGCTCTGCCCAGTCCTGGTAGTAGGACAGCCCAGGTAGCTCCTGAGATGGGTCAGGCGAGGGTTGAGCAGGCATCTCAGTCCCATGACTATGAAGAGCAGGATTTTCTGCGTTATTTGGGGAACCCCGTCGTGGCCAGTGCAGTAAACGTACGGTGCGTGTGCCACTGCCACTCATTCGTGAAGATTAAAGTAACATGCCGGTGCCACAGAATCATCATACCCAGCAAACCGGTCCAACGCACGCAGGGCCATCAACTATTTATGCACAAGCTTACACACCGGCATCATCTGCTCATTTCTATTCACCGGGTTCAAATGGCGGTGAACAACCACTCGAGTCGTGGTTCCAGCCCCATTCCACTCAATGCGTTACTTTCTGTGACATTTCATGACTGGCAAACATGTGGGGGAGGCAAACAAAGTGGTAAGCAATAGTACTGCTGATTCATGTGGTCCATTGGGACACCCAGGTACGGAACAGCCTTGTATCCACTAAGGTGCTCTATTAAAAGTTCTAGATGAAGACTCTGAGTGTGTTCGCCATAGCCCATGAGGATATTCAACAAATGGGCGAGCTAGTTTACTTCAGGTGGATGTAAGAGGCTGCAGACATCAAGGCTACTTGCTAACTTTGTACTTGAGTGAGCTCGAGACTTGTCTGATCAATCACATATGGCTCTGGCCCAAAGCGGTCTTCCTCAGAAGTTTTGTGACCCGGAACATTTCCGTAATTTGATGGTCTTTCCAAGATATACTATTTTTGACGATGCAAATGTGTACTAATCAAGTCTGCAAGACGCGCCCATCGTACGGCACCGAGTGATTGATATGATGGCCGTGTATGACAGCGGCCAACAACGATAGGAAGGCACTTGTGATGCTATCAAACATGTACGATTTTTTGGAGGAACAACTGATTACATGTTTGGTTTTCAGAGACTGTACGGCCTCACATTTCTTTCTCACCAGTTCCCGTGTTTACAGAACGTGTAATTCTCGAAACTGCTGCCGTGCTCGGAGCCTAGGCGAACGTCAAATCCAATGTATAAATAATATAAAGGTTTGTTGTAACAAGCTGCGCCTTACTTCTGGGCTGTGCAATTGCTTGAATGTCTTATCAAAGACGACAGCGAACGCGTCATTTACAATGCTCAGTCCCACCATCTAGACGAGAAAGGGAAAGACGAGGGTTTAAGTGGTGCATGGTTGCAGAATTAATGGCAATTCCACCCTCATCTCACATCCACATATCGCAATCGTGCACTTGCTGAATTACTGGTGTAGAAGTTATTCGTTTGGAGAGGCGAAATGCACCCGCTACAAGTATCAATGATCCCATGAGCTTCACATCTGAAGATAGTCACTATCGTGCTTTCGGAAGTGATAGCTTGGGTGATGGGAGCAGTGATCATTGTAGTGGGAGGATCAGCGAAAGAGACAGTAAGTTTGCCTCATCCAGGCATATGATCTGGGAAGGCTCATTTTTGTCCCAACGAATTATGGTATGTCTTACTCTGAAGATCCCTCAAGTTGCAGAGACAGCGCTGGATATCATTGGATATGTAGGCCGGTCAAACCCATGCCTCATTTATTGCGAAAAATGAGCTCACAGATATCCATGCATCTATGTCGCAAGCCCTAGGTTAGTGTTTGCTCATGGCCATCAGGTAATTTCATACAGAATTGTAGTAAGTGTTTCGTTCCCTACGGTACACAGCCACTCTTGTCTACCACGCTTGTTCCCGTCCTGCTGGGGACCATTCATGCACATGACACAGTAAATCCTGTGGCAGCTTATTCACACAGGTAGCATGTAGTGGATCGATGCTACCCTTACTGCTTGCACAAGCCCATGCGAATGATCCATATTTATTTCACGTTCTCTTGTCCGTGTGCAAGAGATCGATACCCCGTTTTTTTTTCCTCATGAGCCATCAGCAAATCATAATGGGACAATACACCCCTTCTTGTGGAATTGGTTGCAGGGCAGCACCAACATTTTAGATTCTCCGTAGCTCTGACCATCAAGTTCCAGATTAACCCTCACTACAAGATATTACAGCCAACCTTCAGCATCGTGAGTCAGACGCTCTCAAGGGTACTATTTGTACCAGTGAGAGCCTGCTGAAAAGATTCAACCGTGGGTTGGGCCGGTGGTGATTCGCTGACATGGGAGCGTATATATCTACATCTAAATTGTAATGAACTACTCCCACAGTATGGTACAACGTGCCAAACACAAACGTGCCGTCTGCCTGCGATGATACTTCACTAGTGGCTTTTCATCGAATCCCTCATCCATTTCTGCGATTCTGCGCGACCAAAACCCATTTTGCAATAACGATATTTGTGTCGTTGGCATGTGTGCAGTTTCAGAATGTCTACGGAGATCGTGGGGCCGCATAAAGTTCACGCAACAAGTAGTCTCCCAAAGTCAAAACATGATAGAAGGACATAAGTCATTCCTCTAAAAATCAGGCACGATAAGGCTCACACCGATAGCATGCCACGAGCTCTCTACACCCATTTCACTCCACTGTCAATGCATGTTTACCTATGAACCTAGGTCAGTGCAAGCGGGATCTGATTTCCAGGATATAAACAG
Organism: Scleroderma citrinum; assembly: GCA_029372045.1. Lineage (NCBI taxonomy): Eukaryota > Fungi > Basidiomycota > Agaricomycetes > Boletales > Sclerodermataceae > Scleroderma > Scleroderma citrinum. The sequence continues at coordinate 2,172,395 of JARFMN010000002.1, forward strand.
TCACAGTTCCTAGTAAACTATCAAATGTTTTGAGTTGCTAGCGTCAACAAGGCCTGGTGGCGTAGTTGGTTATCGCATCTGTCTAACACACAGAAGGTCCCCTGTTCGAGCCAGGGTCAGGTCATTCTCTTTTAGTAATTTTTTGCGCAGCTCGTGTTACTTGTAGTAGTCGTTCTCTTCCAGAAGGTACCCTAACTCGATGTCTGAAGGCCATGTATGAGGTGGTTGTCGGTCATCTGACATTTGCATGAGGAAGTTTGCCTACGAAAACCTAATACATGCTACATATTCCCTTGCAACAAGTCTTTCACTCCCACGCTTCCTAGTATCCTCTCCAGTCTGAATTTGTCGTACTTGCAATAGAGCACACGACAGCTCACATCACCTGCGTCGACACCATCGTCAAGGAAGGGGTACGAAAGGAACTCTGAGAAATACTGAGGGTGGTCTGGGGGGCCGTAAAAGATAATATTACGAATACCCCTAATCTTGTACCTGTCGAATAACAGTCAGAGCATGACCCTACAGGCGGGCATCTTGCAGGCCATACCGTCGGTAAAAATGGAAGCGTTCACTAATAAGTAGGAAGGACTTCTTCCCACTGAAGAATGCCTGACGTGCACGCGAGATATCTTGGTTCGAGGAATATCTAAATTGAACTTGTCAAACACATTGCCGAAGGAAAGATAAGATGGCTCACTCTGAAAGCACGGTAAAGCTGAGGCCTGTCTGTTTCCGGAAGTAATTATGGACCCGGACGAAGTCAAATGAGGATGGGACGAAAACAATTGTATTCGTGCTTTGTACCGCGGATTTCAGTATTTTGGGCAACAGCTAAAGGGGTCTATCAGTAAACACATAACAATGAAATAGAGACAAACTTGAGTGGTGAAGTAGTTGAACCGTTTATCAACTTCGTCTTTGGGATTGAAGCAGTCGAAGGGGATGAAAAGCTATAGTGATGCTGTTCAGCACACTTCGCCTCGCATAGACTTATGGGTCGCATCACCTGATCTATTGACGCAGGGACTTGCAGCGCCGGCCATGCCTTCTCCACTCTAATCTTGCCCGCTACATTTTTGAGGGAATTGTTGAATACCGAGCGCATCTCTGGGGTCTCAAATGGGGATAAAAGAATGGATTGTCGCAAATATATCGAGCTAGAAAGGGTTAGAATCGGGGAAATGCAAAGAAGACAAATACATACTGTCCATCGAGGTACCAGGGTTTTATTCGAGAAAAGTCTGTGTCATGAGACTCATTGGGCAATTTGTTGAGGTGTGCAAACACAAACTAGATGAGAAGTGGTAAAATTCCAAACTTTGCGGCACTGTGCAAATTCAGCACCTGAACGTGGTCCCAGTTCTGCATAGCCATTGCGTTCATCTGGTCCATCACCAGAATCTCTATGGATGATAGAAAGTCTGCGCTCCTGCATTATCTGTCAGTAACGAGCTTGTTAGGTTTGCAAAGCAAGCTGACTTTTCTTTCTCAATGGACATTCGCAGACCGAGTGGGCTTGCTAGTATGATGTCGCACCCATAAAATTCTGCAAAGAGCTTTACACTCTTCCTAGTCAACTTGACACCAATTCTGAAGTTGTCGTCTACATTTCCCTTGAAGGTTTCAACGTGGTCATCCGGATAGGTTCCCCTCTGGGCGGTGGCTAGCTTATCCACAACGTCAGGGGGTAGTCCGTACTCAGACAAAAATCTGGAGTTATTTTCAATCTGGAAGGAGGGGGAGGGAGTATGTGCAGTCAGAGCATTGACCCAATGTACGGCGTAAGAACGAAATGGGAGGAGGATGAGGACTGATGGTCGAGTAAATCCTTGATCTTGAATATCTTCGGGTTGTGTCAGGGTGTCTTTTGAATGGGAAATGCGCTCGTTATTCCTAAGGACGCGGCGGCGCTTTCTGTGCTACAGTCAACTTCTGCAGCCTCGAATAAACTAGTCAGATTGGATAAGTCATACTTCGTAACGTGGTCAATTGCATGCAACGCTATGACTTCTCGAATATACCGATGGTGTTCAAGCGAGGTGGCAGGGTGGTAGAGGTCGAAATGAGCAGACAAGATAGACAGTAAGTCTTTTTGAAACCGACTTCGTTCTGCAGAAGGTTAACGTACAACAATTAGTTCGGACAAATGATATGACCTTCTGGTTGTTTGGCTTGATGTTCCTCGAAAGATGTGCGAAGCCGCTCCAGAATCTACTCGAAAAGTACTAAGAAATAAACATAATGTAGTGGAAACGTACATACTGAAGTTTTCTTTGCAAGTAAGTCGGATACAGGTACGGGCATGTTTTCGGGGACACTAGCGACCACTGTGAGTGTCCCAATTTTCTGCCTGGTTGCCTTCCAATGGCGCTGGTCGACTGATGACCTACTCCTTTCCGTTAGCACTACTGGATTGATACCGAAGTGCTGTTCATATGGCAGAAACGCATCTGTACAAAGTTAACTAAAGTGGTGTACACGAAATATTACGAACCTGCTGGGTCAGCATCAGCTATCTTGTCTGTCAAATGCATCTCATCAGTAGCTCTGTTCTCGGCTGGTGTAGTAGTGGACTCTGGGGTATCATCCTCTGCGAATTTGATAGATTTGCGTCGTTTGTTCAGTTTTTCGTGTGTGTGCGGATCCTCTGTTACTTGTGCACGTTTTCTGCTTTTGAGCGCAGAAACATTCAGCAAAGTCAGGAGCTTTGTTGTCGGCGAGTTCGCATCTTCAGGATCCATGATAGTACTAATAGTAACTGGTAAGGTGCAAGAACACGAAAATCATCATCACGTGATCCAGTCAAACGCGACCATTTCATTGCATCGTGTACTGCTCATAGGTGAGCCACTCATTGCCTCAGGAGAATTTGGTCGCGCACTGGGAGTGCTTGGAATTGGAATGCGTGTACTATGTGTTGCGGAGAAACCGTCCATTGCAAGGTCGATTAGCCAGATTCTATCAGGCGGTCGGGTGGAAACTGTAAGTCAGTCGCCGATCTGCAACTGGCACATAGTTGAACCAATGACATGTCCTTAGAGGCCCACGCAAAACAAGTTCATAAAGAATTTCGACTTCGACTATGCACAGACAAACTCCGCCTTCACGGTGACGGCTGTTGCGGGGCATCTGCTTGCACACGATTTTCCGGACGCATACAAACAGTGGAGTTCCTGCGATCCATTTACTCTGTTCGATGCTCCAATACATGCTATGGTTCCTGCCGGTAACAAATCCATTGAAAGGAATCTCTTGAACGAAGCTCGCACAGCGAATACGTTAATGATTTGGACGGATTGCGACCGAGAAGGAGAAAACATTGGGTGGGAGATAATATCTGTGTGCCGTAAGGCACGGCCGAATATTGTTGTCAAACGCGCCAGGTTCAGTGCTATTATACCACAGTATGTGTCGACTGGCGTACACGTTTTTTGCTCATTCATAGAAAAAGACAAATTCATCGCGCTGCGCAACATCCAGTGGAACTTGACAAGGCTCAAGCGGACGCAGTGGAGGCCCGAATACTTCTTGATCTCCGGATTGGAGCGGCTTTTACGCGCATGCAAACACTTACTCTTCAGAACCGCCTTCCTCAATTCAGGGAAAAGCGTGACGTGGTATCATATGGTACGAAACTTCGGATTGGCCAAAGTATCCCCTCTGTGCTCAGTACCAGGCTAGGACCTTGTCAATTCCCTACACTAGGTTTCGTAGTCTCTCGATATAACCAGGTGAAGTCGTTTACGCCAGAAGACTTCTGGTATATTTTCCTCTCTTTGGAGCGTGAATTGGATGGAGAGATGAAAAAGATAGAATTCACATGGAGAAGGGGCCACTTGTTCGAGGAAGACGTCGTCATCGAGATATACGAAGACATCTCGGAGTTCCCAAGGGCCCGTGTGGTCAAGGTAACGAAGAAGAACGTTAAGAAATGGTGTTTGTCAACCAACTTTATTTTTATCATGGAATCTCACTGTTGTATTAGGAAACCACTCCCGTTGACTACTGTTGAACTTCAAAAGGCTGGATCTCGCCTGCTGAAGTTGACACCGAAGAAAGTACTAGACGTGAGCCTCGAGCCTCTTGTCGTGAAACCTCAGCTTGATGCACCAGCCAGATCGCGGAGAAGCTATATCAGCAAGGCTTCTTATCATATCCACGTACGGAAACTGATCAATATGACCCTCAGTTCGATTTTGCGAACCTCATCGGAAAACAAACCGTAGATCCAGCTTGGGGTAGATTTGCGCAAGGGTGGGATATTGTTTTACATCCTGCATCTAGAGCTCATCTCACTGTTTGCACCCAGACTGCAAGAAGGCGGGTTCACTTCCCCTCGTAAAGGAAAGAACAACGATAAAGCCCATCCGCCCATCCACCCCACTGCACATGCCGGAAATTTAGCTGGAGACGAGAAGAAAGTATATGACTTCATCACAAGACGATTCCTCGCAAGTTGCTCAAAGGATGCTGAAGGTTCCGAGACGGTCGTCGAAGTAGAATATGGGGAAGAGCAGTTTTACGCTACAGGTTTGTCTTGTTGTCTTGAAGACTACAAGCGGGGTCGGGAATTATGCTCCTGATAGGACTGATCGTCCTACAGCGGAACTACTTGGATGTGTATCCATATGAGAAATGGACTGCGAAAGAGATACCCGACTTCAGAGAAAACGAGGAATTCGAACCTACAACCTGTGAAATCAAGCAGGGGCAAACCACTTCTCCTTCTTTGCTAACTGAAGCCGATCTCGTAGCTCTTATGGACAAGAACGGTATCGGTACGTGCTCTCCATATAATTGAAAGGTGCTACTCAACTGTGGACTGGCTCGGTGTGTTGCAGGTACAGACGCAACTATCGCCCAGCATATACAAACTATAATAGACCGTGAGTATGTGATCGAACGAATGGATGGAACTACGAAGCACCTATTGCCCTCAACCCTTGGTATTGGCTTGGTGGAGGGGTATAACGAGATTGGGTTCGACCGCAGTTTGTCGAAGCCACAACTGCGGCGTGAGGCAAGTTCCTTGTTTATGAACAAGGCACTAAATATATTGACGTCGACCCTTACAATAGACGGAGCGTAGCATAGTTCAAGTGTGCCAAGGAGAAAAATCCAAGGATCAAATGCTCATGGAGAGCATTGAACAATACCGCGAGATGTATGTGATTGCTAGGCGAGAATTTGAGAAGGTTATTTCGGTATGTTGGCCCGCCGTTTGACCTGTTGGTGAGTGTCTTGACTATGATCTCAATAGAGCGTACGACGATATATCGAAGGTAATAGGACACAAAATACCACAGGGGGGAATGGTGGACAGGGCCCTGGCGACGGAAGAGGGGGAAACGATGGACGTGGGAGAGGGACGAATAACCGCAATGACAATAATGACAATGCCCCCGATAACGGAAGTAGGGGTCGTGGTCGTGGCGCAGGGCGGCAAGCCACTGCTCCCTCATCCCGACGCGGTCGCCCTCCACCCGGATCGCCCCCTCCAGAAGGCAATGACGAAGGTATACTAAGCTTCTTCATGGATTGGGATAGACCATTTACTTCAAACTTAGATCATCCTCGAAATCGTGGAGGACGAGCAGCTCCGCATTCCCGCACTGGCGTTGCTATCTCACAGCCTGACGTCCTTGCTAGTCGCTCAAGTTCCTCGGCGCAAAACGTTCTTGCGTCCTCGGATCGACTACGGAAATGTAAATGTGGCGCTCCTGCATCTCGCAGAACGGTGACGCAAACATGCGCTCGTCAGGGTAGGCTGTTTTACGAGTGCAGCACAAACAAATGTGGCTTTTTCGAATGGATCGAGGATGAAGACAGTCGGAAAAATGATGGTCCATCACCCTTGGTTCCTGCGAAACGAGCTTTTGGAGCTGAGCAACCAGTGAGTCTGGAAGATGAATTGGGAATGTTGTATCGTTCACCACACCATTCTGCCATTAGATTACAACAAGTAACATACTGACACGACAATGTCGATGTAAAGAGGATGCTGTTCAACGAACGGTCACGAAAGATGGCATCAACAAAGGCCGCATTTTCTGGACTTGCGTGAAGGGTAGAGATGAAGGGTGCGGCTTCTTTGAGTGGGAAGACGAACCAAGCAAGCCAGCGCAGCCTATGACAATTCGCACAGCCAGCCAGAACAATGCTTCATCTTCTGGGAGGTGCTTCAAAGTACGTTGTGTTGTGTATGCTTAACATTATCTGAAGTAAGGTACAGTGCGACCAAGAAGGACACTGGGCTTCAGGTGAGTTTATGGGGATGTGTTGAAATTGACTGTATTTATCTATCCACTAGCTTGCCCTACTGGGGGGATGCCAAATCGTCCGAAAAGCCACGGAGCGTCAAAGTCGGATACCCCTGCTGCTGCATGTTTCAAATGTGGTAAACCAGGTCATTACAGCAATGGTATGTCCAGATGACTGCAAAGTTATTGATTACACCATTGATGTGAGGTATAGTGTGTCCTACTGCTATACCTTTACGGCCAGATTCGAGAGCAGCGGTGCCGAAGAAACGAGGTGGCACGACCTCGAACGACGAATGTTTGAGGTGTGGTCAAGTAGGACACTATTCCTCGGGTATGGATTTCCACGCTCTTCCTCAGGCATCCTGACATCCAGTCTTGGATAGAATGTCCAGAAAGTGGGGGTCCTGGACCATCAAAGCGTGCCAAAGGGGCCAAAGCGCCTCGCTCGACTCGGGGTGGAGCCAAAAGTACAGCAACAAAGAGGAGTAAACGCGATCTGAAGACAAAGAGTGGAATGTTTGGTGCTCCTGATGCATTTTAGATCACAAGTGTGCTTATAGTACTGGTACCATTGCGCAAAATGGACGCCATGCGATATATGAGAAACATCGCAAGGAAAAGTAGTTGGTGTCGACAACCTACATTGGTACTTAGTCCCTCAAAGTTGATATGGGATTTTCGTGTGTAAGTTTTATATTATCGGGTATAACTCGAGTCGTAGTCTCCAGACTGAAGGTTTAGAGGATAGTTGTTCCTTGGCCGTTTCCGCTCAACTATGTATGACTCCATCCAACCTACGTAGTTATGGTGCACGCCGGTGCGCTTTCCTATGTTTCAGTTGAAATTCCAAGACCAATCTCAGAGATGCAAATGTGGTTCTGGATGATGTACTATTACTTGGCCGGAGTTGCAAAATGACACAGAGTTGCAAAATGCTAACTACAACACACCACACTCCAATTCAAGCCCCATAGTTGTACATAGGACATGTTATACTATAAACCTAGGGGGCTATATACTTTTTTAAATTTTAAATGCAACTGTGAGTGAGGGGAAATCAATATACTGCTTAAAAGGGGTCCTTTTCAGAATAACTCGCCAGGGCTGAAATCAAATCACACCAGAAAATCATGCAAAGCTATCTGGGGACTCTTAAGACACTTCCGTACTTCTTGCAAAAATCTTGGGGGCCACCAGAAGGATCCTTCGATTGTGATCGTTGTTGCAATAATGTGATGCAAGAGCGTGACAATACAAGCGGAGCAGTGGCGGAGTGACATTTTCAGCCTCGTCGACGAAAGTTCTGTGGATTATCAGCGCGTCGGAGTTACAATGTAAGGTGTGACATTGTGTGACAGCCCTCAGTTTCGCAGATGGGAACATTTGCAACTCTGTGTCATTTTGCGTCCAAAGACCGGCATCTCTCTGGCATCTTCTACATCACATATATCATCTTTATTTCTATCAGAAGTTTTTCTGTACGTGTTCCTCTACGTGCGCATGTATTTTTTATGGTATCTACTGATGTGGTTGTGTAGTTCTGAAGCAGTATTTTATGGTGTTGCAACTCCGATCAAGTGATAGTAACTGTTTTGCTATTACAATGCTCACAACTCGCCTGGAGAGAGAAGGGCTAATAGTAATAACCACGAGAATAACGCAAATGAAATAAATAGGTACGTACGCGAGAACGGCTTTCCTGAAAGGAATACGGAATCTACGCTGTATTTGAGTTTAATCATAAGTATGTTATGTCTACTTGGCCCAGATGTTGATCATGGGGTCTGATGGTATTTGGTGGAGATCGTGATATGGCCATCTGTACAAGAGACAAGTGGGACGACTATCTACCTGAGTACTCTTGCACTCTTGCATTAAAGTTGGTTAATGATGAAAGGGAGCTCAAAACAGGTCTTACAGCATGACTTACCCAAGTCACATCCAAACAAAGATCGAATTCCTTGCGATTTTCCTCGGTTAGTTTTACAGTTGAAGGGCCCGGAGAGGCTAGCAGGACAGTGGAATAGATCGGTCAAACGCCATAAATCTCCGTTCAGTATCCCTCAAATACTCCGGAGCCACGTACTACGTACTCCTGCATACTCGTTGTCAACACAGTTGGGATCCCCCAGTGTGAAGAGAGATATCCTCGGGTGTGTATATGATAGTCTAGAGTTTGCAATTCAATGAAGCGGAACCACGATGACGATGTCACATTTAAAGAACCAGATTTTCCTGTTAATTCAAGGGATTCCAATGGCCAGAGTGGAGGGATTTGGAGGAATCTACCAACTCTCCGACCTGAAAGAACATCAGTGAGCTGGGTGGTTGGTAGCTGATGGTAGCCGATGGTAGCCGATGGTAGCCGATGGTAGCCGAGTGGTCGTGAGCGGTCTGGATGACTTGTGGATTTCCTGATGAATGCTTGAAGTATCGAGGATTCGAGAGCTGAAACTTGGTCAATAGAAATAAGAAGGTGACATAACGAAAAGCTGTCTGGACTCTCGAGTACCAGCGAGTATGTACAAGTCATGCTTATTAGGTATATCATCGAACTTGTCAGGGCTGGCTGCAGGGGCTGATCAGCCACTAGTATGTAGTAGCGAACAAACAACTTTAACGGAGAAGTCTTTGACAGGTCCGTTGGATAAGAATGGAGTCAGTTGTTTGAATCTACATCGTGTACACCTCATTTATTGACCATCCAAAGCTTATCCAGCATCTTGCCATCATGATCACGCACCTGATGCATGTTGTGGCCGTGCGTTTTTCCAAATGTCCCGTGTTGAGCCGCTTCCCAGCCGAGACACCCTCCGGCGTTATTAAAACTTACCCGCATCATAACGTTACTAGCGCGCACCCCGTAAACCAATAATATGTAAGGAAAACGCAGCATGGTCGGAGCTGTACCCTTTCGACGTGATCCCTGCATTTCTTTCTTTCGATTGCCTTCCAGGACTTCATGTCGTCGCTACCGAGGGACAGTGCAGACACCGAGTCTCACAACGAGAAGGACGTCGAACTCAATCCCAAAGAACGTGCAAGGATCTTGAGAAAACTTGATATCCATCTCCTTCCATTTGTCTCCTTGCTCTACCTTCTTTCATTTCTGTAAGTTCTCTCCCTTTCGTTTCTGGAAGCATTCTGATGCCATCCGACAGAGATCGCGCAAATATCGGTGATTTTCCCTGCCGGATATTTAAGTAGCACCCACTCATTCTTAACTCTGACGCAAGGCAATGCAAAGATCGCTGGCATGTCAACCGACCTGGATCTGGTGGGGTATAGGTATAACATAGCTGCTGCTGTCTTCTTCGTACGCCACACAGTATTTGTCCGTTCTAATACTGACAACGTTCCCAGATCCTCTATAGTTTTGCGGAGATTCCATCGTATGTATGATTGTTGATCGTCCATCTGTTCTTCGGAAATGAATGTTTTCAGAAACATTGCCCTCAAGTTATTCAGGCCTTCTCGATGGAGTGCGTGAGCTGTATTATCATTTTCCTTCATCTTCCAACCTACCAAAATAGTACCCACGATCATGATCGCATGGGGGCTAGTCATGACGCTGATGTGCCTTGTGAAAACTTTCCAGGGGCTTGTGATGTGAGTGTTAGAAAGCAGTAAATTGTCTATCTCATAAATTGAGACCCAATACTTAGTGCCCGACTATTTCTCGGTCTGACAGAAGCTGGGTTATTTCCAGGAGTAACGTACTATATATCACTTTGGTACCCAAGGGTGGATCGATCGATGCGTATTGCTATCTTCTTCTCCGCTGCAACACTTGCAGGTGAGTAGTCATACCTAAGCATAATTTGTACAACTCAAGATTGTGAAGGCGCCTTTGGTGGTATTCTGGCGTAAGTGCTATTCTCTAATGTAGACAATAATTAAACCAACCAACACAAGTTACGCTATCGAGAATATGGAAGGGTAAGAAACAGTGACTCCTTGGTAATAAGCGTCTGACTTATATCTGACAGCGTTGGTGGTCTTCATGGATGGCAGTGGATTGTAAGCATCGACCTTCATCAGATCTCAGTTTCTCACTACGCTTGTAGTTTTGTTTAGAAGGCCTTGGTAACCTTATAGCATTGTAATCCCATTGATACCATCTCACTCCCTTGCAGCGACGATCCTAGTGGCCTTTACTGCTTACTTCTTCATGTATGATGTAAGTGCTATCTTGTTCCTTAGTCACAAATCGGATTGAAATCTATTGTACAGTACCCAGATACCGCATCTTTCTTGACCGAGACCGAGAGGCACTATGTCATCGAGATGCTGAAGCAAGACTCGAACAACCTCTCCACGGAGTATCAATTCCGATTTGTCCTCCAAGCCTTGCAGGACTACAAGTCATATGTGCAAGTGGGCATTTATATTGGGTATAGCCTTTTGCGTTATCATGCCTTCTTCGTTGATCGTGGAATCATTCTAACCCAGTGGCCAGGTTACTCGTCCCAGTTTACGCCATCGCTCTTTTTACTCCCACAATCATCAATGAACTCGGCTATGCTGCTGCTAATGCACAGTTGTTATCGGTGCCTCCCTTCGTTTGTGGCTGTATATTTACCATCCTAGTCGGAATAATTTCCGACAAGCATCAACTTCGTGGGCCATACGTGATAGGCGGCGCGTTCGTTTCCCTTGTGGGCTACATTATCCTCTATACACAACACAGTGCGGCCGCATCGTACGCTGGAGCTGTTTTAGCTGCCGTGGGGGTCTATCCTACCATCGCTGTGGATTTGGCGTGGGCTTCATCAAATGCAGGTGGAGATGTGAAACGCGGTGTTGTCCTTGCGATGGTCATTGGTCTTGGGAACTTGGGAGGGTAAGCACTGGGCCATTTCCTCTAATGTTATTGCTGATAAGAATCAAAGGATCTGTTCTTCGTTCGTCTACCTTGACCCCCCTCGATATCACATCGGTCATGGGACAATCATGGGCTTTCTCACTTTTTCGTATGTCTGCACCCTGCGACGTGGATGTGGTCACTGATGTTTATCGATCAGGATCCTATTGTCGCTTTTTGCGATGTGGGACTACAACCGCATTAACAAGCAGAAAGAAGCATTATGCCGTGACCAGGGGATTACAGCTGGCCAAAGGGATGAGTTCGTGGAAGTGGGCGATGCCAGTCCTTTATACAAATATGCCATTTGAAACCCGCGCTACTTTCTCTTTCCACATATTACTAGATTTGTTCGGAATCCCTAACTCTTCCCCTACAAGAAGATAGTCGTTCACTACTATTCCTTTCCTTACTAGACAACCAACTTAACACGCTCTTTTGTCGTATTGGCCAAATAAAACCAAATAAAACTGCTGATTTTTGGGCTGCTAACGACTAACTTGAACGAGTGTGTCTTGCGTTCAAACCAGTCGGACGTGATAACCTGACCGTCAACGCGCATTCTCACGAGCGGGTCGAGTTTCGGTATGCATTTGTACAATTTGACACTACAGCCTCCAACAGCCGCAGCGCAGGCAGTTGTTGGAAACTTTTCTGGTGCCAGGGCACAAGAAGTCATCGTCTCTCATGGCTCACGCCTTGAGCTTTTACGACCTGACGTCCAGACCGGAAAGCTCTCCACAGTCATAACAACTGACGTGTTTGGTTCAATCCGCTCTCTGGCAGCATTCCGACTTACTGGCAGTACCAAGGGTGAGCCCCTCGTACGTATCACACGTTCTCCTGTCTTATTCACATTCCATTCTCAGACTATGCAATCGTAGGATCAGATTCGGGTCGCATCGTAATATTGGACTATGATCCCAAGACCAGTAGTTTCGTCAAGTTACACCAGGAAACGTTCGGCAAGTCTGGAGCACGGCGGATAGTACCTGGACAGTACCTTGCCACCGACCCCAAGGGGCGTAGCGTCATGATAGCCGCCGTGGAGAAAGCAAAATTAGTATATATTCTCAACCGCGACGCCGCAGCGAATTTGACTATTTCATCTCCCTTGGAGGCGCACAAGAACAATGCGATCATTCACTATATTGTTGGCCTTGATGTTGGCTTTGAGAATCCGTTGTTTGCAGCACTTGAAGTCGACTATTCAGAGTCTGACCAGGATCCGACTGGTGAAGCCTTTAATAATGCAGAAAAGGTATGTCTTTGATATTTGTATTAGACTATTCTCAGCTCACAATGCTTACTCACCGCAGATGTTAACCTATTATGAACTTGATCTCGGCCTCAACCATGTCGTCCGAAAGTGGAGTGAGCCGACTGATCCACGGGCCAACCTACTTGTACAAGTTCCTGGAGGCCAAGTAGCATCATCCGACAGGTTTGATGGACCCTCTGGCGTTTTAGTCTGTTGCGAAGATCACATCATTTATCGCCACATGGACCGTCCTCAGCACCGAGTTCCCATTCCACGCCGGAAACATCCCTTAGAAGACCCTTCGCGAGGGATCATAATAGTTGCTGCCGTCATGCATAAAATGAAGGTTTGTCGTTTATAGGATCTGGTCGTCCAATCTTGACGACTAACAAATCTCAGGGTGCATTCTTTTTCCTCCTCCAAAGCGAGGATGGTGACTTGTTCAAGGTCACAATAGATCATGAAGAGGATGAGGTCAAAGCGCTGAAAATCAAATATTTCGACACCCTGCCTGTTGCTTCTAGCCTTTGTATTCTTAAGTCTGGTTTCCTTTTCGTTGCTGCCGAGTTTGGAAATCAGTGAGCACTTACATTTAGTTCTCTCAGTCTTTGTTGACGATCTTCCTTGCTAGCCATCTGTACCAATTCCAAAAATTGGGTGATGACGACGACGAGCCTGAGTTCAGTTCTACGTCATACCTTTCCTTTGGCATGTCAGATCCCACAGTCCCATTGCCTCATGCACATTTCCGTCCTCGGCCATTGGAAAATCTTGCCCTGGCTGATGAGTTTGAGTCATTAGACCCAATCATGGACTCGAAAGTGATGAATATCTTGCCCAACTCCGACACCCCCCAGATTTTTACAGCCTGTGGGCGGGGTCCACGGAGTACGTTCAGAATGCTTCGACACGGTTTGGATGTGGAAGAATCCGTCAGCTCCGAGCTACCAGGAATCCCTAACGCCGTATGGACCACGAAACAACGAGAATCAGGTGCGTCTTTACATGACATATACCGATCATCATGCACTGAAATGTCGACCGCAGATGAATTTGATTCATACATCATCCTTTCGTTCGTCAACGGTACACTGGTGTTGTCAATAGGCGAGACTATTGAAGAAGTCCAGGATACTGGTTTCCTCTCATCTGCACCCACACTCGCGGTGCAGCAAATAGGCACTGACGCCCTTCTTCAGGTCCATCCTCATGGCATTCGACATGTTCTTGCTGATCGGCGTGTGAATGAATGGCGAGTACCGGACAGAAAAACCATAGTAGCGGCAACTACGAACAAGCGACAAGTGGTTGTCGCTCTAAGCTCAGCTGAACTGGTCTACTTCGAACTCGACTTAGATGGCCAACTTAATGAATATCAGGATAGGAAGGCCATGGGGTCCACCGTACTTGCTCTTAGCATAGCGGAGGTACCTGAGGGACGGCAACGAACACCCTACCTGGTAAGAGGTGATGGATGTACGATATTTGAATTGCTGACAACACTTGCCTTAGGCAGTTGGATGCGAAGACCAAACTGTCCGGATTATCTCCCTCGACCCCGAAAGCACTTTGGAGACCATCAGTCTTCAAGCTCTGACGGCACCACCGTCTGCTATCTGCATTGCCGATATGTTGGATGCAAGTATCAACAAAGCACAACCAACCATGTTCGTCAATATTGGACTACAAAATGGCGTCCTTCTGCGTACTGTCCTTGATCCAATCAATGGTCAATTGACAGATACACGTACACGGTACGTTCTCATCTTTGTGAAGATGTCATTATTGACTTGTGCAATCAGTTTCTTGGGCACACGTCCGATCAAGTTGATCCGTGTTCAGATACAAAAAGCCCCCGCAATCCTTGCACTGTCATCAAGATCATGGCTGAATTACACCCATCAAAATCTGATGCACTTCACTCCTCTCATCTTCGAAAACCTCGACTACGCATGGGGTTTCTCTGCTGAGCTTAGCCCGGAGGGTCTTATTGGTATTACTGGAAGTGTACTTCGGTAAGTTTGTGTTTCTTATTGACATCTATCTGGGATGCGACAACTATTCGGATAACTCCACGGAGGACGTGACCGAAACTCTAAATTACCAATCGTTCCTACTGAGAAATCACCTGTTGTAATGTTCTGTTTCTGCGGTCAGCAGCTGAACTCCTTTCCCTTAGTATATTTCAAATTCCCAAGCTGGGTATGAAGCTCAAGCAAGACGCTATTGCACTCTCTTACACTCCCCGGAAGTTCATCTCGCATCCGACTAATCGGTATCTATACCTCATAGAGGGAGATCATCGTGTTCTGAGTGAAGAGGCTATTTCCAAGCGGTTGGCTCAACTGGTGATCATCGTTATTCCAAACTGGCTTCCAATGCTGATAGTGCGTTTTCAGAGACAAGCTGGCAAGCCTATTGATGAAGACATGCTCCAACTCTCCCCTGATGTTTTTGGCCGAGTTAAAGCACCAACTGGGACATGGGCCTCGGCGATAAGGATTATCGATCCTGTGGAGGTACGAGTGATCACTGTTGGCATCTATTCGTATGTTCATTCCAGTGTAGGCGAAGACAGTTGCGATGGTGCACCTGGATAACAACGAGGCTGCGTTTTGTCTGGCAGTCGTTCCATTTACTGCTCGAGGTGGCGAACTGCACCTTGTTGTCGGTACTGCTTCCGATACGTTCTTGGCACCACGGTCATGTACTAGTGGATTCTTGCGGACGTACACATTCACCGAAGACGGCACAGGACTGGAATTGTTGCATAAAACTGAGCTAGATGATGTACCGCTGGCTGTGATGGCATTCCAAGGTCGTCTTGTGGCTGGTGTGGGGAACGCTCTGCGTATATATGAGATGGGGAAGAAAAAATTACTCCGAAAGGTGGAGAATAAGGTAGGTTTTAGTAACCGAGCCCTCATTTGATTATACTCATTAAAGAATCAGTCATTCTCCTCTGCGATCGTGACACTCAACACACAGGGTTCGAGGATTATTGTTGGCGATATGCAAGACTCCATATTCCATGCGGTGTACAAGGCACCAGAAAACCGGCTCCTGATCTTTGCAGATGACACACAACCACGGTGGGTGGTCGCTGCCACGATGGTGGATTATTACACCGTGGCAGCCAGTGATCGTTTTGGCAATATTTTTGTCAATCGCCTCGACCAGAAAGTCTCGGACCAAGTTGACGATGACCCTACGGGTGCTGGCATCCTACACGAGAAGGGTCAGTTGATGGGTGCTCCCCATAAGACCAGGATGCTTTGTCACTTCCACGTTGGCGACTTGATAACTTCGATACAGAAGGTGTCCCTGGTTGCAGGTGGACGGGAAGTACTCTTGTACACAGGCATACATGGGACCATTGGTGTCCTTGTTCCATTTGTGTCAAAGGAGGACGTTGACTTTATCTCGACACTGGAGCAGCACATGCGAACAGAGCAAATCAGCCTGGTTGGTCGTGACCACCTCGCTTGGAGAGGTTACTATGCCCCTGTGAAGGCTGTTGTCGATGGTGATCTTTGTGAGACCTACGCTCGTTTACCTGCCCCGAAGCAAAACTCTATTGCAAACGAGCTGGACCGTACGGTGGGAGAGGTGCTGAAGAAGTTGGAACAGCTGAGGATCACAGCAAGTGGGTTCTAGTTCACTATATCTTAAGAGATGTGTATTGTAGCTGTTGCGACATCTTTCTCCTTGTACATTTGGACCATAATATACTTGCTGTCTACGCCACCGAATCACTGATAGACTGGTGAGTGTGATTCACCGTGTCGTTTTCAACGACGTCAATCTACATAGGTACTTGCAAAATGTTCTCTGTTGCTTCTCACACTTTCCGAAGTGCATCTCGTCGGGCCCTCGTAACGCAAGCACGGTCGTATGTGACGACTCCCGCAGGATCCAAAAAAGCCATCGTGCTCAAGGATCACAAGGTTTGTGTTGTCAGGTAGTCTGACGCCTTTACAAACAAACGCTGTACGATGCACGTAGTATACTGCTTATGCTACGGCATCGGGCCAAGGGCGCAGCGGCGAGGTGAAGTCTAACGATTTCGCGCTACGATTTACAATGCCCAAAGCGTTGGGCGGTCAAGGCGATGGACAGAATCCTGAACAGCTCTTTGCCATGGGATACGCATGTATGCCTTTTTTACGCTTGGTTACAACCATTGAAACGACCCCATGCAGCATGCTTCTTGGGTGCCCTCCAGATGATGGCTGGTCGGATGGGAAAGAAGGAAGCTACCGACAATGCGGTCATCCACGTCAACGTACATCTTGGTGAGGCAGAAGAACTCGGTGGCTTTGGTCTTGCGGTCGACATCAAAGTTGAGGGCGTAGAGGATGAGGAACTCATCAAGGCTGGCCACGAAGTACGCACTTCCTATTCCATGACCCTTTCATCAACAATACTCCACTACTCGTTGCAGGCTTGCCCCTACAGCCGTGCATTGACGCACGGCGCAGTCGTCAAAGTTTCCAAGGCTTGAACGGTCGAAATAAGAACCTTAAAGTCTGACATACCATCTGACATGTAACTAAAACTAGTTCACCGCTAACGTTGAAAACTACACCGCCAGTTAGAACCCTTTTATAACTTGGTACTCGGCTGCCACTTCAACTCAATACCATCCGCCATGGTCAAGAAGGGCATCAAATCGCTGGTCAAGAAATCACTCGGCCACTGTTGCCTTATCTGGCTCTTCAAGTAGTTCGTTGTGATTTTGAGGTGGTCCTCTTTGATCCCTGGCGCGACAGATTTGATGGTCGGGGCCAACTCGTCGATTACGCGATCGACGAACGAGACTGTGATAGGTTCACCGTTATCCATCCGTACAGCATACTTGACCCATTGCCATAGCTGCACGCGAGCTATTTCGGCTGTCGCGGCATCTTCCATAAGGTGGTTGACAGGAATACAGCCATTGCCATTTAACCAGGCGGTCGAGTAGGCCAGAGCAACAGAGACGTTGGAACGGATGCCCTGTTCTGTGATTTTCCCGGGGACGTTGGTATTCGTGAGATCAGCGGCAGAGACCCGGACATCTTCCCGGCGCACATGATACTAACAGAGCCAACTCAGCCAGATAGAATGGGAGCGCAATTTCGTACCAACCTGGTTGGGTCCCAACATGTTTTCATCGAACACCCGGCGGGCAATGGCATGAATCAAGGGATGGGCAATCCAAGTTCCGTCATGGCCAGCGGTAACCTCACGTAACTTGTCGGCCCTAACCTTTTCCATTGCAGTCTCGTTCGCTTTAGGGTCATCCTTGATAGGGATCTGGGCAGACATGCCGCCCATAGCGGCTACCTTCCTCCTGTTGGCGACTTTATCCATTGCACTCTGCACCACAATGGCCCGAAGCATACCTGTGACATGTCTGGATAAGAAGCCGCACGTATGCGTCCATGAACGGAACAGTCATGGTGACATCCTTCCGGTCGGGGAACACAGAGCCCCTGTCGGCCCTTCGCTTCTTAATTGCACTGAAAATGTAGTCCCATCTGATGACGACAGGTAAGATATTTGTATCGTACATATGATCGTAGAAGGCTTACCGACCACAGTTAAGTCCGGAGGAGTGATTCCTCAGTTCAAAGAGAATCTCTTCCATTTGAAATGCAGCCGGAAGGGTCTCAATCAAGACGGTCCCCCTTATGGTGTTGTGGGGAAGCCCTATGTAAGATTGAGAGAAGAGGAATATATCGTTCCAAAGCCGTGCTTCGAGGTAATGTTCCATCTTGGGAAGGTAAAAGTAAGGTCCATGGCCACTCTTGACAAGCTCATGGGCATTATGGAAGAAATAGAGTGCAAAATCAAAGATGGAGGCAGAGACTGGTGTGTTATCGACAGTCAATCGGGTCTCATCCAGGTGCCATCCTCTTGGTCTGTAGGATGGTATTAACGTTCTGTTGCCCCCACGCATATGATATTGAACATACCGGACTATAAGTACCGCAGGCTTCTCGACGAGTTTATACACCTTGCCATTGATCTCGAAGTCGATTTGCCGTCTGACGGCATCACGAAGGTTAACTTGACCATTGATCATATTAGCGAACGTCGGGGAATTCGAGTCTATTACGGGTATCAGCAGTCGAATCGACCACGCTCAGACTGATTGCCTACCCTCAAAGTCGGCCATGAACGTCTTTGCACCGCTGTTCAAAGCATTAATAACCATTTTTCTGTCAGTCGGGCCTGTGATTTCGACCCTGCGGTCCTCTAGACCTGGCGCAGGGGGGACACAATGCCATGCAAGGTCAGCGCGGATGTGGGTTGTTTCGACAGGAAAGTCGAAGGGGGCCCCTGAGTCATATCTGCGCTGAGCTACGTCGCGTGCGACTAGAAGGTTCTGTCGTGTGGCCTCGAAAGTCCTATGAAGTGCTGCGAGGAATGTCAGGGCGTCCTCGGTCAGAATCTCGGTTTGGGCCTTCGGAGCGACGTTGGAGAGAATCTTAACACCTTGAACCATGGTGGTGGGTAGGATGAAACGACAGAGCCTGTCTGCCATAATTAAGTGGATTTGCGTCGGGACTCCGAGGACATTCCGAGTTCTGTCATGTGTTATTGCAGATACCAAAGCACATGATATATTAACCACGCTAACTTAGGATGCAGATAGTGATAAGCAAAACAACTCGGGAAACGTCAATATCATCAAAGTAGGACAACGGTGGTTCCTTCGATGGCAACCCTATGAAGTCTTCTTCGCGTCCGTGGTCGAAGCACCCGCCCCAGATTCTACTGGCGTAGCCTCGGAATGCACTAATATCAAAGTATTTGGTATTCGTACAAGTGGATTGAACAAGGGACCACTCACAGATCAAAGTTTTGATCGTCCGTTCACCCACTTTAACCACCCTACGACATGCCATCTGCCAGACACCAACACTCACTGAGCCTGTGATTGAGATGCTATAAGTAGGGCTAGATGGTGGCGGTGGAAGAGACCTACCCTTGGGTGCAAATGGCAAAGCAAGCCACCACGTAAGCGGACCAAACCAGCTGGGGGGGAGATAGAAGACTGCTGATTTCCTGTACCACCATCCGATGACGAACTGCAGTCCGGTGGTTAATATCCAAACAAGGCTGTTAAATTTAACCGAAAAGGCCGTTTTCTGCGAAGCAAGCTCGCCATCTGTTGATTTGAAGGTCCATAAACACGTGTTAGTGCGACAGTCGATGCGGGACGTATGTTGACAGAAGTGTATGACAACCAGCGGACAGTCCGGTCTGCCCCAAAGTGAGACACTCACTGAGCTTTTCGAGTTCTGCAAGGCCCTTGTCGACCGTCCTTCTTAACTTGGCCCACTTTGCAAATTGGTCCTGTGCGCTCGTTTGTAGCAGTTCTTTCTTCGTTGTTAGCAGCTCGGTTTTGAGCTCCCGTTGTCTGGAAACGGCGGTGCTATGGAATATGCTCAGGTAGACACCCCATGCCTATGACCAGGTAAACATCGCGAAGGGCTGACGCCAATAGAAGGCCATACCAGATCAACTAGCACAGACTTGCCAATCCATGCTATGAGTTCGGTGAAAAAGACCAAAGCGAAGATCGTAAGGATGAGAGACATTTGGCTGGTCCGAGGACTGCAGCTGTTGCGAGACGGAGGTAAGCAATAACTTGACCAAATTTCGGAGATGATTGGGACACGTTGACACGCTGCAGCAGAACAATGCCCATACAGCAAGGTGGTTACTGGCATCGTATATAATCGACTCTACGGCAAATCATGAACAACTGTCTCCTTGGAGTCCTTGGTCAACGTAAAGGAGACTAAGATGCAATGAGTTCCCCAAGACCCCACTGTCCCTACTCGATGTCGTGGTCAATCGGTGCGTCACATCGATAAATATCTTGATGTCAGCAGCAAGTACTCGAGTACTAGGTACTCATGCAACACACTGTCAAGGCGTCACGATCCGACAAGTAAAAATGAAGGTTATGGTTGCATGCGGAATTGATGTATAGCCATAAACATCGCTGGGTGGTACATACTGCATTTCATCGAGGGGTGGTAGCATGACGTGCTCCTATAGCCGGGACTCCGTCTCTCGACATTGGCGAGGCCCAAAAATATAAATGAAAGAAAAGAAAGATGCTCAGATGTTGAGTTTCGTACGCCTCCAGTGGCGCCGTTTAGCGTTGTACTGTTGAATGGAAAGGAGGCCGATCGTCAGCTCTATATATTCAAACCAAAGTCGTACGCACTTGGATTTTGGTGTCAGTTTTCAGACGGAACCATTGGGGAATGGGTCTACAGAGATGTCATAGTTCAGCACTGTGTCTTGAGTCATAAGATGCAAGACTGCTCACCGGTTCTGACGAGCAGCCTTTGCGAGGATACGCTTGGTTCTGAATGACTTTTGCGATGGCTGGCGAGAACTGTCGGCTTTACACGAGCAGAGAACTCACGAGTACTTACCATCTTGTTCGTTGTTGGTGTCCTCGGTGTCGATGGGGCTGGTTGAAAAATAAAGTTAACGGTGAGCTCGCGCTGTACAGTTGCTGACTCAGCGGCACATCGGCACTGCTTATGTCATCGACGTTGTTCTCCTTGAGCATCGACGTCATGCGAGTCTTCAAGTGTTGGTTTTCTCTGTTGGCACTGGCTGCGCTTGCATTCGCTACGCAGCAGCTTTCAGAGCTTCAGATCGAGACGACATATTCCCCAGAGACATGTATCGAGAAGGCAAACCCTGGAGACCAGGTCAAAGTGCACTACGTGAGTTGACGCGCTCTTTTGGGTCTCTGTCACTAACCAAAGACATTTCTCAGACCGGAACTCTCTTTTCCACTGGTGAAAAGTTCGATTCGAGGTCAGTCGTTCTTATTCCACGCATTCACGTCTGGAACAACGTCCTTACAGCCATGACCGTCGCCAACCCCTCGATTTCAAACGTAAGTCCAATTAGTATCCTCGTCGACATTTGCCTCATGATCTCCTCTTTGGGTAGTTGGCGTTGGTCAGGTGATTAAAGGATGGGACGAGGGTATCAAAGGAATGTGTGTCAGCGAGAAGCGCACTCTCACCATCCCTTCAAGGATGGCCTATGGTTTGTATCTTCTCACCTTGACCTTTTGCATCTTCTTAACGATTTCTCAGGCTCTCGCGGTGCGGGCAGATCGATCCCACCAAACGCTGCTCTCGTGTTCGATGTAGAATTGGTTGGGCTCCAACAAAGCAAGCATAAAGAACTCTAGCATCCAGGATATTTGTGCATCGTCGCTACCACGCCGTGTGATACTACGTGCTAATGTTAACCTCGGCGCACCTCTGGAGTGCTGAGTTTCTCTTGAACGAGGTCACTGAACTCTTCCCGGAGTATGGCTTCTCTCCTTGCCCTCTCCTCCTTTTGTAGCTTCAATATACCTCTTTTCTCCTCTGCGCTGATGACCTGGTTCTCCTTCCTCATACGTACAGCATTCATGCGCTTGTGTCTGCTACCGCTCATGACGTAGCCAACTGCCTCGTATGCAGCAATTTCGTCCGACGTCAATCCGATTTCACCACGACGAGGAATACGCGTATCCGTGCTATCTTGCAAGAAGGCAGCCATGGCGCTACCTTCACCACGTAGCAAGGCACCTCCGTATGCTCGTTCATCCACCTTGGTGTTGATCTTGACCGCAGGCTGTGGACCCGTTTCTTCGTCTGAGTCATCGTAATCATTCATGTTGGGGTCGAGATTTGAAGAAGCGGACATAAGCGGTCCGTCCTTGCGTGATGGTACGATGCTGGGAGGAGGCATAAGATTCTTTGGCTGAGAGGTCGCAATGATCGGGGCAGCAACAGGCTTCTCGACCCAGTCATCCTCCTCTGACCTGGCTGGTGTCGACGGTGTTCGACTTCGACTAGGACTGCGTGGCTGACTTTCACTCTGGCTCCTTCGCTTTCTTCCTCGGGAATCACTTTCCTCGGCATCGTCGTCATAGCTCCGGGACCGCCTACGTTTCCGCTCCCTTTTCTCTCTCTTTTCCTTGCGCTCTTTCTTCTTTTGGCGCCTCCGTTCCTTGCGTTCCCGCCGACGCCGTTCATACTCAGAATCAGTGTCGCTGTCAGTAGGTGTCTCTGAGCGGTCGCGTTTAGATTTTCTGCGAGATGAGCCCCTCTCGGTAGACCTTGTGTACAAGTACTTAGTCGAATAGAAATGAAAAGTATTCAGAGACATGGACATACAGTGGTCGTACGGGCTCCTTTGGCGAGGGCGGCCAAATGCTAGCACTGGAATTCTCCCTTTGCAAACGACGACTAGAAGAGTGTATCATATCAGGTTCTGTGCCCAGAAGAAACCCCAGAAGAAAACACACCTGTCCATGTAGTCTGCGCCCCCTCCGCCGTACCCATGCGGTGGTCGATCCCGGTGACCACGATTTGGATACATGTTTTCCTGTTGTTTCCAAGGAGCTGCAGGACCAGGGGAGGCAGGTCTCCTGTAGTCAAGATATTCGGGGCTGGGTCGACGTCTGTCCTGGTAATTTCTTCCATCTCTCTCTCTGTCCCGACTTCTCGATGCACTGTGGTCCCGTTGTCTGGATGACGAACGAGGTCGCCTATCGCTCGACCGCTCCCTACTACGGCCCCTGCCCTCATACCTATCCCTGTCACCTCCTCTGTATCTGTACCTGCCACCGGCCCTGTCTCGGTTTCCTTCCTGGCCATCACCTCTACCGTCCCTCTCAAGCCTCGTGGAGTCCCGGTTTCTCGGTGAACGCGAACGCGAACGAGCACGACGTCGGTCTGCGTAGTAAGAATCTTGTGGGACAAGCCCCATGCGAGAGGGGTGGACCGTGGCCATGAGTGTTTCTGGAAGAGGAGAAAGAGAAGCACTGCTATGTAATGACTTTGTTCCGATGTATTATACTGATACACAACATGATGCAGTACACATTATAGATAGAAGAGAGGAGAGTAATGATCATGTCCATGTCCATGCCCAGATGTCACCCAACAAAAAAAAACTGAGAGGAGGGTATGCAGGTCCTGAGCCATGGTATGGACTAGTCCTGGGAAACCCTCAAAAAACTGAAGGAGGATGGCTAAACAGAAAACTGGCATAGGAAGGATATCCCACTCAAGTATCATTCGGGAGTGCATCTTCCTTGCATAACCGCCTCCTCGAGTCCCACTTCCTCAAGTACTCCCGTGCACGCCCTTCGAAAATCTCGCACCCCACAAACAAGCTATCAGGTACGACGTCCTTGCGCTGCTCCCATGGCTTCATATCGACGACCTCGCAGCGGTCAATGGACACGAGGACCATCCCAAAGCTGTATGCATCTGCAAGGAGAGCATCCTGACATTCCTCTCGCAAGATCTCGGGTGCTGCGAACGGCCTGGTACCAGGATGTATTTGCTCTACCCTTTGCTGAGGCGTTTTGTATCCGGGGGTACTCCCCTTGCGCACAAAATGTTGCCACGGGTCAGCTGGTTCGTCAGAAGGCGGTATTATTATCGAATTAATAGAAACCGAACGTCCGAAGTCAAGAAGTTTGATGGTATCCGAGGACCAAGTGACTTGGATATTCAGCAGTGACAGATCACCATGACTTAGGCCATACGAGTGTAGGTGTGTCAACCCGGCGAGCAGCTGGTTGTGGAAGTCGATCTTCTTCTCCCTCGTGAGGGGTGGCCGTTGAGAGATGACCTCGTACAGGGTCCGTCCGTCCACATACTCGAGCACCATCCCCACGTTCTCCAGACATCCAAGGAACGCGGCAATGTTGCGATGGCGGGCAACCGTAGTGTACACGCGCAGCTCGGCGAGAAACTGAGTCGTTACGTCTGATGCATTAGACTGGATTTCACCGTTGATTTCGAGCTGAATAACATCTGGTTTCTTGACGATGCATTTGAAGAGCTCAGATGCAGATCCCTGTGCACAAGGGGCGAGGCTTGCTGTTGGATTAGGAGGGGCAGAGTATGCTGTAGGGGTAGGGAAGGAAAAGATGGCAGTTGGATGTCGAGGAGGTTTGTATACAGGAAGAGAGGGGTTCGGCGAAGGACGTTTTGCATGGGCATCAGGCTCAGGCTCGTAGTGACCGTTATCAGGTGCCACTGCAGTTTCTTCAGAGGAAGAAAAGGAATCAGGCGAGGAGTTGAGCAGGGTGGAATTTGCGGTTGTCTCCTCCTGATCAACTTCGACTGGGATATCACGGATGGGTCAGACGATGCCCAATGACGATGCCAACGATCAAGGACCTATACTCACCCATCCACCAGTTCTTCTTTGAAGTGAGGGAGACCCGCTTGACATACATCTTGGCT
The DNA here is from genome assembly GCA_029372045.1 of Scleroderma citrinum. NCBI lineage: Eukaryota > Fungi > Basidiomycota > Agaricomycetes > Boletales > Sclerodermataceae > Scleroderma > Scleroderma citrinum. The sequence goes on from JARFMN010000002.1 coordinate 2,197,073, forward strand.
GCTTGCACAAGGGGTGAAATGGGCTGCACAAAGGGTCGAGGGTTCTGGGACTGAAGTGGATCAAGAACGACCCCGCCGAGGTTATTCCTGGGCATGGCTGGATGGAAGGACGAGACACGATCAAGACCCGGTCAAAGTAAATATGCTTGTACACTGTTTGAACATGTCAACCGTAACAGACAACTCAGTCTGGGTAGGGGATAATATTGACTCGTCCGTACAACATGTGAGCGAAGCTATCCAAGAATGTCTTCGGTATGAAAGTCCAAATATTACGAGCGAATAGCACATGTCCACCCAAGGTTCATTGGGAAAGTCTGTTAGTCAAGAAGGAACGACAAGGTCCTCGTGCCCAGGAAAAATATTCAGCAGTAACCACCAACCCATGTCCTAGCAAGAGAGTAGTAGGATAGCAGCCAAAGTACCAATCGTCCTCCAAAACACATTATCGTAACTGAAGACGACACTCATACCCGAACTTGAGTGTGCCTGCGAGCCAGAGGGCTGGGGCTGCGAAGTGGTGATTGCGGACTTGGGTAGCGGTTGGTTTGGGCTGGTCGGTTGCTGTCCGAGCTGACCAGAACCAACCATCACTTGCACGCCAACGGAAGGAACACCATTAATGACAACAAACAACACTGGAATAAAATGAACATAGGACTCGAGGGATTGCAATCGACACTCACGTGCTGGACCAGGGGCCATGATCGCAGGGTTCGGTGGAAGTTGGCTGACTTGCAGTGAGCCCGTGCCATTAGAATTGCCTGTGTATGCATTCTCAAGTTGTACACTGCGCATGCCCATGTTCTATGCCGTCCCAGTCAGATACAGCTCAACTGATGTTAAATAACCATCTTACCATCGTATGTGTAGAAAATCCTGTGCGTATAAGCATTACCGTGGCATTCTGGATACTGTTCACGTCCCCAAACAAGTCCGCAGAAGATAAGGAAAGCGTAAAGAAAGATCCTCCGTATGTTATGCGATTAGGAAGACCCTGAGGTGCAGGCCGCCTCTGATTGTAGTATGAGGGATAGAGGAGTTCGATACGATACTCGGTAGGATAAGGTGCGGTAAGATTAACATCGCTATTAGGGTTAGATCCAGAAACAAAGATCGATCCTACGACGACGATGAAGAGTTGGTCACAGAATCTCGTGGAAATAACTTACCATCGGGCATCAACGTTGCAGACGAGTGGTACATACGGGGTATGGTGCTAGGATTGAGACCACCACTGCTCCAACGCTGGCCTGCAGGAGCACTTGGATCATAGATGAGAGGGCCCAGAATGGGCTGGTCAGCATACGATTGGCCAATGGTATAACTTGTGTTTCCATAACCAGCAGTACCTTGGAAATGGTAAACAAAGGGAATTCACATACAACGACAGGAGGCTAACCAGTTGCAGCGCCGTTGAGGCAGAGGACCCGACCATCCGGAAGCAGAATCAAGTTACCCATGATGCGACCTTGGGGAAGAGGATCTATCTCCACATAATGAGGGGATGAATCTGGCGTTATCTGAACGCAGGAAGTAGATGCTGCATAATGGGGTATATCCCAGTTCTCTGTCCACCTGACGACAATGGTCAGCTTGGATAAGGATCAAGCTTCTTAGAACCACAGGGCTTACTGAGCAGACTGAATGTTACTGCCACCGCAGAACATAATGGTAGCAGTATAATTGTTCGCAGGTGTCAAGGGTAACATCGCAGATCCACCACTTGCAGGGTACACACGAACTGCGTCAAGCATGTCATCTAGCGGTGTCTCCAGATTTTGGTTGTAATCGAGTAAAACGGTGTTCCAATTTGACTGTATGAATAGTTTGCCTGAAGGAAGTAACCAAGTCAATGGATATAAATTGGCGGGGAGGGTGTTCTGGAGAATCGGCGAGGTAACTGGAGCACCGCGACTTGGGAAGAACTCATATGTCGGGTTATTTTGACTCGCGTCATTGACGTATCCTCCATTTTGGCAGCCACCGATCTGATTGCCTGGATTTTGAGAACAAGTGATGGGGAGATAAATGAAAGGACCAACGATGAATGCGCTTCCGTCTTCCAGTGTCTCCCTAGACGAAGTGTAAATAAATATTCGAAATACTGTAGAGGACACTCACAGTGATGGATACCACCGAGGCGTTGTCATCGGTTGGTCCAGGACCCAGTTACATGTACCATCGTCACAGGGATTCAGCAAACTAAACCAGTTAAGTGACAATACAGTCGAAGGACCTCGCGTACTGCCTACCGAATGCTATGTCCAAGTGATCACCACGTCAGCCACCAACGCCACATTCCCACCACGGCGTGAGAAAATACGTACGAATACCTCCCGTCAGGGTCATCGTACGGAGGGCCTCCAGTCTGACTTGGGGCAGCCGCACCGCCATAGGTAACTGCTTGGTTTCCTCCCACGTTGAGCCATGTACCGTTCCCAAGTACTGTTCCGCCCTATTGCGGAAGAATTAGTGCGGAGCGGAGACAAGCAAGCAGTACCCACGGCGCAAAAAGAGTTGGTGATGATGTCCATCGACCTCGTCTGCCTAGAGCTCGTCGACCATTCTGACGGATGTCATGTCAAGACCTGTCAAAAGAACGACAGATGACTAGTGCCCACACACCAGCTGCCCAGGTAGGGTGGCCATTGATCTGCTGTGCGTTGTTTTCCGTCTTGTCGACAATGTAGACTTTATCTAGCGTTCCCAAGAACACCTTGAACAGTTTTCAGAAGTCAGACGACAAGTGTACTGGCGAGTTCCCCGACCTGCTGAGCGCTTGCATAACTGTTTCCGGCAAGCTCGAAATTGTTAAGATAGTTTGTCTGAGGTTGGGCCGCTAGGTTGTATGCCGCTCCGTGCACTTCTTGGGCAGTGGCAAGGAAATACAAAAAGAGAGTGGATGCAGACAGAGTCTGCGTGGGCAGAAGCCACAACATAGCGGGGAGAAGGAAGAGCGGACTGTGAGACTCGGGAGAAGGGGAAAATATAAATGAACTCACTACACTAAAACGCCGGCCATTAGTCTATACATAAGTACTCGGGAAACAGGGGCAAGTTGATTAGACACGCCGCGTGAAATGTAAATACCCACCGCTGTCACGGCAGGTTCTCATAAGCTGGTATACGCTAGCGAGGCGCAGTTGGTAATATTTTTATCGGCATCAGCAGCATCGATGGAAGCGAGCATGTCATATCTGGGAGATGGTCCCTGGGGCTGACCTGCCCCAGAGGGATGACTTGGGGCTCACACCGGCACTGCCAGCCTGACCCGCGTTTGCCATCCCCCTGTGGCATTCCAGCACGTACGCGATCAACTTACTTGGGAGAAGTGAATGATTGGCGCGGCCTCCTGGCGATCAACGGCTCCTTGTCGGCCGTATCTACCTTTCAAAATCTTGCCAAGGTAGGACGGTTACCTGGCCCATCAACATGCCAAGCCTGGCAAGTCTGAACACGAAGTACAATAGATTTGTCAATGCTAATATTCCTGGAGAAAACCGGGACAATTGGCGGAGATGTAGAACAAAGTCCCGGCTGGCGTTATGTATTTCCGCTTACACACTTTACAGCATCTCACCCAAGTTTTTGTCCAAATAGAGCCGAACAAGTTGGAATTCCTCACAAAACTGGCAAAGCCCATCTCGATATGCTGTGGAAGGACAGAACCTTACAGAGGCCGTCCACCTGTCTATCTTTAGAATATACCCAAAAAAATCACGACGCCGCTTGTTTTATGCATCGCCATGCATACCATGACACGCAAGAGGTAAAATTAGATAGCTCATTAATGAATAATAATCGACATCACTGTAGCACAACAGAGAGAAATGACCGTACAGAATATAGTCTATGTACAGATTAGGTATCCCATAAAATCATTGAAAGCGTGAACAAAACATAGGACGACGTGTCAGCTTTGCTAGGCTGTAATAGACATGGTCTCTCCATTAGTGGTGTATTCGAAGCCGAACCTGCAAGTTTAATGTTAGCACAGCTCAGTAGCCCAGGGCACCACGGACATACCCCGTCGCAAATTCCCGAAGAGGGCCCTCAATTTTTTGCTTTTGTTTCTTTGGCAAAGCTATTTGAAGACAGATGGGACCAGCGTGGTCACGTTGCAAGATCTCCTTCAGGAGAATCTCTGCAACCTCCTTGGCAGGTTCGCCGGCCTTGGGTTTCACATCCACGATGATAGGAACATCAGGCGCGTCTATATTGAACTTAGAACAGGATCCATCGCAAAGAGGACATTCTCACCAGAGAATTGCTTCTTAGACATTCTCATCTTTACACCCTCCAATGAATTCAGGATATCTTCCAACTTTGACTTGAGTGTTGCAGCTCTGGCAGCCTTAGGTTTACCATCCAATTCCGCTTGAAGCCGGTCCCGTTCAGCCTGCTGCCTTGCAAGCTCTTTCATCAAGAATTCTTGGCGCCTTCCCTCCATAGCTTTTTGTTCATCACTGAGTTCAGTGGACTGCTCGTCCTGTGTCACGGGATCGCTGTTCCTCTGCGCACCATCGACTTCACCAACTGCTTCACTGAATGAGGGCGGGGGATCGTGCGTTGGGTCAGGGTCCAGGTACGCAGTATCTCTGCGGGGTTCCGTAGCTGGAATATCACGGTCAGGAACCGGGCTGGTATTGGGGTTTCCGCCATCGGTAGCCGCAGGACCAGCGGTAGATGGATTTGGTTCCCAAGATTTCGCTGGTGGAAGCGGGGGATTGTCAACAGGAGTATTGACGACACTTGTATCAGCAGGTGGGTCGACCTGGGTGGGAGTGGACGTCTGAGGTTCTACCCCTGGAACGTCGTCCGGGTCACCGATGGCAGAAGTGGCCTTCTCCGATCTTGCTTTGGATACAACATCGTCAGAGCGCTCCTCGGATAAATGTTGGAGTTTGGAGGAGTCCGAAGTAAGTATCGTCGGGTAAGGAGCAACGGGATGTAGGGGATCAACACCAAGTTCTGAGCACGCTTTTTCCATACGTGCGACCACAGCACTACGCCACACGCCACTTGGTTGTTCCTCTGCGCCACCAATGACAGTAGCGGCCCGTGATCCAGGTAAGGGAATTTGATAAGGTGGGTGTGCATCACTAGCAGTAGGGTGCATTTCGGGAATGTCTGGGATGAGACTAATGCGTGGAGTTGGCTCAACAACAGATTCAGGACGGGGAGGGACACTTGACGATCCAGCAACAGGTTCTTGAAGCCCTGACAATGGTGGTACAGTGGGTGCATCTGCCTGAGGTCGGAGAGGTGGTGAAACGTCAACCCAGTCGTCAGGTATGGTTGGTGGATCCTGATTCGTTGGGTCATCGATGGGTCGCGGTGCAGAAGTGGCTGAGGGAATAGGATGGTCCATTTCGAATAGTATCGTGGTGTCGTGTAACTCCGTCGTTGGAAGAGGCTGAGACTGTGCTTGGGGTATGGAATCATTACTGGTATCCGAGTGTTGAAGCTGAACATCTATTCTTGTGGGTATAAGGGCTGGGGAAGGCCCCGGAGACATAACAACCCGTCTGCGAAGGGTAGTTACTTCTGTCTCGGTTTCTGACCAACCAGATGAACTGGGAAAGGCGCCTGGGGGTTTTCGGCCAGGCCGCCGTGGAGGTCCAGGTATAGCAGTTGTCCCGGGAGCGGGTGACTGAGCAGGAGTGGCTCTGTCGCTCCGTATGGAGACGACAGTCGACGGGGCACGTGTAGATGAGAAGAGTCGTACGGTGGGTATGTCGTTTTTAATTCGGATGTCTGGGACGGCCCGTCTGATGTGACGGAATTCTCTGCGCAGTCGTCGATACAGACGTCGCAGACCTGAGTCACGCCAGACATTTGGGGCGATATCTGCCAGAAGCATGCCCACTACCGTCCACAAGGCGACAAGTGCCATACGGGACAGCGACTGGGTGAACAAGAAGTCGACGAAGACTCGGAAACCCAATGCGATATATGGGTCATAGGAACGGGGCATCCGACGCAAAAAATGATTCAGAACCACACCCTCCCATAGGCCAATAAGGACGCCTGCACGTTAAACATGACGATGTGAAGCACGGCAAAAATTAGAAACATGGGGACACACCTCCCAATCTGTGGTCGTCAGTGGCAGCATCGATAACTACCCGCAAGCCAAGTCCTACTCCGATTGCGAGTACACTTTCCATGGACGTCACGGAAGATATCACATGCCCGGAATACGAGACAGAACTTGAGAACGAGCGGACGGAAGCCACGATGATGGAATGTAGTGGGATCTTACACAACCAGGAGGATATTCACAATTTTCGATCAGAGTAGTGATGGTAGACAAACAAAGAGTATTTGCGTAAAACATTCATTGTTCGCTTCACTTCACCTGTCGTCCTCAACCCGCCTGCAGCTGGAGCCATAAAGACACACATATACAATTGTTGTTTTCCTGGGCTGCCAGAACAGTAGTGTACCATGTACCATTACATAATAAAACAGGATGGTGAACGAAAGTGACAATGAGACATCTAGTAAACTCAACCAAAAAACAACCAGAGCGCTACTCCACCGAGGGACAACAATAACAGAAGTACTCTCATCTCCTCACCGGCAGCACTCCTTTCAAAGATCACACCTAGCCCCTTCTTCGCCCTGGGACAGAGGTCGATCGTGTACTTGTGTTTCTTCTTGTTGCGATTGTGTAGGCGTGGTGTACCACCGGATACGATAGACGACAGAAGCATCGGAATCCTAAGTGTAGGCAGAGAAAAAGAAAAGGGACGTGACGACCTTTCTGTGCAGGTGATCGATAGCGGCAGGCCGTGCTCGTCTGTCCCAAGTACGTAGCTCCCGGACTCCTCGTAAGGATGACTCGGCTCTCCACCATTTACACAGATCTCTGTGCTCAGTGGAATAGGTAAGGGAAGGGTAGGGGAAATGAATGTGATGCAGAAAGTTCGCAGCTGTGGATTAAGACGTGCAATGAGAGCAGCACAGGCCGGGAGGGGCTCTTCGTGACGAGAACGAACGAGCGTCAGATGGAGATGACGCAAACGAGGGAGTGGGCGGATGATCTTGGCGATAGTGCCCTACAATAGTCATTTTAATGTTAGGTCAGCTGCAGCCATGAACAGTCTCGACGCACAACTGTGAAAGACGAATGACGGGTGCATATTAGTTCTAATTTTGTAAGACGGGGACACGCATTGATGATGGAGCGGATCAAGCTGCTTCCTTCATACGCTGAATGAAGCACAAAGCTTACACGTAGTTCACACAGGAACTGCAGTCCCTGTAAGATACCAGCAGCGAGCAAAGGAGCCGTATCGCGGATTATGAGAGGCTCATCGATGGCAACGCTGGTGATCTGAGGGCGAATACGAGCCAAACCCTGTAGGTGCTCTAGGGAGCCCCCAAACCGCGTGAGGTTAGGGAGTGATGTATGGTCTAAGGATGACAGAAACGCTGGACTAAGCGCAGCACAAGACGTCCGCAGCAGCTCCAGGTGAGGATGTGCCTCGAGGAAAGCGATAAACGGTGGTTTATCTGCGGCGCCTCGAGATTGCCAATCCAGGACTATGTCGCCAAGGGACAATGATCGGAGGTGTGGCCAGCGTGCATGGCAAATCGGGTGCACAACAGAGATCGGTAAGAAGGGAGCACCAGACACGTGAAGTTCTTCAAGGTTGGGGCAGCGGCAGATAAGCATTTCCCAAAGTCGGGAATCTGACGGCAGTACTATACTTCATAAGCTCTAGACTGTAGGATGTCTGATGATATATACCTTGGAGGGTGTCGGAATGATTTTCATAGAATCCCGACTTCAAGGTCAATCTAAAGCCGCGTAGGTTCTTGAACTGGAATAACTGCGGATGATTCAATTCCAGACGAAGAAATGCCTCGCCAGACGCGACGTACGCAACTATGGCTTTCTGGGAGCCTTTCCCCGTAGGGGGTCCCAACAGTGTGCAGCCGTGAACATCTGGAGGACGCTTAGTTTCTTGTCGTCAATAGGAGCCAGGATGGGCATCTTACGACATTCGCAGCGCAAACCACATATCATCGCACTGAGGCATTTCATCCGCATCCCATATGAAGGTATGGAGCGCGTCTAGTTCGGGGGCTAGTGCCCGCACCAGATTGGATACTTGAAAGCTGCGGAGATCGGAGGTGTATTTGTTCGAGGTTGAAGCGAAGCGAATGACTAGCTTTTGGATGTGACGTGCAACACCTGGGTGTTGGTGTAGCATGGAAAGGGTTGCTTCGCATTGCTCAAAAGTGTCGAGGCAGACGTCGTCGTACAGGGCAGGAAGCAACCCATGGAAAAGACGTCGAGCCTGTAACAATCTATGAAGAGATTAACTTCCTTCGCGTAAGGCGTATACTGACCGACAAGGCAAGGCTGAAAACGTCAGCTTTCAGATCGAGATACTGAGAGACCTCGAAGAGAAGGTCTCCTGGGAGGCTCACGAGGCCGAGAGGCATACCAGAGGGACGGCTGAGAAAGCGATGCTGATGATGATAAATAGGTGTATTTAGTTGAATCATTTGGAGAGCAGGGCGGTGTAAAGACAGGAAATCGTTTGGAAGGGATAAGAGAGCGTGAAACTGCATGATGGAGTGGTTGTAACCGTCTCTCTACAGTCCTGAAACTTAATGAAGGCCAGCTAGACTAACTTTTTCTGGTGTGCTGACACCTCGGACTCAATACGATACGTCTACGCGACAGGTGGTATGGGCGGCCCACTGAGACGACTATTGCGGCTCAGGTTACCTGGGCTGTAAAGGTGACGATGTTCCAACTGAGCCTGGACATACATAGCACCTTGGCTCGTCCAGCAACGATGAGAGTCAAGTAACCTGGTTCCTGCCTATCTTCCCGAGTTCGTCGCAGACCCTGTCCAATCCAGTGCCATCCCAATGATTGAGTTCATCGTAAGGCAGACGGGACAGAACATATTCCGATGGGTCGACATCCTGCTCCCGCCCAATCCCGATACGGAACCGATAAAAATCAGCATTGGCGCCAAGTGCACTAACCACACTGCGAACACCATTGTGGCCGTTGGCGGAACCTCCGAATTTAACAGATAAGACCTTTGGTTTGTGGTCGAGCGAGTCGTGAATGACGACCATGGATCGATGGGACTCGACAGTACTGCGGAGAGCTTTCGCAACAGAGGGACCAGTGATGTTCATCAGTGGTTCTGCAGCTGATCAGCTCGGAGAAAATCACCTGTAGAGAACACACATACTGGGCTTGAAGAGTGTCAAGGAAACGATAGTATCAGAGAGCAATACATTCCCGTGTCCCATGAAGCCGCCTATGGCCCTATTCAGGCCCATGCTGATGCCAAACCTTGCAGCCAAAGCATCGACGATGCAATGACCGACACTGAAACCAAATGGTCACCCTGTGCATTCCCGATATGATTCCCTGTGGTGATGTACACACCTGTGGCGAGTCCTGGGATATGGTAGGTTACCCAAGCCAACCACGAGGAGCCTAGAGGACATCGAAGCGGACGGGTGTCAGGATAAATTTCGACCACCACCTGTACACTTGGCAACGTTTTATATGCATCCCACCTGTCCTCACTACTCCATCGTTTCTTCTCCCTGACACACTCTTACACACGATGCAGATGACAGTCGTCGCGGGGAATGGCCCGCACCTGCGTCAAAGACGTCGGTTCTCGAATGTAGACACCAAGCATTCTCGGCTCCCGCTATGTCAACGACTACCACACTCCCTCGAGGCCTTGGACCTATCGACAACCTCCGCACGGGAAGCTCTTGCGACCTTGAAGGTCCTCTTGTTGTCCTACTTGGAAGACGTCGAGAACCGACTCTCCAAGCTCGAACCACCTCTCTCCGACCTACGGATATCAGAAACGCTCAAGATCAAAGGCGAGCATTCGGTCGAGGATGCTCGTTTGTGGGCCAAGGACGCCCTCGAGATGCTGCGCAGCATTCGCTCCGATGTATCCTCTCACCTTCCCGAACTCCCTGATGTCCCCTGCCTGACCGATGTCCGCACACATCTCTCCTTGCTCTCTGTGTCGGATATCACAACATATGTCGATGACGTTCGTTCCAAGTTCTCGGATTTAGACTTCTACAACCAGCTTTCCACCCTGTCTGCCCGTCTCCGGTCGTTCCAGGCACATCTACGCTCCATGGACATCCTCCCGATCGATATTCCTTCGCTTTCCAGCAGCAAGCACATTTCTGGCATCATCGAGTCGATTATGTCATCGGAACTGGTGTCTGAATTGACAGACGACGTGAACGAGGCGGAAGAAATGATCGAGAAAGCTGCTCGGGATGTTGCTCGGGCTGTGAAACAGTCTCTCCAGGGCTCGAGGCTCATACATTATGTAGACCTACCTCCCCAGTGGAGGAGTAACCCTTTTGTGACTAGAGGGTATCGGTGAGCATTCTACGCACGCACGCATTTCTTTTGCCATATCTGATTCCCTGTCTCAGGTTTATTCCACTCGAGAAGTGGCACCTCATCGTCATGTCATTGTTCGCGGTGCACAATGAAACACGTCCGTCAATTTCTTCCCGTGTGTGCAACCGGTACTGACCAGTTTGCAGTCAATATTCATACTCACCTCATTCCTTTCTTTTTGTGGCTAATCAACTGTATACCGATATTCAATACCCCGAGATTTGTCGATTTACCCGAAGCAGCATTCTCGACGTTCGCCCTCGTCTGTCTCTTCAGTAGCGCGCTGTGGCACACCATGTCTGGTTGTGCGCATCCGACGGGCATGGAGTTGTGTGCTAGGATTGATTACGTCGGAATCGGATGGTGAGTGAAAGAATACATTACAATCTGGTCTGGTCTGAGTCGATCCCTGTTTTTGGTAGGCTCATCAGCGCCAGCGTCGGTACCGTCGTATTTTATGGTTTCCGATGCCACCCTGCCCTCGGCAGAATTTTCCTCGTCTGCTGTTTCCTGACTGGCGTCGCAGGGAACATCATCCCCTTCTTAGCGTGGTTCAATGATCCTGCATACAGGGTTCGCCTTTTACAATTTTTACTAAGGATAATCTCATATCCCATCAATAGCACTTGCGCATCATCTTCTTCGTCTGCCTCGCTTTTACATCCGCAGCACCGGTTGCAGTTCTTGCGTACCTCCACTCACCATGGCAGGTCATGGCCTTTCTCGGTATGCCCTTCTTACCCTCTTGCATTATTTTCACTTCATAAACATCGTTCAGACCCTGTCTGGCCCTCCATCCTCTCCTATCTGATCGGGCTAATATTTTATGCGACGCGTTTCCCGGAGCGTTGCCTCTGTGATCGCTTTTCGCACTACTTGGACTGGTGCGGCGGCGGTTCGCATGCGATATGGCATGGTTTCATTGTGCTTGCTATCAAACAGCACCGAGACGCTATCACGTCTATGCGTAGCGGTATCCAGTGTCAGGCAGTATAATGAGTCTCGAGATTTTAAACTAGGAGAGGAGTGGTCCTATTTCTGACGATATAATTTTTGATGACAAAAACTAGATGTCGATGGAGGTGCAAACTATTTTTACTTGTCGCTCGTTTGTAACTATTGGGTGTACATACGTCGAAGTCGGCAGTGGATGATGGGTTTAAATGACGTGCTGACATCGAGAGTGACATGTCCAGCCAATTGTCATGTCATCAGTCTTCGCGTTCCCGCAGGGATGGCAGTTTGCGTCAAAATGTGTCTCAGAGACACGTTCATGTTGTGTGGCATTGGATCAGAACCATTTTATGTACCATGGGACCTCCTCGATTACTGCTAGTCTTCCTCCGTCCCCATCAAATCTTCTCCAGGTGGGTATTCCATCGTTGGTCATCATTCTGCCGATCCCGAAGAGACTCAATGAGGTCTATTCACTCGACTAGCTATCCTTGGATTATTGCATGCATATGACATGCTACAAATTTAAAGAGGTATGGTGTCGGAACCTGGACACTCGCAATGTGAAGCAGGTCTGAGTCAGGAATAATCATCGAGTATGAATTACTAGTGCACTACAAGACATATCGATACAAATGCATGAACGAAGAACAGGAGCAATAGCAGCACTCAATGTTTACAATTCATAATAACTTCCCCTCCCGCTTGGCTTGCTGTACCTGTGCGAGTCGCTGACTCCGGAGTGTCATAGACGTCCCCTGAGCAGACTTTTTAGTCGTCGCGGCAGGGGCGGGCGGTGCAACAGTGGATTGGGACAACGATATGCGCGTGTCATCTGATGCGAAGCCCGGTATGCGAATGTTGTGGTTTCGTTCTAAACGTCCCCGTGAGCCGCTCTGAAGCGAGATGGCGACAGAGAGGTGCTTACCGAGGTGTAGTTGGAGGTCCTTGACTTCGAGGGTGTCCCCTCCCCTGTGCTTGGCGAGACGGCAACCGAAATTAGTAACCGAATCTATGAACTCATCCGCAATTTGCAGGAGTAACTGGTGTACATCAGTCCCGCCACCTCTTCTCCAATGCAAAGGAAAGTGGGACGTACGTCTTCGACTTCGGGTTCTATCCGGACGTTAGGGTCGACGCTGGATACAAGGTCTTGAATCGAGCGTCGCATGCTCTGATCTCCTGGTGTATTTTTTCTCCTCGTATGGTTATCATCTACAGTTAATATCGTTTCCTCAGTCGATCTCGCAATCTGTGACGGCGTGCCTGGAATTCATACACAATATACGAGAGCGGCAGTGATCTTGTCAACTCGCGGAACGCATCAAAAAAACGATAATGCTCGTCCTAACCTGACATTCTGCCACTGGCCATACCCCCCGTCAAAGTTGGTCTTCCTTGCTGCATTGTGGGCCATGCAACGGCCCCGGGATTGGTCGTGCTGAGGGTCTGACTTATAGGATATCCGTCCCCCGTCGTCGACGTGAGGACCGGCGCAGGGGATCCGGTTTTGAATGCAGAGGTCGTACTCGCTGATATTGTCGTAGTTGTGGCTGCAGCTTGTGCAGTTGGCTATTCGAATGATATATGATGTGCTTTGGCGTGGGTTTTAGCGTCGAAACGCACCTTCACTGGTGTCGTTGCAGTCGAGGAGGCCGTCGCAGTAGATGCCGTAGATGCCGTCGCACTCGTCCCAGTTACTGGAGTCTTGTACCTTTCGGCGTATTCCTTCAGCTAGAAGGCATGCTCAGCGTTCCCATAGCCATGCAACTCGTACGAGATGATACAAGGGAGGCAAGACACACTGCATGAACACATACCTGTTGAATTTGTTGCGAATTCAACTTTCCTTGGCGTGCAAGCTCCCCGAGCTGGCCCATATTCTGAGCGAGGAGTTGTGCGATGCGCTCGCCTGTGATGGGCTCCCCATTTTGGTTCTTGAAAGCGTTCCCAAGGGCGGTGATAATGTTAGCCGGGCTAGAGGACGGTGCTTGGCTTGTGGTTGCTGGAGTTGGTGCGGATGTCGACATTGGCGTCGGTGCGCCAGATTGTTGTTGGTCGCTGGTGGCCATATGTAATGAGCAGTACCAGGGTGATGCGCGAAGTCAGTGAACGTCACACCCGTCGCGTTAACTACTATTTTAGGCAATCACACGAAGTCACAGGACACCTAAATAACAACAAGACATCGAACATGCGATAGACTCATCGGTCGCGAATGGTAGCAAAAACCTGGAGCTGAGAAAGCAAACAAATCACAGATCGTGATGCAGAAAACGGATGGTGCGCATGTGTGTCCGTTACATTCCCCTCCTTCAGGGCTGCCTGCCTCGAAAGGGGGAATGTTATACGACACCAACACGACGACGACGACGACGACTGTGCGGCCACCACCGTTGACGACGGCAACAGCCTATACTAACCGGTAGTTAACTTAGTCTACTTGGCAGAGCACACTAGAAACTCATCGTATACTCTATTACATAGAACACCTGGACCCATGCCTAACGCGCGGTCGGTAAGTACAAGAACAAGTGAAACAAGCAGGCAACCGAGGAAATGGAATATGTAGCAGTAAGTTAAAGGGATGTGCACTGATGCGATGAACGTTAAATAATAAAATACCAGCGACATCCATGGACCACAAGAGGAAAAAACCATATTTGCACACGGGTGTAGAAAAGTGATGGACATGTACAAAAAAAGTGATCGGGTCAAACTTGACAGGTGGTAAAGGGGCGTTTACTGCAAAGAGGGTAAGGCCATCAAGAATTTCTGTGCAAGCAATTACGGGTGACTGGTATTTTGGATTCAAGGATGTGCGATGCGATAATGTGGAGGCAAACTTGAAAGCAGCTGGACGGCATTGCTGGGCGTGGAGTGTGAAAGAGGTTTTGGATAAGGTGCGGTGGGTTCATTGTTATTTACGAAGAAGGCCTGGCAGACGTCAATACACCACCCATTCGGTCAGGAGCACACTTACGTGTATAGCTGTTGGAGACAGGGGCTACGATTTCTCTGAAACCACTGTCGCGTGCACTCCATCATATCCATCAGTCACGGAATGTCTGGGGGTGACAGGGTCCACGAAAACCTTGTCCATGCTTGCGCTGCTTAGCCGCTCCTTTGTGCATGACGCTCTGGACTGGCGAATCGACGAGCAAGTAGGGCGTGCAGTCTTCGCTGATCTTACCGTTGAGCTCGAACTCCACCGCGACCGTGGTGGAATATGGAGAGCCCTCGGAATCGATGTCTTCAACAACGTTGCTATAGGCACGATTTCCCTTCTTGATGCCATGCTTGGATCTTCAACTGGTACATCTTGATCAAGAGACTGCAATAGCAGTTGTGCGAGAAGTGCCTCATCTCCTAAGCTCCTATCATCATCTTGGTTGGAGTCACCAGATCTTCCCGCATACATGCTTTCACTGCAAGACAGTAAAGGAGGAACGCAGGAAAGAGACTGCGCCGAGATCTTGTGATCTAGGGACCATTTTCCTGACGTGCTGTAGGACTTGCTGGACTTGTTTTTTCTCCGGGCCTTCGAGTGGGGCGGGGGGAAGCGGTACTGGACTTTAATTTCCTTGGTTCCGTTACGTCTGCCATCGAATTCGTCGAGATCCAATCCAATGGGTACCACAGGCGGGGGAGGGAGGGGAGGGGGGATACTCGCAAAGGGATCAGCGACGGAGAGGTAATCGGATGCGGAATCAGGAGAGAGGAAGCGAGAGAAAGAGGGTTTTGGGGTTCGAATACCATGTGTGAACGGACGTAAGGTAGGTTGAGATGGTGGTTTTATCGGTGATTCCGTTTGTACCAATGCTACCGAAAGGGGTTTGAGCGGGATGACTAGTGGAGGTGAGTAAGATCTAGGGTCCTGCTAAATTAAAACTGACCATATATGACAAGCAGTAGAAGGACCCCCCACAAGGAACGGAAGACTGCGTGCGCAATAAAGAGATGGCACAGGGTGACGAAACTGTTCACGTCTTGATTTAAAGTAGTTTTGGTAGTATGGCTTACGACGACCGCCATCACGATTTTGACAGCAGCGCACAGTAAAGCGAAAAATTGGGAACCTGCCAAAATAAGGATGGTCGACGGTGAAGTGCTCTTGGTACTTGAGTTGGTGTGTTCGGTAGCGCCCCAGAGCGGAAATGAGGAGAGAAGTTTCGCTGCCATGAAATCATTTCTGGGAGAGTGCTCGGTGCTGGGCCGAGCGAGTGCGAGAGAGGCGGGGAATGGCCACGTTTCAGGGATTGGGGAGGAGACACGGGCGGGAAACCCGTGGGGGGAAGAAAGCTGATCCAAACCGTGCTTCTCGATGTCTGAGTTGTCCTGGTATGAGTCGGACGGGCATGCACGGATAACGAGTATGAATAGGACGACGCAGAGCACCCGTACTATTCCGGAAAAAATGGCGGAAAGAAGGGCAGGGCTCTGAGGGATTGCAGAGGACACAAGCTCTGTCCGACCACGATGAGGTGGAGATGTTTGTCAGAATAAACGGGGGATACATACCACATACAATCAACACTGTGGTGAAGGCATAGAGGGAACTGAATATTCTTTGGCTGTACCCATGGAGGATGAAGAGGGTTGCTGCAGACACTGGATGTGGATGTACCATGAGCAAGGGGTGGAAGGGGCGCGAGTGACTTACATATACATTCCAGAGCAGCCTCGAGTGCTGTATCCGGCAGATCAGGGAAGGCAGAAGAATCTTGGAGGAATTTCACCGCCCCAGCTGCTGCAGATGAGATGGCGATGAGGACAAGGAATATGGCTGGGGAGAGGGCGAGTGCGGCAGACATCCACAGGCGAACGATGAGGACGAGGGAAAGGAGGGGGATGGGGACGAGGAGGAGAATGGCAGCGACGGAGTACAGCGAGTGCGGGGAGGACATGGCTCGCAGTCGATGGCGCTGAGGCGCGCAAGTTCATTTCATGGCGGACCCAAGGCGGATTCATTGTCGGAAAGGGGACTTCCATATCAGGACATCACACGTAACAGGGTCATGTGGTGTTACATGCCGTGTCGTGTCACACGCTCATCCCACTCGACCATGATACTGACAAACTCAGCACACGAACCAGGATACACCTGCATTGCTTTCTCTAGAGATGGAAGGTTGGTGCTTTATTTCCTCGCTGTCTCACTCTCATCTCTGCGATAGACTCTCCTACACTGGCGGATCAGACAGTCTCGTCCGAATATGGAATATGGACAAGGACCAGTACCAGGAACCTGAAGTGGCTTACGAGGCAGACGAAGGGATAACAGCAATCGCAAGTGCTGTGCGTGTGCTATGCCTATTGTCTCGTTTATTTCTGACGGTCGTCACAGAACGATGTATGGCTATCAGCCAGTCACGACTCTCAAGTTCGCAGTTACCTTCACGGGAACCTTCAAGGTCTCATCCTAAAAGCTGCTGGGGTCTCCATTCGTGCCCTTGCAGTCGATCCAGTGGGAAAACGCGTCGCAGTCGCGACAGAGTGCGTCTTGAGTCCCACCTCACGTAACTGTCCGGCTGACGAGGGTTCCAGCGACACAGTGGTAAAGATCATAGACATCAACGAGATAACCAATGTCATTTCTCTCAGTGGCCACAATAAATGCGTGCGCAAGGTCACCTGGCACCCCTCAGGCAACATGCTCGTATGCTCTCGTTTCGCTTAGCCTTCTCTGTTACTGATCTTCAGACGCGCAGGCTACGAGCGGTGCTGATGGCTCCATTATCATCTGGGACATCTCAGACGCAGAGCCAAGAATCGAACAAACCCTGCAAGGCATTATCCCAACCGTTTCGGACACCGAGTTCGTTCATTCGCCTCCTTCATGTTCACGTCACTCATGTTCACCCCGGCAGATCTCCAGAATTCATGCACGACTGCTCCGTACTGTGGCACCCATCTGGACACCACTTTTACACCGCATCCACAACACATGGTATGTACCTTTTGTGCTCCCATCAATCAAACTACATCCATCGTGCAACAGACATCGTCGCTATCTCTCGCCCTAACTGGGATAAATCTGCCACCTTCACAGACACAAGTATCACAGGCGCGATAACAGCCCTTGCCCTTTCTGTCAACGGGATATACCTCGCAAGTGCCTGTAAAGCGGAGATCCTCATATGGAGCTCGCAGACAAAACAGGTTTTATGGCGGTAGGCACTTCATAACTAGCTAAACACCATTGTAAGGAACTCGCTGATATGGTCACGTTATAGCCATACAGGGTCATCAAACGCCCTTACTATGCAGCTGGCCTTTTCGCCATCCCAGAATTTGCTCGCTTGGACCGATAGCGAAGGCATTCTGACATGGTGGAAGGAACCGATTCCCCCTGACTCCCCCGACCCTGTGAAACATAGCGTAGCTGCAAATGCATCTGTGAAAAATAAGGCTGCTTCAACACTATGGGGTGATGATGCCGATGGCGATGCAAACGTCGCCGGCAGTAGAAGTACCGGGGCAGGGGGAGATGTCGATGGTAATGTGTACGATGATGACTGGATTATCGATGATCTGGGTGACAGGATGGAGGATGACCCTGCGGCAGGTGCCAAGAAAGGGTCAGGAGATGGGTTCATGAAGGAGATGGGTACGTGAATGGGTTTATTCACGAATACCTAATTATTAACTTGGCACTGGTAGTAAGCATCACAAAAGCACAGCCAGCTTTTCAGCCTGGTTCTACACCGATGGAGAACAAGCGGCGGTACCTTGGTGGGCAACTCTTCGGATTCGGTATGAGAGCAATCATGGTTGATTGACCCTCTTGAATGTAGCGTATAACATGGTTGGTGTGATTGAGGTGGCAGACCAAGATACGCACCATATCGTCAATGTCGAATTTCACGACCGTACAACGCGGAAAGGCTACCATTTCACCGATCACTTCAAATACGATCTTGCATGCCTCGGTATGTACAACCTACATTCATCTTGCCTACCTAATATCACACCCTTCTGGAACAGGTGAACGCGGAGCCCTATTCGCATGCCCCCCGGAACAAGACCACCCTGCCCAAGTCATCTACAAACCCTACGGCACCTGGTCCTCACAAGGTGACTGGACGTACGTTCTTCCCCAAAGCCAACGTGTCCTCGGTCTTGCGGCGGGCGGTGAGAGACCTATGCGATCTTTGCGTGATCCTTCGTCATCTGGTGGGGACATCCAGGGACAGGGGAACATTGTCATTGCCACCAGCGCCGGAGACCTTACGTTTCTGAGTGGATCTGGGATGGAGAGAATTATGCTGGGTCTAGAAGGGGAGTTCGTGTGTATGGCATCTGCGGAGGAGTACGTCGTTGTCGTGCATCGGCCAGGGGCTACCACAATTGATGGTACGTGGGGATAGGCAAGTAGATTGGGCTGACTTCGTGCTGATTCGTGGCTTTCGTAGGATCGCAGGGTCTGCTCGCCACCCTGATTTCATTCGAGGACTTTGAAGTTCTTCAGGAAAAGCCACTCCCAATTCCGAAAGGGCATGTCCTCAAATGGATTGGAATAACGGATGAAGGGGTACGTCTCCGCTTCATTCCGTCATCCCAATTACACATGTGGTCAAAAAATTAGGCCCCAGTGATATACGATTCAGCTGGGTACATCCACATTATGATCAATTTCCGCCGCCCAAACCGCGCAAGTTGGGCACGGCTACTTGACACGAATGCACTTGAACGGAAGCAGGGGAAAGATGAGTCGTACTGGCCAGTTGGGTTATCTAAGGACATTTTCATGTGCCTCATTCTGAAGGTGAGTCTTCCTGGAGACGAATGGATCCTGGCACATGCTGACTATTAGCCGCGGTGAATGCAACTTGCAGGGCAGACAAGAGCATCCTGGATTTCCCCGTCCGTTGATACAGGAAGTCCCTGTACGCATGCCATTCAGAAGCAAAGATCCAGGTGATTCCACCATCGAAGAAAGGTACCTCTCCTTGTCTCAAGGCACAGGTCAGCTACTGACAAACATGCAGTGCCGCACGCGAACGTATACACATCAATTTGACCCGGGATGAGCTTGGTGACGAAATCACCAACCCATCACTCGACAAGCGCGAAATCGAGCTGGACAAGTCCATCATCAAGCTCATCCAGTCAGCTTGCAAGTCCGACAAGGCCCCTCGCGTGCTCGAACTGACTAAACGCTTACATTTCACACACTCGATCGGCGCAGCGTCCCAGCTCGCCGGGTTCTACAAGCTTATTGGTCTCCAGGAGAAGATCGATGCGATCAAGCAGTGGCGCGAGGAGGAAGGGGCTACACCGGAGGAGAGAGCACGACAAAGAAGGCACGAGCTTGATGATGAGGATCGGTATATGGTGAGGCCAAGAAAGCCGTTCCAAGACTTTGAGACCCCAAAGAGAATTGAGCGGCCAGGACTCGCACGTCCAATGGCAGTTGTGGAGCATACTGAGTTTACAGCCTCGAATGCGGCTGCGAGGGCAGCAAAGACGCGTGTTGTGATACAGAGGGCACAGCGGTCGACGTCACCAGCAGAGGGGAAGAGGAAAAGAGACGAGGACGACGATGTTGAGGCGGTGGACATGGAGGGGGAACTCCACAAGAGACCTGCGATCGGGGAGATGAATGCTGCCGCTCCCTCGCCGAAGAGTAAGCCTATTAATTTGTATTCACTATGTGTCTGACTGGTGGGCTTAGGAGAAAATCCATTCGCTCGCAAGACTGCGAACCATCTCGATACGAAACGCAACCCATTTGCGAGAAAACCAGAACTCGACAAACCCATTCAGAAGAGTGAAAGCTTCTTCAACAAGGTCGAGTCTGTCGAATGCGCCGATAAAGGCAAACGTGAGCATTACAATCCCCAACAGTACAATTACTTACACGATGTTTTCTAGGACTGGCAAACGGCAAGGGTAAGGAAAAAGAGAAGGAGAGAAAGGACCTATCTCGGCAAACAACGTTGTTTGGTCTACCAGCTAAACAGCCCGTCGAGAAGAAATCGAAATCAAAACAGATGGCTACGACAAATGAGAAGGCATCTTCAGACGCTTGTGAATCCCAACCACAAGCGAATGGAATGGATGTTGATATGGTAGATGCTGATTCAATAGTGCCTCTATCGGATGTGACGTTGGCGGAAACTCCCGTCGCCGACGAGGCTTTGTTGGTTGAGACGCAGCCCCTGGACGAGGGCGAGGAGCCTATTGAGTGGCCAGAGTCTCCCCAGGCATCAGGTGTCACACTTGACGAACAGTGATACAGATACCAATGTTATCTGCGTAGAACTGTCGAATATCTCACGTCGTGCTAACAACTACAACATTAAACCAGATCTTCCCATTAGCTGCTAGTTCTGTATGCAACTGTCCAGCGGTTACGGCTGTTGCATTTTCTGCTTCATGTTACTTTCCTACACTGGGTTATTGATGGGTCAGATGGACCATCCAAACACTTGTAACTCATGATGTTTTTACTTACCTGCCTTTAATACATGAACAAACCAAAGCCCTCTGAAGCTCAACTGCTAAATACAACTATTCTAGAGACATGAGGTATATCCAACAAGGGAAGGTAAGAATGGACTACTAGTGTACAACACTGTCAGGACTGAAAACATTCATGCCACTTCTTCCCATGGACCATTCCACTAAGGTCTAACTCTACACATCCCCTTGGAATAACTAACCTGGTCCACATACTGTAGAATGGCACTCTCCAACCTTGTGGCACCCAAAGAAGCAGCTGACCATGTGGCCCTTTTATCCATCCATCTTCATGAAGTCTAACACACTGATGAAAGTCCTGTTCCTCATGGCAAGAGAACCCCTGCTCCCTGTCATCCAATGCATGAGATGACACAGAGGAAAATCTGATAGGGAGGTGCATCATGTATGACTGAGTACTACTATGGGAGAATGCAACTGAAGTGACCACATCACTGTTGCCTTTCAGTAGACTGCTGATCTGCAAACTGTCAGCATCCCATATTCTCACAGTTTCATCACAGGAGCCTGACACAATCCTTGTGCCATCAGGGGAGAATGCAACTGATGTGACTGGCCAAGCATGGCCCTTTAGTGGACTGCCAATCTGCCCACCCCAATCAGCATCCCAGACTCTCACAGTGGCATCATGTGAGCCTGACACAATCCTTGTACCATCAGGGGAGAATGCAACTGAATGGACCCAGTCAATGTGGCCTTGAATTGGATTACCAATTTGCACACCCTTGTCAGCATCCCAAACTCTCATAGTATTGTCCTCTGAGCTTGATACAATCCTTGTACCATCAGGGGAGAATGCAACTGATGTGACAATATCAGTGTGGCCTTGGAGGGGACTGCCAATTTGCACACCCCTGTGAGCATCCCAGACTCTCACAGTCTTGTCCTCTGAGCCTGACACAATCCTTGTGCCATCAGGGGAGAATGCAACTAATGTAACCCCTTGAGTGTGTCCTTTCAGTGGACTGCCAATCTGCACACCCCTGTCAGCATCCCACACTCTCACAGTATAGTCAAAGGAGCCTGACACAATCCTTGTGCCATCAGGGGAGAATGCAACTGAATGGACCCACTCAGTGTGGCCTTGAAGTGGACTCCCAATCTGTACACCTTTGACAGCATCCCAGACTCTCACAGTATTGTCAAAAGAGCCTGATACAATCCTTGTGCCATCAGGGGAGAATGCAACTGAATGAACACACTCAGTGTGGCCTTGGAGTGGACTGCCAATCTGCACACCCCTTTCAGTATCCCAGACTCTCACAGTCTCATCAGAAGACCCTGACACAATCTTTGTGCCATCAGGGGAGAATGCAACTGATGTGACACTATCAGTGTGGCCTTGAAGTGGACTGCCAATCTGTGCACTCTTGTCAGTGTCCCAGCTTCCAACAGTCTTGTCATTTGGGCCTGACATCACTCTTGTATCATCAGGAAAGAATGCAACTGAATTAGCCAAGTGAATGTGGCCTTTCAATGGACTGTCAATGTACACATCCCTGTCAACATCCCAGACTCTCACAGTCTGATCATATGAGCTTGACACAATCCTTGTGCCATCAGGGGAGAATGCAACTGATGTGACACGATCAGTGTGACCTTGGAGTGGACTGCCAATTTGCACACCCCTGTGAGCATCCCAGACTCTCACAGTCTTGTCCTCTGAGCCTGACACAATCTTTGTACCATCAGGGGAGAATGCAACTGAATGGACACAGTGGGTATGGCCTTCCAGTGAACTGCCAATCTGCATACCCCTGTCAGCATCCCAGACTCTCACTCTCCTATCATTTGAGCCTGACACAATCTTTGTACCATCAGGGGAGAATACAACTGATCTCACTACATGCAAATCACATTTCAGTGGATTCCCAATCTGTACACCCTTGTCAGCATCCCACACTCTCAAAGTACTGTCAGAAGAGCCTGACACAATCCTTGTGCCATCAGGGGAAAATGTAACTGATGTAACAAACTGGGTGTGGCCTTTCAGTGGGCTGTTAATCTGCACACCCCTGTTAGCATCCCAGACTCTCACAGTCTTGTCATGTGAGCCTGACACAATCCTTGTGCCATCAGAGGAGAATGCAACTGATGTGACACTATCAGTGTGGCCTTGAAGTGGACTACCAATTTGCACACCCTTGTCAGCATCCCAGACTCTCATAGTTTTGTCATGTGAGCCTGACACAATCCTTGTGCCATCAGGGGAGAATGCAACTGAAAGGACCCACTCAGTGTGGCCTTGAAGTGGACTGCCAATCTGCACACCCCTGTCAGCATCCCACACTCTCACAGTATTGTCAAAAGAGCCTGTCACAATCCTTATGCCATCAGGGGAGAATGCAACTGATCTGATCCCATCAGTGTGGCCTTTTAGTGGACTTCCAATCCACAGATCTCTGTCAGCATCCCAGACCCTCACAGTGCAGTCATATGAGCCTGACACAATCCTTGTGCCATCAGGGGAGAATGCAACTGAAAGGACCCACTCAGTGTGGCCTTGAAGTGGACTGCCAATCTGCACACCCCTGCCAGCATCCCAGACTCTCACAGTGTTGTCATATGAGCCTGACACAATCCTTGTGCCATTAGGGGAGAATGCAACTGATGTAACAAACTGGGTGTGGCCTTTCAGTGGGCTGTTAATCTGCACACCCCTGTTAGCATCCCAGACTCTCACAGTCTTGTCATGTGAGCCTGACACAATCCTTGTGCCATCAGAGGAGAATGCAACTGATGTGACACTATCAGTGTGGCCTTGGAGTGGACTGCCAATCTGCACACCCCTGTCAGCATCCCAGATCCTCACAGTCCTGTCCCATGAGCCTGACACAATCCTTGTTCCATCAGAGGAGAATGCAGCTGAATCAACCAATTTAGTGTGACCTTGAAGGGGACTGCCAATCTGCACACCCTTCTGAGCATCCCAGACCCTCACAGTCTTTTCTGAGCATGACACAATCCTTGTGCCATCAGGGGAGAATGCAACTGAATGAACCCACTCAGTGTGGCCTTGGAGTGGACTGCCAATTTGCACACCCTTGTCAGCATCCCACACTCTCACAGTATAGTCAAAAGAGCCTGACACAATCCTTGTGCCATCAGGGGAGAATGCAATTGATCTGACCCCCAAAGTATGGCCTTGAAGTGGACTACCAATTGGCACACCCCTGTCAGCATCCCAGACTCTCACAGTGTTGTCATCTGAGCCTGACACAATTCTTGTGCCATCATGGGAAAATGCAACTGATGAAACAGGTCCAGTGTGTCCCTGAAACACATCCCATGCAACAGGCCACTCTCCACAATGCCCTTCAGCAACTCTGGCAATACAGGTAAACCTTTCCCTTAGAGCCATACATAGCAATGAATTATCAGGAGTGAATGGCAGTGCTGAAATGTACAAATGGGGAGTACTTGCAGAGGGTCCACTGTGAAAGTTGTGAATGAACTTCACACCATCTCTTGCCAGTGCTGCAACATCCTCATATCCCTTCTGGCCCTATAGCCATAGTGTTAAGAAGGAACATATCATACCAGTGGGTTACTTACCTGTAACCATCTTCCAGCACTTAAAAGAGCAGCCCTAGCATCACTGAGAACCCCCAGCAAACTCAGTGCCTCAAACCAGAACAACATTTTCTCATTCCTCATAATATCCTGCACATGCCATGCAAGGACAGGATTAAATTTGGTTGCCTGCAGATGCTTGGCCCAGAATTGACATGAGTATGCCAAATGGGATGGTATATTGGCTTTGACCCTCTTGGCAAGATCAGGTACCTCAGAGTTGAGCAAGTAAGAGTTCTCCAGCCCACAGATATTGAAGCATAGGCCACCATGAAGGACACGGAGTGATGCAAGAGCTAGGTCTGTCTGAATGTCAGGCCCACCAACAAAGTAATCTCCACTCCGTGACTGGTCAGTCAAAAAGTCATAAAAGGAGGCATGCAGGGGTCGGACAGAATTGATGTGGTCAGTAACACCACTTAGCAGTGCACCCAAGAAGTTGAGAACAATGCCCACATCATAATGGTCTTTGTAATGTGAGAAGCAATTCCTCAGCACATTTAATGCATCCATCGACAGGGGCTCCAACGTGTAAAGTATCTGCCCCATAACTGAGCGGAAGCGTGCAAGAGCTTTTGGCCTCCTGCTCACAGCAGTCTCCAGAATTGCACCATACATGTCGTCCAGAAGTATCTTCCCTTGTCCTGATGCACGTACGATACACTTGTTGAAGCGGTCCTTGACTGTCTCCCCAGTGGTGTTTGATCTGATGAACATGCAGGCAAGACGAGCCCACTCAAATAGACCATCAGCTTTCTGAGCAATTTGCTTGATTTCCGCCTCTTCAATGTCTCGAAAATCCCCAAGCTCGATGGAAACGAAAAGACGGATATCACGTTCAGTGAACGCAATAGGGACATCATCCAATGATACGGATTTCACATGGCGGGCACTGTTCAACTCGGCCTGGATATCGGGGAATGGACGTGACGTGACGAGGATGCGAACGTTGAAAGGTAGATTGGCAACTTGCGGTGATGCTAGAATTGACAAGATATGACTCCGTGATGACTCAGGTCCACTCTCATCCAAGGCATCAATGACCATAACCATGCTTCTTACTCTCCCCTTGGACATCTGAGACAGTGGCACCAAGAAGAGCTTTTCCCACTGCTGTATGATATCGGGAGTAGCTATGAGAGAGCGGTTGCTTGCAAATACACCAGCCAACGCCCTTCGGAACGTAAAATCCTGGTTGGCAAGATCACGTGCAATTGTCGACAGCATCTTTTCTTCCCTGTGTTCTCCATGCCTATCGCGCGCGAAACAAAAGCACGACCCGAATCCTCCAACATTCTTGAGCCATAGTGCAATCGTATGGGCAATAGCAGATTTTCCCTTTCCAGCCTGGCCATGAAGCCAGAAGATCCGTGGTGCATTGACATCCGGGTCGTGGATCCAGTCAACGATCTCCTTCAAAATTTCTGTTCTCGTGCCATCCAGACATTTCTTTGTCGGATTGAGTCCCGCGTCGCCTGCGTGCGACATACCGTCGAGGTTCAAGTCCTCAGGGACGCGGTAGACGTTGATGTCAGAGTCGCAAACTGCACGATCGTGGTATTGGTGCATCAATTCATCGAGCGTCTTGTTGTAGTCGTTGACGACGATCTGTGTTTCGGACGCAATGTTCTTTCCGAGTCGTGACCCTAAAACACACCTGCTTAGAACGCTGACAAAGAAACAGTCAGGTTGACGTACAGAGACTCTTGATTTCAGAATAGTCATTGATGAACTGGGCACTATTGCTGGTCACCAGGGCAATGCGCGCGAGAGTATCTTTCGTCGTATCAAGGTTGGCCTGGGTATCGTCCTCAAGAAGGAACTTGTAGACACTCCGGATTTTTTCGAGTAAGCCGGACACAGATGTATCTAGATTTGCTTGCGCAATGATCAACTGATAGGATAGTGTGAGATGAGAACCCTTGCCGACAAGAAGACACACCTGAGCTGCACTGGTTAGAACTCCTAACGCCATTTGAGTATAAGGGTGGACCTGTGCACGAGCGTCAGTCTGATTGTTATACCACAGTAAGCGAGAAATCGTACATTGGTAAAAGCACTGACTACGGTGTTGAAAACCTTAAGTGGTTCGAGAGATGTTGGACTGATGGCATCTATCTGAGAAACGGTAGTATTGATCCCACCGGTAAGCCCGACTGCGTTTTGCGTAACAGGTGGAATAAGTGGTGCCACGTTAAGCTCGTTTTGGGCTACATCGATTTGGACAGAGGTCATAGCAGGGACTGGCTCGTTGACTTGGATTGTAGACTCGTGTGGCTAATTTGTATATAGCGCTTAGAAAAACAGCACTGGACATAGTTGAAAAGTGGTTTTCATACCTCGTCGATTGGCACAGCTCGAATCGACTCCTCCAATAGATCATGCGGCTATAAGATGACGATTCATTGAACAGCACCCGATAACGAGAGCCACTTGCTCATACCTCATGGAGAGTATGGGGTAGTTCCGCTGGAACGGGTGCAGTCACACCTATTGAAGAACTCGCAACATTTCGGTTGGTCCGTTTAAAGGGCAGTAAATTCTTCAAGCTTGCCAGTTTTCCCTTGGTGATGTTAATCCATCTGCGCGATGTCGAAGGGGTGTCAGGAAGAGCTGGAGATGACTTTTGTGACTATTTTCCAGTTAGTCGACTCTGGAGATGGAGTGATAACTTGCATACCAGGGCAAAGTGGGGGTCTGGTGTGCCTTGGATTGGATTGGTCTTCCAAGGCAATTTGAGGCGACGAATCCTAGACTGGCTGTTGGCCATTCTTCAGTGGAAGAATACGGGTTTGTTGGACTTCGATCTTGAAGGTCGAAGCTGAGGGCGAATAACGATGGAAGCGCTCGCAACAACGTTGCTGTATGCAACGTGGTGTCCTCCAGTCCAGTTGACTCTCACACTCCTTTGCATACCCCAACCCTCCGGCGTCAAGTTGTGCTGCCAGATTGCGTCCAACGATTTTATATCAACCATTTTTTGGAATTACAATGGCGACTGTAAAGCCTACTATCACTAACGTTCGCTACTTTAGCTGTGAGTCGCAGTCCTCGACTCAATGCCTGTGCGTCCGAGTTTTGTCGGCTCGCTCGCCATCATGGTTACCTTGCTCTTCGATAAAACTGACCCCACCTCACATGCGCAATCCAAGCGGCACAACGACAGGTTAGACAATGTCGCAACATCCATGTCTCTTCTCCGTGGCGCCGTAGAGTGGGTTGAATGGACGCAGGCGAACGAGGGCAGAACGATGAGTTTGGCCCTCCGGACCGTGGTGCATGTGGTGGAGGGCCAATGCGGGTGTACGAAGCATTGCAATATTCGATAGCGACGATGGATCCAAGGTACTTTGTTTCTGTCCACGTCGTGGAATTATTTACATTTCCGACATCAGCACACAGCGAGTAGTAGTAGCATCGGGAAAGTGCGTCTTCCACATGAAGCCAATGTTATCTTGATCACAGACAAGTGGACACAACCCTCTGAGAGTAGGAGGCACAAGCCACATGTTGCCCACCATTCTGAGCCAACGGCCACCGGGCTACCTGAGACGTAAGTATTTTCAGCAGACTCCGGGTGTAAGACATATGACCCGCAGGTCAGCATTGAAAGTGAGTCGACACAAATCATCTAATGAAATTACTGTTGTCCTTCCTTCTGCACACTGGTGGGATCTGTGGTGCAATGGCTCCCAGTATGTCCGGTTAGGTATGGCAGTTGAGTACTCGTCACTATAACCGTCAAGGTAATGCTCAGAACAAACGCAAGAGTTCACCTTACTGGTGACATATTTCCTTCAACAAGCGGTGAGAACTGGTATACCACTACAAGGAAACCGAACCGCAAAGGAACTCGGGGGCCTGTGTAGTGCATGTTTACTAGTGTCTATTGTGTCATTATGCTAACGAAGCGAATGAATGAGGGTGGATGTAGATGATATCTCTATGACGCAAACTGGCAGAGATAAATCGGAGAGCCGAAATACTACGTTGGTCAAGGTGACCCCGTATCTGGAGCGCTGGGCTTGCTTGTAGAACCTGTGGCGTGATGGGCACTTTCTGCCTTCGCATCCCCCTGTGCAATCTTCATTTCCGCTTCTATTCGTTCACGTGCGCGTACGACTTTTGACTGCAGGTAATGGGAATATACAGGAGGTGCTGGTTGTTTTCCCGCCCGTGGGCCACCTGCTGGTGGATCCGGCGCAGGACGGAGGGAGTTTGCCTTGAATAGATGTTCATAATTCTGGGGATCACGCATAGATTAAATCTTATGTATCCTAAATGTTCGTATAGACGCACTTTGAGTATTTCTTCCATGACTTCGCCTCGCTTGGCATTTAAAATAAGATGAGCTTCGTCCAGCGTCATTCGGTGTTCTCGCGTAAGCATGTCTGTTGCGGATGTGGAGGTCGCATTGCGCACTCCGGTAATGTCAGATCCGATGCCGCCTTGCGGTGAGTGCTTGGCATCTGGGAAGGGACGCAGGTTTCCAGCGAGAGCGCCAGAGTAAGCAAAAAACGTTGGTCATGAAATGTACTTTTAGGCATTGAAGACGCACTTTTGACGGCCTGCTTTCCAGCCTCATAGAACGCCTTGCCGAATATCTGTGCACCAGTGACGAGTATCTGCACTATAACCCTCGGCGAAGACTGTTCGGAAACAAATTTTTACTTCTGCTGCCACACATGAGAGGTGAAAAACGTACCATGGCTGCCTTGTCACGGAGGCTGGATTCCGGAAAGCCTTGTAGAGTTGATCACGTGACCTTGACATTCTCTCCTTGTCGTGTCGATGACTCCAAAGTCAAAATCAAAAAAGCGGAAACACGCTGAATCGGTGGACTCGTCTCCAAAAACCAAGAAAAAAAGGCATGACAAGTCGCGCGTCTCAGAATCTGGGCTTCCCAGTGAATTTTGTATCATCAATGCAACTACGGTGTTGTCCATTCCACCCGTATTCTCGATTGACCTCCGTGCAGGTGTGGAGGAACTGCTGGATAGTATGATTATGCGGTGCGTCGCCTACTCGATCGTACGTACGGTACTACGAATACTAAGGATCATTGGCCTCTTTCGTAGCTACATCCCATCTTTGCGTGGTGTCCTGCTCGCGCACTCCAATATTCGGTTTCTGAGCGATACTGCCATGATCCGTGGTGACTGTCCGTTCGCAATATGTAGCGTAGGATTCGACGCGACGGTGTGGTGTCCTCGCGTTGCCATGAAACTCAGTGAGCAGCGCAAATGTATTAGCTTCACGCATCGTCAGCTAACTTGTATCTCTGATATTTACGATATTGTAGTAGGGAAAGTAAATCTATGTTCACCCGATCACGTTTCTCTTCTCGTCCATCGCACCTTTAATGTTTCAATTCCCCGGCACCACATCCCTCAAGACCAGTGGGTATTTGAATACGGTCCAGCAGAGAACGATCCCGAGTTTGGTGCTGGACAAGCACGAGATGACGAAGGAATACAGGGGGATGATAACAAAATTGCCAGTGCTTCGGGTGACGCTGTGATGCATGATATCTCTTCCACCGACGAGCCAAAGCCAAATGCAGAGCATGCAGCAGAGAGCAGTGGTCAGTGGGTACACCACCTTACGGGCCAAAAGCTCGGTGACCCAGATGGATTCCTCGAGTTCACTGTCATTGGGTGCGTCATGTTTTATGGATCGTGTGCTATGTTGACCCTCGTTTCCCTAGGCTAACAGTCGCAAATGAAATGCTCTCTCTACAAGGGTCCATCCAACCTGATCCCTTCTCCCAAGAACACGTTCCCCATCGACATGACGACTCAAGAGCGTCCACACCTTCGTCCCACGCCTCTTACCATCCCTATGTCACAGCTACTGTCCCGTCGGCTGTGGCTGGCCCCCAGACTTTGATATCCACCGTGAACGGAGATGACGGGACATCTGCAGAGGAAGAGGAGGAGGATGAACAATTTGGAGAGGATACCTTCACGGACCTCGTCAAGCTCGAGCGTGAAGAAGCCGCGAGGCAGAGGAAAGAAGCAGAACGCATAGAGACAGGGGCGAAAAAACGGAAAGGTCGGGAGGATGAAAGTACTAGTAAGGTTAAGGCAGGAGCTGGTGCAGACGATGGCAAAAGTAATAGGGGGAAGCATGAAAAAAAAGAGGCGCAAAAAGAGCAATACAGCGCAGGACAGTGCATCGTGACAGCATGACACCTCGACCGTGTTCTCTGCTAGCAGCTCTGGACGCAGCAGCCGATTCATCAGATGTAGCTTCTGAACTTCGACCATTTCCTTGATACTGGAATTACCCCTGACCACAACGCTATCATCGCCAACTACATTGATCCATCGTACTGGACGAAACTGCAGTAATTGAAAGCTTGGATTGATTGTCCCTGGACAGTGTAGGATGCGCCCAAGCGATCATTTGGCATTGGGACGTGCCCAAGTGTAAGGGGTCATGGGATTCATCATCAACCTCCATAACTATCAAATAACGCAGCGTCATCTGCGATGTGGCAGAGGAATGGGTGCACTGGACTACTTACATTGGGCAATCGATGTACCCGCTACGGCTGCAATTAACCGAGCATCATGCTGGAGGACGATTAAAATGAATACAACCAGTGCGCGTAAAAGCAGAGGCGATAACATATCCCGACTTGACCAAAAGAAGTACATCCAGTGAAGTGAGAATGAAGTGTGGAGGGGAGCCAAGAGACTAAAAATGACAGAAGGATAAAATACAGCCAACGCAACACACAAACGATCCTTAGTAGGCACGATGATATTGTACTTGCAGACCACCGCCGTGAGCAAAATTACCGACTGCTACGCGTAGAAAGAGCTTTGAAGCGCACAACAATCACGGTAACGTTGTCATTCGTCTGACGCGATAATGCATGCTGCACGAGTGTTCGACTGGCTTCTTGAGCATCCGCGATGTGACGTACGAGGTCGATTGCCCCCTGATCACCTGTAATGTCCCAGAGCTATCTCAAGGTTAGTTATTTACATGTCACACGAGGTTATGAAACATACCCCATCACATGCGAGAATCAAGAACTCATCTTCCTCACATAGCTGTGTTTCTGTCGTATAAGGGGATCCGACAACGAATTCTTTCATCGACGAATCTCCCAAGCTTCTCGTCACTGCGAGCACGCCATTGACGCGGCCACTCATGACGAAACCGCCTGCATCGGTGATCCGTTTTGCTTCCTGCTTGTCCGACCCCTTGTGGTCATAAGTCAGACGTACAGCCTTGCCGGCACGACAGAGCACTCCTCGAGCGTCGCCAGCATTGGCTGTATAAAGAACGCGCCTGCAAGAAAGTGGCGGGGTGATGACAGCAGGGACTGGTGGCGGGGAAGATTTAGGAGGACTGGACGATGTCGAAGATCCATTGCTACCTAGGTTCTTGAGAGCACGGGCAATCCGATTGCCTGGTGGCGCGCTCTTGGATTTCTTAGACTTGTTGGCAACCGAAGCACCCGCTTCCTCGCCAGACTCTGCGCTGTGCGAGTCAGATGCACTCGAGTGACTCCTGCTGTCCTCTGGGGAGTTGACGAAGGGCTGCCTGCCATAATCATCCTCGACGCGGAGGAAGGCAGTGACGGCTGTACAACCGGAATGGATTTTTCCGTCGGATTCTTCGCAGAGATGAGAAAGACGTCTATCGACGTTGTGGAATGTTTCGTTGAGAATGTCCGGAATGGTAGTAGATGGTGTGGTACGCAGTGCATCGATGAGGTACTGCGGGGGCAATACACCAAGGGTTCAGGGTACACATATGGGATCCCTGCGGAACGAGACGTACCTCATGGAAATGCTGGCCACACCACTCGGCTGCGTGTTTGCCAGCATGACCGTCGAAGACAGCGAAGAAACCCTGTCCTCTGACGCCAGCGTAGTCGACGACGAAGGAGTGAGCATCCTCCATATATCTGCGCGTGCCCTTGTCCTCGGTTACGCCGACCTGGAACGCGGTGTTCCCAACAGAATGTTGGTTTAGGGTCTGATAGATTTCGCGTCAAACATGATTGGAAGAGGGGAGAGAACGAAACGAACGCCATGAGTGTCACGGCCCTCTGCGGTGGTGATGGACTTTGAGCGAGCATTCGGCGAGTCAGTGAAGCGAGGGGGGGCAGCACGCATGGCTGGCTGATCTGTATCAGGGCTGTGGACGAGGTGATGGTGATGGTCAGACAAGATGGGGTGAGTCGCGCGGCAGAGGACCAGACCTTGACGCTGTTTAATATTATCGTCGTCATCGTCATCACCATCAGACAGAAAAGCAGTGCTCACTGGCTTCCGACATTCCGAACCGTGTAAAAATACGACTGTCCAAGTTGGCGAACGGGGACACTTTCAAGTCGACCGAGACGCGATTGGAAAGTTTCCGCTTGCCAGAGTCACGTGTCCTCTGGTTTGGCTGTTCGCACCTTTCGATTGTCTCGCCAACGGTGCATGTCTCAGCAATCAAACACTGCAAAGCCTTCGCTCCAGGGGGTCAGAATCAAAGCAAGAAAGGGTGCAGTGAAAGCGCAAGCAAAGCACGAACCAGCAGGCATGTCCACGTCTCCCTCTGTCTCTTCCAATCTCACCCTCCACCAGTCTTCAGAGACCAGCTCTACAAGCATCTCGAAACCATCACCGACAACGACTTCGACGCGATCGCGAACAGACTTCTTCAGGCAGGGTCTACCCTAGATTACTTGAAATATGCAGACGCCCTCTTCGAAATCCTTCTCGTCGGCGGTCTCATCCAGCCCGGCGGCTCTTATGTCGACGACAATGCACCTCCGTCGCCCTTCTCCATCTTCAAGGCAAGCGACCTTGCATCCATCGACGACCTAAAGAACTACGTCCAGGTCCTCAATAAACTCATCAGAAGGCGAGCCATCCCCGTGCCGGTAAGATCCTGCTCATGCTCCCCGCAGGTACAAGTATCTTCAAAAGCCCCTCGAAGAGCAGGTACTTCCAACACTACTCCAATACTTCATTCGATGGTCACACGAGCAGCGCAACAAGTTCGCCACGACAGTCGGACTCCTTATCTCTCAAGGCATCGTCACGGCAGCTTGTTTGCAGACTCTGACAAAAGACCATCTGGTCAAGAATGGTGTGCCATCTTTGACCCCTCACTAACGCTCACTCTACATGTCTTACCGATTCAGATGCATCTGTAATGTTCCTTGCAATCGTCTTCCGCGCCTACTTGGCAGAACAACCCATGGAACATCTCGCCACTGCGTTGAGGCGCGGAAACATCAAGGATCTTCTCGCATTCTTCCCTCCCAATCGCCACGATGGAAAAATTCTAGATGAGGTCTTCCGCAAAGAAAACCTCCCCCAGGTGGCAGAGTGGTACACCAGGAGGCAACAGACGCTTGCCAAGGAAAGCATCGTGTCCGAGCTTAAGGAGCTTTGCGAACACGATGAGCCCGCGGAAACAGTGTGTACGAGTTGGCTCATCATGCCGAACGTACCGTTGATGAGATTGTGCCAAAATAGATCATCACTGCCATCGTGAACAAATTAGAAGAAAATCCATTGCCCGATACCGACCTTATCCAATGTCTCTGGCAAGGTCTCATAGCAACAGTTGACTGGAGTGCTCGTCCAGACCAGATCGAAGGTCTCGCACTACGCGAAGTTGGGGTGCGTTTATCACACACTGTTGGGCAGAAAATGTTGCTCACCACTAGCAGAGATTTGCACCTATCCTCGAGGCATTCTGCAAAGGTCCCAAGGTCGAGGTTGCATTAATAAATGCTGTGCAGGTTTACTGCTATGATGATACTCGCATGATGAAAACCTTCACTCCAATTCTCAAGGTATTCCTCCTCCCTTGTGTCCCCTCGCTCGAATTAAAAATTCTTAGGTCCTGTACAACAAGGATTGTGTTTCCGATCAAGCTATTATTTATTGGCACCAAAAGGGTTCCAAACCTCAAGGTAAACAGCACTTTCTCAAAGCCTCCGAGGCACTTGTCAAGGTACTGTTTTTGTCGCCTTCCCTACTAGTGTCGTACAGAGTTTGACAATTGACAATCGAAATTTAGTTCCTTCAAGAGCAAGAAGACAGTGAAGAAGAGTAGTGCACGTGTGGTGAAATTAAATACGGACTTCGTGTTCCGTTCCTGCCACAGATTGTACTGATAATCGCAGTATGAACGTGACCCATGTATTTCGCATTGCTGAGGATATAGACATTTTTGACAAACACAAAACGTGAGTATAATACCAATACCCAAGAATAGACGACCACACGACCTGTACGGATCAACTCATGGGAGAAGTGAGAAAACAAAAACATATTGGTACAGTGGGGCAACAGACTTCGCGAAAAGGAAATAGACAGAGGCAGCACGGGGGAAAGGGAAAAGCCTCGATACCTCCATTTTGCGGCGCTTTTAACAAACACGTGTTATATGATCAAGACGATAGCGTAAATGGCTCATGATTACCAGGCCTCAGGCATCGAAGTAAAGTCCCCAGACCATCCGTTCGTGGCATTCGTATTCAGAAAGATACCATCTGATCCGTTCACTGGCAACCCAAGGTCGTTGAGGCTCTGTCAAGTGTGTCACGGAACGAGGGTGAGAAAACGGGACAGTTGGAAATAAGGGAAAGCCGACGGACCTGTTCCTGCAACCATAACGGAATTGCGGACTGTTTGAACGTCCCGAAATCATGTACTTGGGCGACGATAGCATGTTCCTCCGTGGCCAATGGAATGGGAACACCTTGTACCTGCGGATCAGCATATGGTGCAGGTACGCCCTCTGGCATCGGTGGAGGCATGTTCGGAACGGTGGGCACCATTCCAAGCTTACGACGCAGGTTGGTGAGCATAAGGCGTAACGTAAGCGCATAACTGGTCCGAACGGGGTCAGCACTGTTATCAAGCATATCTGATGGCAATGCTCAAACCGTTCTGCAGCAACCCCAGACAACAGGTGAGCCAGCTGTTCGACTTGCGACATGATCGCCGCTAGATCTACCTCGGAATGGAAGAGACTTGCAACTTTTAGTAAGAACAGACCCGAGAAGGCGAGCATCACAAGAATGTCGTGCACCGCGTAGCGAAGTGCCGCTCTGCAATATCCGTGAATGTAAAGTGCACGCCCAGGACGTAGCACATACCTGTACTCTGTCGAATTCAAGAAGACGGAGAGGCAATTGAAAGCAGCATCCTTGGCCTGGAAAGCCAACTCGCGTTGCTCAAAGGGCATCTTCTCCCATGACACACCACGCAACGCAACACAGACGAGCCATAACTTGGCATAGTGGAGCTCGGTCGCAAGAATCTTGCGGAGCAAAGAATCCTCGTCCATGACTTGGCCTGCGAGGCACGTGAGCCCACTGCTACCGGAACAGTATCGCAGATACACACGATGAAGCTCATCACAGTCAGAGAACCATTTATCGAGAGCCACATTGGCCCGACGGATGAGAGCTAACGTCTGATGGTTGAACTGGCCATTCAGCGGTGTAAGTGTCTCGTATATCTGAGCTGAGAAGCAACATTAAATCCTCGTTTGGAGCGGCAACGACAACACCGACTTTTCTGGCCGATAAGTTCAACCAATGATATGAGGCGGACGTCCGTTGGGGATGTCATAGGGTGTGTTAGCAGAGCACGACAGTGTTGAACTGAGGTCTCATCTCGTAAAAGAATGGGTCTGCCTGTTCCTAAGCTCATTCTATTTAGGGGTGGTCAGTCGAAAATGCGAGTCATGTAGTTGAAGACGCACTGGTGGTCGAACCAGTAGAGGCACAGCCAGATCCGGGCGGAAACAACTGGATCGAAGTTAGTACTTGGGGGAAAAAATCAAGGAGGCAAATTATACCTAAATCTCTTTCCTCTTCGTCCGGACGTTTTTTCCCATTTTCATCGACAAGTTTGTCAAGAGCACGATGCAAGCCAAGGTCAAGTGCCATGCGCATCGCATGACCACTGGGAAGCCAGCCATTGGTGCTCCATGCGGCAAGTAGCAACATGCCTTCGTTCCCGGTTAATCGAGTGATATGGGGCGACAATCAAAAACTTACCCATCACGGCTTCCTTTTTAACCACAGGGCCAAATAGCGAAGACCTCGCGATCCCCTGAGCCTCCTCCAAACACTTGTAAAAGGTGGGAGTCAGAGGCCCATTGCCACTTTTGATTTTGGATGAAATGGTCAGGATAGAGTCAAAAGTCCAAGGAGTACGCTCCACAAGACTTTCGAAAGTATCGTAGCTTGGATCGAACAAAGGGATGAACAGATGACAGCCCGTGAAAAAACTGCAAGTGGTGAGCATTGCACAGGTGCACTATATCAATCGACGTACATGCTAAAAAGTTGCCTGGCTTCATCTTCGGGGACCAAACCCTGAGTCCACATGAGTTAGGTATGACAGCTGAACTTGATGGAGATTTACCTTTTCTATTACGTGAGGGAACGCGTTGCCTGGGGCCGGCTCAGGACGCGGCCGTTTCCTTACTCTGCAGGTGAAGTGAGCGACATCTCGGTTCTGGGACCTAGCAACTCACATCGGAGAGGAGCTACACGGAGCCGCTGCTGCTTCGGCGGCCGCATTGGCCAGACCTTGGAGGGCTTCGATAGGGGCACTAATGGTCGCACGGGGCAGTGCATCTTCGGATTCGTCGTCCGATGACGGTGTCGTGCTGGGCACAATACCATACGTCGCATATTTGTGTGGCTGCAGACCTGTATGTCAGAATTTCTCTGCAAGTCTTGTTGAGGCAGTCCCACATACTGGTGGAGCAAAACCTGGGAGTGGAGGGAATCTGGCGATGGTGTAAGGCGTTTTTGAGATGACAGGGAGCAGCGTATATTCACCTAGGGCGCTGCTGATAGGCTGGATTGCCATCGCGGCTGGATCCTGGGTCTATGGATGGTGCGTAGACTTGTTGGTTGCTAGGTTGACCTTGCACTTGAACGGCGGACAAAATGCGGTCCAACGAAGACTGCATGCCGATCATTTGGCTCTGCATAACCTACCATTGGGATACGTGAGGTTTGAGTACACGCAAGCTTGGAACATCATACCATGTACTGGCCTTCGAGGCGGGACAGGCGCCTGAAGAGACCTGTGAGAATGACGAGAAAATGGGCAAGATCAAGAGATGTACTCTACACTGGCGACCGGTAACGGCTGGACATTTTTCTTCTCTGGTTTCTCGAAGATGCATGGCGTGCCAGTCATCTTGCAACGACGGCAGGGGGGCTAATATCGCAGGTGATGCCGGGCCGGGGCGGGACATCGGGCCAGTGAGCAGAAGATGAAAGCGGATCCAGGAAACCTCACCTCGCCCTCACATCTGTTCTTACCCTTCCTGCATGCAGTACAGGCTCTTGCTCCTCGTTTGGGAATGTGTGTCGCCGACTGCGAGGGAGAAGGGGGAAGGGGCTGTGGTGCAGATCCTTCGGGCAGAATTTGAGCCAGTTGTTGGTTTGGATTGGTGATGCTGGTTGTCCGACGTCGTTTCGAAGGAACTTCTGGGGTGTTTGAGGCCATTGTAGTCGAAGACGAAGACATGCTTATGACTGCTGTAGAGGCGGCTATAATACGACGAGTATGTATGTCATCAAGCTTTCTGAAGTTGGGTGCGCATTGACACCGTTTGCCAACTTCCGACCTTTATTTGTGTAGCATCCACACAACCCTGGAAACTAGGCTTTTCATCTCGATCATCGATCCTGAGGAATGGATGGGTATCGAGCCTATGTATGTACTCGAGCTAAACCCGGCGGCCCCAATTCAGACCACACCGTCGGGCCGACAAGCGTCACCCTTAAATACTAGCGGCTGACAACGATGACAAGTCAATTGAATACCACAGCCCCTCACCATTGTTATGGCGAATTCTGGTTACTACGAAACCTACTCAGTAGAAGGGTCCTTCTAGAGTGTCCAAGTCATGTCATTGGTGTGGCAAGAAGCAAGAGACAGGCGTTAAGCCATTTCCAGCCTGTGGTCGATGCAAAGAAGTGCGTAATATCGTCGAACGCGTACCAACGCGTCTTCTAGGTCATATAATGTGTTGGTGCTGTCAGCCCTTTTGAACCAGCTTCTATAGAGCAAAGACTGTCAGGTCAAGAGTTTCACAAGGTGGGGCGAACGCCGGAATCAAACTATCTTATGTCTGAACGTGTCAACCCTTTCTCATCAGGTTCCGTGCAAGAGCAACGCCGAATTGCGCGCAAAATGTGCGGAGCGTCCAGGGGCAGACGCCGAAATTGCCCGGCTCAAGAAATGGTTCGTGCGATGCAGCTTCATCTGTAAACGCTTAGCTCACATCTCGTGTAGGAACTCTTCCCATATGCATCTCTTCCGCCAAGCTGCTGTTTGTGCTCTTAACCTGGGTGACAACCCTTCCGACGCAGACACCAAAGCTCTTGTGCTCGAAGTAGAGCTAAAGTCCGATCACGAGTCACTTCCCCCTTCTAAAAAGTATCGCGTTAAAGATGGCTGTGACATCACCTTGGAAGAAGCCCGGGGGGATGTTGTCTAAGCTAGGGGGCACAGCGTCGTTGGATTCCTCCCGCGAAGCACATAACCATATGAAAAAAGGGGGCCTTGGGATTATGAACCTCATTCTGGAGGAGTAGCGGATATAACTAGGATCATCTTACTCTCTGCGGAAGGCGCAAAGATGATGTAGAAAGGCTGTGATATTGGCGATTTATGAGTTCGTATTTTAACTTCTCACGTGCATCCCGAATGTTAATCGAGGAGAGCAGGTGGAATTTGTTGCCATGAGTGTCGAAAATGATTGTGATGCGGTACCAGTCTCGTAACAAGTTCCATGTATACTAGTATACTTCAACCATGTAGTGAAAGAGAGTACGGCGTAATCAACCCATTCATGGTAACTGTGCTTGAGGCCCTATCCATGAACCTTAGAGGCCCCTCTCTCTGTCAGCCGTCACCTCTTCACACGAACCTACCAGTGTCTTCATGGAGGATATTCATACAAGGATCAAACAATTCCATGAGCGAGCTAGTGGTGCGGACAGCCATGTCGATCACATTCTCGACACGTTGCTTGAGTATTTCGTCAACGCATGTCACAACCTGAAAGAGGCGACCGTCAGCGTCTCCACCTTGACGTTGTGAGTGCAACATGCCATGGGATTGGTGCTAACATATGCGACCACATTGTTAAAATCAATAGTTAAAGTCAAAATATCCAGGCCATTTTCTGTGTTCGTATGCAGGTTCACTTCCCCAAAGTGAACCTGGAGAAACCAGACGACACGTTGCATTCGAGAGAAGTCATCCGGCAATTTGGCATGAGGATGCACACACGAAGGTAGGCAAGTCACTAAGTGATTTGTGTCAGCATATATGCATTTATCGTGAAGGGCGCCTACGCTGAACAGATGCTAGACTGTGATCAGCGCCAACAATGACAGCCAATGTAGAATCTGCTATCATATCGTTGACTGCACTGGACTCCCACTCGACGGTCAATTCGTGCTCTGAGGTGTATTTCACGTCGATGACGCCCATAACCTGTGAAAACGGAAGTTGGAACAGTGTACGCGAAACTCAGCATCAACGTACTCGAAACATCTGTACACCGTCTCCATCTAACCTCTTCTCCACGCTCCCGAACATGCCTTCAAGATGCCATCGTATCAAATCCCAACCAGTACCTAACGCGATTCGCTGTCGTTGCCTTAAAGTACATGTAGAAAGCCCAGCGTTGAGGTAGAGATCCTGAGGATCCAGTAGGCTATGCGTGTGATCTTTTGTGACGAGCAATCCAGACAAAATGTCGCCCTCTTGGGGAAGCTTTTCAGCGAAAGTCCCGATCACCTAGTGTACTATGAGAAAAGGTCACCCGAACGGGACATGCATCACCTTTGCAACGCATGGAGGAGAAAATGACAATTCCAGTACTTCAAGATTCTGCGGCGTATGGATATTGAAGGTTTCTCCTCGACTCGTGTACCGAGCCGTCATGGCGGTGCGCAGGCGACTCATCGCATTTCGCTCGCCATGAACCAAGACCTAGTAGCAGTGTCCGACATCGGAATCAGCGTATTTCGAATAAAAGGGGCTTACGACGTGGTCAGCCTTGACGAGTTCAATGAATTCGGCATTCTGAGAATAGTCGACGTGGGCGCTAAAGGGAATGTAGTCTACCGTTAGCCTACGTGGAATAGGTGCTTCCTTCAACGAAGGAATTTCTTCGGGCTCTGCTTGGATATCCTACCGTGAATCAAAACGATCATGAGACGCAATTTTTCAGACAGGCACGAAAGAAAATGCAATCAATGTTCCCACAGACAAATGTAACTACTCACCCTAGTCATCGTCCCCTCTACAGAAAAGCCGGTGATAATGACACCGTTGCGAGGATCTGGAGCCCATAATTCAAGCAACTCGCGACTTGCACCGACTTGCATGAAACCTGGGCTTGCGAGGACAACACACGGAGGGCCTTCAGCTATTTTGCGTTCCCAGCCGTGTTCCCTGGAAATGCTGGAAATGTGTCTGGATGTGCAATCAGCCTAATCATCTACTCCTTAGCTGAGCAGAAAAGGCGCACTTGAATACAAATGGATTATCTCGTCGTGCGAACCTCGAGCGAACGTTCGCGTTCATCGTGTGTGTTTGTGCCTGATAAACTGACATGCACTTCTTTGCCAGGCTTGAAGCATAGTAGACTGGAACATCAGATAACTCGGGATGTGTGGACCAGTAATCCTCGAGTATAAGGAGAAGTTCCTGTGCTGTTCCTAAAGCAAAAACAGGCAGTAGTACATGACCGCCGCGCGTCACAATGGAGTGAACGAGGTTAGTGAACCTGCGTTCTTGCTCATGTTCACTTGCAAGGGTCTGCACACCAAAGGTACTCTCAATGATGAGGACGTCAGGTCTTACTGGAGGCACCTCTGCTTTGACAAGATGACGGTTTTCGGTGCGAGAATAATCACCAGTATATAAAATCTTGAGTCCGGCGATATCAATGAGGTACATACAGGCGCCTAAGACGTGGCCAGCATGAAGGGGTACAAAGGATACTCCCGGGCATGGGGTGATGTGCTGGTGTACAGAGATGGGAATGATTGAGACGAGCGACGCTGACAGTTCCTGGGACGTGAATAGGATGTCCGCAGGAGACGAACTAGTGGAAGAGTGAGAAGAACAGAAATCGACATCTCACACAAACCAACCTCGTGCGAAGATAGTCTTGCATCATAAGCGTGTGCAAGGACTTTGTGGGATGGGTCATATACACCTTTCCATTCCCCTCCCTAAAGTTGGTCTGTAGTACGTTGGTAGTGGGTCAGCATACGAAGAAAGCGAACTGACCTTTTCTGTGAGATAAGTCAGCGCACCGGCATGATCAAGGTGAAAGCTGCGACATGTATGTGTCAGGGAGGCATACCAGCATCCGGTCTTAAACATACTGTGTGATAAGAATCGCATCGACTGTGCTCCAGTCGAGTTCATCCACGAACGGGAGGGATGATATTCCGCTGTAGGCAGGGTGAATGCCTGCGTCACACACGACTGTCTTGCCTTTGTATTGAAGCACACAGCAGGACCTTCCGACCTCCTGGCCAGCGCCGAGGAGGGTGACTCTGAGGATATCTGAATCAATTGACATGGTTGTAAATGTGATTGCGTGGACTTGTACTAGTGCGGTATTTAGCCACCACGACCAGTGGACGCGTCAGTCCCTCCCTTACGCTTCGACTTCACAGAACAACACTATGGTAAGTTCACTGAGTGACCCCGTTGGCTGGTGTGGATTGATCCCCCTTTTTTTTAACAGGCAAGAAGATATGACAGTGCGTACTAGTTCTCATGTGCCGTGTCTGGCAGCCAACAGTTTCATCTAGGTCGGACGACGATATTCTCGCCCGAAGGTATGTCGCACAATCTCCCTATTCTAATTGACCCACTCATACCCACTCCTAGGTCGGTTGTACCAAAGTACGTATAATATCTCGATAGATCATGCATACATCCTCGTAACTTATGACCCGCAGTCGAATACGCGATGGAGGCCATCTCGCACGCAGGCACCGTCATCGGCGTCCTAGCCGATGATGGCGTTGTCCTCGCCGCTGAGAAACGCGTGACGGGCAAACTGCTCGATCTGTCCAACACAAAGGATGGTGGTGGATATGGTGGTAGCGGCGAGAAGATGTTCTTGCTCAACTCGTACGTCGACCGTGTACATATTTCTTGTACCTGACGACATCGTCAATTGACAGGAACGTGATCGGCGGGGTAGCAGGCATAACTTCGGACGCCAACTCGTTGGTAAACTATGCGCGGACGGTTGCCCAACGGCACCTTCTGCAATACAACGATGACATCCCCGTTGAACTTCTCGCTCAACGGCTGTGTGACCTCAAGCAAGGGTATACGCAATACGGCGGTCTGTCTTACATTCACTTAGTCCTTCCCTTTACTCTGGCTTAATCCACGGCGTCAGGTCTCCGACCTTTCGGTGTTTCTATTCTTTACGCGGGCTTCGACCCACACTACCGCTTCCAGCTCTACCACTCTGATCCATCAGGCAACTACTCGGGGTGGAAGGCGACATGTATTGGCGCCAACAGTGGAACAGCGCAGAGTTTACTCAAACAAGAGTATAAGGACGACATCAGCATCGAGGATGCAATCGGGCTGGTGTTGAGGGTCATGAGCAAGACAATGGATAGCACGACGCTCGGAAGCGAAAAATGTCAGATGAAGCGATGTCCTATTGTTCATCCGATTGTCGCTGACGATTTTCAACAGTGGAGTTTGCTGTATTGACGTATGATGAAGCTGCGAAACAACCAAAGGCCAAGATATACAGGCCCTCTGAGATCGACGCATTACTCGTCGCTCAGGGCCTTGCAAAGAAGGATGGAGATACAGAAATGAAATGAAATCGTAGATGTAACTACCAGTTGTGTTATGATTTCTCTGACACGCTACCAATGGAAAGCATACATAGTAAGGATAAGACGACCGGGTCATGGCCAAGCGAGCATACTTTAGTATTATAACCCAAGTGGATTTAATGGCATGCCATGCCCCTCTTCCCGAGGTTGTCAGGCTCGAGATAGCCACCGAATACATAATGGCCGATGGCAGCACCGGCCACGACCGCAAAGATGAGATATGCCT
This sequence comes from Scleroderma citrinum, assembly GCA_029372045.1. Taxonomy (NCBI): domain Eukaryota; kingdom Fungi; phylum Basidiomycota; class Agaricomycetes; order Boletales; family Sclerodermataceae; genus Scleroderma; species Scleroderma citrinum. Next base: position 2,240,660 of record JARFMN010000002.1, read on the forward strand.
ATGAAAATGAGCCAGCGACACTCGAGAAGGAAACCAACACGCACGTTGTATGTCATAAAGACCAGCATGAGGAAAAACGAAAGGAAGACCGAAGCAGCGTACAGGGCAGCTCGCAACACCCGGAAGTGGGTGGGCACAAGGATCCTGCAGTGGAAGGGCAAATTAGCAATGCCAGCCAATGCGCAGACGAGAGACGGGCCTACTTGGCACTTCTCGCCCTCCTCCCATTCAGCAGGCTTAGGGCTTCGTCATTACGGGCGTCTCCCTCGGGTGTGCTCCTCCCACTAACACTGGGAGGACTTACGGTCCTCTTTCCCTTACCAACCTTCGTTGCGATGCGGTGGTCGACGCACTGCTGGAGGACACGAAGGTACTCGAACAAGACGCCGAGGAGAACGATGGCGAGAAGAGAGACGACAAACTGGAAATGCGTGTGGATGTGCCAGGAGCTGAAGATGATGCAGGTATCGATGACTTGAGTGTTCCAGAGCATGTGCATCGAGCACATAGGTCCAGGCATGTCGTGGTCCATTGTGAAAGTCAAAAGCAATCGTCGTAGTGACAAGGGTGGTGTTACAAGGTTATACAACAGCGTCTACTATGTGGCAAGCTTCCTCGTGATATACCGGACTTGCTCTTCCGTCGACCACTCGACTGGCACCGTAATAACTCCAGGTTCACGCTCTGGACACTCCAACGTAGCCAACTGGCTCTCGAGCATCTGAGCCTTCATGAAATGTCCCTTGCGTCGCTGCAGGCGTTCCATGAGGAGGTCTCTACCCCCTTCGAGGAACACAAAGTACGTCGGTACGGTCCTGGGTGGGTCCTCAAGTCGTCCACGCAAGATGTCACGATATGATTTCTTGAGCGCCGAACAAGCAATGATCATGCCCGCGTTCTCTTTATCCGGTTTACTCTCGATCTCCTGTATCGCAGTGATGTGTCTGATGGCAGTCTTGCGGATACTCTCGAGCCATGGCTGGCGGTCTTCATCCGTGAGCGGTATCCCGCCAGACATTTTGAGGATGTTGGAGGGAGGGTGGAGGTTGTCGCCGTCGACAAAAGGGAGACAGAGCACATCGGAGAGTGCTACACCGAGGGTGGATTTACCTGTCCCTGATACACCCTGTTTGAAGAGTGACGTTTGTACGGCCACATCGAACAGAAAGGCTCACCATCACGATGATGAATTTTGGGTCATCCATGTTTGCGAACCTAATGCACTCAGGATATCGACAAGGCTAGTCGGACAAGCACACAGGGACGTTCCACAACATCGCTCGAATTACAAACATCTATGCATTCGAGCCTATGTACTGATCTCTTGTTTCCCAAGTGTATCAGAGGTGAAAACAACAAGATATTACGACAGGGTAAAACGAAAGATGGGGAACGGAATGTGTAAGGGGAAAAGCAATGTACTGGTATTATCGATGATATCATTAAATCATGTGCAGTATATATGTCAACAACAGAAACGGATGAGGGGAGGACAAACAACATGTTGATCAGCAAATGGGGGACACCTGCGTCCCCGACCTAGGTTACAAATTAAGTCAATCGGACTACCTGTCCGCCTAAAAAGCAACGGGAAAAAAAAAGTTCCGTTACTCCAGGCAATCATTGGCCTCTTCGAGTGACCGGGCCTGCGGAGGCGTCGAAAAATCAATCGCATTGTATGCCGGAGGTGGGGCCTCGTCGAGTGGCTCTTCTACACTGGAATGCGCGTCTTCCTCGCCCTCAAGCATCCGTCGATGATGCGTCCGGCTGAAATTCCGCATCCAGTCAACCAGTTCGCGGGGGTCCTTTTCATGCCGCGAGGCCCGACCCTGCTCCCCTCTCTCATCGATCGGCTGGTCTGTCCCCGTTCGTGGACGTGGCACCCGCAAAGACGGCGGTGGCGTAGGTGTTGATTGCGAGTACGATTGTACTTGGCGGTGTCCTACCCCAGGTGACGGTAGTGGAGCGGATCCCGGCGTAGGTGGTAGCATTCGCTGCGATGATCGCCTCTCTACAAGGAGGGGTGTAGTAGGATGCGGATGCTGAGAAGGGACGGTAGGTAACTGTCGCCTCCTTACACTCGCCGAAGGCGATGCAGTAACGAAGCGCGCGTGGACTTGGTCAGTGTCGTCCAGAAGGGCCGTCATACCAGACCAAACACTATCTTCATTTCCCCATTGTCTCCGGTCCGTCATCAGCGCCCCTGGCGAAAGCCGCGGAGACGACCTTGACCGATGGAGCCACGGCTGCATTGAAGGTGGAGGTGGATGATAAGCCGAGGGTGGATGTGGTAACTCGCGTCTGGTGGTTGTCCGCGGCGATGCCGACGTTCGTGGCGAGAATGGTATATAGTCCGATGAGGGTATAGGCGATATTGCTGTAGGTGAGAGCGAATGCGGCGAAGCGACGTACTGACGATCGGTGTTGATTCGTGTGACATGAGGGTCTGACTCATCAAACGTGTCAAAAAACCCTGTTGATGGAGCCGAAGAAGGGGTCGCCGGAAATGCCGACTCCGATGAAAGACTAGCATTATCCCATGAGGTGTGTGGGCGTCGAGGCAGATCAAGACTGTCCGCGCTGTGGGGACGTAGGGAAGGATAAAGCGGTTCGCCATAAACGATCTTGCGCCACTGTCGTACAGAGGTCGAGTGGCTTAGAGATTCATTGAGATCGACGGTACACTTGTCTACAGCAGGGGTCTTGAGGGAAGGGTAGAGCGGTTCCCCGTACATGATTTTGCGCCATTGCCGGGCAGAGGCGGGTGTTCTGAGAGAGGCTGATTTGGGGCGTAGAACGGCGTCGGTCGAGGTGTTATCAAGGGATGTAGGATTGCGGGCGATAGTCATCCAATCTTCTGGTTCAGTGACGAGGAGGAGAGCAGTGACGAAAAGATGGTCCAGAAAAGAGAGGGAAATACCCGCATGGTCTAGCTGTGGTACCGACGAGTCGGTACTTCCGAGGTTTTCGAATACTCTGAGTTTGGGTTCCATGCCGTTGCCAAAGGACTCTAGGGTTGCTACGGGACCCTTACAAGTAGAGGTCAGGCACTAAGGGGAAAGAATGAGGCGCTAAAGTGTCTTTTGCGCCCATCGATAGGACACGTACCTGGTATATGTTTCCGGCGCGTTTCCATTTAAGTGCATGGGGATGATGAGGGATGTAAAATTTCCGGGAGCTGATGGGGGAAATAGTGAGCGCGATTGGCGATCGAGAGGCAAAGCACGTACCTGCCGAGGGAGCCGTACTTGAGAAAACTAGTGGTATCCTTCCAAGCTGAGCCATTCATCTGAAGGCGAGCGCCGTGAGTGTTGTCTTTGCACTTTCCTTTGAGGGGGAGCTCTTTCGGCCAGCGAATGTCGGCGATCTTAGCGGACCCATCCCAGGGATCAGAGCGCCATATGGTCGTGGAGGAGCTGACAGTCTCGACTGAATAGAGTGGTTTTCCTGCAGAAACGTCGGTAGCGACGGCATCAAGGAAGGAAGGAGATGAGAGCTTGAGAAGCAGGAGTGGTGATTTTCTATTGCGAGCGGTCATTTCGTCGCCAATTTCTAGACGGTGAAGATAGGGAAAGATGCTGGATGGGTTTGATGAAGATGCTGTGGAGGGGCCGGGAACAGATGAATGGGAAGAAACAAGCGCCTTACATGCACCAGTGAAGGTGCCCCAAGAGGCCTGTGACGAGGATATGGAAGAGAGGATGGAATCAGAGGTGGATGTGGATTTAGCGACAGGAGGGAGGGACAGGCGTTGGACTGGCGGAGGTACGTAGGAGCCGTGGATGCGATCGGAGTCGAGAGAAAGCGAAACAGGCGCTGGTTGCATGATGTGAGAAAGTGGAGACTGAGCGTTTCAGGACAGAACTGCTATGTAATATGATTGCAGCCGTACAATAGGACAGAATGCAAGGAGAAAGGGAAGGGAATGAATGGGACGGATGGGGAGGAGGAGACGATGACGATGTCTATGACTACAAGGTTGACTACCATCATCCCTATCAGATAAGCTAATCCGATCGGAGTGTGAATTCCGTCCCTACACCCGACCACCATGTCATGGCTATAAGTTAATTTCACCAGGAGCATACGACGAGCAGGAGTCCTAAATACACTGTATGACTTGGAGGATTGAGGTATCTTCATTCACGGTGGCGAGGTGGCGTCGGTAGATAGGTCGAGCCAGAGTACGATATATAGTGCTAAGATGGGCGACCAGGGAACGTGCAGGGGGCGAAGACTGAGCGGAAGCCATACGACAATGACAAGACAAATATTGTTGATCGCCCAAATAAGCATGGTCTGACCGGAGTGCGAACTCTTCACTCAACCACATCAACCACACATGTCATCTGCATCTGGGTGAGCGCCCTTTTATTGTTAAAAGTATATATATAATTCAATGGGGCACTGGGTAGTTCTGCGAGCAATAAACCAGCCAGCAAGGGTGGTTCCCCAAGCAAAGGCAAGGGGAAACAACAACCGGTTACTCAAGCTGAGGACGAGCCAATGGAATGGAATGGAAACGATGCAGAAGAAGAGGAAGATGACGAGGATGAGGACGACGAGGACGACGAAGGGGTGGAAGAAGAGGAGGAAGAGGAGGAAGAGGTACGCAAAACCAGAACCTCTTGCTGTGTTGGTCATCATATTTTCACCAGGAAGACCCAGAGATCGATCCAGCTGCAATTCTCTCTACTGGGCGCAGAACTCGTGGCATCAGGATCGACTATACGTCTAGGGAAGCCCTCGAAAAGGCTGGTTTGGAAGGCGAAACCGGGACAGACGACGAGGCTTATTAAAAGTCCCAAATGTTCTGTACATCCTGCAGTCCTGGGGTAGAATAATTATTCCATATTCCATCATTTTCAATTTGAACCTAAGAGCCACTATCCGTGCTACATCAACTGTAAAGGAGGGAAGGACCCACACCAAACGTACCAGCTCGAGCGCTCACCACACACATCCTCCCTCCGTTCATTTCATCGACCCAAATGGGGAGAAACAAACATGCAGGACATGGCAGGAGACAGCATCAGAACTGGACACACTAGCATGGGAAGAGGGAAAGGGTGTCGTGAGTTGACGTACGTAGGAAGGTGGTCCATGGCAAAGATGAAAAGACGGATAGGAAGAATGCGAGTGACGAGATAAATAGTAAGCCAGAATGGATAAAACGCGATAGAGTATAGAAAGCGACGAAACATATATCCAATGAACAGACGAGAGATGAATAGAAATGCGCGACCAGTGTATTTTGACAAGAGAGGTGTGCATCATGAGGCACTGACCTCATCCCACACGATCATGTTTGAAAAGTCCATGTCGACGTCTAGGTTTGTCATAGTGTTCAATCCAGAGACGACATCGTGGGCATCTGGTATCGACTTAAGCAGTCTGTCCATCTCCATTTCTGCACGGACTTGTTTCATCCAATCAGTGTCGTCTATCGTGCTCTTTCCAAGTCTGAGCCCACCCTCGAGGGGAACAGGACCACTCGCACTCACCGCCTCCGCGGAGCGTGTCTCTTCTGATGCAGTGCCAACACTCGGAAGAGCGCCAACACCGCCAGATGGCGACGCGATGATCTCCGCGAGCAGACACGCGATAATGGCGTCCGAGGCGGTGTCCGACTCTGACTGTAGAATGTGTCAGATTACAGATATTCCCAATACAAGGCAGGATGCTAACCTCAACTGCACTACTGATATACTCTTGGCTGCTCTTCGTGATCTTGTCACTGTGCGTGTGCTGCCCACCCGCTGCAGGGGCACCACCGGGAAACCGGCAGTGGTCGCCACCCGTGCTAGGTGGCGAGTGGGTGCGTCACTGGACAGAGAAAGGTCAAAAGAGTCCGATGGTGAGTCGAGTAGTGATGTTGAAGAGAGAGGTGAAAATGCAGGTGAAAAAGACAAGTCAAGTGAAGTAGGTGCCAGAGTGAGTGGACTGTCTACAAGGGTTGAATGAGTTGGTGTGGGTGAGAGTGGGTATGTAGGATTGATAGATGAAAGAGTTGCTGATGCTGCGGAGGGGGACGAACAATGCTCCACCGGAGAGGGTGATCGTGGTGACGAAGAGGGGGATAAAGGGGTGAATGGTGGATGAGAAGACGAGGGGAGGGATTTCCCCTGGTCTGCGAGCGCGCGTACGACAGTACGGTAACCAATTTCCAGCGCTCGTATGCGTTCCCTTAGTTGTTGGTTTTCTCGTTCCCGCTGCTCCTCTGCCCGTTTCCGTGACTGATCGTGGTCAGTGACGACCTCTGGTTCTGAGACAGAAGGAGAAGGGCTGGCAGGTAGACCAGCACGGAGGTGTCTGTTCTCCTCCTCGAGTTCTGCTACTCTACGCTCGAGGTGAGCAAAGTGTGCTTTGCGTCTGTCCCGTGAGTTCTGGGCTGCAATTCGGTTTCTGTGTGCCCGGGCCTCCTTCCTCTCCTCAGGGGACATGACCGAGCGAGTGCGTTTGCGGGGAGGTTCAGACATGGCGGGGGAAGAAAGAGAGGCTGGGTCAACAAACATGCATAAACAAACACGTCTGTGTTTTAATTGTTATCATATTTGTTATTGTTTGCAATACGTTGAATATAATAAATAATAAATAAGTCCCGATTTCCTCGCCCACACAAAACATGTCTGCGACTTCAGAGTCACTGAGACCCATTCTACTGCGTTCAAGCACTCCTGGTAAGTCGATCGTTAGTCAATTGAACTCGATGCTGATGACATCCACAGCACCAAACGAGAAGGGTCTGTTCTCTCATTCGACCATCCAACTTGTCCTCACACTTGCACAGTTCTTCTCTACCTTGAGGGTATGCGGGTGTCTCAGACTTACGGTTCCCCCACCGCCACTCCACTCCCTCCGCTCACATCTCCATTCGACAAGCGTGCAGTCCTCGGAATCGAAGACGAAATCGAAGACATCCACTCAAACATCCAGGATGGTCGAAAGACCGAGCTTTCCGTTGATCACCCGTCGGAAATGGTAACTTATTTTGTCTTCCGTGCTCCCGGTGATTAAGCGCTTTCTATCTAGCACGAACCTGGTCCCCAGGATCCTCCCGGTCCCCGATACGAGTCCTTCGATTCTGGTCCTTCCTTTGGCAACTTTGGTCCTCTACCGGATAATGCGAGCCATCATGGCGAACCCCCCTGGGGTAAATCAGGCGACGTGAGTTGATTTGATGCATTTTTGTAGGTCACTTCTCACCGTTCTCACCCCTGCAGCATAATTATGGTACACCTATGACTGGCGCCAGGATACCTCTTCCCACTTCGCTTGCATCCCCCATGACTGCACCCCTTGCTATCAACGTGGAACCCCCTTCATCCTCGTCCGCGTCCAGGTCTCGACGCACCCAGTCACATCTTAGTGGCACTCCTTCAAAGCATCAGAAGTCCGTCATATCCGCTGTCGAGAGTGAGTCTCGCAACACCATCACAGCTCGCACAGTGCGTCTTTCCACATCACTCCCTTTCGTGACTGACAAACGCACAGCAGCACAGGACTCCCAGTAAGGCCCCCTCGACTCGCAGTCCCGCACCAGAAGACCAGCCCATGTCACCAGCCCGTCGTTCCCGTGCTGGATCCAAGTCTCGTACTGGTACTGAATACCCTCCACTCCCTCCCAGCACTTTTCTTAGTCCCTCGGGGCGCACAGCTCAACTCCCCACCTCGCCCCGTTCACATCGTCGCGCACCCAGTATCTCTCCCTCTGACTCACCCAGTCAAGCACCACTCAAGGCGGAAGCGCGCAGAGCAGCGGAGCGGGAAAAGGAAAAAGATCGTGCACGGTCCGTAGCCAGCGCAGGCCCAGACACCGAGGTCGTAGCTTCGAGACGTGGTCCTGTGAGTGCAGCAGGGTCGCCCATTTCACCATCACACCAAAGCCGTCCTTTTTCGCCCTATCGTTGCGCTGCAACCCAGGAAGACCTGTTCGCTGGTGCTGCCCAGGTTCAAGCCATTTCTCAAATGGCATCGCAAATCAACGGTGGAGGGAGCAAATTGTCACATGTGTCAGCTCAATCGCAGAAGACTCACCAATCTCGTTATTCGCATCATTCGCATCCTCATCACTCTCCACACTCCCATGTGGAGGAAGGGGCCGATGTGACCCCCACTCCGTCGCGCCCACATTCACCCACGTTTTCTCTCAATGCAGAAGAGGAGAATATTGTGGCTCAGACGCTTGCAGCTCGTGGGGCGGGTAACCGGACCTCATACGCTCCAAGTACCCTGGAAACGGAAATCGTCAACTCGCACTTCCATGACATGGATCTGTGCATTCTCCTTCACCAAATGGACGACAATACCACCCACGAAGTTGTAAAGAGAGCCCTCCGTAAGGCAGTCAGGCAGAGGGTCAAGAAACTAGGTATGAAGTATGATGCTGAGGTGGGATAAGTCATGTTTGGTGGTCTGGAAATGATATTAATAGCATCACGCAGTCGATCAAACTGTATCGCAAGTCATTCCACGATCATGACCCTACTGTCCATCTTGATACGGACTTCGAACCCTCAAATTCAGTAAGTTCATCAATCACTTCCCGTTATCATTGATGATCTCAACATCTCATAGCAGGAGCCGCCTCAATGGGCGAAAGAACTGATCAGCGGGATGAATCGCGTGCAAGAACGGTTGGATGTCCTAAGCCCGCAATCATTGAATGCATCAATGCCTCCACGCAGCATGCAGTCATACGCGGAGTCCTCGGATTCTCGTCAGCAACTGAGAGGCGAGGGCACTGAGTACACCGAAGGTGTAGATCCATATGGACAAACGCCTCGTACTCAAACTGTGAATATCAATACTCAAGTCACCGGTACAATGGCAGAGTCGATGTATCGTAATGGCACCGAGGTGATAGGTCTGTGCCCCACATCGATATCAGTGTCACGGATCTAAATTAATGGCTTCAGATGACGAGTATGGCGATACCGAGGAGGTTACTCAGCATTTTGCTGCCGCTAATCTCACCGAGACGCGTGTTATCAGTGAGTTCATGACGGGTGACCGCGACGACTCCCCCGGCCAGCAGTTCTTGGAAGAAGAGTTGTACAAGCTGAGGGTCAAACCCGGCGGTAGCCAGTCCGGAGTCACTCACAAAACATGGGAGGTCGCCAGAGACGATCAAGACGAGTATGAAGAGGGCCATGGTGCATTTACCGAATCAGGACTTCCTGAAATTCCAGACGGAGCCAACTACACTGATCGTCGGCCAGGCTCTCCTCCTTTACCTCCTCTACCCCAGGAAAGCAGCCGAGGGGGTAACTCTCAAGTCTGGAATCCTTCAGGGGATGGTTTCCACGACCTTACACCACCGCCCTGGCAACGAATTCACCAGCGACTCCTAAGCTGGGCAATTATTTGGCCCATGAGCGAACTCGACGCTGCACTTGGCAGTACAACTCGCGGGCACCAAGTGGACGAGGTTGCCCTGAGTATATGGTCTACGCAAACCTACAAGCGCTATGTACGGAGCCGCATGACCGATGTTCCTGGTGGCAAAGTGGATAGGCTGTTTGTGCCCCCCAATATGGCCGATGCCATCAGCACAGCCGTGTTCAATGGACGTCATGGAGATGCTTCTGCCATGCTGAGAGAGCTTTGGACTCCATTTGGATTCGAGGGTGCACCTCGCCTAATTGTCGTCCTGGCCAAGCATCGCTCAGACATAAATCATTGGGTCGTGCATAGGTTCGTGGTCCCTCCTCCCATGCAGTGGATGCATGTATGTTTATGTCGCTTTTAGGTTCTCTCTTCCTGACGGTGCGCTGACAACGTATGATTCATATCCTGAGCGGACCCTCCCTGATGGACGAGTGCGTGCTGCGTTGTATCGAGATTTATGCTACTGACTCTGTTTAGCCCCTCGGGTGGTGGTTCGCGATCCGACTTGCTTGGCCTGGTGCCATATACGCGAATCCGGATCACCTGATGCAAAAGATGGTCCGACTCCATCGCCCAATGCAACTCAACATCGACAACTCCGTCGCCGCTGCCGGAATCTGGCGAAATGTACTGATGGGATCTCGAGCGGAGCGAAGCCTAGACTTGGAACGCCTGCGGGATCTGATCAACACGGAAGTGAAGAACTTGAGACAACGCAAGCTGCAAGGTAAATTGTCGATAAGTTCTCCAAAGGCACACTATGATGACATGTGATGGCATCAACCATGAGTGGTGTCTGACCACGGGTTGGTTGGATCCCTCGAGCTTTTTTTTCTTCTGGCTTCTGTGAATTTACCCTGCTTGGATATACTTGCATGTATTCTGATATCATTATGTTGGCTTTTGATGGTGGATATGAGCAGCGAAATATGTACGTAGATAAGTAGTTGAATCGAAACACTAGGTTAAATCCAGCTACAGTAGAACTCCTCTGAGTGGAAGTACCTGAAACTAGGTGTAAAGGCTGATCTCGAGGGGGTGATTTTGCTGCATCGATCTGCGCTGGACCTTCATCCGGTGGATCATCTCAATCGGTCAGATTCAGGCCACTACACTTGGTTGGGCTGCATCAAAGCTCCGCCCCTAGAGCCCTGCATGATATCTGGGAAGCAGGTACTTAAAACTAGGTGCAGATGGTGATTTCGCTACTTTGATCGATGTTGGACCATTGTCTAGCGGTCATCCTGATCGATCAAACCCGTTAAGCATTCTAGCGTATTCTCCCGTTCCGAGAACCAGGGAGCGGCAGCAGACTTGGATGAGCCCATTTCTCTCTAGCAAGTTATATTGAAGATCCTACCTTTGGGGCATTGTGATCACCTCACCTTCGAAAACAGCTTCAGCTATGTGATAAGAGGGTAGACTTGGATGGGTGCATCTCCCTTGGGTGAGCTGTATCGGTGCGTCATAAACCTGGACACCCTAATCATGACATGGCCTCCCTCTGATTATTACAGCAGGTTTCAGAAATTCGGACCGATGAGCGACTTACAAGAGGCGACCACACCGCCAAACTATACTGGAGCTCCATCCTCCGGCTCGTGATATGTTGTCTACAATACTGGGACAACCGTTTGCTGCGCTGCTGTGAGAAGAGCAGACTTGAGAGGATTCTATCATTGTCGCCTGCTCTGCAGATGCAACTGGCATGCCTCCTACAGATAACAATCTCCCATTAGCGTCGATACTACAGGAGGGTCACTTAAGTAGCAGCAGGAAGAGCAGAGGCTTGGTTAATCGAACACACTGTGTACTCGAAATGCCATCTGCGCTGGCAGAACCCTCAGTTGCTTGGACATTTTCACCCACACGTCCGACATTCGAATATTTTTAGATACACATACGACTTTGGTAGTATACAAAGGATCTTGATGCCAACTGATCCAGCAGCTCCATCAGCCCAAGATACATGGTAGGATACGTGGTAGTCAGGTTCTCGTATGTCTGTCCCAAAATTTGAATGCACGGCATTTTGGACCAGAACGTGAGAAGCAAGGAGGTGTGCTCAGAAGCTAGGTCCTAGGTTAATTCCCTACTGTGTGGTTACGTTGTATGCAGGCATGATACATGGTGTTTTGTATGGTACACTGAGCTGCAGTGCTCGTATGTAGTTCATTTGTGCGTGGCAACTTCCATTCCAGTCGGATGTGCCAGTCATCATCATGACCACTCCAAAGGTTGTATCGGGCTTCACACTCATTCCGGTTGCATACTCGCGTTCGACCCATATCGTATATGCTCGGGAACACCTGTCGTCCAAGTCTACAGATTCGACGTTTCCGTCGGCCAGGACTCTCTTCCTCGTCAACGTTCCAGTCGATGCTACAGAACGTGAACTATCGCTTTTCTTCAAATACGCTGGTACTGTGGAACGAGTAATATTTAATCGAGACGAGCAGGGTGGTCAAGAGGTTCAGGAGGGCGACTCAAGCAGTAGTGGCGAAGACGATGAAGCTGCTAGCTCATCCATGGATGTAGATGGCCCTGAGGCTACAGATGCGCAACCTCGAAAAAGCCGCAAAGGCAAAAAAGACAAGAAGGACGAACCTGCTCCCCCTTCTGTCGTTCCGCTACCCACAGTACTCCTACGGACACTCCGCAAAACTGGTGCCGTCGCACACCTTATTTTCCTTGATTCGTCGTCGCTTGCCAAGGCACTCGCGCCTACTCCAATAGTACGACCATGGCCATCGTCTGAAGAGCCAAGGGGTTTGGCTCATTACCGCGCTCTCTGTGGTGCCCAGCATCCACCCCTTGACATCGTCAAAGCACATGCAGACAGTTCAGTGGAACTCTACGAGTTCGAGCTCGCAAAAAGTAAACGAAAATCAGTCTACCGCAAAGGAGAGGCGATCGTGGACGAGGACGGATTTACTCTAGTCACTCGCGGAGGTGCCTATGGGCAAACAGTCGGTGGGGGTGTTAGCGTTGCAAGCAAGCAGTTCCACTCCACCGGACATACTGGCAGCAAAAAGAAAAAGGAACCCAAGGAGAAGGCTTCATTCTATGCGTTCCAAAAGGCAGAGAAACAACGGAAAAGTGAGGAATTGAAGACGTGTTTTCTTCTGTATATGTCTCTAACTAACGTCCTGTAGCCATTATGAATCTGAAGAAGAGCTTTGAGGCGGATAAAGCTCGAATAGAGAAGATGAAGGAGTCTCGTCGTTTCAAACCCTATTGACACACCACGCTACTTTGGTGTGACAGACCCACTGAACTCAGTCTATCGCCAATACCCCTTGGAAGCGTCTATGATTTCCAACTGGGGAAGGTATCGACCAGAGGGACGAAAGTACAGGTTGGAAGACGAATCAATTGACTGTGCAATGTTCATGTGACCGAACTTCACTTACATGAAGAGACGTCCTGGTATCATACATTGTGGCTACAGCCATTCTGTATCACGCGTCGATTTTTGGACAGGCGATAATACTATGTAGCAACTATGGACCTATATCTAAATAGGGCTCTGGTCTGAAATGCTCTTACACACCGCCCGCCTTTTGGGTGTGGGACTACTGGCCAGCGGGGTTGGTAAATCATGGGCCTGGTTGGCTCGATACCCATAGTGCTGTTATCACATGTTTCGTGGCGCGAGTTTATGAGAATCCGTTATTGTGGTTTGGTCTGCTGAGGCGGGGGGTTCGATTGTGTTGTCGTATCACTGTTGCTTAGTAAGCTGTCCTCGTTGGTTTCGACCCCGGAATCCAAGTTGTAATGGCCGACTCCCCGACTCTCAGCATCACACTGCTGGGTGCTGGTCAAGAAGTCGGAAGGTCATGCTGTGTCCTACAATACAGAGGAAAAACAATCGTCTGCGATGCTGGTGTTCATCCTGCTTACAGCGGAATGGCATCACTCCCATTCATTGACGAGCTAGACTGGAGCACGGTCGATGCCATTCTCATTACGCAGTGCGTGCCTCCTGTTTCAATCTCCATTTCATGTGCGTAAACTTGACCACGATACAGCTTTCACCTCGACCACGCTGCTGCTTTAACTTACATTATGGAGAAGGTCGCACTATCGTCTTATGCAGTCGAACCTGCACTCACATATTTCAGATAGACCAATTTCAGAGATGGAAAAGGGAAGGTATATATGACGCATCCAACAAAAGCTGTCCACAAGTTCATGATGCAGGATTTCGTTCGTATGAGGTGTGACTCAAAGAAGTGTCCATCCACCAATTGTGCAGCAACTGATCTCAGGTTGTATATACAGTTCCTCCTCGTCCGATGCACTCTTCACTCCGCTCGAGATGTCCATGTCCTTATCGTCCATCATTGCAGTTTCGGCTCACCAACTCATCTCGCCATGCCCGGGAGTGTCATTCACCCCATACCATGCAGGTCACGTTCTCGGAGCATGTATGTATCTCATTGACATCGCTGGACTAAAAATACTTTATACTGGCGACTATTCGCGCGAAGAAGATCGACACCTTGTGAAGGCTGAGGTTCCACCCGTTCGACCTGACGTCCTTATTGTCGAAAGCACGTATGGTGTCCAAAGTCTGGAAGGCAGGGAAGAGAAGGAGCTGCGTTTTACAAGCCTCGTCCACTCCATCATCAGGCGTGGCGGCCATGTCTTGCTGCCGACGTTTGCACTCGGTAGAGCGCAGGAATTACTCCTTATTTTGGACGAGTACTGGAAGAGACATCCGGATTTGCACAACGTTCCCATTTACTATGCTTCGAACCTTGCCAGGAAGTGTATGGCTATCTATCAGACTTACATTCATACGATGAATGCCAACATCCGGTCAAGGTTTGCGAAACGGGACAATCCTTTTGTCTTTAAGTAGGTGGTCATTGCAGCCTTCACTCAACCATCTACATTTTCCTCCAGACATATTTCAAATCTTCCACAACCGCGCGGGTGGGAGCGGAAAATCGCTGAAGGACCGCCGTGTGTGGTGCTCGCAAGCCCAGGTTTCTTGCAGACTGGACCGAGTCGTGAATTGCTCGAACTGTGGGCACAGGATCCTCGGAATGGTCTCATTATCACAGGTTATTCTATTGAGGGTACTTTAGCTCGGGTGAGTCACACTTGGAATTGGGGGTACTCTTCGGAGTGGTCGTGTATTCACCGTATATCATGTCCCGAAATGTGCATCGTTTTCCCTTGTCTAGATCATTCGACGGGTCATCTGAGTGGATTGGGCTCATGACTTTATGGCCTTGTACAGGACATCATGAACGAACCTGAAGAAATCACATCACTGAAAGGACACACGATAGCACGAAAGATTTCAGTTGATTACATCTCTTTCAGTGCTCACGTCGACTATTCACAAAACTCTGAATTCATCGAACAAGTCAGGGCCCAGCATGTGGTAAGCGGCTTGCTTTCTTCCAAGATTCTGCTTACACAACGGTGGATGCAAGGTTCTTGTCCATGGTGAGGCAACAGCCATGGGTCGTTTACGTGCTGCCATGGCTACCCGGTTCAGAGACCGGGATGAGGACGTTAAGATTCATACACCCCGCAATCTTGAGACGCTAGAACTGTCTTTCCGTGGAGAACGCGTTGCCAAAGTAATTCTCACATTCTACTGATTTGCTCCCCCGCTTACATATTATCAGGCGATTGGCACCCTAGCTAGTAAGCCAGCTCAGGAGGGAGATATCATCTCTGGTCTACTAGTTGCAAAGGACTATTCATACACTCTACTTGATCCTCGAGACCTCCGTGACTTTGCTGGGCTCTCGACATGCACAGTAACCCAGAGGCAAAGAATTTCTATCGGCGTTGGCTGGGATCTAGTACTTTGGCATCTAGAAGGGATGTTTGGCAAAGTCGAAGAGGGACTTGATAAGGACGGTGTGCCGACACTGCGGGTAGGGTGATCAGGATTTATCTCGATGAAGTCTACTGATCTTTGACCCGACAGGTTATGGGCATGGTGGATGTTAAACACACTGCTGAGTGCGAGTTGGTGCTGGAATGGGATTCAAACGCAAGTAGCGATATGATTGCAGATTCGACATTAGCCCTCATTACTGGAATTGACCAAAGTCCAGCCTCTGTCAAGTGTAAGGTTCCACAACACGATCGACACTATTTATAACCTTAATACTGGTTATAGTGACCACTCGGCCGTGTACGCATGTCCACCCTCACGCCGACTCCAAAAATGAATCGTCATATACGCGGATACAATTCCTTGCCGAGTTCCTCGAAAACCATTTCGGTGAAGTGGAACTACACATGCCAGATGAAGTTGGTGAGGATCAGCATGAACAAGGCGAGGATTCGAACCGCGATCCCGCGTTGATCATTCGTGTGGACGAAGCCGATGCACACATCAACTTGGTTACGCTGGTCAGCTTTTTATTCCGATGAGGCCTGGCCTGTACTCACAGAAATCGACTGTGCCAGGTCGTGGCTTGTGCGAATGAAGTGCTCAGGAAACGTATCGAAACTGTTCTTGACATGGCTGTTTCAACCATCAGCTCGCTCTCTGAACTGTTCAAAACCGCAGCACCTATGATGAATGAGGAGGATGGGTTAGAGAAGGAGGCGGACAAGTGTTCTTCTCGACTACCATTTGGGGATGAACCTGAGACAATTGCGGAGTCAGAGGCTAAGCCATCGCTGCAAAATGATGCGGATTCAAAAGCAACCGAGGGTGTCGTGTAAATGGTTTGGGTAGGCTGTTTCAAGCATGAGCATATCATATCAATCCATACAAAAAAGGACCAAATATTCTACATAAATATCCAGGGTTCTAAACGGGAGTAATTTATGTCTTCCAAATGGCCATAAACAATATTACAGTAAGATGAGGTAGAGTATCTACTGCCCACATTCAGCAGTTTCTCTTCGATGGTGGCTGGGTATATGGTTTGGTGGCTGCTCATCACCTTCAGAGGCCGTCCCTTCATCGGGATGGGTATCAATAGTATCAGTCGGATTGTCTGGAGAGGCATTGACGAGTGCCCGCTCCAAAGCCTTTTCGCCTCTCTTCTTCAGCCGAAGGCTCATGGCATCCTTCAGGGAGTCGATATACGACTCGTATTTTACGATTTCTGTAAGCAGATATTGGGATTTCTTCTCCCAGTTGCTCTGTGCTTTCATGCAATGTGCAGACCGGGGGGGATACTGAAACGAAAATTGTGAGCAAGAAACGACAGCGAACACAAACGACACACCAAGGCAACCATAGGTTCGCGCAATTCATTGTGATGCTTGAGATCCTTCTTCAACGTCCCAACATATTTTTGAAGAGCTTCCAGCTGCGTCTCCTCGTCGTTGATGCTGGATATAGATGGAGGAATCGGGGGCTTCCAATCATTAATGTACACTCTGTCTGCCCAAGGGGAATGTGGAGCGCGGACAGTTTGTGTTCCATCTCGCCAACCGAACTTGCTACGGTTGCTCCGACCACTACGTACGCTCAGGGTATCGGCGCGGTCAAGTTCGCGGGTGCCATCATTATCTGAGCGCGCATGCAGGGTATCGGACACACGACTCCACCCGTACTCCATATTGGAAACACCGCCTGCCAAAGGTTCCTTGCTCGTTCTTGCGGCCCAGTAGTTGCAGGTAGACACCCATTCATTAACAAGTTCTTCTGTGCCAGCTTGGAAGAAGTAGACGCCACCGTTCGAAAGCGTCAGAACCATACAATGCGGTCGCTGTTTGCTATAACCGGGAGGGGGCAGTGCATGTGCTAACGAATGCGCAAGATGCACAGTTCCGACAGACTGGGCATTCTCCTGAGAGCAAATGCGTGAGCAATATCAGACTAACAAAATGAAAACAAGGACAACGCACGAGCCAGTTTCCACCCCCAACAATATTGGACATACCGCCGCCATGAGCTCCGAAAACGAACATGTTCAATTCACCCCTTTGTATAACCACGAAGACATCCATCCAAACCTTGGATTTCGCTCTCTTTCCAGCAGACTCCCAATACTGTTTGCGGCAAAGCATTCCTTCTTTGGCCCAAGGAGGACCTAGGAGAGCAAGTTCTTCATCAGAGATGCTGATGTTCGTCGAATCAGACGTATTGCTGGTGAAGCTACGGTCCTCATCTTCCTGTGCTTCTCGAATAATGGTATGTGACAAATTCGAAGCGAAACCAAGGGCAGGTGTGAGGAAGGCAGTCACGGAACCAGTACCCTGCCATACTAGTCAATACCTTCCCTATGTATGGATAGAAAACACTCACCTCGTGCGTCGAGGTCGCGAAGCTAGGAGACGGACTAACTCTGCCATCGATACTGCTGTTACTGCTGTATGGACTGTGGGGTGCACCAAGAATTGTTTGTATGCCTCGAATACTTCCACGTTTCAAATTTGCGAATCGATCGGGTGGACCGCGATAACTTCGGTTCCGCCCGATCAGTCCGTGGGCTGCACTTGGACTCAACGAAGATGTGGAGAAACGAACTGCAAAAGTACTACTAAGGGGCTGCAGTATCTGATGACTCTTGACAGCACTGTATATGTCCTGTTCTAGATAAGACAAGAGAGAGAAAGAAATAGCAGATGGCCAACCTTGAGTAAACCTTCCATCTCCATTTCCCAGTTACGGTCGAAAATAACGTGAGCATTTGGTGATTTAGGTTCGTATCCCAATGAATGCTGGAAAGATGTGGTACTGCTATTTAACGAGGGCTGAGCTTGGGGAAGTGTGGAGATAGTTCCCGACGACGTAAAAGTGTCTTTGGAGATGCTGTTCCAACTCGCGATACTGCCGCTCCTCTTCGAGCGTGCTAATGACTGAGTCTCAGTTCCCTCCGATCCAGTGCCCGGACCACTGCTACTGTCATCGTGGTCAAGCTCCGTTGTAGAACCATATCGGGTCGGGTGAAGTTGCATTTGGACAGCCGTCATTGTGTTGCGAACGAACTGGCTTCGTGACATGCGGTTGGCAATATCAGCCACATGAAGATCAGTGTTAAGAAGCAACAAGGAATACGTGACTGCATGGACAACACCTACGAAGAGAGTTGCATATGACAATAAATAAGAAAATGTGCTCGGGTTACGCACTAGCACTGCCGTAGAGACGACTAGGGTTGCAATCCCAGAAGCGTCTACTGAACTCCTCCAGAATACGGTCCACTTGCTGGGTCTCAGCTTTTAAGAATAACTTCGCGCAAAGTCGCCTTGATTCCATTTTTCAGTAACAACTATGTGCATTTGACTGATACACACCTGAAGGCACTATCGAGTCTCAGGCCAGAAAAGTCGTAGTAGTCCATATAGTAACGCAGGGCGACCTTGTTCATCTGTCCACTTCAATGAAAGGTCAACTATGATCCCCCAGGTGGACACTGGGGTACTCACTTGCCACCTAACCACTCAGCAATTTTGTCCTTGGCCAGGAAGTCTTCGTCTTCTTGGAAACATCGCGCCGCGAGTTCCTTCCCACGTTCTTCCCAATCGACCATTTCCTCTTGCTTGGAAAACGAGGGGTTTGAAGCATAGCGGTTAATGACGAGGTCGGCAGTAGTAAGTTCTTGATGCGAAGAAGCTGAAAATCGTGCTGTCAGCTAACACCTAACAATACAAGGGACAACAAATCTCACGGGAAAGACCGTCTTCACCTGTGGGAAGGAGTGAGGGTTCAGAATTCGAAGCGGTCGGACGATGATGCGCACGTAGTCGAGACATGTCACGATAGCAAGATTGCATATGGTTACCGTATGATTTAGTTTTCAAAGGGCTGGATCCGTAGCGAAGGGCGGTAACTCGGGGAGACCCTGCTGCAGCAAGGCCCATATTTGATCCGGATCGCGAGCGAGCAGGAGTGAGCAGCGAAGAAGAGCGAGGAGGCACCACAGTCTCCATGTCGAGACGGGGTTTGGTGATAGCCTCAGAGGATAAATCGGTTGGCAAGGAAACGACTGGTGTCGAGGGTGGGACCGATGGTAATATCGGGGACTTCATATCCGTCGGAGTGACGTTCAGGGCACGAGTGCCTGAGGTATTGGGGCGGGAATATGTAGTCTTTCGTGCTGGTGTGCACGGATCCCGAAGGTCGAGTGAAGAGCTTGGATTGGGATCCAACTTGGACAAAACCCCTTTAAAGTCGCTAAGGATACCGTTGAGCGAAGAGGTGGACTCCCAGGCTTGGCCATTTGAATTTGTGTCATAATCTTTAGGTGGCAACGTTGGAGCTGGCGACGACTGCAAATTCATTTTCTGCAGGTCGATATCGCTAACGCTCATACTCCGGCGCTTTCCATGGCTTATGAATTTATCGGTTCCTGTACGATCAATAGAGCATTTGTCAGGGGATGGCAGGTGGCCTTTCATCCGAGAAATCGGATCGATCACAACAAGTGAACTGGCGTCAGATTCGTTGCTTGCACGGTCTACTGGTGCTCCGCGTATAGGGGGAAGAGGTTTGTTATCTTTGAAATTCGTTGGAGGACCCGTAAACACGTCTGCTGGCGGCACAACTGGTGTACGTTGGGCATCACTGGGTAAGGGGGGTACAGGAGGCACAAAGGAATCAGCCAAGGTGGGTCTTCCATGAGAGGACCCTGGTGGTGTGGCATCGGTACGCTACAACGGATGATCAGAACACAAGTTGTACACGAAGTAGTTGACGTACGGATCGTTCACGCGTCGACTGCCCGAGCATCTTGCCCCAAAACGCGCTGGTTTTGGCTCTGACCGAATTTTTCGACAGCTAGCACACGGGAATGATTTTAGTAAAGACCAAACCAAAGCGGGGATGGACTGACCTTTTCTGACCCCGCTTTGGAGGAAGTCCTTGAGCGACTCGGACTTGGCATGACCCAATCTGAGCCGTTGGGACTTGTTGGGTCCTTCGCAGCAGACTTTGCAGAAGCCTTGAATGGTGCTGGCGTGATGGACAGTTTCGGCGGTGGAGGGAGGTCCGCGCCTCCAGATGTCGATGACCGCGGACGCGTTGGGGCCCGGATGGTGCTGGAAGCGGTGGTGGCAGGAGAAGCCCGTGCATTGGGCAATGGGGGTGGCGGTTCCGGGCGTTTCCCCTTCTGGTTCTGGAGGAGATTAGCCGGGACGACGCTGCCGCGTTCTTTTGCTTTTCGTACGAGGGTTGCCAGATCAGGACTGCTAGAGGTTCCCGGGGATCGATAGATGGAGCGTCGTTTAGATGGCATGTCAGTATCTTCAGCGTCATAGAACACTTCGTTGGACGAAGAGGAAGAAGGGGCCCTGGTGGAAGTGGCGGAGGCGGGTGCTGGGGAAGGGGTAGGGGGTACAACGACAGGCGTCGCAGGTGCTTGCAGAACTCGAGGAGTCTGCATCTCTTTCTGCAAAGGGCCTGGGGAGGCAAACTCGTGCCCAGAGTACTGATTCTTGGAATGCGAATGAACCGGGCTGTCCACTGCGCCCAAGGCGTTTACATCAAGACTCTCCCTCAGCATCACGGTTCCTCCCGCGCGTAACGCCTGCTCGAAATCAAGCTCCGTTCGCGAGACACGTCGGCTAACCTTTATGTCTTTGGAGGCTACAGGCTGGAGTCCATGAAGCGAGGACGGCGGGACCGACGGTGTTCGCGGCGGTTGAGGTCCTGCGACATGCTTGAAAAAGGAAGCCAGCTTGGAGTCGACCAACGGAGGGTACCCGTATTGGTGGAGTAGAGGGAATGGAGAGCCCGTCGACGTGAGGGACGAACAGAGTCGTAAGTACTGTACGTTATTTGACTTTGCAGTCGTGACAGGTGTCGTTGAAGCTTATCCGCTTGCTGGCAATAGATTTTGCCCCAAAAGCCATATACATTCTACAAGCTTGGAGGGACAATAAGATTACACTAAGATCATAGCTTGCGGCAAGGGACAGTCATACGCTAGTCGAGAAAAAGAACAAGGAGAAGAAAGTAATAATCTACGGACATATCATCCTACAATCCAGCCAAAAAAATATACGTGGTCAGAAGACGACAAAATGCGACAGACAAAAAATACAACATGAGTACTAAGGAAGGTGTCATGTTTGTACGTTGGGATCAGTTCCCCTGCGGACCACTGGTGGTACTGGAAGACCTGTCGACGTACGCCGTTGTCGCTTTAGGGCTAGTGTCCCAGGTGGGGTCGGGCCTATGCCTGGCCGACTACTGCTACTGCTACTGTTTGGTGCCCCGCGAGTACCTGCCATGCTAGCGGGGAGCGTACTCACGGTGGAGGCACGAGGGCGCGTGGAAGAGGACGCAAGCTTCGGTAACCCTGCACCACCTTTGCGCGCATTACCATTTGGCGCCCCCGAAGCACGGTTCCTGTGTAAGAGCCGCAAGGTAAGAACCAATTGTCAGTATAAAAGGAACCGCAAAAAAAACCTTTTCTTAATGACATCCGTCTTCAAGGATAACGGTCGCACAACCCCGTGCAATTTCTAAATGACGGTTAGTGTCCCTCCATAGAAGCAATAGTAGAACTTACATAGAACAATCCACATGCATTACCTATAAAAGAAAGGCCTTAGCACTGGACGGCATTCCACAAATAAAATGTTGCCTTACACAACGGTTGCCCTTCAGGATCACGTCTCCACAGCGGGGTGTTAGTCGTTTGGCAGTTCGTACACGAAGTCGGCGCCTGTTCGCCGTCGTCACTACTGCACTTGGCAGTAGCGCTACTACTACCCTCTGTTGTCAGGTCCGGCGTGCTTGTTGATGACCGCGAATCTGCGTGGGCAGGCGCCCCAGACACCGACTTCTTCCGTTGTAAATCTTGTGCCACCCGCTTCGTCGACGCGATCCTACGGCTCTGTGTGCGCGCATTGGAGTTGGGGATGCCATCAACAGATGGCGGAGACGAGGCGTTGGACGTGATGTAGGGTTCAGGAGAAGCAGTGGACGATGTTGGGACACCATTCCCCCAATCGCTCGAAGGACTTGCATGATAACTTTGTAGGACCGTGTCTCCCCCATGTTCCAGGGGTAGGATGTGTGTTGGATCAACATGTGTATATGGTCCCTGAGTAAGACCCACACCAGTATCAAGAGTGGAGAATGGAAGTCCGAGGATGTGGTATTCAAGGCCATCATCACTGAGATAATTTCCCGCACTCGGCTGGGTATAACCCTCTGCCATGGCAGCATTGGCAGCCGCGGCCACAGCAGACAGACCCTCGTTGACTCCTGAAGGTGAACCTACCGATGGCGTATAAGTAACGCCGTTAATTGAATGTGGCGTAGAATCGTGGAAGCGCAGATCAGAGGGACGACCTTCGTCCGAAGCGTGCAGCATGTGGGAGAACTCATTATGCGCAACAGAATTCCCGTGCGGCTGCAGGTCGAATATTCCTTCAAACGGTGCGCAGCTGAAATTGAAAGCCGTCGAGGGAAAAGAACCATTAGTGACGTACTGATCCGCGTCCTGAGGTTGGGATGGCCGCGGATCGTTGCCCTCAATGTTTGAGGGATCAGCACGCAACAGACTCTCAACATGAGGTGTCTCAGCTGGCCGCTTCTGCCCCAAGAGGCTATCCGGCGACAAGGGCTTGCCATTCACCTGATGCCTGCCACTCGGGCCGGTGAATATTCCCTCTTTCTCTACAGTGTGATCAAAGCTCGTCTTGCGCACGTGCCTTGGGAATACACGAGGTTTCGTTGATGGGTCCTCGATGGGAAACTTGGACAGACCATGGAGGCCGAAAGGGGGGAGAGAAGAAGGATGGAAGGCGGGAGTATTGAGAGCAGACAACGAATGATTCATTTGACTGACATGCATATTCTGACGGGAGGAGCTGCCATATTGCACGGGTACATGATCAACAGGTCCTTCATGCACGGCAGATAATGCGGATTGCAACGACGAGGGGTACCGATGAGGAGGTAAAGCGGACGTACCCGGAATGGGTATGCTTGGAGAAGTCGCGAGCTTCGTGTCACCGGTAGTACGGCGCATATACCCATGCGGAGTTTCATCATGGCTAGTCGCGGTTCCATGTCCGTTCGAGGGGAAGGGCAATTGTCCATCGAATTGTGAGGGTACGACGTATTGGTCGTAACCCATGCCCAGCGGTGGTCGTGAGCGGGAGCGACTTTGGGGCCTCCAATCCATGGAGATCCGTGACCGTGACCTGCTTACGGCTCGCCAGTCCATGGGAGCGACACTGCGAACAGACATCTTGTTTCAAGACGTGAACAGTGTGAGAAAGGCGTGTACTCACTCGTCGTCTTCGGTACCATCCTGGTTAGTACCGTCAAATCCAACGACTCGTACCTTTCCCTTACTCTTGGCAACTGGCCTACCTCTTTCCTCGCAGGAAACGGTTTCAGTTACAGCAGTCAGAGTCGACGGAGTTGACACTTCGTCTTTGATATTGACGATACCGTTAGCCTGCTTCCCCTCCTCTTCTTCATCCCGCTTTTTTCGGAGTGCCATGGCCATCATTCGCCAAGTGAGGTTCTCCATCCGTTGCGCATGAGGGAGATGTGCCTTCGTTCTCGCATACATCTTCCAAACCTGAGTGGCGAGGGGATCTTGCTTCGCCATTTTCTCGGGATCGGTTTCCAATGGTGCGAGGGTGTTGGATTGCAGATCGGGGGACCCCGACGACAACCTTGGGGAGGCAAATGAGCTTGGGCCAGCTTCGCTGTTTGGTGCGTTGAAGAGATCGTCGGAGAATATATCGTTGAAAATGGTAGTTTTGGAGTCAAGAGAGAGCGATCCTGTAGTTGATGGTGGCGAGGGCTTCAGAGCAGAAAGAGGGGAAGGGTCCTGGGCAGGGATGCCATTCTGAGGTATGGCAAGCTGGGTTACTGGTGAATAGGACCAGGGTGATGAAGGGCTAGTCGATTGGGGTGACATCCACGATGGAGGTATGCCCACGTTTGGACGGTCCATGGGGATGTTATACCCTGAATAGTTAACGGGGGGTATGGACAGAAAGTTGGGGTGTACCATGGACAGAAGAGGGTTCGCACTTCGGGTCTGGTTGACGCTCGTTGACCCTGTATCAGAATTCTGAAGTGGAGAACAGTCATACATGAATTAAAAGGGGTTACTAATGGATCTGGACTTACTAATATACGCCTGCTATCGCTGATCTTGTGCGGTCTCGCAAGGTTGATGTGTTGAGGTTGTACGGGGGATGGTAAGGGATCGTGGGACGATGCTGTCTTGTCGATCGAGGGGCCAGGGATGGGAGGATGGACTCTAGCGAGTGAGGGTCTGGAATGATGGACGGGAGAGGGAAACGGCGAGACAGTGTTGGACCAGGAAGACGAATGGGAATGGTCACTGTGATGGTTAGCGTGCTGAGTCTTGATAGTATGAGGTCTGGAATTGGAAACCATATGACGATGAGGGTCGTGGTTGATGTTGTTGGTAGAGGTGTTCGTGACGATGCCCTGAGTGGTGAGACTAGAGAAGAGGTGAGGATGTGAGGACGGGAAAAGGTTGTTCCAGTCTGCTGGAGGAAGGGACTGCATGGAGGAGTGGTGATCTGAGGTATCGCTCGAGAGATGGGAGTTGGGGATGGCCTGATGGAGCATATAGGTGGACGAGGAAGGGTTGGCCAGAAGGTGGGAAATAGGATTGTTATTCCAGGAAGGAGGGGAGAGGAGGGATGGGGATATGGCAGAGTGCGGGCTTGGTTCTGAGGAGTAGGATGGGGATGAAAACGAGGTGTCTACGTCGGATGGGCGTTCGCAGGGACGAGTGGTAAGGGGATCCTGGCGAAAAGAAGTGGCTGCCGAAGACAAGAGGCCCATGAACCGCTCGATGTGCGGCAGAGAGAGTACTAGAGAGAGATGAGGGTCAAGCAGAGGACAGAGAGAGCGCACGCACCACACAACGTAACCCGACTGGCGTCAAAGGGTGGATGAGTAGGAAGGGAGTAGAGGAGGGCAGAGACACCAGCTACGGTCCGTGACCGACATCTGCTCGTACCCCGATCACCCTCTCCTCATATATTCACATGTCAGGATTCAACCCTTAGCCTGCATCCATATACTACACGAGGTCGATCTCAACGATCTGTCCATCGCTTGGCTTCCTAATGCCTCTTTGCTCTCTGCACTCATCCCCCCGCCATACGGGTCAGGGTGGCCTCTCACGCCCTTGCTTCATATGGCATCGGGTGCCTTTGCACCTTTTCACCTTAGCGGGGAACTTGAGCTAATCGCACCTTGCACGCTGCATTCACAAGGCATGTAGCATGCCTGGCAAGCTTGACAAGCACCCAGCATTTCAAATCCAGGGACTTGCTCTCCACTCTTCTTAAGTCCCCATTGCACCCAGATCGACCGCTGCAAGGATCGTGTGTTGTGTTGTCTACTGAGGTGGTGCCTGCACATAGCGGAGCACTTTACGACACACTGTTTGAACATGACGTTTCTCTGCAGACAAGTGACAACGACTGACAGGAAGTTCGCTCATGTCCCAAAGGATATACATTCTTCCCAACGGAGTAACTTCGTACCATGTCGGAGTCATCTCGAGCATCTGATCGATCATATAATCCTTGGTCTTGTTGACGGGGCCAAAATCCCACTCTAGCCTACTAAGAACCGAGGCAATTATTCCTTGTCCGTGCGTGGTTCGATGCACTGGATTCCTGTTAGTCAGCCCTTGAGCTTCAGGCACGGACCACTCGCTCATATCCCTCGTGCCAACCTTGGTATGGACTCCCAGAACACGGCTAAGTCCAGTCTATGATACCTCTCTCCTCAGGCTCCCCTTGCCACCCTTCTTCTTTCTCCGTCTCGTATCCCCCACTTCATCTAATGAACACTCCCTGTCCTGCCCCACCGAGTGTTCACTCATGTTTTCATTGGGTAAGTGTGGGAGATCATTGCAGTTTACTGTTTGGGCAATCGGAGGCGCTGAATCTGGGGACTCAGATGTCGCTTCAAGAGGACAAGCCTGATGCTTTCGTTCAGGGTCATCTGACCAACCCCATGCATCTCGGAACTCTCCACGAATGAAAGCTGTAACAAGGAAAGAAAGTATGCATGCAGGGCTGGAGCCGAGTTATTGATGTTTGATGTTGATCCAGACATGGACGACACGCGTAATGTGCACACACGGACACGCGAGCGTGTAGACAATCAAATCAGCATTCACCACAGAGAAGAGACAAAGGAGCGCTTCCGCAGTCCGTTAGATCACTTACCTCAGGTACAGCAAAGCGGGCTGAGCCCGATCAAACACATGCATGACCGCCATCGTAGTCATTAAACCGGCGATGTAGGACATTAATGTGACAGCGAAGTAAGGCTTAGTGAACGTGGCCTTTTTGGAACGAGCGTAGTCATAACGAAGTGCCAGGGCAATAAATGTCCCAGGTATGACGACATCGCCCAGTCCAAGCATAGTAGTCGCGCCCCTCTCCGAAGCGAAGGAGAGGGATTTAGGCCATAGGAGCTTGATGGGAACATCAAGTGACGTGGCAACTTCCACCATCTGACAGATGAGTCAGCGCTGTTGCATATAGAGTACTTGTCAACCAATGAATCTCACCACTTTAGTACCGAATACCCAATAGATATCATATAGGAATAAGCCTGAGAGTAAGATACAACCTGTACGGAAAGAGTCCAATTTCACGATGGTCAATGCGTTGTGGGAAAGTGCAAGGGCTAAAATGTCCGTCAACAGGATAGACTCGCGATCGGATGCAATATAGAGGATGGAAGGCAATATGCACACGGGGAACAATAGCAGCGTGGGCGTCCTCAAGGATAGCGAGGATATTTCTGCGAGAAGCATCAGTCATCACTATACTTACGGCACGGTACTCCTAACCTCGAGGTCCTTTCAGTATGAAAATGCGGACTTTATCGAACTTCTTCCAGCGTTCATTCCCCACAACCATCCTGGAAAGAGACGCAACACACTGGGCATGTCACAGAAGTTGCTAATTTTAACAAGACAATAAACATGAAACGGTATGCACACTCACCTTCCAGACACAGGGTACTCCTATGAGTGAGGTATACCAGGCCAAGAGCAAGTTCAACCATTCCTTCCCAATGTACTTGATCAGTAGATACAGGGTAAATAGCGCGATAGAACCAAGCTTTGAAAAGGTATGGTCAGAATAGGGTAGTGTCGCCGTTGAAATGCACATACAATCGGAAATATCCATGCATCACCAGATGAAAGTCGGTTTGGTATGTCCTCAGCTTCGTCCTCATCATTGTCAGGTCTGAGCAGACTTTTCGGTGTAGAAGCCAGCTTTTCAGTACGATCCTAAAAACCATTGACACGAAAGTATACCCGGTAAGATTGTCACGTACTGGGAGAGCACCAAAGGCGCCTGTGAAGATGGAAAGGGTTGCTAGACCAAGGAGCCCACAATACGAAGACACAAGACCCCAATCATAACCCATGCAGTGTCTGTACCGACAAGCGACCTAAGCGCACTCTATGCAAATCAGCGGTATAAAAGAGCTGAAATCGAAATTTGGCCGACTGTTAGGCCGGGCTACGTGTACCGTCTGAGACTTATTCAAGACACGTAAGTGGTGTGGAGTTCAAAGACATTTTGTCACGTGACTCACCGCACTTTAACGACCCTGCCTGGCAAGTAATTCCCAAAAAGTTATTCAACGAAACACTACGGGGACCCATCATATATGAGACCTTGATGCGAAATTTTAACGAAGGAAAGTGGTTTATATTGTGCATATTTGATGTAACTGTGTGTAGATATTATGAGGACATTTTATCATTAGCGGTGCATGCATCGGGATGATTTCAGCCTTCCCTGAGATAACCGAGCCGTTTCCTAGAGTGTTTTGTATATAAACGGTCAACCTGAGTGGTATCCAGGGTACTATGGGTGCGCATCGCAATATCGCAATACAAGCAATTGGCACTCTGAAAGGACACATTCATATTCTATCTGTAGTAGGCGGAAAAAGTAGGATGAAATGCAGGCCCCTGTGGGTAATCAAACAAAGCTAAGGGATTAACCAGACTGATACGAAGTACTCTTAGCCGAGGCAAGAGGCAGAGGAGTGGCAGTTCGTATATACAGCTTTGAAATTCTCCACAAGGAAAGAGTTGACGTCTAACGGTAACATCGAAAAAAAAACTGATATACAAGAAGAACGTGGCTGGGAGTTTACCCTAAGTATCTCAATTCTGAGTGGCATGGCGTATACCTCGCTCAAATCCAAGATGTACTTCACGTATGTGACGCACGAAATTGTGGCGTATGATGGTCTGCCCGCAGTTGGGCCGTCGACATAGAAATTCCACTTCCCGCGTCATGCCCTTGATACCATGCACCGTATTAAAGTGCTGGGACACATCATTACAGGTGATGAGCTCGGAACACGGCATGTCATTTATGCCCAGGTATTGACAATACACTGATGGGCAGTCCGTAAACATTTTATCCGTCGACGTAATGGCTGTGTAATTCAAGATCGCGTCTATCAGTACCCATCCGTGAAGCCAAGGAGGAAAGATAACGCACATGATAGATGGGCCATGGAAGTGGACTCCTTCCTTGAGGGTCTCCATGGTGGCCATCTTATATCCATTGTAGGAGCGCTCTGGACACGTGCCGCCTTGACCACAGCATGGCGAAAGTAGACACATCCAGTTCCGATACAAATAATTACTGTTTCTTACATACGATATGTGGGCACTGCATCTCCCAGCTGGAACCTGATAGTCACTCGCCAACGATCAATAGACAGCAGTAATACCGTTCATAAATGGGGCTGGGTATAAATAGGCGAATCACGTACCATGAATAAGGACAGTACTTCTAAACTACGACAGCAATGTGACCAATTTAATTGTACTTTATTTATTCCGTGGTGGCACGAGCAAAAGGATGCAACTGACGTTGTGTCCCCTGTCTCTGAGGGAGTCAAGGAAGCCATCCTGGATGATCCCGCCCCGCCTGCATCAACTTCTCTTGGTAGCGGCCGGTAGTGTACACGACCATACTCTGTGGCCTGGTTGGCAGTCCATGTTTGAATTTGGATATAATTCAGGATCACATAGACCTATTCAAATATTTGGGAATATAAAATTTGATTGATGAAGCAGGGGAATGAGCATGCAATCCTCATCTGTCGTGGATTGATGACTCTAAAGACGTCAGTGTGTAAACCATACGAACAATGGACGAAAGGTCAACGAACGGGGTCATGGTCTGTCCTCGAGAATGAACTGCAACATAGTATGAGTGTGGCCCTGTGAGGGTAAGTAAAGAAACCTCGTGACTAGCGCTCTTGCTTACAAATGCTACCTTGCTGCGAGACAGCAGGGAAGTGTCAGAAAGGTTATTAAACTTGCGCTCACATTTCAGCGGTTTAACTAGCCAATGCATATTCAAGCCCGTTCCACTCTTTTCAGAGAGATTGTACCACTCAATCAGGTTGAGTATGTGAAGTAGCGCCGGAGCAGATGTAGGCGCATGAATGGTATAAACTCTCTGGTTGTGGTATATATGTGCCCTCGAGCGTGCACTATCTGCGCCCGCATGCGTACGGATTCCTCCCATTCCTTGAACATATGAACTATTCCGTAGGTAATAGTGCCCTTCAAAGACATACATCAGGGATCGATACTTGTACACCTGCTTTGCATGGGCCATCAAATGCAATAGTCACGATGGGATAAGATTAGTTTGTTCTTCGAATGGTATCCCCTTGTAGGAGTTTTCTTTTCGGTGCGAATATAAGTTTCTAGTCATTGTGCCCTACCATTAATTCCGAGTACTTACCTGATTGTGTCCACCACCATGGGAGGGTCTTACTGCTAAACCTCGGAGAAATCATGGAGCTCTCCCGGTACAGCGACAAAGTATCGGGGAGATGGGTCCCCAGAATACGTCATAGTATTCACGGGGATTGGGACAGTTGTGTAGAAACCCACCATATCATGTTGTAGTGAGTGTTACGGGGAATATCGCAACTCGAATCCAATGATAGTATAATGCTTTTCATGGCAGGCCGAACTGATCGGTTTCGTGACATTCCTCATCCAGAGGAGACTAATAAACACACCTCAGGTACAAACAAATGTAACTGGCATTGCACTTCTGTCCATTTCATGCTGCCCCTGTATTGGAGGTATTATACACCACGAAGAGACTAATGCAACATGTTCATAGTGGAAGGTAAACGAAAGCGCCGTCGACTCTCTTCCGCAGCATCTCTACACTCTGAGGAAGGCAGGACACACAATCGTATAAGGTAAAGCATTTCACTCACAGAATGCATTGCCTCAATTAGCAGCCATCTAATCTTCTTCTGTAGAAAAGGTTACCATAGACCATCAACATCTTTACTGAGTAAATGAAAGTGCTTTTTACTTCTAGCAAAGCTGAACCATCCAACGCTAAAACGCCGTAAGCTTGGCCTGAACTCATGCTTTGATCGCATGGTGGCCACAATGAATACCATCCACGACCAGGGACGACGAGGACGACGAATTGGGAGAGAGCGATTACAACGCGGGACACGTCATTCCAGGACTCCCTCCGTCGGCGGCCGTGATATCCCAAACACCACGCCCTATAGAAGTAGAAGAGATTTCTTGGTATTGGAAGCGTGAATGTATTGAAATATTGACCTGACGGTTTCCATCCATGGACAGGTTGGTCTCGACTGTGCTATACCAGTGGTACGGCTATATATATAGCTCCTCGGTAAAATTTGTCCCCATCATAATTGCACAATAGGCTTCCTCCGGAGAACAAGCTGGCACTCTTCCTAACTGGTTGATGACCACTTTCTTTACTTTGGAGGCGGACCACCCGCTGCGAGCTCAAATGTTTCCCTCAAAGACCACCAGTGACCCTGTATTTGGGCTGGCTTCTCAAGAAGTATTCTCTGCGCCACAAGAAGAGCGAGTTTTTGCCTTCTCTCCTCCCGCGGAAAACGCTTCGTCCAACACTCTGGCCAATACTTGGGCTTTGCCAACGTCACACGATTTCGGAAGTTCCCCTATCCCCGATAGCCCTGTGGCGCAACCCGCGGAAATGCTCGCGTCATCCAGATATAGCGCACTACCAGACTTGACACATGGCCCCGAAGAAGCCGTCGATAAACTTCATCGCGATGTCCCTGCATGGCATGATGCTGCTGTATCTGGTGTTAGAATTCAACACAAACATTTCCGTGAAACACCGAAATTACTCAAGTCTCGTGAGGATTTTTCTGCATCATCCGATACTTCCAATTCTTACCTTCTTGCCACCTCCGGATGTTCAGCAATTACCCAATCGTACTGTTGTCCTCCTGTTCTGAGTAGCTGCATCAACCCAGAGTGTTGGACCCCTCAAGCACTGAATCATTCCGAAGTGCCAGCTGTCTATGCAACGCCCGGACCCACTTTCGCTTGCTCTCACCCATGCTTCGAATCTGATACTCCTTCACCTGGTGCGGTAACTAACATAAAAGAGGCAATTTTGCTTCAACATAAAGATCCTGCACACTTTGGCCAGGCTTCATTACTTTCCTCTTTTGAGGAGAACTCGCCCTCTAATGTATTCGATTCCCAGGCCCCCGTCAACACTGCATCCCTAGATTACAATACCGGTTCTGTGTGCCCAAGTCCTGGACCACGTTATCAGCGTGACCTTAGCGTCAATACCCACCTAGCGCATGCGCAAGCCATTAGGCACTCTGCCTTTTTCCTGACACTTGAGACATTCGCATCGGTGCTGCACAATCCATCTTTCGCTTCAGACGGGGCCAAGTGTACAATGAATAAGGGTCGCTGGAATCACCCCCTATCACGTCTTTTAACGCCACCCTATCTTAAGCAGCCTTTGCTCGATTTTACACCACGATTACCCTGGAAACCTCGGTGATGAATAGACTTAATAGTACAGCCTAGGTATGGCGCGATCACACTCTTCATTCACCTTTGTATGTATCCTTCCCAAGCAGGGTCGGTTTAGTCATGTGGCGGACATGCATCTCGCGTTGTCAGCCCTGTGGGTTCTTAATACATTATGGTATAAACTATGTGATGTCTAGATGCGTGGAGTCATACAGCAGGAAAGCGCGACAGGAGAGCAGGATTCGAGAAATAGGGAATAGTGAAGCTTGAGCCACTACCAGCCAACGTCCGTGCCGTCGAAATCTGATACTTGTATACCTGGCTGTCCCTTCACCTTTGATAGCCGGTATCTTTCCAGTCTATATATTTCGTAAGATATAGCAGCGAGCTTCATCGCACGGATGTGATTGGGGCGTGAATTGGCGCCAATGGCATGCTTTCGTGATTGCCAGATGCAAGTGGCAAGGTTCAACCCAGTTTGTGGGTCTGGCACACCGTACCAGTACATAATAAGCTTTAGAAAGCATGCTTAGTATGGGTCGCAAGGCTATTATTCCAAATGATACTCACCCCACCATTCGAAACGGCCTCCTCATGAGCCTTTCTGTCCGCCTCGTACAGAGCTAAAGCAAACTGATTGAGACACTGACGGTGTAGTATCGAAAATGATACTAACGACCACCGTCACTTCCCGGTTTTCGCTTGCTCCGGAACACCACCGCATACCACTCCCGCTCTTCGTCTAGTGGAAGGTCCAGCTCTAACCAATTAAATGCTTGCGCATATGGCAAATCGGCGTACCCGCCAGATAGGGGGCGGAAATGATGGAGGGCTTTGTGCAAAGACAACGACACCGGGTCGATATCGGGCAAGTGGGTCTCGGTAACCAACGGTGGGTTATCCGTCGAAACCAACGGCACTTCTACACCAGGGGGTAACGAGGATAATAGAGGAGGAAGGTAAAGGACGGTGGTTGTTGGTTGCGTCAAACACTTTGAGTCAAAGGTCGGAGGTTCATGAGGGTCCCTCTCTTGGTCGTTATTCGTGGACGCGGTGGCCTCATTGAACGAGTCTTCATGGAGTTCCTGAGCAGGTGATTGCAGTATGATGGCCATGACGGTGGTGTACCTAAGAGAGTTATGCAAGTTGATATGGCTTACCGGCCTATATATTTTACGATGGCATCGCGCGACTGGTCACGGTTGTTGCGACGTCGACGACGTGCGGGGTCAGGTATGGCGCAATATAAATCACGTTTGCGCGATCTCACGTCGTTTCAACAAAACTTTGGTACTTTGGAATTATCAATCCTACAGCAGAAGATTATGAATGCGACACGTCAAAATCGGATCGGAAGCAGTGGTGACGAAGAGAAACAACCTTTTAGAAAATTTTCGTAGTACAGTCATATTGCCGGGAACGATAAAACTATGAATGGCCAGCAACAAGTCAAGGCAATTTGACTACTTGGTCTTTGTGGCAATTAGGATTACGTGATCATCCATTGTTTTACTCTTGTCAGTCACTAATGGCAACAAGGAAAGCAGCTGAGTCGACCCTCTACCACGTCCATCCTAAAGGCTTCTGGAAGAAGTTTCGTGCGTCCCGGTTCTCAGTACATTGTCCTGTCCGTTAACAATGGGAACCTAGGCGATGCTGTGGTCGTGAACCCAGAAATTTCTTCTGGCATCCCGATCGCTGGACTAAACAGGTATCCTCCTCCCGGTTCCCGACCGGAGAAATACTCGACTCCCGCAACGAAAGGTTTTGCCTATTGCTGTCGATTTTACCTGCTACTAATTTCTACCAGCTTCCGATCCTGCCGAGAATCCGTACTGGAAGCGTGATGTCCGCCGTGCCTATCCCCAGCTTTCTGTTGTTACTCAGACAGATTTGACCACGTTGTTGATTCAACACTCCGAGGCTAATGCGTAAGTCCCATGGTGACATTCCTGGTGCAATCCTTGATATACTTGCGTAGTATCACCGCTCCGTCTGAACCCGAGGGTGCTGACAAAGTTCCCACTAAGAGGCAGGACATCACAGATTTAGCACATGCTATTACTACTATCACGGCTGAAACCAGGGTTTATGACGAATCCAGACTTCCCCCAAAGATCCCAACGGCGTTCAAAAGATGGAGGCCCGAACGTGCTCCGGATGCACCGCACGACCCCGATTCGTATTTCCCAATGGTGTTATACAATTAATTTGTCATACTGCGATGTTTATACACATAATATCCAAGGCATGTGTTAGAATCCCGTTCACCTCTTCTAGGCTCTGTCTGGTCTCCCATCAGCCTATATACCCCGGTTGGATACTTCGTGTCGCTCAGAGGGTACTCTCCACTGCCACCTGATAACTTGAAAGGCGTTTCTTGCTCGAGTTCACACCCTCGTGAGAATCTGGTACAATCAAACCCAGAGATCCATTAAATCCATCGAAGGCACTAGAAGAGGGGTCAAGTGTGCATCCCCACGAGTTGGTTCACACCAGTGCTGAACGACATTGGTCAGATAGCTTACATATGAACAGCGAAAAGGCACAGACATTCAGTTTAGTGGCGTGCACATGATTATGTGCCTGGGTACGACAGTTATAGCCATACCAGCAGTCTTCTTTGGGTACAACACTAGCTGTTTGACGAAATTATGAATGACACTTGATAGTGTGCTAGGGGTAAATTAGAGACGTACAATCCTGTTTCCGTTCTGTGTACCATATGTGAAGGTGATCACGAAGGAATTGACAGAGGCAACGCAAGCACAATAAATCGTGCTTTTCCCAAGAATCGTATGCCGGCGTTTTGCAATTGAAAACCTCATCTATCAGCAATTCGTATTGATGTTGCGTCCATACTTCACGGAAACTTGTGCGAGTCTCAGGGTTAAATGGTAGTTGACCTTTCAAGAACGAACACATCCGAGAGGGGTTTGCATAACCTCGAAGATAGTCCCAATCTATGGATCCCTCAGCACAAGTCGAAGACTCGTATGCATAATATCCTACCTGTTTGGCCCCATAGATGTGTCCTCGTAGAAACGATGACATGGCATTGACCACCTAAAGCATAGTCACTAGGCGGAAGAAAGGGAAATACGTGTAACTGACAACTGAGGTTGGTTTCTGGTGTCCCTGTGAGTAAGTCTACTTCCTCCGTATTACTAGACACTTCCCGCGTTGACAGGATGTGATCTACAGGAGAAGAGAGGACATATCTGGAGAGGTCGTCTGGGAGATCATCTGGGTCAGGGATAGCAAGAAGCAAGTTAGGATCGCCTCTGTAAATTCCCAGTATATCATCTAATAGTGGGCCGTCCGACAAAAAGACGTCAGCATAATCTACCGGAAAGGAAGTTAGACTGCATGAAGATCCCATTACCGCTTTACCTACCAGAGTTGGAGTAGGCATTGGCGCTCCAACCAGCTAGATGCTCCAAGAAAGCACCCAGCCTACCAATCTCTTTTATATCAGACGTAGGAAATGTGTCCAGAAATTGATACTGCCGTTGGAGGCGCATATCGACATCAGGTTCAAGCACTGTGTCTTCTGTGTCCTCAAGGATGTGGGATGGGTTGTAAACAGAGATAAGCAAACATATTCTGAATAAAGCACGTCGAAAGCGGTATGACTCTGCAGCAGAGAGCCGACTGGTTCGGAAGTTGTGGTCTTTCTCTCTGGAACGGAATGTTAACTATGCGAAGATGTGGGGTAGAGCAGTCTGTACCTCCAGCTAAATATGTCTTCGAGCCCTTGAGCCTGTTTGGTGATCTTGGTTAAGTATATAATGTCGTCGCATGTTAGACAGGGATTCTTCTCGAGCTCATCTTCACCCAGTAACTCTCTGGTAGGAATCAACCTCATCTTCCGTCTGTCACACCTAATGAATCGTAGTGCTTGGGGCAAAGCTGGACCAACGACATTGTGTGCAATTGCACGTTTGATGGATACTGGATGGGCGCAGTAAACCCTGTACACAGACTTCGAAGCCAATAACACCGATCCTAGACTTTCAAAGTCGGTCAACGATGTAAGAATACGGTCAACGATATCTGCATTGAGGGACGATATCTGCATCGTAATGTTTCTCGCAGAGGTGGCACGGAAGATATGGGGAGTGAGTGGAGTCAAAGATTGACAGGGGTAAGTTCGCTATTTGCCGAGACGCGCATTGCCTGTGGCAGTGCAGTGAACATATGTTTCAAACTTACGTAAACATGTATCCCAATGAATATGTCAACATCTGTAACAACACCGGGCGCATCTATAGAGGAACAAGCATCTGCTTTCGCTGACGACGAGCGCATCCACTTCTCCAAGGAGACTGAGACATGGAGGCTCGAACAAGAAGATGGTACGGAGCTCGAGTATGATGCTGCTAAAGGGACATGGGTGCCAGTGGTGAGTACTGGAATAATTCCCTCGCCACCCCCGCTTATGACTGTCGCAGGTCGATGACGATTTGATAAAGAAACAGCAAGCAGCATATTCAGTACCTGGGGTAGATGAAGAGGTAGCTTTTTTGCTATCCGCGCCGCTTTCGTTATTAAAACAAATGGACAGGCCCCAGCTGCACCGGTATTGAAACGCGCGAACAAAAAACGGAAAGAACCAGAAGATATACTGGCTAGTTTGACGGCGGCAGGTCCATCCACCAAGCGGGGAAAGAATGATAAGGAGAAACCGAAGTCGAAGAATACCGCTGTATTCGTAACAGGACTACCCCCTGATACTGAAGTGCACGAAATCGTGGACACATTTGGGAAGTTCGGTGTTATTGAGGAGGATGATGAAGGCGATCCTAAAATCAAATTATACGCGCGCGATGACGGGTCATTTAGTGGCGAAGCGCTCGTCGTATATTTCAAGGAAGAATCCGTGTCACTCGCTATCAACCTCTTGGATGACGCCGAGCTGAGGATAGGCGACCCATCAACAGTAATGGGAGTTCAAAGGGCAGAGTTTAACCGCGAGAATGCTCGCGGTGGTGAAGTACCTCGAAGAACCGTCGACAAGAAAAAGGCGAGCAAACGAATAGGTAAAATGCAGAAGTAAGTCCAACCTGTGGTAATTGCTTTGCTACCGCGTCCTAACTCCACTGAAGGAAGCTACAGGAATGGGATGACGAGGATGGGTTTGGTCCTGCAAAGACCGAAGACACCTTGAACAACCCGGACAGAAGCAGCAGGGTCGTGGTATTAAAGTACATGTTCTCCCTAGAAGAGCTGGATGAGGACCCTACTTTACTTCTTGACCTCAAGGATGACGTACGTGCAGAGTGTTCGAAATTGGGGGAGGTGACCAATGTTGTTTTATACGACGTAAGTTCTCTTGCGCCAAAGTATCTTTCCGACTAACCACGCATTCTAATCGCAGAAAGAGTCGGATGGTGTCATGACAGTAAAGTACAGAGACCCCCTAAGTGCCCAGGCTTGTGTGCTGGTGCGTCTCAGGGTGCATATCATGGACAATATACCCTCTAACTACATATGCACAGAAAATGAATGGGCGTTTCTTTGCTGGGCGACGTATCGAGGCCTCACTTTATACTGGCAAACAGCGATTCAAGCGAAGCGGTGTCGGGGGTGACTTCGAGGGTGAGCTCGATGAAGCTGAAAAGAGTCGTTTGGATAAGTTCGCAAATTGGCTCTTGACGGAAGGTGACTAGTTCGCGCATACTTTGTCCCCACTGAACTTCTATCGATATGGATATGATACAGTAATTACAAATTTTCCTCGTGCACCATGGATTCACATCTCAGGATTAATGTTGCATAATGTACCTTCCATCCGGGATGAAGAGCGAACTAAGTGTGAAAGAGTGTATCGTAGAATGACCGAATGGATGGCAGAGAAGCCAACATAGACAAATCAAATGAGGGAATTGGATCGACAATCAAATTTGCAGTCGGCGTGCAAGCGAAAAAGTTGAAAGGTATGAAGAGTGGCCGCGAGTTTATCATAAAACGATGGCTTCGCTTTCGCGGTGGGCCTCATCGGAGATGGTGTATCCGTCACCATCAACTGGCTCAGGTTCTTCTTCGATGGAAGAAGGCGAGCTAACTACAAGCTCCGGCAGAACAGGGGGTTCACTTGAGATGACAGGTCTAGCTTCGTCGTCATCACATGTCAATTCAGAGAAGGCAGACGAAACACGTGGAACACCATCAGTTGAAGCTTTGGAAGTAGCAACTGTCGTGGAGAGACGTGCGGTGGGTGCGATCGGGTTGGCACCAACGGGCAGTGGTTGCGTGGTAGTGGAGTTCGGCTCTGATTGTGCGGGTGGGTCCTGGAAGTCCCATGGGCGGGGAACAAGTGCAACCGGCATAAGCCTAAGTGATGAAGGGTCAGACTACGCACAGTCCCATTGCAAAAGTGACATTACCATGTGGCAAAGCATACCACACCCTTCCCCTCATCTGCTGCACGTATTGAATGCCATTCTATTTCCACGAACTGAGCAAAATAACGGATGAAAGGCAACACCTCTCGGACCCCTTCATTGAGCACAGCTATAGCGGTCAGCAGGTCAAGCAATGCGGAACTAGGCGCCGCAGCTGTCTGTATATGGGCAAGAGTAGGGGGAGGTAGACATATTTCGAATCCCCACCAGTCTGTTCATATGCAATCATAAGCCTGAGCGTCCCCAACCTAAGATATTGACTTCACTTACATGTTAGAATAGATATCCGGTCAGTAGGGACAGTCACGCCTTTATGATCCGGCAGGACGGCTTTGCCGGTTGCATACCCTAATGCGAGGAGCTCCGGTGTAATTTGCTGGATACCCTCTAAAACTGTCTCTGCAGTTGGAACCGACCCCGCAAAGAGACCCGATGCATTAGCAGGGGCACCGAAACCCATATTGGGTGCTGTGAGGAGTTCAATGACGTGGATGTTGGCAAGAGTGGCAGAAAGCGCCTCTATGGAAGCAGTGGCAACGGGACCAAGTTTGGAGAAATACCGCTCATGCGCCTCGCTATCGGTGACATTGAGACAAACCGCACGAATAGGTACATTGGGTAAAGGGGCATCAGTTGGGTGAGAGGGAAGAGCCTTTAGCTGAGCAACAACCCTACTCGCCATGCTGGGTTTCAATAGCTGTGACTTGGCGCGTGCGACTGCAGACTTAGTGGATGCCTTGGTCCTGACAGACTTCACATTGGAAAGGGCATCGTGATCGCCAATGATAACGGAGCGAATAATCATGGCATTCTCTTTGGCACGCTTCTCGGTGTTAGCAGTGCGGAGAGCGTGCACTGTGAATGCTTTACTGGCACGGGATTTCTTCCCCATGACTTCGGCTTTGGAAGATGATGTAGGGAGGGAGCGGGTAGAGGACTTTCGCCCGGGTTGTGCGGCAAGCTTTGGGTCGGAACGGAAGAATGGCAAAGAGAGAAACGAGAAACGACTATGATCTTTGTTCGAAGTGGACAAATAGGGCTGCTCGGCCTTACTTGGACCCAGCGACTCACTGTGAGCCAAAGACATAGCATCCAATCCGAGAGCGGGTACCGGCGGTACCAATGAAGCAGCAGGGTTCGGGGATTCGGGAAGTGGGATAGTCCTTGGATCGACTGTAATATGATGTCTATTCATCTCGCTGGGCGAAACACAGACAGTTGGTACAGAGGTTGCGGTGGAGGCAGAGAGTCTCCCACTCTCAGCTGGCACAGGTTCTTGCGTAAGTTGAACCAGGACAGGCCCGCCAGCGACGCTTGCGGTACAAACGCGCTCAGTATCTTCATCACGGGTAGTAACAGATGGCTTGGAGGTCCGCGCGGAAGTAGATTTGAAGAAACTGAGCATAACTGGTATCGCCGGGATAAAGAGAGAGGGTGAAAGAAAAAGAGAAAAATGAAAAACTGAGATACGGAATGAATTGAGAAGCGGACAGTCTGGACTTGTTACTTATACTGACGGCACATCCCTCGTGAGAATGCTCTCGCTTGGCTGGCGACCAGGAGAATGCAAAAACGGCTGACTTTCCCTGTTGGGCTGGCTTTCGTTTCCCTGTGTACGAGGAAAACATGAAAGTGGAGGACGAGGAAACTCGACCAATTTGGTGTAGTGAGAGAGTCCCTGCGTTGACAATAAGAAATGCTCGATTCGTCGTCTTGGTTTTTAGTCTATAATTGATTGTGCCAGGATCTTTGTGAGGCTCAGTCCTCTCGCTGGTCAGTGTACCCAGTGCAGCTGCCTGAGGCGCACCTGCTAGGAGGTTGTAAAAATGTGGTTAACAAGCACTGCCACCGTCAAGTTCAAGACAATTCTTTAACTTGACTACATTTCCGGATCAGCACTTTATCAACACAGTAAAGGTGCTGGGCTATGCAGGTCCATAAAAGACAGGACCATCTTCTACAATAGAGTCAACGAAGATGAAGAGTAGTGTTCTATGGTCCAGATATCGTTTGACCAGGGATGCCGCAGATCTTACGTGATCGATTATTGATTATTTCCTGTGTGCAGAGTCCCTTTGCACGCGTGATGCTGATCCAGGATGTCAATCTCGTCTGAGTGATTTGGATGTCGATGAGCGTGTCACAGAATATTAATGTACTTAAACGTGGATCATTTTTCCTGCCAGGGGTGTGCTTCTGTTCAGGTATCAACCAAAACTAGTGTCTATATTGCAAGAGTAGATGGGATCAAATATCCATATTAGGGATAATGTATTAGTCAGCATCAAGCGTGAGAATGTGCTTGTTTTGTCCCCGGTCTGTTCCAGGCTGCCCCGACGTGGTGAAATCAGAGAAATGGTACTGACCGCTATGTCGTTCGGTACACTGAAATCATCAAGTGAGTTCGTTAATTCATAGTGGGTGACAAGGTAATGAAACTTTCTAGTTGTGAATCCCTGCCGGCGTGGAGGTCTAAGCCCCACTGTCAGAGTTTGTTGTGAGCTACATTTCGAGTTGCTGTCGTGTTATGTATCACTAAGACATCGGAAAAGCCTTTCGTTCGGTACATACCTCCAGTCCTGTTCGAGCACCGGAGATCACCCCAACATCAAGTACTTCCCAAGAACCCATCACCTCCATTGCCAGTCACGGTTCTAATCAATACAGCCTAGAACATCCCCGGAACAAGGCTGGTATGGCTCTCCCTCTCCCTCCACTACTGTTCTTACTTCTTTCTCAATCAGAGTATGTCCTTTCAACTCTCGATAAAATTGTCAACTGGGCGCGTCAAGGTTCGATGTGGCCTATGACCTTTGGTCTCGCATGTTGTGCGGTAGAGATGATGCACATGGCTGCTGCACGTTATGACCAAGATCGTCTTGGTGTCGTCTTTCGTGCCAGTCCGCGTCAAAGCGATATTATGATTGTCGCTGGGACACTCACCAACAAAATGGCTCCAGCCCTCAGGAAGGTTTATGATCAGATGCCTGAGCCACGGTGGGTCGTCTCCATGGGGTCATGCGCCAATGGGGGCGGGTATTATCATTACTCGTATTCCGTCGTCAGGGGATGTGATCGTAAGTTCTTAATTGGATTGGTTGCCATACTCCTGCTAATATGATCGCTCAATAGGCATTGTCCCCGTGGATATTTATGTCCCAGGGTGCCCACCAACTGCGGAGGCATTACTCTATGGAATGCTCCAGCTTCAACGCAAAATGAGGAGAAACAGGAAGAGTGTGCTATGGTGGGTACATAGACTTATGAGGACTCCACGCTGATTGCTTTGTATCAAGGTACCGTAAATAGACCCGTTGGAACTGGTGGGATGCATTGCTGTTAGTTTGTGGCCAGAGTATCCTCTTTTAAATTGCTCGTTCTGCCTTAATAATAGCAACCTTATTCACCGGACTCTCTTCGACATACGAGCCATTATCTGATGTCCCCATTTGGATCGTTTGAGACCTGATCATTGAGAACGCTGCTCTTGTGGATTGATCAGACTTGCAGGCGGGTAAGAATGGCCGTAGAACTGTGAGAAATGACTGCTGTAAAAGGTGGGACACATCGCACTGCCATGTACATTTCGTTTCCCCAGTCCCCACCTTACATCTGATTCATCATTGTTCTTCCGTTGGTGCCTCCTCGAGTCGCTGTCACCAGTACTTGGTTGAACGGCCTCGCCCAATCTCTCCTAGTGACCTCTGCTAGTTTCGTTTCTCTCCGAGTTCTTTTTAGACGAACGAAGTTGGTTGAGGCGAGGCGCTTTACTTTTTGTCATATATCTTTACAGTAAACATCGCCCTTCTCTTGGTTAGCTTTCATTCTTCAAGTCAACGACACACTCTGGACATGGCTGCAGTCTCTGCAATCCAACGAGCACGACCCGACACTGTCTCCACAGCCCTTCCTTCGAGCCTCGAGCTTAATTTCTTTCAGCGTGGTCTTGCAATATCAGACTTGGATGCCAAGGACAGCAGGTATCCCCCCCTTCCCTCCGATAAGACGCCATTATGGCCTGGTTCTCAATCTCAAGTGCCACGAGCGCATGGTGACCTGGCTCCCCCCAGTGAAGTTCCCAAAGTTCAGACAGAGGATGAGCAACGGCGGAGTGATGGGGATCGTAGAACAGACCCGGATGGCGGTCAGCACTCTTCCCGCACCCAGACGGCCTCTCAAGGCGTCTCTAATGGTGGCGCTCGCCATACAGCCGAGGGAATTGACCAAGACGATAGTGGAACGACCCTTCCCCTCGTGAATAGCAACCCCATCGACTCAAGATTCCTGAACGAATCCTTTAAATCTCTTGGAGAGTCGCTCTCTGCTTCTCAACTCCTCTCATCACCGTTGAAGGCCACTCGTGACATCCCACAATCTTTGCAGCCTTCTGGCAATCGACAGGTTTCCTATCCTGTACCGGATGGTTCGGGTCCTTCAAGGTTATCTCCGAAGCCTCTGTCGACAACGAGGGCATACGGTCCAACCATCGGCATCCCTATTCCCATATCGTCGAACCCCCGGGCATACGCTCAGCACCCCACCTTCATCACACCTGCTGCTGCCCCAGATCCAATAAATCCAATTCTTTCTCCGATACCAATACAGCCACCGGAAGAGGTGTGCGTTGAATGCGCCATGCGTGATCAAGATATGGCGGATGTAATCGTCACAGGTCCTGGTGTATGGGATCGCGAGAGCGATGTTCTATACGAAGAACTGCTAAGAAGAGAGGAAGATGAGGAAGCCACTGGTATATTGCACTCGGAATGCTCTTCTCGGCCCCGGGCAAGGGGTGGGCGCCTCATTGAGCAGAACCTCAAGTTATGGAATGCAATGGCAAGTTTACGTTACTTACGTTTTATAACAACATTGCGTAACAGTCAAATATCACTCCACAGAATCCTCGAGAACCAATGGCAAGGCAGCAAACTTTGGACCAGTATGTCAAGGCCCAGCGATCTTTACTTGAAGCCGAAGCCCTGGCACATGCTCAGGCAGTGCAAGAATCTAAGCAACTTGAGAATTCAGTAAAGGATACGATAGCTCAAATTCGCCGTTCTGTATACGACCCTGATGGTGGGGATGACAATGCTTTCAAACTCAAGCCTCTCCGTTCTACCATAATTCCGAATGGAAATGGGGCACATCATATTCGAGCCTCATCTCGTGACATCACCCTCCTTCAGAATGGTCTCATTGTGGAACACGTCAATGTCCGTCGCGAGGAAAAGGAGGAAAGAGAACGTCGTCGTAGACAGGAAAAGCGTGAACGCAGTCGTCCACGCAAGTCTTCTCGTAGCTCTGCCATCGAAGTCACTTCGCTGTACTCTTCTCACAGCATTGCGCCTCCCATCGACAATGGCTTTAGTGTGTCGCAGAGCCCGCGCCTTTCTGGGCTTAGCACTCGACCCACAAGCTCCCTCACTGCTCCGATTGACAGGCAATCAAGCCTTGGACAAGTGTACTCCCAGGCTTCGTTCTCAGATGCTCATAGTCCAGCCTCTCAATCGCCCAGGCGCTCTCGCTTCTTCAGTTTCAGGAACATGAGTGGAGCATGGCGGAGCCAAGACAGTTTGGCCCCTTCAGGGATGTCAGGGAGTATGATTGATATGCAGTATGTCATCGATAGTGATCAAGTTTTGGCAGTCATCTGACATGTTTTCCGTCATTAGCGTGGCCCTGCAACGCGAAAATCATGCGTCTCATCTTCGCGTGCCAGCGGATAGGCTCAATTCTTCCGCGCAAAGACAAAGTCAACTCTGGCCTCCCCCAGCAAATGGAGATAAACCACCTGCGGCTACAGATGACGTGCCGAAAAAGAAAAAGAAGCACGGTTTTGCTAAAATTTGGAAGCTAGTTAAAGGGTCGTCAACCAAGGACGATGTCCACGTTGGGAATTACGACTCTGTTCGACCACCAGAACGCCATGACGATGATTTCCCCCTGACTCCGCCCCCTCCACTATCCTATCTGGTGGAGCGCGGACCTGGGGAGCATTTTGGCGGTGGTGGGCGCCACGCATCTACTCCATCGCTCCCTTCCACATCGTCCCCATGGGGCGGCTTTTCTTCGCCTGGTATGTCACCTCCCACGGCTCCATCCAGTCTTCTCCCATCACCCACTTCTTCTCGTCCGTCAGGCGGAAATGGCGATGCAGTTAGGATTAGTGTGCACACTGATGATAATGACGTGGCTCTAGCGGAGAACACCAGAGTCAAGCTGGTTCATCCGGTTACCTCCGAGCCAGATATCCGATATAAACTACAACAAACTCCAACTAATATGACGCTTCCTAAGTCGGCCGCTAGGCAACACGTCGTGCTGTCACGAGAAAAATCACTACCGCCCCTGCCGGGAGAAGTGAAACCCCGGCCACAGACTCTTGGAAGCGAA
Organism: Scleroderma citrinum; assembly: GCA_029372045.1. Taxonomy (NCBI): domain Eukaryota; kingdom Fungi; phylum Basidiomycota; class Agaricomycetes; order Boletales; family Sclerodermataceae; genus Scleroderma; species Scleroderma citrinum. The sequence goes on from JARFMN010000002.1 coordinate 2,285,628, forward strand.
TCCCGTCCACAGACGCTTTACACTTACGACCCTCGTCATAACTGTCAAGTTCCACAGGAACTTGTCTCTCCTTCCGCACCTTTCCATGAAACCAGACGCCAGTCTTTCAGTGGCATAACCTCGCGCCCTACCCTCGGAATTCAAACTATGCCACTAGGAGGATATGATTATATGCGAAGTCCGAATGGTCTATACAATGAATTCGGTATTTCTCGGAGGTCCCTCGGCCGCTTGGGCAACATTGATGAGAATCCCCCCGTCCCCCCGCCCCCCAAACGCAAGAGTAAATTTGGCTTTGCCTCACTGCTTGGGAAGAAATCCAATACTACCGACACTAATGGTTGTAGTTCCCATGAATTTCCTCGGCTGTCAATGTCAGGGTATGATGGCAACGAAGAGAGCCTATATTCTGCGTATACCAGTTCTCGGCAGAGTGCAGGTCCTCGAATGTCTATCATGTCTCGGAAAGCCATCGAGGAACTTGTTGATCAGGACCGTGATTTTGTGGCTTACCGATATCCATCCCAAACCCAGTCGCCTATAGACTTCATTCGATGACGTTCGAACTTCGTCCCGCCGGTTCTTCATGTCTCTTCCCACTTACGAAAACCATACCCTTGTCCCCCATGACGAAAGTACGTAGTGCGGTGATATCGCGATCTAATGGGACATTATGTTTTTTTTTTGGGCCCCTTGATTTCAATTCACTATGGACTTTGCATGGCTTGGCTTGGCTTCGTGTTGTACATCGCTCTATTCCGCTCGTTATCATGTTTACTTTCAACACGTATATGCATTGGAGATTGGTGACATTGACATTGGCTGACTAACTCAAGTACAAATGGACACTAACGCAATTGTGTAAAGTTGTGACTGACACTACACACTTGTCATACATACTCGACTTTCCTAATGGTATGAACGCGTTTACACCCATTCTCGCCACTCGTGGCTTCATTGTGTTGTTCAGGCTCCTCGTGGTTTATCTGCTGAAGAAAAGCGCATCAAACTGTTGGAGATATTCCACGAGTCGGTATGCTGGCAATAGCTCGCCTTTCGCATTTGGCTGATATTAATGACTTGTGTTCAGAAAGACTTTTTTCAGGTGTGCTTGAAGCTTGAAGGTAAATGCGAGGCATAACCTGATCATCTCATCGACTAGTTGAAAGAGCTGGAGAAAAATGCCCCGAGGCTCAAAGGAATCGGTATGTTATACCTTCATGAGCTGACAATGGGTCTTTGGAGTGCGTCCAGTGTCACAATCAGTAAAAGAAACACTCCAGTCGCTTGTCGACGACGGACTCGTACAGACCGATAAAATAGGATCCTCTAACTGTACGGCCATCACTCAATCCATGAATATATGCGCCTTCGCTAACATTATTAAGTCTTTTGGAGCTTCCCATCCCAGCGCGGGAGCATCGTGTGTTGTTTTAGGCTCCCAGAATATGTCCTAACCTCTTTCTTCTAGATTCGCAATCGATTAGATACAGGTAAAAATGTGCAGTTGAACCATAACAATCAACTTCAAGATCTTGAAGCTTCCATCGAGCGCGAGAAGGCAGTCCGGCCTGAAAGTGTCTGTTCCAATTGTCTAGCTGTTCTTATTTCTGTTTACACATCTGACTGCTCACAGGAGCAGCGAGCTACGGCGCTGGGAAGGTTATGCACAGCAAAAGAGAACGTCAAAGCGTTGGAAACGGAGCTGAAGGCATATGGTGCTTGTGACCCCATCAAGATCGAGGCGAAGAAACGCGCTGTTATTCTTGCGCACGAGGCTGCTGTCCGATGGACGGGTTTGTGTTTTCCTCCCACCTCCTGCAGAACAACTGGAGATCTCCTTCAGATAACTATTCTATTCTCCTTACTCATTTCACGCGCCGACACGGAATCGAGACACAAGAGATACGCAGGTTCCTTGGGATCAATGAAGATTACGAAGATATTTTCTAAATTGTGCGGAGTGGTATGCTACGAACGGCGTTTACGAACCATCCCTTCGTTGATCCAATGTCTGTATATGCGTGATTCGTCGACCAGTAAATTGGTGATTGTCGATTAGTAAGCCAAGAGTAAATGCCTGCACGTGGAACGCGTGGCAATGCTTCCCCCGCGTTTCATTAGTGCCCATGCTGCGAGCTGCCCACCTGGCTGCATTCTGCTCCCAACGACTGTAATTCTCTGTTAACCCAGTTTCCATTAGAATCTGAGGTTCAGCCTCTTCTCGTGCAACATGCCCGCCGGATACGAGGCATTACCTCAGTCAGACGATGAACAAGACATCGCCAATGGGCAGAATGACGTTGTCAAGTCCAAGCGCAGCAAGGCGCTGCGACGTTCCCAGAAGCCTGGGAATATAGACTTGCGAAAGCTTGATAATGCGTTCAAGAGGTACATTGTCAATGTCGATATTGACGATGCCTCGAGTTACCGACTAAGCTTCTCAGGTGGACTGAATCCATTGCCCAGAAAATGAAGCGCAAGAAGAAAGTAGAAGATCACTCACGCAGGGAAATATGGAAAAGTGTGTTTGATCCGTGCCTCCCTATGCATAGTTTCAGTGAAAGCACACCTTCGGTGGTATGTCTCGGTACTCTTTCGAGTTGTGCACCAACCACATCTTCTGTTCTACAGGTCAAGACTTTCGATCACAAGCCTCCAATGACGCAGATTGCATATGACAAGTACGTTGCAGTTCGTTCAAGGTCATTCTGCCCAATACTTATATTCACAGTCTTACACAGTCAGTGCGCAATGCAATTACTGCGGGTATCCACCCGAAGATGATTGCGAAAGGCTCCTCTGGTTCTTATTTTGCACGCGCGAAGGTGGATGGTAAAGTACAAACAGTCGCGTATGTAGCATTTGGGAAATTTCCGACACTTGGTTGAACTTTGGTCAGTGTGTTTAAACCAAAGGACGAGGAGCCCTATGGCCGGCTCAATCCTAAAGTAGGCAATCTAACATTTTTGCGTTCCATCTCGTTGAATCGTTCCGGTTATTCTAGACCACGAAGTGGTTGCATCGTCAATTTAGGTGGATCATCCCCTTTGGCCGGTCCTGTCTAATACCAAACTTGAGGTATTCCCTATAATCGGTAATGTTCCCCTGACAGCTTCTGAAATTGTTCTAGTTATATATCTGAAGCCGCTGCGTCACTCCTGGATGAGCGTCTTTGTCTGAATATTGTGCCTCGCACACAACTTGTTTCGCTTTCAAGTCCGGTGAGTGTACACAAATATTCGTTGTTTCACTGGGTGAAATATTTTGTAGGCATTTTTCTATGATTGGCTGGACAGGAATGGGGCAAAGAAAGGGAAGCCGCTACCCGAAAAGATTGGCAGCATGCAGCTCTTCCTTCATGGCTATACTGGTATGTACTTTGACATTACAAGTAATGTTGCAGTTTTTATCAACACACCCCTAGATGCCTCTGACTTTCTAAGGAGACACCCGTGGCCAGGTCGGTCGATAGCTGATACATTTGATGACTCGTCACACAGAAAGGGAACGTCGACAAAAAGATGTTTATCAGCTCTTAAAGTTATATGTGGAAGGACCGGTGTAAATGGTATCGATGAGGAGGACCCAGAAGAAGAGCGTACCTTGTTTGATGGGGACGACATCACATGCGGTACCTTCTATTGGTCACGAGCCCTCCAGCAGAACTTTAGGGAAGAGCTTGAAAAGTGAGTTGCCTTCCGTTTATCAACTTAATTGCTCGTTCACTTTTCCTTCCGAAGACTTGTAATTTTGGGTATGTTATATGCTGTAAGGTCGTCCTTGCTTTCCCCTAATCATTGGTCAAAGACTATCTCATGCTTAATACCGACCGGGGAGCCGATAACTGGATGGTTAAATATTGCGAAGGAGACCAGGAGAGGTCGCTTGTTGACACAGCTCCAGGTCCTTTTGCACATCCACGCATGCCGTTAATGAGTGAACTACGCCATTCTGACCCGAGTTCGTCATCGCAGGCGACGGTAGCTTTTGCCAATGCAGTCCCGCCGTCCCAAGCATCAACAATGCCCACGGACTACACTCGCTATCCACATGTTCATGTTGCTGCTATTGATAACTCTTTATCTTTTCCGCATGAACATCCCCAGGGTTGGAGGTCATACACTTATGGTTGGCTTTATCTCCCCGTCAGTCTTATAGGGCGGCCGTTTAGTGAAAAGACACGAGCGCACTTCTTGCCCCTCCTTACCAGCAAAGCCTGGTGGGAGGAAACAACCTTCCAATTACGCAGGCTCTTTGCGGTAGATCCAGATTTTCATCCAAAGATGTTCAGGGTACATCTCCATTGGTGATCCGGAATGGTTTACTCAATACCTTATTTAGAGACAACTTGCGGTCATCAAAGGACAAGCATATAATATTGTGGAGTCGTTAAAACATGTGGTACGAAGTTGATTGTATCCCTAGTTTACGATGGTTAAGGTGGTGTCTACCTTTCTTTCAGGACGAAGGTGTGACTTGATTGTCTGGCTTATTGAAAAGATTTCTGATCTATCTGAAGGCCCCCTCGAGTTGACCCGCCGAACAAGAGCACTTGTGTGGGACGACGAAGTCGAAATTGTGGACTCGATACCTCGTCCTCCTGAGATGGGCCCATTAAGTGCTTCTCCCCGTCCTTCAATAAGTACCATGCCCCTCCCGCGGCGTGCACGCAGCTGCAGCCAATCCAGTGAATTTCCCCCGCCTATGCGGCGCTCTTCAGAAGCCAACAGACCAGTACCCTTCTCCGCAAAGTTTCAGAAAGTACATCCAGGTATCACCGGAGTCACAGTATTGGAGCATCTCGAGCGATTGGATGCAGTCGAAGCTGGTCTACAGAGGCTTGGGGTGGACGAACCTCTGATGGAAGTGGACGAAGTGGACGTTGGTGAATGCTCGCATGCACGTCCACAGGAATTGTCGATACGCACTGAAGTGCCCAGCCAAGCGCCTCAGGAGATGTCGGCTTCTCAACAGTTTACGCCGCCTGGAAGCCCTGGAGCACTGACCTCGGTGCCAGAGGACCACTCCCTAGCCGATTCGGTTACAGAGGAAGATTTAGCAGCAATGTCAAAATCAATGTCCCATGTGGAGCCACCATTTTCATCTCGCCACACGCGCTGGAAAAGTCATGTAGGATCTTCCGGAAAACAGCGGGATCGCACTCTGGACTGGATGAATTTTGATGAAAATGAGCAACGCAAACGAACTGTGATCGTTGAGGTTGGTCCTAAGCTATTGTATCATGTGAAGTATTGGTGTTAAATTTAATTTTACAGCGCCTAGAATTTGTGGAAGCAAAGCCATTCCTGAGTTGCTGGTAACCGAGATAGAGGCTATACAAGACAGGCATCGACACTACGTTGGAATTGACACCCTGTCGTATTATTCTGGTTGATAATGACTGGTTTCCTACATTTTGCTTGGAAAGCGCCGCGTGAGAATGCACGTACATACATATACCGGGATAAAGAGATACATTAGTACTCCTTAGGTTTTTGGTCTGCAGACTACACACATACCAGCTTATGTGGAGGATGTCCACCCCACCACCCACCGTTGACGTACACACACCCAGGTCGTCATTTGTCATCATCCACTCATGTAAGTACCTGCAATCGCAATTAATGTCATGCCCTACCCACCTCGACTACAGTCAATGACGAGTCCTTGCAACAACTCTGTGATAAGCTTACTCGAAAAACTCGCACCGAGTTTCGCAACAAGCGCATTGGTCCAGGGTGGATAAAATATTTCTGGAACGACACAATATGGAACCTAGATGATGGTACTGGATCATCTCGTGTTTAACGGTCACTCTTCATATTGAACACTTCACAGACAACGATTACACGATCTTTGTCTGGCGTCAAAAATCTGTACCAAAGACCACTTCAAACACAAGTGTTGACAACCAGATTACTTTGCACGTCCATGATCCATCTGGGCAGTTGCCAGAGTCATCCGAATATCGGAATCCGGCGTTCTACCTTTTTCAGTCCTCCAGGGTTGCGCCACCTTCCCTACTGCACGTAGCCGATAGTGGAAACCCTCGAAAGATCAAAGGAAGGCAACGTAGTGATCCCGGCACTGATGAAACCAGCGTTGCCAAGCATCGAAGGGACTTTGAGAAATTTCATGGCGAGAATGGAGTGCGGATTGTTGAGGGAAGTATTGGTCCAGTTGATAATGGTGTGTACCGGTGCATCACGGAAGTGTCCCACTCATAACATTGCACAGTTCGAATGTTGCTGAAGAAGGGGTATCGACACGTGTATATGTCGCGAAAATTTGCCCAGAAACATGGATTTATACCTGCAGACGCAACGCCAGGGAATTACGGGTATGGCGGTCTTGTCAATATGGGGAAGTGGCCTATCGCTCTTAAAGTTTCTGAGCCTCTCCTTTCGCCTGGTGGGGCTTTCACTTCAGTTTACCCTGGTCCATGGAGGTCGACCACAGAGGATATGTCGCGATCCCACAAATCTAAGACTATTTCCATTCCAGTTTACCTCTCTGAGGAGACCCATTTTGATGTTGTGCTTGGACGATCATTTTTCGACTGCAGGCAGATCAAAACGTCTGCTGTTGACCCAACCGAGGTCACTTGTTTGGACACGGGGGAGAAGATCGCATGTGAATTAGTTGTGTTGAAGGATGGCAAAGGCGAAATTGTCTTGGTGACTTGAGGCGGCTCATGGTAGGTGTCGTTGTACTGTTGTGATATCATTTCCGTGTACCTTCGATCTAAACAGCTGGCGTTCATGCAAGTACTGCATTATTCGTGAAGTACACGTGTCATGGGCTAAGGAGTTTAGTCATGTACTAGAAATGCTGAGTCACCTCCCTAGTAGCTTCAGGGCTGATGACAAGTTGTCGTTTAAATTGACCCCATCCTGCTAGAGTGTCAATATTTCAGTCCCCATTTCGCAGTTTTGTCGAGCTCCTAGTAGAGTTAGGTTGCTCTTCGCTCAGATGGTAGTGACCCGATCAACTACGCGCGCTAGCTTACCAGCCTTGACGGCGAGTGCGACAAATGAAACGCCGATACCATCCACTAAACGAAAGCTTGAAGCAACCGCTTCCTCGCCTGCTGTAACCTCCAAGGCAAAGAAATCAAAAAGTTCCAGCTCGAGACAGCCTACTCTCTCTGAAAGCACTTCTGAATCAGTTCCACCTCCAATTCTCTTGTTGGATAGGGACAATGATCGGCCAATGGTTGATGCAGTGCTTAACTTTTCATTCGAAGATGCCAAAGCACACCTCATCAAAGTCGACCCGCGGTTTTCGGAATTGTTTCAAAGGCTCAAGTGCAAGCCATTCCAACAATTGGATCAGGTCCATCCGTTCCGGTGCGTATTCGGTCGTAGACAGTATCTTTGGTCCTCTCAGTTGTCGACATTAAAGTTCCCTGGTGCAATCGATCCTGTGAGCTTCATTTTATATACATAGATACACACCCATCGTCTGACGGTTTTTAATTTCCAGCGGACAACAGATTTCCTGGCTCGCAGCCAGGTCGATCAACCATAAATTTATCCGTCTTTATGACCCCACTCTACCAGAGAAACCAGCGGATTACTCGTGCGCATGTTTCCGGTGTTTTTGGCACCGTACTCATTTCATTCCCTGTGGAATAACAGCCACACTAAATCACCTACATCGTTCTTCCCCAGCCCTCACCAAGTGGCACACACTGATATTGTGACACTCAAGTCTGCAGGGTTGAGCACGCGTAAAGCCGAGTATGGTACGAAGGCTTCCGTTTCTCGTTCATACGCTGTACTGACTATTTTTTTGACACGGTTCGCAACTTGGTGGTTGTTTTCAATTTCCGTATGTAGTTCAGGACCTCGCTGCTCGTTTTTCTGATGGTCGGCTTTCCACCACTAAACTCCTTAATGCAAACGACGAAGAACTACTTGAGATACTGACCGAAGTCAGGGGCATAGGAAGGGTGAGCCTTCTGTCCCCATTTTTTCTGAACCTGTAGTGCTGTTTCTCCTTATTCCGTTACTCATGAATTTTCGCTGTTACCATTCGGACAGTGGACGGTCGATATGTTTGCCATCTTCACGCTCCGCCGACAGAACATATTACCTGTGGGAGATCTCGGCGTTCAGAGAGGTATGGTACGGTGGTTTGGAGGTACTGGAATCAAAGTCAGGCCGGACAAAGTAGGGGGAGGTGGTAGTGTACAGGAAGGCATCAAGCTGGTCAATGATCCAGGACCTGCAAGTTCCAGCGATTCAAAAGTGGATTATGCTGGCGTTGGAATAGTGAATACCCCGAGGACAGATGGAACTTACGAAGAGCCCTTGCTTGAAAGCACAGATTCATCTCGTTTCCCGATTTCCCCACTTTCACAGCCTTTTACACCGTCGATCAATAAGGTCCTAGAGAGCGGTTTCTCCGAGGGGGACTCCATTAATTCGATCATCAAACCTTGGATGAAACAGCTCCCAAATGGACTTACGCCTACCGTGATAAGGAGTCGGCTAAATGGGAAGAAAGCCAAGTATGTCGCTCTTTTTGACTTAGCTTTCCTCCAGTAATTGTTCTTCGTCGACTGTTCTTCCTCACTCCAATAGGGGCGTACTCCTGACACCACAAGAAATGGAGGCTCTTGCTGCAGAATGGGTGCCTTACCGAAGCTTGGGTATGTTCGTTTGTTCTGACCGTGCTTAACTGCGAATTGATGTCATCTCAAAAAGCGGTCTATTACATGTGGGCTCTTACCGATGAGAACTGAGCTCTAGGAAATGGGCACAACGCATTATCAATATTTAGAACGAAACGTGAAACTATGGCCTCGATTTCAAGTGTGATACAGATTTCTGGCAACCTCAGGGGTTGTTTCGATGCTTAGCCCATGTCAAATCTATCGTCATTTTGCTTATGTTCTAATATACGTCAGAATTATGGAGCAGCCTTCAAGCAGTTTATCTTTCATGAGAGAAAGGTTCTGTAATGAGAAGGTCCTAGATCATCCAACATGTAAATAATATATACGAAGCAACAGAAATGACCACCAAACAGTAAGTGGAAGGGTCCACAAGCTAGGGGCAGACGATAGGCTCACCTCAGGTGCAAAAGGCCATGCATCGAAGGCACGCACGACAGCTGCCCAGTCTGTGACCTCCATCTGACGCACTAACTTCTGAACATCTGTACGAGTAGGATGATCCGCAGGCAAGGAAGGATTTGTGAGATAGGAAAGAAGGATAGAGGAGCCAGGGGCCAAGTGGCTAAGTGGGGTAAGCACATATATAAAAGTAAGAGAAGGCCATATGAATAGAGACCTGAGTCGTGACGCACGAAATTGCACGCTTCAAATTGGTGGACTTCAGGACAAATAGCTTGCGCAAACAATAATCCCACTTGTCGAGCATTCCTTTTTCAATGATCTATTCTCGGCCTGCATAAGCTTCTCGACTCGATATGCAAAAATGAAATCATACTCGTTCTTCCAATGGATTCATAGTCACGGCAGTCATAGGGGTAACCTTGAATCGGTTGTCTCCAGAAAGCATACCCGAGGGCCAGAAATGTTTATCGTACGGGAGTAGTGCATCCGGCGAAAGAGGTTCACCAAAGGACGCTACAGCTTGAGCAATGACAGAAAGTTTGCAGCGATTATATGATTCTGTAGTCGCTGAAGCACGCTGTGAAAGGTATGAAGAGCGTAAAAATAATGACATTTGAAGATCTACCTCCCACAGCCAGTCGTGCATCACATAACTCATTGGAACACGCCCGTACTGAAATAACCAGCCACCATCGGGGATAAGTCGTAAAAACTGTGCAAGGAGTTGCTCTCCGTACACAGAAGTTGGAAGGTGTGCGATGAAGTGCATATGGGGATGAGCTAATAACGTGCGACATTAATAGAGGATCCACAGCACATCATAGATCATCATACTCTTATCCCATGGGACGGTTTCAACATCATTAAGACTTCCCCGGCTTTCCAGCTCTTGATAGCTATTCCAGGAGAAACCGTCCAGTGGGAGGACTTCTACTCGGGGGTCTGCTTCTTGCAGTGGCTAAGATACCTGTATTTCTTTTACAGGAAGAACAAGGAATATAATATAACGTACTCGGAGAAAGTCGAGGTATGGTTCCAGATGTTCGAGCACTATTATTTTGCGGATGCGTTCCTTAGGCAAATCCATCAACGCACGCGTCAATACACCTGGACCTGATGGGGAATAAGAAAGTACTAGGTTACACTAAAGATGTCGGTGTGAAGAGGCGTCATACCTGGAAATGCCTCAACAATCACTTTATCCCTGCACCCAGCTGGAACGAAAGCCTCAGCAACACGCGCCGCCGATTCATGGTTGCGTAACAGCACCCGATTGTTGAAAGCTCCGGATGTTGGGAAAGCTAGACTCCACTCATGGTCGGCTGGAAGATGAAACTTATTTTCAGAAACATAAGTCAGCTTGGGCTGTCTTCGATTGCTTCTCGTGGGGATCACGATAGAGCCGCATTCGGCACTGCTATTCGACAATGTCGAGGGTCTTAAACTACGAGGCGCAGATTTTCGAGGAACTTTCCTGGCGTTCGCTACTTTGCTACAGGATTTCGCTGTCGAGGAAAATCCGCGCCAAAGCGACGAGACAGACATGGACACCTCCAATGTAATTATGTAATCAACCAACTACAACCAGCCAATAATGACGTTGATCAGTTCTCCGTAAGCCAGCGGACTGTTTGGCGCAGCGAACGTAACTTACTCACCAGAATATCTGATTTCCATTGGCCGGAAGCTGTCGCACAGAAAGAAATTGACAACGTCGTACAGATATCGTGAATAGATTGTCACCCCGGTCTGGCTCAAAGCCAAGCTCAAGACATCACTCCCTGCTTCACCGCATTTTAGGTGTTTCTTATGTTCCCGTCAACCTTCGGGAGCTGTACTATGCCATGACTGAGCGCTAGCAAAGTTCCGTCACAGAGGCCTTTATTCAGTACATGAGAAGGTCATCGTCCTGATGGACAACGTCGTGGAGGCTTTCATCTGGCCGTGTATTAAAATCTCTAACACATGATTGGCGTTCCCAGGCTTTCTTGGCCACTGAATACTACGTTAGGCGCCATGATCCAGCCACCGTCAATGCATTTCGCAGCTCTGGACTTGGTGTTAGCGCCACGAAATTAGGTGTGTATCACCATCGGACTTCAGTTGATATGGTCATCCACGTGGTGTGGCAGCACATATGATTGCGATGTCCAGAAAACACCGGAGCAGGTATACAGTGATCTACAGGAAGAAGCCAAGAAGCGGTATAAGTACAATGTGGCTGAGAACAAAAGCGAGGGCAAGGGTGAATGGGAGGGGTTTAGGGATGACTCTCCAGGTGACGGTCAGAGCCAGAGTGAATGGGAAGGGTTCATGGATGACTCGTCATATGACAGCAGTGTGACAATTAACACCTCCAGTAGGCCTATCTTTCTGAAAATATCATCTATGCAAGAGTGACCTCAAGACTCCTGTGTGACCTCATCTTCGCCCATTACATTGCGACGACTTTTCAACTAAGTCACTAGTTGCATATAATTAAGTCCCCCGAGTCGAAGGAAGAAAAGTCATTCCTTCCCCACTATAGTGACAAACGCATAGTCAGTCGTAATTATCATCACCATATAATCTACCATAGCTCCAATCACGGTCCAGTAGCCCTTTCGATGGCAACTCCTTCGTGGAACATGTGCTCAAGGTTTGCTAATGCCACCCAGCCGTGCTGTGAATCGAACACCCAAACGGAACCAATGAAGGATATACATTCTAAAGTAGGACAGGATGCATGCAACGTCCCAACCAGACCACGGAGCGTGGTTTGATCTAACAATGCCCCATCGGGGGTGCGGGATATGAGCGTGATGGAGCGCAAGTATTGAAACCCGGATACAAAAGTAGTCAAACTTCCTGCGAGGTCCTGAAATATGTATAAGCTTCTTGATACAATAATCAGTGAGAAATAGCCTACAAGAGTGAATGTACCACGTCCGCCGTAAAGTGCGAACGAATCCAACCTGGACATACACTTGGGAATGGCATTGAGTACGCTAAGCACTTTGATAGGGTTTGAAACATCGGCGATCATTTGCACCGAAGACACTGGTCCAGTCGAAAAAGATAATATCCGGAATGTAGTCCACACAATGTCGTCATCCATGAGTTCAGGTTGCAAAAGGGAAATTTCTACTCCACGAACAGGACGACCCGGAACAACAGCGGCCAGTATAAGTGGTGTTGCGGATATTTGTGAAATTTTACCGAGTGCATTGGGCAGAAGAACAGTACCCTTGACAAACGGACCTCCAAACATGGCATCACTGAGTTCATATTGCTCATCCATCCATTTGACGAGGTCTAAGTCCCAAGTAAGCGTCGTCCTAAGGGAGTGCAATCTAAATGGGCATCCATGAAGATATTTCGCATAGGGACCATCCAGCAGTAGAATCAAGTCCTTTAATGCTGGCATGCTGTGGAGAGCACGACTTAGGAGGGAAAGGTAACTGCCGCACATGTCGAAATTACGTGTCAGATCGCAGAGAACCAGTCGACGTGTTATCGAAGAGAGATTGGAATGAGTAACGAGCATTTTGAGGCAGGGTATGACTCGCAGGGGGGTCGGCTCAGGGTTCTTGTACAACTCCGTCTCTGCAATAAGTTGCACCGTTCTGTTTACCCTCAACATGTTGGCAAGGTCAGGAGGACCAAGGAATTTTATGATTTCGAGTATCAGTTCCGTTGGGAGATGCATTACTATGTCGTTATGAAGGGTAAGCGTGGGCTACATGATTAGATGATAGTACCCTACATGGGAACGGGCTAGAGTCCGGCGCATGGTGCACGGGATCGGAGAATGTGTTCGCAGGCATATTTTTACCTGCATAATCCTCATCGGCGAGGTACTTGAGTGCATAAGAGTAGTCTTCTGCGAGGGAAACATCCAGCGTAGACATGTCCCACTGGTAATAACGGAGGAAGGAATTATCATGCACTTCCATAAATTTGATTTATGTAATAATAAAAAAAAGCAGGCCGTCCTTTTTAGGCAAGTGGGCTTACCACTTCTTGACCAGAATCTCTAGTGAAATTGTGCAAACTAATATTGGTCCAGCAGTCCCAATACGTGAGCAACGTACATGGGCAACCCATGCATTGGGTAAATTCCTTGTAAATGTTACCCAAGCATGGCATTCTCTGTTGAACAAATGAGGTATTAGTGCTGGTATTACATAACAGATGCTCATCCTTTGTTCTTAGGAGATTTGTCATGTGCACAGCCACTGACATAACCAACACTTGCATGTGTTTACCACTGCATGTGATTCTATGACTGGCTATTGAACATTACTGGTACTTTACCAATATGGAGAAAGCTCTAGGCTCTATGATGTCATGATGACATGTCTATGACATCATTCCTCTTATGCTTACTCAGTATGATACCTGAGAGACACTTATATGGAAGGTCATACTTACTATATGCAGTTCAACCCACAAGTTGAACAAAACTCATGTACAGTGCACAGACCATGTCTGTGGCATATATATACTGGACCTTCAGGTCCACAAATAACAACAGTTTAACATCCATTGAATTGTACTGAAGACTCAAGTGAGTATTCAAACTCCCAACTAGAAAATCACCCTGAGTAAACACTTAGTAAGTCTTTAGGTCCTTACCTAAGAACTTCCACTGTGTTAGTAGAAGTAGGAATTAGGCTTAGCCTGAGCTGACTCTAAGTCTGGTGTTTCACACAAGATTTAGTCTCCTGACTATGCTACTTCACTTTAGGTTATGAGCCCCAAGCTCATCACCTAGGTTGACATCAAAAACCTTGCAGCAGCTGAGCAAGGGATGCAACCTAACAATGGCTCATGGTTTACTTGGAGGATTTTGTTGGGTCTCCTCAACACCCTCTCATTTCTCTGAGGCATACAATGGGTTTATTTGCAACTACCATTTTGGCAAGCTATTGCCTTTTTCACACTCTGTGTTGAGATGCAGCACACACCTGCTCATCATTGCACTTATAGAGTGGCAGCTGAGGCAAGCAATCAATTTGGGTCATGGTGCATCCAGGTGGATCAGACCATTGGTCCTCCTCCTGAGGATGCTCCAATGCTGGAAGATCTTGCAGATCCTCCTGTGTATTCTCTGTCAGCTCCACCACCAAGATATGAGTCTTGTTTGACTGAGAAGTCAGTGGTGTTGTGGTTTGTGGATGCAAATCCAGGTATTACTCTGGTAGAACTGTGATTGTGCCTTGATAGAGCTTTCATTGAGGCAGCTGAGAGAATTGTAGATTCTGTCAGGTGACAAAGACTCATAGAGTCTGCAAGGGCTTGTTTGACTGAGAGTCAAATGAGAAGTCACCTTGACCTGACCCCTGCACAGCCAACTTTCTTAAGGCTGAGAGGTCAGAATATGGTTGCCATGACGGCATCATTACCATCCCCTGATTGCAGTAGTGGGACCTTCATTGGATATATGGATGCTGATGGTAATCCTATTCCAGTCCCCTATGAGGTAATTGATCTTCAGGATGATTCCATAATCAATTCAAACCCATTACCAATTCCTTCACCTGGTACCCACTCAAATGCAACTTCCATGCCATACATACAAGCTCCCAGCACATCTTGTTTATCACAGCTTCCCTCAGATCCCAGACCAGTACAACGAGGAGTGGATGATACACACTCCTCCACCACCACCAGTACAGGTCCCAATACCTCACCTGGCAATGCCTTTACCCTCACCAGCCTATCTCCCTCTGGGTCATCTACTTCAGCCTTAAGCACCCTCTTTGGTGCTGACTAGGCTGAATACCCCATCTCCTCTATCACCTCCTCACTGGTCCAGAGTGCATACTACTGGAACACAGGACATCAAGATAAAGGAAGAGTTCGAGGACTTAGATGTCCCCATGACCCTGGTCGTCATTAAAAGACAGTCACTGCTTGAGGAAGGAGAAGAGGTAGAGTTCTTGAGGTTCAACTTCAATGAAGATGGAGATGAGGATCTGAATGATCTGTTGGATGAGGACAAGAAGCAGCACATATGAGAACGTATCAATTGTCCTATCATGGACAGAGAAGACTTTTCCAGCATGAGGAATACTCTGAATTATGACATGGAGTGGTATGTAAGCAGAGGGGATGCAGCTCATGTTAGGGATTTCCATCCTTGGCAAACTGAGTATGGGCATCAGTATCCTATGGGAAATGGAGCTGTCATAATAGGAAAAAGGCCTACCCCTGCAGAGATATTCACACCAGGATACAGAGATATCTTTTCCCTATTCTTCATCACCTATGACATCTACCTTCCCTGGATGAGAGCCTTTGAATTAGAGATTATGAAGAACTGGTATCAGTTCTCTCTTGTCAATCCGGGTCAAGCATTCAACACCCATCCCTTTTTCAGAACTTACTACTCACATCTGTTCTCTGTGATGCAGAAAGAGTTCTCACGATTCCTTGTTAGGATGAAGAACTATGTCATCATCCCTTCAGACCCATGAGGCAAGGTCAAGATCCTTGATCTTGAGGTGTTGTGCCCTATCCTTGAAATGGGCTATGATAACAACAGAGAACTGGTGTTGTCTAAGGATTTATCAAACTACTTTGACACACCAAATGCATCAGACATACCCCATGCTGTTTTATGTTCACAAGCCATACACTGCTGATCTAAATTTCATCCTTTTCACATTGTCTTTTGATGATGAAAACTATCACAGTATACCTTTGAAAAGAAGTATACATAAAAGCCATGTATGCTTTACTCATATGCTTCTCCCTTTCATCTTTGTACAAAAGATTGGACTTTTTGTTTCCCAAATTCCTTTTACTGCACACCCAGTGTACTACCATGGTTGAATTGCCAATAAGGAATTCCATCCCTCTGTTTTTAAAACACCCTTTCCATCTTGTGCAATCAGAGCTTGAGAATTGGATAGAAGTGTGTCATTCATTGACTCTGTCTTAGGGACAGGAGAAAAAGTTGATTGAGTTGAAAATCCACACTACTTTCCAGCTTTAAATTTCCAAACTCTAGAGCAACCAGCAGGATTGGGAGCAAAGGGAAAGAGATTGGTGTATTGGGAAAGGTCCAAAATGGGAGAAAAGAAGCAAAAGTGATGGGAGGCAGTGATAGATTGTTGAAAGGATAAAAGAGCTGATCATGCACTTCAAAGGATGATGGGACAAATGCCCCCTAGGAGAAAACCAGGGACACATAATGGAAAGCATAGAGCAGGACCAAAGCCCATTCCACCTAAGCCTTTCATTCCCTTTCATTTAGAAGAGGAAAACATGTTTGCTAACTGGTTTGCATTTAACTGTCTATTCTAGGTTCAAAAATGGCAGCAAAAGACATTCTCACTTTCATACCCCTTCTCACTGGAAACAACTACAAGTTATGGTGCAATTCCATTGATGCCTTTGCCATGGCTATGGGTTTCTATCAAGCTTTCACAGAAGACACACCTGTTGTCAGAGCTGGAGTCACTGCCAAACAGGTACAAGCCTTCCTGGACAAGGACATTCAGGCAAGGGGTGTCATCAAGCTTCAAGTCTCCCCTTCCTTTTATCACCACATGAAAACCATGGTCAAGCTAACATTGGCTGATATAGAGACAGCCTATGGACAGCCAGGCAAGATAGGTGCACTGTCTGAAATGAGATCACTCTTTCAGCACAGAATCAAGGGAAACATCAATCCCATTGATGAAGTGAACAAGGTCATTGCATGCGCTGAACACCTCACAGCCACTGGCTTTTCTGTCAATGAAAAGATTCTCACTATGGCCATACTCATGGCTCTACCCTCTGATTGGGAAAATGTGATCTCTTTGATTACCACCACCATTGAGGACGTGAACTTTAAACTGTCAGCAATTATCCTGCATATCCAAAAAGAATATCAGCAGAGAGTTATGGGAAAAGGAAAGAGCACTATTGACCAAGAGTGGTATGAAGGGCCTTGCCATTCACAGAATAAGTCCCTCATTCACTGACTCTCTAATGTCAAACCCACAATGAATACGCAGTATGCTCCATGAGGAGAGTACCCTCACTGCAGAAATAAGCCTTGCAGGAAGAACCATTACCCAGGCAAGACCTGCCATGTTAGTGGCCAAAAAGTATACTATACTGGCAGCAAGCAACAGATTTGCTGTGTCCCGGAAATCATTTGTCCACCTCCAGTATCCCCACAGAGGCAGTTTCCTAATAAGGAAAAAGGATGAGGAAACCAAGGAAACCAAGGAAACCAAAGTGCTAGAGGAGGAAAGAACCCTCAAAGCCAGGGATAGAGGCCTTGTCCCAATAAAGGCAAAGGCAAAGCTAGGCAAAACATGATTCAAGATGACAAATCTATGGCCTATGAAGAAGCTCCAGAGTATGATGAACAAGACTTCATGTACATGCAGGCTGAATACCTCCAACAGGAAGAGCATGGACTACAGGACCAGGCAATGGATCCTGTACAACCCATTGCAAGTTCCTCAAAACTCACTGTCCAGCAGTTAGATCAGGAGTTGGAACTTATTTGTCAGGGACATTTGGAACCATTTCAAACAATTCCTGAGATTGATATCCCTGAGGAGCTTTATGAGGACTCAGTCAATCCTCTCACTGCAGAGGATTATAACTATGATGATGGTCCTATGGCAATGTGTGAGTCTTCCACATCTAAGCCATCATACAGAGTAACTCAATCACTCTTCAATCCCATTCCAGAGTATATCAGAAGGGAATCTGAGGAAATGAGTGATAGACAGTTACATTATCTAGTATGATGCATCTTGCCAAAAGACATCATGTGTTCCAAATCATCCATCTATAAACCGTTTAACCAAGATTATCATGACCAAGTGCATGCTTTTCAGTTAAAACTGGGAGTGACTATCCTGGATGCATGACGAAAACCTCAAGAATTTCAGATTTTCTATTGGTCTCTCAATTACACTACAGGACTATGGGCACTGGCCTATTACCATCCTTGCTACAAGCTTGATGGGTACAACATTGGTGGTCAACCACTGGATGTTTTTGTCTATGATGGGGAAGACAATTGCGACGAGTGCAACTCACATCACCCCAGGTATGTCTGGAGCCATGACTTATCAGATGGGGATCCACTGGGGTATGGAGGTTTTGCCACCACTGCACAGTCCTTGGCTGAGATACACCCCTCTCTTTCTTCCACCAACAATTGGCCTGGTGATGCCATTTACCCTAGGGTAATGGCAGATAGACTTGGTAACACTGTCCTCATGGATGAAGACCATAACATGCTGAAGATGTTTACACATCATCCCCTGTGCTCTGACTGCACAGTGCACAAAATGTTGGTTTTGCAAGAGAAAGGAAAGTGCATCTCTTGTCATTTACCTATGAATACACAAGCAACCATGTGTCTAACCTGTAAAGGCAAAAAGAGTCAACTGATTCTTCTTGACTCTGGTGCTTTGGTGCACTGCACTCACAACCTAAATGACTTTGTGTCATACACTGCATACCCCACTCCAAAGCTGTCTCAAACAGCAGATGCAGACATGGTTGTCGAGAAACTGGGGAATGGTACCATTATATTTTATCATGAAGGAAAATTGACTAAATTGTACAGAGTGGAGTTTTGCCCAAAACTTCATATGAGGGTAGTTTTGACCACTCAGTTGACCAACAAGGGCTATACACTGACATTGAACATTGATGGAACTCAAATCTTTGCACCTAATGGTGACCTTTACCTGCAGTTGTGCCTGATAGCATCTGAAGGGTCCCTTCATTATATTCGTGTATCTTTGCAGTCTATAACTGATCAGATTCAAACCATTAGCCCAAAGGAAACCTCAGACCTATGGCATGCACAGATGGGACATTGCTCATACAATGCCATGCACCAGTTACCCTAAGCAACCACTGTTACTCCATTCAAGACCTCAATGAGTAACAAACCTTGTCCTGGCTGCACTTTAGGGAAGATAACTGAGAAACCTTACTGGGTCACTTACAAGCACACCTCTCAACCACTTGAACTTATCCACACCAATTTATGCAAATTCCCTGTGGAGTCTTACTACCACAAACACTATGTTGTTACATTCATTGATGACTACAGTGGATATGCATCTGTCATCCCTCTCTCTTCTAAATCCAACACCTTTGATGCCTTTCATTCCTGGCTTGCCTGGGCACAAAACTGTGTCTCCAGATGACTCCTTCAGATGTGTTCAGATCATGGGGGAGAGTTTAGATCTCTCAAGTTTGCGAGTTTTTTACATGAACACAGTATCAAGCATCATATGACAGCTCCAGATACTCCCCAACAAAATGGTTGGGCAGAGCGTTTTAATCGAACCATGGTCAAAAAGGAAGAAGCAATGAGACACTCTGCTTGCCTTCCTCCAAACCTATGGCAGCATGCTCTAGAGACATCAGTGCATGTATACAATCACCAACCATTCTGATGATCACAGTGGAAAACTCCAGTAGAGTTGTGGACTGGTAAAAAACCTGATGTGTCATACTTCAGAGTTTTTGGTTGTCTTGCTTACATTTTTATCAAAAAGGAACATTGGACAAAGTTACAGGCCAAAAGTGCTCCAATGATATTCCTGGGCTATGAAACAGGATCTAAGGCCTACTGATTCCTAGATAAAAATCAAAGGGTCATCATTAGCACCAATGCTATCTTTGATAAGGAGGTTTTCCTGCAATGTGCAAAGACTAGTTACAAAGACCAAACACCAGAGGAAACTCAAGACCAACCTCATGAGGATGTTCCAATGGAGGTCACTCCTCCACAGGAACAGATACCAATTGAGGTCCCACAAACAGTTTTTCCAACTGTCAATCCAAACCACCTGAAGGAACTTGCAACTCCAATGGAAGTGCCATCAGAACCATGAACAGAGACTTCTAAAAAGACTGTCAAAATCCCTTTAAAGACAGCACCATCCTCTTGTTACACACCCTATCCAGACTCCAGTATCTGTCAGTCTACAAGGGAGTGAGTAATTCCTCTCAGACCAGAGAATGTCTATGGAGAAAGGACACATCCTGTTGATGCAGAACAGCAAGCATCAAAGGAAATGACCTTTGAGGGTATGAGAGAAGCATCAGACATGGGGGAGCTGATGATTGACTTGCACAAGCTCAGTCAGGAATGTGGTACTGACTTTGTCAACTACTTGCTTATGCAGAAGGTTGAGGAGAAGTCTAAAACACCTGTTCATTACTGGGACACTCAGAGACTACCAGCCAAAGACAAAAAGGCTTGGGAAGCCCCCATGTGTGAGGAAATCACAGCATTAGGCAAGAGGAAAGTTTGGGAACTTACACCTCTACCTCATGGGAGAAAGCCTGTAAAGTGCAGGTGGGTCTATGCTATTAAATCTGATGGGCAAAAGTGTGCCCATTTAGTAGCCAAAGGTTTCTCTCAAGAATACAGAGTAGACTTCAAAGATGTCTTTTCTCCAGTAGCAAGATTCAAGTCTGTTCGAATCATACTATCCCTGGCTGCCCAATACAATTGGGACCTAGAGGTGCTGGACATCAAAACTGTGTTTCTATATGGAAAATTGGACAAGGAAATTTATATGGAACAGCCAGAAGGCTTTGTGCAGAAGGAAAAAGAGCACTACATCTATCAACTGCTAAGAGCTTTATATGGTCTGAAACAGGCTGCTCTAGCATGGAACATCGAACTAGACAAATCCCTCAAGGCACTTGGCTTCAATCACATCCACTCAGATGCTGGAGTATATGTGTTGTGGAAGAAGATAGGAAGAGAAAACATCATTATCATTCTCCTCATCTATGTTGATGATGTACTCTTCACTGGCAACAACCACAAATTCCTTCAAGAGATGAAGAAGAAGTTCATGACAGTATGGGAATGTCATGACTTGTAACAAGCCAAAGAATATCTCAGAACGCGTCTCCAGATAGATCATTCCTCAGGTCTTTTGATTGTTGATCAGGTCACTTATCTGGACAAAATAATCCAATGTTTTGATATGGAGAATTGCAGGCTAGCAAATACTCCACTCCCATCAGGATATGAACCAGTCAAGCATGAGGAAGAGACTACCCCTACACTGCATTCAAAGTATCAATCTGTGATAGGCTCCTTGCTATATCTCACATTGGGAACTCAACCCGACATAGCCTTTGCTGTCATAAAGATGTCACAGTTCACATCCAATCCTACTGAGGATCACCTGAACCATGCTCTATACATCTTTCAATACCTTCATGCCACCAAGGAGAGAGGATTGGCATACCGAAGGAAATCTGAGTATTCTATAGAAGCATACTGTGATGCAGACTGGGCCTCTGACAAAAATGACCAGAAGTCTACCACTGGTATGGTCATACTGGCAAATGGAGCACCAATCACTTGGCTATCACACAAGCAGAAAACTATCACTCTGTTGTCTACAGAAGCCAAGTATATGTCCTTATCCAATACATCTCAACAGGTCATCTGGATACACTCTATGTTCACAGAACTAGGTTTCCATCCAGATCCCATTCTGCTATATGGAGACAATATGGGATTGATATTCCTTGCACAGAACCCCACACAGGAAAGATGAACCAAGCACATTGACATTTGATATCACTTTATCAGAGAGTGCATCAAGGATCAGAAAGTACTTATTGTCAGACACATCACAACTGACAAGCAGCTTGCAGATATCCTGACCAAAAATCTCAGGCAGATTAAGTTCCATGCCTTTGCAGAGTTTCTCCTGTTTGATTTGGCACATACCAAATCTGGGGGAGTGTTGAACAAATGAGGTATTAGCACTGGTATTACATAACAGATGCTCATCCTTTGTTCTTAGGAGATTTGTCATGTGCACAGCCACTGACATAACCAACACTTGCACATGTTTACCACTGCATGTGATTCTATGACCAGCTATTGAACATTACCAGTACTTTACCAATATGGAGAAAGCTCTAGGCTCTATGATGTCATGATGACATGTCTATGACATCATTCCTCTTATGCTTACTCAGTATGATACCTGAGAGACACTTATATGGAAGGTCATACTTACTATATGCAGTTCAACCCACAAGTTGAACAAAACTCATGTACAGCACACAGACCATGTCTGTGGCATATATATACTGGACCTTCAGGTCCACAAATAACAACAGTTTAACATCCATTGAATTGTACTGAAGACTCAAGCAAGTATTCAAACTCCCAACTAGAAAATCACCCCGAGTAAACACTTAGTAAGTCTTTAGGTCCTTACCTAAGAACTTCCACTGCATTAGTAGAAGTAGGAATTAGGCTTAGCCTGAGCTGACTCTAAGTCTGGTGTTTCACACCAGATTTAGTCTCCTGACTACACTACTTTGCTTTATTCTCTTCATTCTTCCACCCAGACCAAGGCTTCACAAACTCATTGATGAGTTTCTAGATTGTTTATGACCTCCACTCAGCTAATCAAGCAGTGCACTTAGTGTTTAGCAATGTATACTCTGTATTGTTGGAGTTTTTCCATAATCTGACTGCATGGTGGATGTGATCCCCCAAGCTCTGAGTGAACCATGAAGATGCCATCTGTTAACTTTACATACGTAGATGCTCTCCAAATCTTTATTGTCAATGCCAGGAGCAGGAACAATAAGATTGTTATGGCTCAACTTGTGGTGGGCCAGAAACACTTGTGAGTTTGATATCTTCACTAATGCTCTACCAGCATTAGACTTCATGAAGGCAGTGAGACTCCTTGGTCCAGTCAAATAAAGACTTGCAGTCCTGGAGGTACAAACAAGAACAATAGGTGGTGGATTGCAAAGTAGACAAAAGATGAGGACTGCTCCTCATCTCATACATCTTATATACCTATCATACTGTATAGTATAAAAGGAAATTGAGTCATGATGACTCAGTAATAGTATAGTAGCTGCAAGTCAAGGGTCCAAGGGTGATGCCCACAGGAAGACCCTGGATGAGTAGCTATAGATCAAGGGTCTGATTGCAGTTGAGGTGATATGTATGAGTAAGTATGAGTCCAGGTGACTCAAATGATAGGGGCTACCCCCTGAACCAAATCAGAAAGGGACTATGTTAGAATTTGCAGGTTGAGGTGATTGGGTGACCATGATGGATGGATGGGTGCAAACCAGGTCCAAATGTGATGCTGGTACAGGTAAAACTACAGACTATTTATCTGTAGGTAGAATCCAATATATCAAAATGTAATTACTGTCAATCAAAAGGTGTCTTGTGAGTTTGACACATAGTAACTAAATATTCTGACAGACTGGCCCTGTATGGTAAAATGTAAGTGAACAAAACAATAGGAAAACATACAGGATAGCTGATCATGTCACTAGACAAGTCCTCAAAGAGTCTGTTGGATGTGCATATAGTAAAGAGGAAGAGAAAAGAAAAGTATCCTATGCATGCAGACACATCCATGCAAGAGTAATAGTGAAGTCTGGTGAGCCCAGAGGGTCTGTGAACTTCTACATAAAGATATGTGGACAGGGGGAGCACTTAGCAAGTGCTTAAAGAAAGGATCAGAATAAAGATGTTCAATGGAGGTGCTCATGTGGGCTTTCTTTTTTTTAAGATGAGCTGACTAGCTGGGAATGCATCAAAGGGCATTATATTTCTCCTAAGACCAGTCACCAGTATACTAAAGTTAGTCTGCCCCACCAAAATGTGAAGCAGACATTGCTGTTCTGGTGAATGGTACTCAAAATATTGAAAATTGGTATTGAAAAATCTTTGAGTAGGAGTGGTGTCTGTCAGCATGGCCACCAGGTTGACAGATAAGGAAAAACTTGGGCAGCTGCTGACTATGTGATGGGGTGCAGAACCAGACTTGAAGCTTGAAGGATTGGACATATTTGACACCCTGGATATATGTACTGTAGATCTTCCATGCTATGTACAACTGTCTCTCACATTGGCCAGTGTGTCACTGTAAGTGAACTACTGTGGCTGGCATAATACACTAACCAACCAAACATCAAAGGGACAGTGAGGACTTCAAGCTTGAGTCTGTCTGTGTGGCATTGAGAATGGAAGTCATTACTCACAATGGATTGATGATCAGTACCTTGCACCAGATTGACCACATAAGACCATACATTTAACCTTGGGCTTAATCAGCTGGGTTATCTGATATGCCTTTAGACCAATGCTCACCTTGGGACTCTTCTGTCAGCACCATATACTCTTTCAGTGTGTGTGACTGCAATGGTATCTGGTGCTGAAGCTTGAAAGAAGAGTCATGATGTGAACATTGGCCAACACTACATCAGATAACTCTGCCAAATGAGTCCCAAGGATCTGAGGAAGGAAGACATATGGACAAGGATTTGAGTAAGACAAGACATACTAGATAGTATGAACAGTAACAGGATACCAATCAGCTCAGGTACAAACATGCATAGATGCCTCACCAGCTTCCAGAGAAATAGGGACAGTCCAACACGACATTGAGACGATGCAGGTAATAAGGGAGGTCAGAGAACTGGCACAGCGTGGCAGGACAAGTGAGAGGATTACGTTGCACCCAAATCCACTCTACGCCAATTATGTAATCCCTCAATTGCTTCTCATGCCTATGTCACCTCGACGGTCCTGCCGTCGCTTCTCCTCTGCGTCAGCTGGTCCGACACTTCCATCAGTCTCGACATCGATGGCCCGTGGTAGACGGAGAAGATCGTCTTCTGTCGAAGTGCACACAATGGAAGATACATTGGATGTTAACACAAGTCATGAATGCAATCGTAGTTCCGCCGAGGGCAACGACCGCGACTCACCTGACCAACAGGCTATCCTGCAAGGAGTAAACATGCGACCACTTGCATACACGTCACTCCCACCGACACCAATTCTTCCGTCTCCTCCTGCATCTCCACCACCAGACCGGAGGACACTGCAGGAACCACAGGTATCACAAATGCATGATCCTATATTCTCTCTGTGGGACTATCTTCGTGAGGAGCTGCTGGCAACAGACTTCGACTCTCACCAGGAACTCAAATGGGAAAGAGTCAGTAATTTCCTGAGTATTCCATATGCGATCGAAAAGGTGTGCTACGCACACTTTGGTTGTCTCATCAACCTCATTGACTTGATTAGGTCGTCGGCTTTGGATTTATTCTATGCTTGGACTCGTTCCTCTACACATTCACTATCCTTCCAATCCGATTTATCCTTGCCATATTCCGCCTTCTTTATGACATCCTATTTTTATCTAGGTCGCACCTTCCTCCTTCCCAGAAAGCTGACATTCTACGGACGTTATTAGTCGTGATATCTGTCACCGTTTTACTGCCGTTAACCGATGCCAGCAAGATCTATCACTCTATTCGCGGTCAGGACACTATAAAGTTATACGTTATCTTCAACTCCTTGGAAGTGCGCATTTCCCTTTCAATGTTATCCATCAGTGCTACTGACAACGAATGCGACGTATATATAAGATTGCTGACAGGCTTTGTGCATCAATCGGCCAGGACATCCTTGATTGCATGTTTTCGCGTTCCACTCTAGAGATGATTTCTCGCGGGGCACCAGTGACATCCCACACGTTTCGCCCATTTGTTTACTTTGTCCTAGCGGCATTTTATGTCGGTAAGTGCATAGGTCATGAGTTTACCACGCGCTCCGACCACCCACTAGCATGTCATACGCTGGTTATGCTGTACCAGCTTCTTTCGCTGAATGTCGCCGTGAACTCGTACGACCACGCTCTTCTTACGCTTCTCATGTCGAACCAATTCGTTGAGATCAAAGGTTGTGTCTTCAAAAAATTCGAAAAGGACAACCTTTTCCAGATCACTTGTGCAGACATTGTGGAACGTTTCACGCTATCATTGATGCTCCTCGTTGTCGCATTTCGCAATCTGATTGAACTCAGTGGATCAGAGTTTGATTTCTCTGGAGGTTTTGTAATGCCCAAGAGCTTCGGTTGGTTCAGGGGGAACAATGTATTATGGACAATATCATACGTGCGTTTTTTCTTGCTGATAACGGTGACAGCCCACAAAGACATCCCCAGCCGGTATTGACAGTCCTAGTGTCGGAAATGCTGGTCGACTGGCTGAAGCACGCTTTCATCACCAAGTTTAACCACATCCGCCCCTCAGTATACGAACGGTATACCGATGTTCTGTGCCGTGATTTAGCAAGTGGAAGCGCGGTAGGGAGACTTGGCGCACGCAAGGTTTTTTCTAGCTCTCCTTCCCTTGCATTTTTGTGAATCTCAACGAGAATATCAGCATTCTTACGTCGATCAGTCTCCCTTGGTCGCTCGTCGTCTGGGTTTTTCCTCAGTCCCCCTGGCTGTTCTTGCGATCCTCATTGGATTTCAATCGATTGGTTTTATACTCTCTCACCACCTCCACGGCGAATGGAGGTTGCATACCCTAGATCAAATATCATCCGTGGACGTTCTCTATCTTGTCAAATATTCTGCAATAGGTCTTGCATTTTGGTTGTGGTGCGTGTACCTCGGTCGCGATGATCCAGTGTGTTAAAATGGCCACTTGGCGGTCTAGCTCCCTCGCATTTAAAGTACTCTTGGGAGTAAACCTTATATGCTATGCCACTCAGCGACGGGCAGGAATGGAAACTCGTGCCGCTGCTGACGTAGTAAATGATTTCGGGCGTGATCCTATTGGCGAGGGTAAAGAAGAACGAGAATATAACAAGCAGCTGAAGAAAATGGTAGATGATTGGCGGGATGACGCCATGCGTGTTGGCGAGATCGGTGAAAGGCAAGCTGATGGTGGCAAAAGGCGTCCAGCATTGGAAGATCTTACTCGATTCACTATGGTAAAGCGCATATGGTAGACTCAATACAAATATGAACATGTGTACGTATAATCAACATAGAAGTCATAAGGGGGGTATTACATGTAATTCCAGTCCCAAACTTTCTGCAGATGCAATGTTTGTCATATCGGATCGCAAATTGTACGACGAAAAACCCTAGTTGAATCCCAATTTGAAAGGATGACCTTCAGCACGAGCCCACTTCGTGCATCCGACCATGAGGTCAACGTGTACAGGACGAAATATTGGACGACCCATTCTTGGACATGTTTGAGTGCTGAAGAAGATTCGAATATGCTGACAAAGTGATCCTATTGTCCTAGACCTGCACCGGTATAGGCACGGGATCGAAGCGAAGTGCTGGAAGGTTTGCGCAAGTTCGGACGACAGCCCTGGAGAGCTGGGTAGGAGGAGAGGTTGGGATGGTTCTGCAAGGGTCGATGTCTTTGCAGCACCACTGGAGCATGTGTTGGATAGGTATCCTGCGATTGGGAAAGGAATCGCCGGGCACGACGAGGTGTAACACTGCCAAGAACAGGTGGCCTCTGCTGAAGAATCGCTTCTTGTTCCTCGTCGATGGGGATTGGACCGGCCGGACTAATGGGGAACTCGCGACACAGCCGACTGCGAGGTTGGCCGGGTGATGTATATACAGTCGAAGTCGGGTAAGAGAACGACGTTACAGATACTGAGCGATGAACTACGGGTTCCTGACCAATAGGAGGATAACGAGTCGGATGGTTAACAACATGGTCAGTAGTGTTATCATCAAGTGCCATTGATCTCAGTGGGCTACGAGGGGGAATTGGCGGAGGGCCTGGCGGAGAAGGAAACCGGTCGAGGAGATCCAAGTACGAGCTATGACAGCCAGGACGAGAAGGGTTCTGGTATGTGCTCCGAGGGATATCTAGCATCCCTGGAATCTGTTCGACATAAGTCAAGTCGCTTGTCTTGAGGGGTCCCTTGCCACGGTAAACAGGCTTTTTGTGTTCATCCTCTTCCTTGATAGCCTTGGCACCGGAACGGAGGGGCATAGACTTGGAGTGTTTGAGTGGCTTAGTACTGCTAGCTGGGCCAGACCTAAATAGACATGCCACATTAGGCTGACTGCAAACGTGGCGTCGTGATTGGGACCCACAGCTTGAAGAATTTGCGAAATTGATCCATTCGAAAGGAGTGGGGAGTTTTGCAAAGGGAAGTGGAGGGTATCAAGATGCAGGAGCTCTTTATATGCTTGCTTATCGAACACGATTATTGGCTGTAGTTCCACCATGTCGCAAGGGACAATGGCATTCACAGTCCATGGTCAAGCGTACAATCACCTACCACTCGTCATGTCATCGGTGTCTTTTGAAAGCCACTCAGAGTGCTTGTGCGCATTCCGAAATATCCTAGACTTGACACTGTAAAAGGTTTTCAATGTACTATAAAATAATTATCAGCCCGATTTGACACTTCTGCATCAACGGATCGAGCAAATTTTCAAATAAAGGATAGGTCGCCAGAGAAACTGCACAATAGCGATGGTCGATGAGCGCTATAAGCATTGATAGATCAATATCATCAACCAAGCATTGCATGGAGTTCATGTCCCACTTATCTGTTAAAAAATGCTGCGAAGCCGAAGGGCAGAGGTACTCTTTGGCTAAAAAGACTTCTGAAATCCTCACACGGAAGATGCCTACCTTGAACAATAGAACTTTGACGATAGGCGGTGGGTTCTCATCATTCCACTGTACAAGAAAACTACGATCTTCAGTACGGTTTTAAGACATAACGGCAAGGGCTTTTATTTGGGGCACATGCACAATAGAGATGAAGGGTGCGAGGAGTGGGAACTACGATTTCCACCGACATGGGTGTCGACCGTTGGATAACTCTGTAAAGTCGGATGAACAACAACTGCCAAGTGTTAGGCAGCAAGTCTGAACGTGTAATGAGACTTACACGAGAGACACGTCGACGGGCGTAAGGAACGTGTAGCCTCAAGTTATTCACGTGTCCTAATTCCATAGCCTGCCCAAGAGATACAGTCCGACTCGCCCGATCTCCGTGCACAGGCTCCTTACCACGTCTCTTCCACTTGGTGTGTACTCGCGGATACAGCATGTCCGTCTCGCGATACCTGCATGTGCAATGCAACTCGACCACCAGGCTGAAGGTTGGTTTCCTTTTAGCTCACTTTACAACTACAGTTATTAACATTTGTTTCTCTAGTCATTCCGCACACGATCAACCACCAAGGATAATCACACCAACTGCTTTTGCAAGTTGGAACCATGAACAATAGTTTCGCCTTCCCTTCTCCAGTGGGAGGAGTAGCCCTCGATGGAGACCTTGGTCCTTCCATTGGTTTTGCTATCCTTTATGCCTCACTCCTTCCTATATTCTTTATCCGCTTCGCTAACAAGCAATCGAGAACCATCTTGGGTTTGAATGCAGTACTTACCACTATAGAGCGGTATGTATAATTGCAATGCGAGCATTGGACGTCTCCCTTGACACCCACCTATATGTGACAGGGTGATAGTCTTCTCTCTGAGGGCGAAGCAAAGTCAAACTCCAGCACAACAATCCTCAAAAACACTGGCGACTTATATGCAGGTCACCATCGCCCTCGCCTATATTGCTGTCGCTCAAGATACTG
The DNA here is from genome assembly GCA_029372045.1 of Scleroderma citrinum. Taxonomy (NCBI): domain Eukaryota; kingdom Fungi; phylum Basidiomycota; class Agaricomycetes; order Boletales; family Sclerodermataceae; genus Scleroderma; species Scleroderma citrinum. Next base: position 2,315,136 of record JARFMN010000002.1, read on the forward strand.
TCTCTCTTCTTCGTTGTTTGTACGTGAACTCCACCAAGGGACCAACCTCCCACTACGCGGATGGTGCCGAATCACCCGTTGGAACCACATCTTCGTCCCAGATCCCGCTATCCCCCTCTCGAAGCAACAGATCTTCTCCAGTTGACAGATGGGAGGTACAGTTTGATCAGCCTCGTAAAAGAGCTTTTTATCGCCGCTGGACGACTATTCTAAAGCTCGCGTTCTTTGGCGCTACCATCTCCGGTATCATTGGAAATATCCACTACAAAGGAGGGATGAGCAACGCTGGGACGGCCAACGAGGTCATGATATCTAGGTAATAAACGTCTCACTGTTTTAGTACTGTTTTTGATTGATTCTCTCAGATATGTGAGCTCCAGTGTCTCACTGGTTCTCCTCATTCTTGTCGCCATTTTAGTCATTGGCGTTCGTCGACTTCCGAGAGTTCGTTCAGTGCACGTCGCCTTCATTCTCCTCATCTTAACGTGTAATGTATGCTTTGCTAGCAAAAACTTCGGGTCATGTGCTAACTTCTTTTACCACAGGCGTCATCTGCTATCTTCCGTCTTGCATTCATGTACCACAGAACCACTTCATTGACGTCTACTGCGCCTGGTTCAGGCAATACCTTGTCTGAGAAAACTACGTTTTATGTTTTCCACATGTTCAGTGATTGGTTGGCATGTTTCATGTTCCTCGTTCCGAATGTCAGAGAGATCTTTAACACTGATATGTGGGGCGATTGGCGCTCGAAAGATCCTCCCCCGGAAAGTGAGTCGTTGAGGAAGAGGAGAGAAGCGTTCAGGAGAGATGGGGAAGTAGTACGAGAAATGGACCTCTATGCCTAGGAGATACTTGCAGGTTCTTTACAGGCTTAAGAGATTTGGTAAGGATGGAGGATTAACGTACTAGTTACCAGTTTGACTACGCTCGTTGATCAGGATAGTCACATATGTCACGGACCGAATGTACGGTAGTAACCTTTATCACGGACATCGTAATCTATAACGGCTTCGATAACATTCGTTGGGGCTCAAACTTGAAGCTACTTATTATAGGGTGTGCTTCGAGGGAGGACACAGGACATGACCATCGACTACTCGTTGTATCTCGTCACCGGACGAGATCTACTTCCCGAAGGGATGGTTAGTTGGCAATTGGACCTCTTGTACTCATACAAAAAAATTAATACTCACAGACCTATCACGAATCACTGGAAGAAGTTGGTTTCCCTCCTCCGTGACCCGGATCACGAGAGAACTGACTATTCCCTGCTAGTCTTTGCGGGGAGGTGTAACCGTTGTCCAGATCCGAGAGAAGGAAACAGATACCCTGGAAGTGCGTCCTTTCCGCTCCTTAGATTGTGTATTCCCATATTTTATCCCCAGTTCCTCGAGATAGCTCGGGAGTCTAAAACACTGTGTGACAAATACAAAGTCCCACTTATCATCAATGACAGAGTCGACATCGCGCTAGCGGTTCAGGCTGACGGCGTGCACCTTGGTCAGACAGACATGCCAGTGCACGTTGCACGCACTCTCCTCCCCCCTAATTCAATCATCGGCGTCTCCTGCAATAATCTAGACCACGTGCGGGGGGCAGTGGCAGATCGTGTGGATTACATTGGTATCGGTGCTGTCTGGGCTACTAATACCAAGAACCTCTCAAACCCTGTGATGGGAGTGCGGGGAATAGGAACCCTGCTCTCTGCTTTGGACGGCACCGACGTCAATGCAGTCGCAATTGGTATGAGTATTTTCGCAGCAGCTGTCGTGAATGATATTGGCTGAACTAGCATTTTGACGTTGGGTAATCAGGAGGAATTAAATCAGACAATCTGCTGAGAACGCTGCATGGAAGTGTTTCTCCTTCAGGCCATAAGTTGGACGGGATTGCAGTCGTCTCTGAGATCGTCGCATCGCGGGATCCCTATAACAGTACACGAACGCTTCGAGAAATTTATACAGATTTCTCTGCTTTATTAGAGCAGCAAGGGATACCACGTCCTGCACCTACGTACACCGCTGACTCTATCAAAGCAGGTGTGATCGACCTGATGCGTGTCGTTCGAGAGACCAACCCACTTATCCATCAGGTGGGTCTCTTTCTCCTTTCTCCCTTCCTGTTATCTCAGTTGCATAGATCACGAATGTTGTCGTGACAAACCAATCTGCAAACGCCACCCTAGCCTTGGGCGGAAGTCCCATCATGGCTACTGCGCCAGAGGAAATGGAAGACCTTAGTCGCATACTAGGTGCACTACTCATCAACTTTGGTACAGTCACGAGCAAGGAAGGTATGATGCTTGCAGGGAAGTACGCCAATCGTGAAAAAAAGCCTGTCATTTTCGATCCCGTCGGTGTGGGAGCAACACAATTTCGACGGCAGACGGCAGCCCAATTACTGAATAACTGGCAAGCCAGCGTTATCAAAGGCAATGCGGCAGAACTTGCCGCATTGGCTCAATCTGAGGAGGTCAATGTCGCATCTACATTCACCTGATAGCAACGGTCTTGATAATTTCCACAGGTCCAGGCTAAAGGTGTAGATAGTGTTGGTCCCGGGTTTGTGGATCCCGCAAAGTTTGTCAGAGACCTGGCACGCAGGGAACGTGTGTTGCCCTTTTTTATAATCAAACATTCCAGTCATACCTACACCATCGCCTAGGTTGTGTCATCGCTTTAACCGGCCAAACAGACTGGGTTTCGGACGGCATGACTATTATCAGGCTCGACAACGGGCACCAACTACTCGGTAAAATAACGGGATCTGGGTGTGTGGTTGGCACATGTGTTGCTCTGTTCTGTGCTGGTGCGTGGGCACAAGCAAGTAGCGAAGCCAGTTCTGGAAAGTTGGTAAGAGGAGATATGTTACTAGGGGCAGTTGGAGGGTAAGTGGCCGCCTCATGGGTATCACGCCAGATTCTCATGGAATATTGTTACAGCATTTTAGCACTGACCATAGCAGCGGAAGTAGCAGCACCACAAGCAGGGGTACGGGGTTCTGGTTCTTTTCTTCCAGCTCTCATAGATGCGCTGTACAACCTGACGCCAGAATCTGTGCTCGAGAGGGCCAGAGTACAAGTATTCTGTTAGACATAGATCTGTAAATAAAGATGAAAGTAACAGCAGTGTTCATATGGGTATTCGTACATAGAAACACAACATTCAGCTTCAGAGCTCACTTGTTGAAACTGTGTCCACATTCGGAGTATCAAGCACCTTTGGGAAAGCTGCCGACGTAGGTTGGAGCCAGTTTTTCTCGTCATACTGGACATGAGGAGATGAATCGATCATGTGGAAGGTATATGCAAATCGAGTCTGAGAACTTGTGTTTCTTTCGGACTTATGCAATACACTGCCATGAATAATGATCAAGTCCCCTGTACACCCAGCATTGTGAATTAAATATTAATCATTTCTGCCAGGTTCTTACCCGGTTCACACGTTTCCAATATATATATTCCCTCTGCGGCTGTCCTCTCAGTGGTTTCCTGTGGTGCATCAGTGTTTGATTTCGGGAGAACTGAGGACCCGATCGACTCGAATCCAGTTCCACCGCCAGAAAGCCGCACGAAGCGCTTGGTGATCGGCGTGGTTAAATGAGACCCAGGTAGGAATGACAGCGCTCCATTCGTCTGCGTGCATCGCTCTAAAGCTATCCAGAAGCCCAAGGCAGTCGGCGGAGACGTATACTGTAAGCACTGCAAGTTAAAACGAAACGACCTGAGAGTGCGCGGTCACCGTACCAGAAATGTCCTTTGGTCGTCATAGGAATCATGATCTGGATAAGCAAGCGTCCCATACACAGAGTACAACTCACGAATCATTGTGTTCAGGGACTGATGTCCATGGACTTGATTATTTCACCGGTGTGAAAATGATACGTGATTACGCACCTGCTCCTCCGATTTGTGGCTGTTTAAATATCACCATAGACTGAAGCGCTTGTATGTGAATATGTACCTGTTAAATAGGCACAGTCCGCCGTGGATAAAGTAACTTACCGACAGGGTCATGATGGAAACGAAGGTCTTTCGCTACTAATTTAAGCTTCTCGTTTTCCAGTGTGACCTTTCGGAACACAGGATCTAATAGGTGTAACCCTACGGATCTAGTTTAAACTGTGTCTCCGAAAGTCATTGGTGCAGAGACCTCTACGTACCATGACCGATCTTGTTAACAGCTCTCGTCTTTTCTCTGGTGAGATGCCCGTTCTTATCAACCGCGTCCTCGTCCAGGAAGTAGCGAATCTTGTCTCCGGAGTTGAGAAAGTAATCGTCCCCGACATGGTTATCGTCCGCGGTTGTAAACTTGGTCTGGACAGAGCATTAGACTAACCTTGACTAGACCTCCTAAGGGGAATGCCGGTCCTTACGAGTGGATGATCCTCCGGATTAAACTGGTCCAATAACTCCCTTGACCGAACTAGTAACAAATCGACTTCATCCTCGGACAAAAATGCTGGAACTTTGATATAACTGCACAACCAGGTTGGTGGTGTGCCTACAGAGTAAGAAGGAACCGGCATACCCGTGTCGATAGAACTGGGGATAGGAGGCAGTAGTTGGTGTTGGTTATTCTAGCTCGTGATGAGACTTTACTAACCAGGTCCACTTGCTCCTGCGAAAGGTATTCGAGTTTACGTTGCACCATGATGCAGGTGTATAGCTCCGAGTTGTTGTCCTCACAGTTTGGCTTGGGAATGGTGATTTCTAGTAGTACCATAACAATCCAGCTTAGGTACACAAATCCCGTACTAGTACTAGGCACCAGTCTGACCCCAGCTACGCTTGACAATGACACCAAACTTCCATGATGTACAAGTCTATGGACGTTGGACATGAGGAACTTCGTGCCGAAATCCTCAACCATCCGCCGAATTCGTTGGGTTTTCATCAACATCAATATTTTCCCCATTACCAAGCTTCTGAATAAGGTGATCAATCTTGGCCTTGTGTATCCGGTGGTGCTCCTGCCACCCTTTCCAAGGGTGATGGGGGTGCTAGGATACGAAAATAGTTAGCATATCATCTAAGACGTGTTAGGAAGGGACACATACCAGGCGACCAAAGCTCTGGAAGACCCTATCAGACGTTCCCTCGGGTTTGGTAAAGAAGTATTTTGCAAGCAGGACGTCATCAGTCCGAGAATACCGCATCTTTTTCTCGGGAGGTTGAGGAAGCGGGTCGTCCTCTTCGGTCCTGTTTAATTCATGCTTGTGACGACGCCAAAACTTCATCCAAGATGCACGCGAATGATGAGGAGCCTTCGAAAATGTTAGTATCGACTATTGCTGTATTAGGATCATTTTACCTTGGCAGCGACGTCTTTCCAGAATGCTACCATGTCGAAGCGATCCTGCGACCTGTTTACAACGATGGAATAAGACCAAAGCATCGGGTGTCACTCGATGGCGATAGATCTCACTTTCGATACTCCATAAAGCGAACCAGGAATGTCACGTCGTCGTCAGTGAACGCCACACCCTTTCCGGTTGTACTCCTATAAAGTGCCCGTGGGGGAGTAGGTGATCTATCGCGAGGTTGGTTTCCTTCTTGTTGTAATTTCTGCTGAGCTGCTGCAATGACTCCTGGGCCTGTTGTTCCATTTCTAGGTACGGGTGCTGGGCTGGCGCGTTCACCCTCTGGAGGTGGTGTCCCTTGGTCACCCGTATCCATAGAATAACCACCGAGGCGAATTTGATGCTTGTTGCAATACCTTCTCCACGAATAAAACCTTTGAACGCTGATTAGGGGTTAAGGTGGTCATATTCGTCAGGCGACTCACGTGTGATGAGGAGCCTAGTGGTAAAGAAGAAATATTAGTATGCGTTGTAGTTTCAATTAGATCGACCAACCTTGACCGCTATCCGTTCGCATATCTCACGCAGACTAGCGACATATGTGAATGTCTGTCGTGCTAATGATTACATTCACGAACCTGAGGACCAAACCTTGCTCTTGACAGTAATCAATGTATTTCTTTAGGTACAGAACATCATCTGATGTAAAGAGGTTGCCGCCATAAGTGCTCTTGATCACACGAGTTGGAGGCGTAGGGGATCGAGCAGGAGGGTTTTTCCTGTTAAGAACGAGAGTCGATGGTGGGACAGCAGGCGTTGACTACCCAGTGTAAACGACCGATGAATAAGAACATCCTGTCAGTAAGAGCTCACCTGATTTCGGGTCCTTTTCCGACCACGAGGTTTATCCGTGGCGGGATTATCGGCAGGAGTATTGGATGGGCTAGTAGTGGACGGACCAGCTTCTCCCAAGTAATGCGCTTGTTGCTCATAAGACGACTGGTACTTGGTGCGGACCAAAAATTCTTAGTAGATCTCACAATTGTGCAACCCAACATACCTACCGTTGCAGGGTCATAGGGGAAATCGCCTGGAGGAGGTACCCAGCCAGGCTGATCGTCCCTGTATCTGTATTCAAAAGGACCATTACTAGGGCCACTCACCATCTGAGGTGATTGATCAAACCCAGCAACCCAGGGGCCATCTCGATATGGATGAGGGCGGGGAAGCATGCCCGGGGGCTGAGGTGGCTGCATGTGTGTTTGCTGTGGTGCTATTGCATTGGGAGCTTGCCAAGATTGGGGCGGTGCAGCTGTTGGAGGCTGCATGCCCCTAGGAAGGGGATGTAATGGGTGGCCGTACACAGGATAGCCATAAGAGCCCTGTTGTGGGGGATGGACCAAAGGGTCTGGGGGGGTTATTGGAGGGGCGGCTTGTGTATGAGGAGGTATTGACTGGACTGGAGCTTGAGTTGACTGAGTGGCATCGTCTTGGGAGGGGGTGGACGAGAGGGGATTGACTCTGGAAGGACGGATCAGGGAGTTAGGAAGGCTTCCAAGAATTCATGTACTTTTCTGTGCCGGTGACTTTGCAACCTGCCCAGTTATTCTGGAAGGTCTGGAGTGTGCCTGCACGGATGCAGTCGTGTACCCATCGAAAATGAAGGACAATCTTTCCCTTCTTGCCAGCATATTGACGATACAGGTTCTGGCCCGATTCCTTGTGGGGGTCGACTAGTATGTGTGAGAGAGGGTGATGGACCGGACAGAAGGGAAGGGACATACCAAGGATGTAGGGAGTACCACTGTAGCCAGGGGAAACGGCACCACCGTGTTTCTGAAGAAAGGGGTCCCGCGGATCAGAATAGGGATTGACCAAAGGTGGAATACGCACAGAGATGAGTTGGACGAGAGAGTCACGTTCTTCGACATCCTTCTCGATGTAGACTGTGAGCGGAGTGCCCATCATGGGTTCCAAGAAGAGGTCGTTGTTGGGGGCATCGTTTGGAGACGAGTCGTCTGTCTGAGTATTTCTTGGTTGTTCGCGTCTGTTGGAACGCGCTGGTGCCATGGGTCTCAATCTGGATGGAGGGGAGTCGCAGAGGCGGAGTGTCAGAAGACTGACAGTTGAGTTTGAATATTATAATTATTACATGAAATAATAAATTAATGTTTGCGTTTATTTGTATTCATCAACCAGTCCTTGTCGGAGTCTCAAAGTGCTATTATCACCAATCGTCCGTCGACGCCCACCGTTCATCCCAGCCATGGCCAACGTCGCTGGTCGCAAAAAATCAATCGCATCCAACCCTGGTCTCTTCATCGACACCCCAGTCGCCAACAACAACATCCTCAACAAGGCTGCCTCTCAGTCGACCTCTCTTTATCAGCAATGCTCTTCCCTTCGCTCACGTCTCGTGCGCATTCCTGCATTTTCCGATTTCTTCGTCCTTTCGTCCTCAGCCGACTCCCTTCGCCAGTCAACAGACCCCGTCACACAGCTTTGGGACTGCTTCTCCCTTGGCATTCCCCTCTGCTTCCTGTTCAACCTCCTCCCCCCTCCCAACGCCCCCATTTCCATTGATACCAGTGCCTCTAATTTCGATGCCTCAAATGAACGCGCCAAAAAGCATGCCATTGCTTTGTTCGCCATGAGGATCAAACAAGTCAAGGACTGCGAACAATTCACGGTCACTGATCTCTGGGAACGCCATTCGACCGATGGTCTAGTCAAGGTACGTGCTCTGGGTTACAAAACGAGTCGAAAACTAGACAATGGCTAGGTTGTGAGTACAGTCACCACTATTGTCGACCTCCTGCCGCCCGAAACATTCGAGCCTCCCCCACTTTCTCCACCCCTGCTCACTCCACAAGAATCAATCGATTCCCTCATCAATGACGCTCCCAACACTGCAGTCCCCGCTAATGCTCGAGAAGCTGCCCGTAACAATATAGTAAGAGAGATGGTGGAAACCGAACGTAAATACGTACAGGATTTGGAGGTCATGCAGGTGCGTAGCTTATCGCTCTCTGGGATCTTTGCCTCACCTGGTGCAGAAATACGCCAATGCGTTGTCCCACAGCAACACCATTGATCAAGATACCATTCATCTCCTTTTCCCGGGCCTGAACAATCTGTTAAACTTCCAGAGAAAGTTCCTCATTCGCCTGGAAGGGACTGCAGAGATGCCATGGAAAGACCAGCGCTGGGGTCACCATTTTATGGAACACGTAAGCATGGCTTACACTCTGTTTTGTCGGATTACTCACCCTTCTTCACAGGAGGATGATTTTGAGGTGTATGAACCTTACTGCGCAAACTACACAAGTGCGGTGGACCTCATGCTGGCCGAGGAACAGAACTTGCAGGTATGTGTTATAGTATTTCCCTTTTGTTGACATGACAACCGCCAGCGTTGTTCCTACTTTTTTTCGTAATTTCCTTTTCTAACTCGCCAAATGTTCCCATAGGTGCACAATAACCTCATCAATGCCAAATCAGAACTCCCTGCCTTTCTGATCAAACCTGTCCAGCGCATCTGCAAATATCCACTTCTTCTTGATGTATGAGCCTTTTGACTAACTTATCGTCGGCTTACTTTAACTTCATTTCACAGTCCCTAATTAAGGCGTCCTCACCATTTGATTATCCTCATTATGAGGAGCTCCAGGCGGGCTCCGCTGCAGCCAAGCGCATAGCCGACAAGATCAATGAAGCACAGCGACGCGAGGAGAACTTCCAGACAGTCAAAAACCTCGAAAGTCGCGTAAAGGATTGGAAGGGTCACCACCTGTCCAACTTTGGTCATCTCTTACTTGACGACATCTTCACGGTTACCAAGTCGGAGGTTGATAGAGAGTATCATGTGTTTCTTTTCGAAAAGATAATCCTGTGCTGCAAAGAGGCCCTACCGCCTCCTCCGAATGGCAAGAAAGCTGGCAAGAACAACTCAATTTTGAAAAAGCAGTCGATTGCGTCACCCACAACTGGGGCCTTACCGAACAAAGAGAAGGATACGCCACTGTTGCTGAAAGGTCGCATTTTCTTGAACAATGTCACACAGGCTGTCCCGACCTCCCCGAGAACTTCTGTTGGTACGTGTCTCCTCGTCGGTATTGATGTTTGTTCATATCCGATTCTTCTAGGTTCAAGTAACATGGTCCCCTACTCACTTGCTGTCTGGTGGAAGGGGGATGATGACCTTGAGTTTTTCACTCTTCGATGTCGCTCGGAGGAACAGCTCAAACAATGGGAATCCCAAATAAATCGTTTGATCAAAGAAGTGGCAAACCGGAGAGCTTCGGAACGCAACCTACCCCTCATTGTTTCCCACAACAGCCATACTTCCATTCCAGTGTCACTGCCTCACCGATCGCTACATCCGAGCGCGCACGACAGGGCTTCCTCCTCGATGACACACTCCCTATATGCGAGAAACCTTCCTCCACATCCAGCCAGCAGTCGGGACCATGTTACACCCCAAAATTTACCTCTTCCACTACCTCCTGGCGCGGCCGCTGCTATTATACCTGCCTACCGTCCAATACCATCGCGTGTGGACTCCAATGCAAGCATAAGCACAGACAACAGTTTTACCCGACCACAGCGAGTGCCATTGCACACACAAATAAGTTCCTCGCAACTCAGGGCAACCTACGATCAGGGCGAGATGAGAAGCGTGACTCCTTCACCATCTCCGAATGTTTTTCCCATGAGCCGATCACGCAGCGCTAGTCAACCTAGCGCTTACGTACCGATGGCCACAGCTCCTCCAGTTCCTTCGACAAGTACTTGGCCACACCGATCGCATGGTTCTATTACTACACAAATGAAGCGTGGCAGCGGGTCCAGCCAATCAACACACGCGTCATCAGAGGAATCGCCTAATACATCCCCGATAACACCATTTGGCTCGAGCGAATCTTCTCTCGGAGGACCAGTTCAAAGACCATCTCGATCGCGGACGTTCGAGAGCCTGACGTCCAATGGTGGACATCTTGGCTTGTCTCCTCCTGTTAAGGTGAAGGTTCATTACAATGAAGATATTTTCGTCATCCATGTTCCTCGATCTACGGATTTCAGTGACCTTGTTGACAAGGTTGAAAAGAAGATACGTCTCTGTGGCCCACGCCGGGATGACAGCCCTTTGCGGGTGAAGTATAAAGACGAGGACGGTGATATGATTTCGCTTAGGTCTACTGAAGACGTGCAGATGGCTTTCGAGTCATTCCGCCCTGGCGGCCAAGTCGTGCTCTACGTCACCTGATAATGTCCTATAGCAAACCTCTTCACGATTCATTCTTTGCATGCATTGCCACTTAAACTCGTCGTACTCGCCTTTCAGGACCGCATCACCACGATATGTTTTTTTTTCACTTGTATCAATGGCATCTCCCACGTCCACATTCGTTTCTCGTATTTTTTTTCCCCGTTTCATACCTACAGTACGCGGAACCTTTGGTTAGCTGAATCCTCCCTTTGGAGACACCTCTCAGTTTACGGTTTTTCCTCGATGCTACCAGTGTTTCTTATCTAAGAGGCGGAACTTCATCAGACATTGTAACCCTTATAGAATACTGCATTCATTGCTATGGGATCCAAATATATAATATTTCATTGCATCTACGGTCACCGACTGACAAGTGCACTCCATTCGCAACAAATTGTCATCAGGCATTCTCCAATAGAGAAAATTACACTGCAGAATACGCACGATCTATCTAGTAAATTGCTGATGCTGGTATTTATTTATTTGTACTTATTTCGAGAGTGGTTATTGTCTGTCGCCAGTGGCGGTCATGGAGACTCCTTCATCGACCAGCCTGTTGAAGCCACGACTCCGGCTCCTTCGACGCAGGCCAAGTCTCCATACGCCAGATAATGGGACGGTCGGCGTTGCTTCTCGTACTGACTCTCCAGTATCCAGTGATTTTGCGAGTTCTGGTGATGAAGAGGACGAGCAGCTCACACTCCCCCCCTTGTCGGGTGTGGATCCAGGACCGAGCAGTATTTCCCACTCTCCCCTCTCGACTGATGCCGTTCCAGCTGATTCACCAGCTGCACGCCTCCGAGCTCTCCTCACCCTTACACCGCGTGATGTCTCGTCTGTTGTACGCCAAAATTTACCTGACACCCCCTCTATTGCTCCTCCTGGGGCCTGGATGGCAACTCCCAATCAACCGACAGTGCAGACCGCTGCAGCCGACACACCAATCTCACTATTACGTGCCAATTCACTCCCAGCACACACGCCAGCTCCTCCTGGGGCCTGGATGGTAACCCCTAATCAACCCACCGCGAGATCCACGATTACTATCGATGAGTCGCCGTTTGGGACGATTGGAAAGAGGAAGAGCCTATTGAAAGTTCGTTTCGACGTGTCTGAATCTGAAAGCTCTGTGTCAGGACTGCCAGACTCACCTGACCCACAAGGTGGACCCCTTTCTCCGAGACCGCTCCGTAAATCACCAATGGTACGAGTCGTGGACGCATATGGGCGAGAAACGCACGATACGGAGTTATGTGAACCAGCAGAACAGACTCCTGATTCAACCTTGGACATCGATTCCATTCGGCTTGGACGTGCAGACACCATCGCTCGCATGAAACAAACGCTGCAGGAGATGCGAGAAGGTTTGAGTGACGCCGATAGGTATACTTCTTTGTTGCGATTCCTGAATATTGTTTAGACTCCTCTGTAGGGTGGATGAACTTGACCTCAACTCCGATCACTTGGCTCAGCTTGAAGAAGTTTCAATGGCAGCCCGACAGGCGAGGTGCCAACTTGCCGAAAAGGCGCAGAGCGAGACTCATCCCAATCCCAATATGCGGAAGGCACCACCGTGGATTAAGCGGCCTTCAGTATGTAAATTCCCTGGCATTGTCGGATTCACTGGTCTCATCGATAGGTGCAGAAATGGAGCCGGATTCTTGTATATTCTAGCCTTTTCATACAGCTGTTGCTAACACTAGTCATGTGGAGGTACGTTTAACCCCTAAGCTTCAGATGCGAATAAACCATAGAACTCTTACTTAGATATGCTCACATCGAAGCTCATCGGCTGTTCTATACCATCTATTATGATCCTCTGTACCCCGAACTGCATTCTCTTGACGGTAGCCCATATTTCGCGGGTAGACTCTCACCATCGTCTTCGTGGACAATACGTGGTTCGTGGGAGAACATTCGACGAGATGGATGGAGAACAGCAAGCACGGAGATTAGGTATGCGCTTCAACACGCTGGAGACCAGGTATGGGATTACCGGCGTGACAATTCGTACTCTCACACTCAGAGACCAACTTGAATACTTTATGGTTCTGCCATTTGTCGAGTGTACTTCTCATCTGTTGATCACATATTGTACTTGGTACATCTAGCATGGATGTTGGAAGGGTTCTCGGGTGCCAGTAGGGAAATGCACGGATATGGTACCCACGGTGGGTTGCGAAGTTGAAGCATCTCAGAGAGGCCTATGAAATCCGACGCAACAGATGAGCCATAATGTTATGGCCTACGAAGTATAAAAAGATGAGAAGATTGCCATGGGTGCGTGTGTACGAGCGCTTCATAATTCTCCCTCATTTCGTTATGTCTCTGACTCTTGAGTTACTTGCTTTTCTCTTTCTTCTGTAATGCGTCTTCAGTTCGCCACCTGCGTAGGTAAGATTCTTCTCAAGCGTACGGAAACATCATTCCTCCGGAATTGGGATGGCAGGGTCAGGCGTTAAATCCTCGAGAAGATGTGGGACGGAAAGGGTATGTATCCACGGTGGTGGGATTTGAGTCCTGTCACCCCGACTGTAAAGGTTTGGTCCTTTTGGCGGAGGAGGTACCGTTGGAAGTTGTTCGGTATGTCAAGCAAGACTACAAGCATATTTATATCCAGCATGCAACAAAAGACGGAAGTGAACACGGGAGGTGATTTGGTTCCTCTGTTATGTAAGGATGGGGTGAAGGACTGGCTCAGAGAAAGATATTGATCAGGATGTACCTACTAAAACCTCAACAACGTACCCATAGTAATACGGTAGGCATTCGTCAATGCATCACGGACTGGCCCAGAGTCTCAGGGTCTCACTAAAATGGGTCGTTTGATTGGAGATCAGAACAACCCCTAAAATCTAAGACGTCTAGGGCGCCGGCTGCAAAATACTAAGCGCTGACTCACCACCCGCTGTTTCAACGCCTAACCTTCGCCAGGTTGAGTAACAGTGCCTGCTGGGCACTGAAAGAACTTTTTTAAAATCGTAACATGCAGCGCATGGCGTAATTATTACTGATGGGCCGGCAGGTATCTAGCGGACAGATGGGTAAAAGTCAGTCGCGGATTTTTCCAGTGTGTCCTGAATCATACTAACCCGAGGCCCAGTTACGCTACACTTTTGGATACTCCGGTGGGCTCTCTGATTTGGTGAGACAAGTCAGCTGAGGGTATGGACGCTTAGCTTTGCAGAGGCGCCCGGCCTTAGGCCTCCGGGTTATGCCACTAGTACATACCAGGGGTTAGTCTTGATACATCCGTTCTAGGAATCCGCATGTGTTCGGCACACGTCGTTCTACATAGGTACATCATCAGTACTTTGGCCAAATTACGCTATGCGCTTGCTATGATTTTTAAATTCTTTCAGTGCTCGGCAAGCAATGTTACTCAACCCGGCAAATGCTAAGCGTCGAAACAGCAGGTGTTTCAGCACTTAGCGTTTTGCAGATGATAGTCCCCTTCCCAGACATTGTAATGCAATCCTTGCAGGTGAGTGCGTGGGAGTTTACTGACATAAGATCACACTGTCACAGGGTACTCTGTATTCAGGCACCTTCTCACCCACTGCTTCGGTGGTGGGGAAAATTCCGAGTGGCTGTACACACAAATTCAAATACCTTTATGTAAGCAACCTCACACGAAAGTTATGGTATTTGAATTTGTGTGTACAGCCACTTGAATTTCCGCCATTGACCAAGTATGATATCACCTCACACTGGAAGCAGCAGGAGGGGAGATGGCACACACACCCGTGGAACAGCCTCAGTGTATATCTATCATTGATATGAACATCCACTGGAAAATTTTTTGCAGATAGGTAAGGCATCTGCGTCCGGTCCATACGGGCAGTGACCATCAAGTTAACTAGGAATGGCAGCTTAGCAGTGGAAACCTTAACCTTCTCTGACACTAAACTTTATATGTATATAGACTAGTATTACTTCGGCCACATCGACTTAGCACTACATATATACTGTACTATGCAAGTGTCCCCGCCACAGTCCAACAGTATTTAAGTGCTCGATCCTGAAGTCCATTGCTCACCTTTCACAATGCCTCTCAGACGACAAGTGATGGGAACGACGTCCTTTAGCCTACTGTGGGCTCCCGCATTAATCGGCAAGTGTCCCTGTTCTCCAAATAGCGATGTTAGTTCATGCCAATTCAAAGGAATGGCAATTGGCCTCGCGTCTGTCTAGTTTTCTCGCTGCATTCTCCTCGCATCATTTACTTCTACACGACTTTTCCAGGTTGTATGGGACGTCTGTCGGCCAGTATTTATTTTATATTCGATTTTTCCCAGAGGACCACAATATTCTCAAATCCGTAGTAAGTTGCTTCTTATTTAGCCTTCTACAACAATTAACCGTCCGAAGGTCTTCACTGTCTTGTATGCTATCCTGGTATTTGCTCACGATACCAGCACTTCTGACGGTTCCTGAACAGCATGCTAGACACCGCCAACACTATTATAACAGGTAGCCTTTATTGGGAGATGCTAGTGACTTGTCGACGGAGCATCGCTCCTGAGTGCACTGGCGGTCTTCCCTGGTAGGTCCATGGACCAGTACTCATTCTGTACTTTAATGCAGGATACTCCTTCCAGGCAGATGAACGTAAGTACGACGTTAACATTAAACTACCATTATTGACAGGCAGTCATTCTGAAGGCGAACGTGATGGTTATTGTAAGCTGGGTTTGGTTTCATCCCTGATTCTGAACGGACAAGTTCATCAAAGTGCTTGCTCGCGTTTTGCGTACAATGGTGTGATGCACAGTCTATGATCTGTCCATCCGAGCCTTATTGCCCTATAACAGCTTTTATGCACACAGAGTTTGGATAAGTATGTAGCGACGTCTCATCTTGTGATTATTGCCGACCCCCTGTGTCCAGTGAGTGGTAGGAATAAGCCACTCATATGTGCAGTGGTGGGTTGTTCGAGTTTTCCTAACCACAGTTGATGTTGATCAAACACCACCTGACCAGCTCACCTCTGCGTGGACACAGCTCAGTGAGTGGCATCATTGACTCTTATTATCTCGTATTTACCAAAAAAACAGTTTTGGGGTTGGGTATGTGCTTTGGCATACACCATGTATTAGCACTAACCATCGATTTTCACGCATCCTGAAAATGCAAGTGCTCTTACTAGAGGAGTAGGTTACTAGTCGTGATCCATTTCGTCTTACATCCGATTGGCAGAAACTCTACGCAGAACAGTGCTACAGTGTTCGACAATTGGGTATGTTAAAGGGGTTATGGTTATGTTGTTCGGATTTGACTACCGTTTCCATGATAGGTCTCTCCCGTTGGTGCTATATCGAGCGCTGTCTGTGATGGAATCATCACGATAAGTATTTTTATCTACCTCCGCCCTTTGCGAAACAGTCCATTATGGTATGAACATTTCATATCATGTTGATATGTATATTCCGAAGGGGTGACTAGGTATTGTTTGGTCAGCCCGTACTTATCATCGTTTTCAGGAAGGCAAGCTACCTCCGTCAGTTTAACTTTATCTTTATACAGATGGGTATTATCACATTGTGAGTATTGTCTCCTTCCGATGTCCTAATAATTTGGCCGCTCGCCGCCAATCATTGACTTACTGGACCCAGCTGACATTTGGAAATCCCTTTTCGTACTTTAGTGCCACCACTCTCACGGTACTGATACTTGTGAGTTGTTTTGAATCGTTTGTGTGTTTAATAATTCTTCTCCACACAGTATTCTCCGGATCTGACGTCCGGCAAGTACCTTAGTACTGCGCCAGGCACCATACTCCCCAAAAGTTGGTGTCGTTCTGACCCTCGTCAACCTGAATCTGACTCTTGCACACAGTCTACACGAATTCTATGCTCGCTGTGTAGGTCTCCATACATTTTATCAAGTCAGGTGTTCACTCTATCTCTTACTCTGGGTGCTATACCTGCTATAACTCTGATCAAAGGCTCAATGCAAGGAAACCGATCCGTGATCGAGAACGCGCCGACCAGTCTGCTATAGTCGAGGTCCCAACGTTAATAATCGTCTAATCTCCTAATCTTCCCTGTATATATATCTGTCGATTGTCGTCTCCAAGTCGTCCTTTCGCACTGCCCGTCCATATTTCCAAACTTGTATTTGTCCCATCTCTAATTTACTCGGCCATCAATGAATATTTTTCGGAACACATTTGTATGATGCTACTGTTGCGTCATACTTCAAGTAATTGTCCGAGCTTCATTGGGAAAGTTCTTCGATAACGAGGACATTATTCTCAGAGAATCTATATCTATATATCTGAGACAGGCAGTACTCACGTTGTTTGGAGTCATAACCTGTCTAGTGGGACTGGTCAAGCTGACTGTCAATTACAAGAAATGGTCATCACTTAGAGCATACAGAAAGACGGAATGACTATGCTGGAGGGAGAACCAGCGAAGGGGACCAGTGGAGTCAATGAGGGTGACGAGACACGCACGCAGGCCGAATAATCAGTGCAGCGGAAGCACGAAGAAAGACGTACTTGAAACACATAGAGTGCTATTTGAGGGGGAGCAGGCTTGGTATGCGAGAAGCAACATGAGAGACTTGCGATGGCACGCAAACGCTTCGAGCATGTTTGGTATGCGTGTGGAGCGTGCTAGAGCCATGAGAGGGCGCTGAGATGAGTCAAATGACACTGGAGACTGCACAGACAAACTGAGCGAGTACACGGAGGTGTCAAACAACACGAGAACAGCTACAAAACTACCAGAAAGTGCCGAAAGAAGAAATTTCAAAACAAATGGAATGTCTCAGCTGGTGGACTCGAAATCGAGTCGCCTGAGGTTGCTAGACAGACGACTCATTTGTGTTATCTGTGCCGCCCAGTTGGAAAACACCCTTGTAAGATCGTTGGATGTAGACTGCGACGCGGAAGAATCGAATTTGTACTTGCAAATGTCAGCGAAGCTTGAGAACGCGAAACAACTTACTGAAGACGCATGGGGGCCGCGCAGCCACCCAGAAATACTCGAAAGCGTCCCTTTAAGGTCCTCGGATGCAAATATCGACGGGGGCGGATCAAATTCGAACCTAGAATCGTCAGTCGAGCGCCAGAGATCAAGACCACTTACCTTTTTTTATATCCATGTTTAAGGTCCTCAGGGCGAAACCCTATGGTCGACCGTACATGCGGGGAGTATCGTACGAGTGGTCAGGCTAGGGGAGAAAAGACTGTAATATCGTAAGTCAGGGCAGGGCCCAGGACAGGGGTGGTGACTAAGGTAACCGGGTGGTGGGTTCTGTGTGGTAGCGTAGACGAGGATACGTGACACAGCGGTTTGGCATGATGTAGGTAAGGGAAAGAAAAGGAAAGACGGAGTACATGATTTGGTTCGACTGACATGACACGAGGGAAGGAGTGGGGGTACATGCTTAAGTGGTTCGACATGACGCGGGTGGGACTCCCGCGTTTCCACAGGACATCCTGCGCAGTTTTGGGCTGCGAGGGTGTGCCTTCCTATGCTTCGGCCGTGGGGGCTCTTAGTGGATTTGGCTGGGCTTGGGTGGGTAGCATCAAGCTACCAAAAGTCTGTTTTAGTCTTTTAGTGCTCTTCAGGAAGATGAAGAGGTAAGGAAGGGACTTGTCGTTGGTCAGTAGGTGTTCGATTTGCATGCGTCGTCTGCCGATTTTCTGTTCTAGTGACCACTTACCTAGGCAAAGGCAGCGCGCTACAATCGATGCAAAGCGTACGGAACGGAATTGGAATGTCGAGGAACCCTGTAATCGAGGGCAAGGAGCAGGGCGAGCACTGACATGGCATTGAACGAGCTGCAGCCATGACGTGTAGCAACAAGAACGCGATCGGTCAATGACGCAGAAGTACACAAAGTTGCACATCAACAAAACCTCAAGCATTCGGACGGGATTCATTCGGAACTAGCCAAGTACAATCTTCTACTTGTTGCCCCCGTACGGTTTGAGGGGGAGTGGAGTTCCAAACAGCTAATAAGCGCATGAACTTGTCGCTTACATAGAATGCATGATTGATGATGAAAGGCGGAGAAGGTGAGATTATGTTCGATGACATCGGATCTGAGACCACCTAACAAGACTTAGTTCAGTCATAACAGTATCCATAGCACTATGGTGGATACGAGTTTCCGTCGATCACGTCCAAGGTCGGCTGGCGGGCCATCAGAAAAGCCATAGTCTCAAGGGCTTTGACTCTTGACATACCAGGATCCTTCTTGGATTCCATGTCTTTAATGACATTCTTAGAATCGTTGGTCTGCCTATTAGGGCCTGAGGCTCCTTACCCGCAGACAATACCGAGACCCATGTGATTGGGTACATGCCCAAGGGTACGTGTCAGCCCTCCGGAACCCGCAGGTTTGGTCATACAAAGCTTTCAACTGTAGCTGTAACAACAGCATGGCATTCTCCACCTATGATATCTGTCCGTCTTTCCATCTCTTATGTAATCCAGAAACCTCTTCAAGACACAACCAGGAAGATTATGCACGAAGAAAAAGTGACAAAGGGGTATGCAATGTGTGTAATGTATGAAGGTGAACATGACTACTCGAGGGGTGTGCCAGTTTAGAGTAGTAGTAGAGTTGAACATAATACAATCATTAAACAAGCGAATTGGATGTAGAATGAAGCCACCTGCCAGCAGATAGCAAGTCCATTGTAAGATAAAGCATTCGTTTGTATGCTTTCCCACTTCGGTTACCAGGTTGTCTCGCCAGCTGCCAGTAACACGCTTTGCATCCATGTTCCATCATGGTCACTCCCATCGGCGACGGAGATGTCGAGGTGGGGACAATAACCTTTCTTCTCCGTCGTTAATCGTGGATTTTTACGGCAATGTATATCAGCAACTTCAGAACTCGACGACCACGACTCTATCGGGTCATCCTTGACTGCATGGGCTTCCTCATCGTGGATACCCAACGCCAGGGAGATAGACGACTCGTCTATGGCCGTGTTCAAAACGGGCGGAAAGCTAAACCGGGACGACTGAGGGGCCGTCACCATTGATTCCGGAGAGGACTCCGAAGTGGATGACGATCGAGAGATTGGCTGATGCTGTCCTGAGAGAAGCTTAGTGTTTCCAAGACAAGGGGATTGAGAATTGGGTGTCGTTAACATCGGAGAACCAGAACGCTTAGAAAATAGCAGATGCAACGATGGTTTCTTCAATCGCCTTGTCCTTGACGCTAGCGAACCAGAGCTGATATCCCCAGATATCGAAGAGGAAAATGACTTTTTGTGGGACAACGGACTTCGAAGGTTCTCCCCGACACTTGGGAATTGAAATTGGGACTGAGACGGGATTTTCGATTGGGAAAAGGATACCACTATAGGTTCGGCAATGATGGGCGAATGTGCTGAAGTCGAAGATTGCGGAGTGTCCAGGTCACTGAATGGAAGATTCTTGGTAGACTGTGTTGGTGACGTCGAAGACAATGAGGGGACTGATAACGACTCCGCAGATGATGATAGAGAAGGCGGTCGGAAAGGGTCGGTCAAAGTGGTAGGAAAGCCTTGTGACCTTAGAGAGGCAGCCAAGTCATCGTCTACTTTAAGAGGTGATGATTCCCCGGAAGGTACACGAGAGGAAAGGTCGCAAGCGGTCCTGGATTCTGAAGCCCCCCAGACAACAGCAGAAGTCGCAGCCACGGTGGTGACTGGGGGTGGTTCAGTATCATCCACAACCTAAGAGAGTGGTTGAACGAAGTATTTATCACCATTGGAAGGTCTCGAGTCGTCATCGGGGACGACCATTGAATCGATGTCTTGCAGGTCTGAAGGTGAAGTCTCGTGCGAGTTTTCTACTCGTTTCCAAATATCTTGACTTTCGCAGAGCGCTTGTAACAAGGCAGGATTCATGTTCAAACTAGGGCACAAAACTAGAAGCAAATTACTAAGAGGCATTTTCGTTTCCTGGGATCTTTCTGCGGTAAAATTGATAACTTCTGTGACAGTCAACAGTAGGTCACGATTTTCCTGAGGAAGCCTAGCGATGAGGGACGATAATGCCTTGCAAAGGGAATCCGAAGGGGGAACACCAGTGAAGTTAGGCATAGCTAGCGTTGAGAGGGAAGGGGGTTTTCGAATACAGGCATTGTCAGAACTCGGCACCACTTCTGGAACATGGTTCATGGAACGTTCGGAAGCCATAACGACATCAAAAAAGGGCATGAGGCGGTGTGTTAATATAGGCTCAGGCACTACGGATTAAATATCAATGTCGGAAAAACGAACTATTGATGGCGGCAGACACTCACGCTCTCGCAGGTATGCTTTAAAAATTGATGCAACTGCGTGAGGATCCAAATCTCCCGGACTTGATTGCACGATATCGAAGTCAGCTCCTGTCAACGAATAAGATCGACATCAGAAGAGAAGGGGTGCACCTACCAGTATCAAACTCGGCACGTAGCTTGGCTACATGGGAGGAGCGACCACTGACCCTGTAAATCGTCTAAATATACGAAGGCACGAAGGGAACGGCATATAGCGCCTACCGAAAAAGGCCTTGTTCCTGGACGCCCCAAGTCAAGATGTGTTGGGTGCATCGTACAACTAGTGCTGGTAGATGGCGTCTTCCTAACGAAGCCAAAGGTACAATCTGTGGTGACGTGTTGTCCGAATGGTCATTATCCTCACTTGCGGAATATGTGCGACCGGAAGCGTCTACGGCAGTGTCTTTGACGCAGGCCATGAGGTCACGTCCAAACACTAGACCGCCCCCACCAGCTCCGGTGGGTAGCTTGCTTATAGGTCCCCTCATACATCTTCCCAATTGGGGCCCTTCGTGGTCAGAAAGAGACGACGCTGTGGAGCTGACAGATGGAGTGTGAGGTGTATGACCGTGTTTCTTGCGGGTGGCTAGTCCAGAATGACCAGAGCTGGCACGGTACATGAAATTGATTGGAAATGACGAGGACGACGTGACAGGTGACACTGGATGAGGACTTGGCGACGAGCTCTTGGAACCCCATACCCGTCCCATCCTTTCTACTGCACGTCGGGCGAGTCCGGCGGCTGGCGCAAACCCTGACGTCATACTGATGGCGGTTTGGCGGAAAGACGGTTGAATAGGGCTGGCAGGAAGTGCTAATGGAGACCGTGGGGGCTGTGGTAGATCCGGTAGAGTTCGCTCGGGGCGTGGCTGACGATGAGTACTGGAGTCACCGCTTGAAGCGGGTCCCATAGATCTGGCTACATTCGACAGGAGCAAGGCATTTCTTAGGGCCCGGTCAGACTCTTCCGAAATCGGGCTTGGCGCATTGTGATGTATTGCATCCAAGCTGACCGAGGCCTGAGCAACGGTGGGCACTGAGGCCATCAAGGCAAGCGGAGGACCAAGGTTGAGGGATTGCGAGCGACGGTCTCTAACCATGAGTGAAGATGCAGGGGACACTCGACGGCCTGGTGAAGTTGACTTGGAAAATAAGCCATGGTTTTCTTCGGTTGGTTCTCCAACTTCTTCAGGGGTAGCGTATTCCGCATCTGTGATAAGTGCGCTTAGGCGCTTGTTGACGGGCACAATGGTGCTATTGGATTGGAAGGATTCCGTCATCGAAACAGGTCGAGGAGTCGCACTGCCTAAACCAGGACGAACGGTGTGGTGGCTCAAGGTAGAGTCACTCTTCCTCCGGACATCCTTGTGTTCTGATTTTTCGGTATCCTTTGTTGCACTTTCCGTCTCTGTAAATCCATCTGTCTGCCTGATATATTCCAAGGTAGGTGCGATGCTTGGACTTGTCGTCGTCAACACGGTGATGCGCTTCTCGATGCTAGTATCCAATGGCACTGCCCGTGGAGGTGGTTGTGGAACACCGTGCTTGGGTGGTAGTGGGGGTGGCAGTATGACAGGCGATGCTGGCGCGGAACCGGACTGCCGCTTGCTGAAGACATGGGACGCAAACTGAAGAGTGAGTTGCTTTGCCCCAGCTTGTCGAGCGGTTGTATTGTCCAAAGACCGGTATACGGAACTATTACTTGACGCCGGTTCCTTGTTTTTGCCAATTATTGGAGATGACACGGGAGAAGGTCCTATAACATCTGACTTCTTTCGGCGTCCCGCAAATGCACGTTTGAACCGACTACCGGTGGCGGACGCCGCGTTTCCCAAGTAAGACGGCGATGACGAAGGGGGAAGTGTAGTGTTAACTTGAGGTCGGCTAACGACCTGGCCCATTGAGGATGAAGGAGAGGAAGAGCGAAAATTGTGGCTGGAGGCGAGTTCGCCAGACCTGCTCTTGTCGAAGGTGTGGGAAGGAGCTGGCGCGAGTTGATCAGTAATAGTGCTATCTGAGTGAGGGGCAGAGGCAGAGGCAGGCAACAACATGGATGACGCAAGAGATGAAGAAAACGAGGACGAAAGCGAGACCGGAGACATAGATAGTGACTTGCTCTGGACCGCCTAGAGATACGAAACGTGATGGCAGCAGAGACTAGCTGGACGACTCCGGACAGGGACGAAACGAACTCGAGGAGAACTTGAGGTAGATAATTATAGTGCTAGAGCAAAGGCATTAGTTACATCGACACGCTAGGAGGAACGTAAGACGGGAGATGCTATTGCAATGAGGTTGCGGCAAGGCAGAGACGGGGTTGACCAGATCGCAACTCACCATGTAGCAACCAAAGAATGGAACTCAGCAGCCTCCACCGACCATCGAGCTATGCAACAGCTGGTGGAGAGAGCAACGGGGAAAGTGTCAGCACAGGCCCACTAGTACCTTCAGTACCAGTCACCCTAGTTGTCGTTCACTGCACCGTGCAAGCTTGGGCGATGCCACGGTGCGGCACAGATCAAATTAGTAACGTCACATGACGACGTAGCACACGAAAAGTCGGCTGATTATACTACAGACACGATAATTCTACACAATAGCATATCTATGTACCATACCATCCCCAGATGCGAGGATCCTACACGAGACGCTCCTTCACGAATTCATAGGTGAAAAACGACATAGCTATGCTCGGGGCAACTTTCACTGGACACATCTCATCAGCGGACCCTGTCAAGTATCTGGTCTCCATCACTCACATAAATTAGGCCAGAGGCCACGATACAGGCCACGAAAGCCCTCCGCGTAGATAATTGATAAGAATGCATCCACAGCACCGTTGTATTTATATCCTAGTCGTCCAGCACCCTCCATGCCAATAACCTGCATCTTCCGTCTCAAAACATCGAACGGGTAAGTGAGGATCTGTGATATCGATCCTACATCCGACACGCATGAGTCTGGTTACTGTCCGATGGAATGTAGAGCAGCCAGAGCTCTTACCTGCCAGTGCTCCGCATGCTAATTTCCTTCCGACAGTGTTTTTCCCTGGGGGTGTGATTATCCCTCGAAATCCTTCGTAGGCAGCAAAATTGATTCCGACGTATGGCGCAACTCCAAACGCCGTGGGTATTAGACCACGGTATAATGCACGCACACCACCCTCCTCACGCATGATCTTTGTGGTCATGCCAATGATCGAGAGATCCTCCTTGCTATACATTGGTCGACATGAGGGAGCCGCATGAATTTGGGCTGCAGGAGTGGGCGGCACGTTTCGCAGATGGACACTAGCTGTGGCTATAGATAGTCGTGCGCGAACAAGATCAAGGGGGTACGTCGAGCCTAAGGATCGTGTTGAGCAGCAGGCTGAGGAAGGGATGTTGACAACGACTTACAAACGGAGGCTATGCCGGCTAGAGCGCCGCTGGCCAATCGTTTGAGGGTGTCCAGCTCACTCGTACCGTGCCGTGTGAAGATCTACAAGAGGAAGGTCGATCAAGAAGCGCAAGGACATGTGGAAAATGGCGCACTTTCTTGATCTGTTCATAGGTCGTGAACTGGACAGCGCTGTAGGGCACTATTCGCAGGCAGTTGATTCCATTGCCTCTCATAAAGCCCTTGAACCCCTCTTCTTTCCAGATCCGTACAAGACTGGACCACACCCCCTTATACTGTCCTTGTGCAGCGCGGGGTTGGACTTGCCTGAAGAACGTCGTGAGACCTCAAAATTCCATTGTAACGACATTGGAGTAGTCCACGCAACGCTCACTGGATGATTTTTAACCTCTCCAGGGGACTCACAACAGTCCGAGACGTGGCACCTGCGACACCTCCAGCGACGAAGTACGACATTATTTCGGGCGAACAGAATCTTGGTTGTCGGTCTGTGTCGCCCATGCCTTACCCGGGAGGATGGCGAGATTGTTCGGTTACACTTGATAGATGGTATAAAAATCAGGTAGAGAACATCGAAAGCACCAATAAATCGGTGGGAAATAAGACGAGCTTCAGAACCTGCATAGCTTCACATTATGGACTCATGCTGGACCGTGGCAGTCCACAACGGCAACACTCCGGGATGTCACTAACTTCTATCTATTCCTTTGAAGTACCACTTTTTGGATTACTTGGCAAGTAGTCTTGTACTACACAGCTAACTAGGGGTCTTCTAATGCAAGTGGAACGAATTGTAACATACAGATGACACTGGCTTCTTATGCAATTGTTGAATATCTGAATGTTAGAGCAATTACATACTAACATGCATATGCTAACCAATCCTAGCCTTCTTCCTAGCTGTGCCTCCTTGATTACTTGGTACAGGTCCTCCGCCTGCACTTACGCTAGTGAAGCTGGTAGTGCTACCAGGCTTGGATTGTTGTGAAGGATTTCCCTGAGACTGTTGACCCTGTCCATGGGCATGGGCTGCGGGAACGTGAGGCTGGGTCTGCGCCTGTGTTAGAGCAGGAACAGCCATCATGGACGGGGCCTCGTCCTGCGTAATTCTACGCTGAGGTGGAAGTTGGTGGATGGGGATATATTGGAAAACACTGTTCGGGAATTATGTCAGTGCACTCAGCACAGGTGTACGGAGAAGGCTCTAGACATGGATGCCTTACTTCCACGTCGGCCGGGGGTCCTCCTGAAACCATTTATGGGTCAAGGCAACTTTTGCAGTCAAACGCTTGTCGGGATCAAATGCAAAGAGTTGGCGGAGTAAGTCGTGACCATGTGGTGACCGAATGCGTGACTGACACCAATCGGCAAGGCGGTTTTGATATCTCAACAGCGACCCCATTACGATGTTAGCATTCACGAACAAAATAAGGTAATACTACTCACGGATCCAATCTCTTCATACTTTGATATTCTGGTGTGTCGCGGATACCTGGCCAATCCTTCTCTTGAAACCGCAACAAACGATTGAACGAAGGATACGGAGGATAAATAAATCAGCATATTACCATCTGGCGTGCCAAGCACATCAAAGATCTTCAACAACTGATCCCTTTGAAAAGGGACATTTTTCTTTGAGTCTAGTTTGGCTTCTTCACCTTTGAAAATAGGTCGTAAACTGGCCAACTCAGCAAACACGCAGCCAACAGCCCAGCAATCGATGGCTTTGTGGTAGTGTTTAGCACCCATAAGAAGTTCCGGAGCACGATACCATATTGTGACCACTACCTTGTCTCCGGCGAATAATGGCTGCAGGGGCTGGTATATGATCCGGGCCAATCCCAAGTCTCCGATTTTCACAACACCAGAAGCAGTGATAAGGATATTTGCTGGCTTGAGGTCTCGGTGCAAAATGTGCGCGGAA
This sequence comes from Scleroderma citrinum, assembly GCA_029372045.1. Classification (NCBI taxonomy): domain Eukaryota; kingdom Fungi; phylum Basidiomycota; class Agaricomycetes; order Boletales; family Sclerodermataceae; genus Scleroderma; species Scleroderma citrinum. The sequence continues at coordinate 2,341,310 of JARFMN010000002.1, forward strand.
TGAAGGTACACAAGTCCATTTAGAAGCTGATACACCATCGACTTCAGGACCTGAGACTGGATCTGGATACGAAGCGTTTGAGAGTAATGGTGAATGACTTGCTGGCGGTACGTCAACGTTCATTCCCGGCCTGTCGAAAGATGGGACGCACGAGGAAATCGTGTTCGGCATATTCAAAGACCATGTGTATGGACTTGTCCTCCAGTATGACTTCCTTCAATGCAACAACATTTGTATGGGAGATCTCCCGATTGAGCTGACTTTATCATCAACACGGATCAGATCATCTATCGAGTTGACTGTACTCACTGCCATCTCACGAATTGCACTTTGGCTTATTCCCGTGTAGGTCGTTACGTCTCCTTCTTTGTCCGGCTTGAACTTTTTGATTGCATATACGACGCCATCGCAATCCACGCTCTGAGCCTTGTACACCCTTCCGTACGTCCCGGATGATATGAATCCCAGGATGGTGTATTTAGACGTGACACCACGATGAGATGCATCTCGCTTTGCGCGGTATATCCTCATTGGATCAGTTTGAAGCATGTTGTGTGACCAGTCGTCCAGCATAGCTGGGATTCAATGTATGAGAGTCTGGGGTCGCCACATCCGCATTGCGCGACGCCATACGAGTCGAACCTCATAAATCATGGACGCTTCAGCCAAACGTTGTGTGACAAGACCTCATAACTTCAGAACAGGACGATGTGCAACATCTTTCCAGCAACTAGAGTGCTCCAATATACATAGCAACAGTAAATTCACGATCACCGAAACCAACCAACATAGCGTTACATCAACGATTTTAAGAGGAAGGAGTATCACCCTGCCCCTCTTGAAGAGGCGCTGCATTGTCAATGTCAGTAACGGTATTCATTAAATGTCGCCTAGTCACGTACCCCGCTCTCTGCCGCGACCACGACCTCTGCCACGGCGAGTTTCGTCACCACCACGCCATTCACCGTCAGAGCGGCCTCGGTGTGCTGTTGAGTATGTCACTATAGGTTTAAACTATGAAGAGGATACCAGTCACCTCTATCTCCACCACGATAACCGCCGCGGGGTCCCCTGTGATAGCCACCTCTCTCACCACGGAAGCCACCACCACGCATGTTACTACGATCACCGCGATAACCTCTTCCACGCCCACGCCCTCCACGGGTGCTGGGAGTGAACCCATCATCCTCGTGTTGTGGACCAGTTGTCGGTACATGAGCACCATTCACAGCCGCTGGTGTTGGTAGGTTCACTTCAGGTATCGTTGGCTCTGATGGCGCAAGACTGGCCTGCAGATTGGCGATGGGAGGGAGCCCATCTTCATCAGCTTCCGCCCAGTCTATCTGCGACACGGTAGTAGGCTATCAACCTAGCTAGTAAGCACACGATGGTTGGGATTAGAAAAATTCATACCTCAACATCAGGAGGGCTATGGCTTCCATTAGGCTCCTGCTCAGGGACCCCATTGAGCTCAGGGATATCCTGTTTCTCAACCCATTCTGCGCTTGTCTCAGAGGTATCAAGTTCGCTTGCCTGTACAAAACGGAAGCTGCTGGAAACTGGTAAAGTGTCAGGGATACCAGAAACTGGTTCATCGGGTGCATTATCGACTTCAGGTTCCGGGGTATCAGGCGTCGGATCAGGAAGAGGAGTTGGCTCTCGCAATGGGTTCAGGAATGATTGTACCACTTCCAATAGCCGAGCATCTGGAATTAGAGAGTCAAATGTGGACCGGATGCTACTCAGTAACAAACTGTCTTACATGCTACACCATTTATATCTCCCTGGCCGGTGAGGAAACCGGAAATAACAGCTTGCTTGGTATCACATTCTTCGCCTACGAGAATCTCGCACGTCCTGAATATAGCTGATCCTTCAGTCTCATCAAAGTCCAGTACAGTCGGCAGCGGGTTCCCGGTAGAGAGGACAGCGCGTAGTCGAAGTAATGTCAATAATGAAGACATCCTCGAAGCGCAGAGGACCTGAAAGAGGCTATGTTAAGTGGCATGAGTGGCCACATTGTCAAACATTCCGACCTGTGTTGATGATACAGTTTCTACAAGTTTCTGCGCTTCAAGCCGTTCCTTATCCACCCGTTTAAGAGATAACTCGCGCGATGCTTCAGCTTCATGAGCCTGACCACGAATTCAACAAATAAAGAGGAAAAGTAACCAATAACCAAACCTCGATTGCTCGCTTGACTTCTTCGAGTTCCTTCTGAATTGCCTCAAGAGAAGAAAGTGTCTTGATACTTCGTTTTTGGTCCTCGTTTAGTTTATCATGCTCGGTAGATGCGTAACCCGCTATCCGCAACTGCGTGGATCATGAATTAACAGTCACATCCTGGACTGGACATTAAAAACATACAATTTTTTTGTTGAGCGCTCGCATGCGCTTCTGTAATAGTTCTATTACTGGGCTAGGTTTCAACTGGGCGTCATCATTTGTTGGGGCTTCAGACGCAGCAGCGAACTCCACAGCACCCGCGACCTCCTTTGCCTCGCTCTCCTCGGGGGCCTTATCCAATGGAGTGGAGGAATGTGCATCTGGAAGGCTGGGGGAACCTTCCGCAGGAGAATCGGGTGTTTTGGTTTTGTTGGCCTTACGCTTCTTCCTCTGTGACTTAGAAGATGGTAGTGCAGGGGGAGCACCAGGGATGATACGAGTAGCAGGGGAAGTAATATCAGCCATGATTGAAGGTTACTAAGTTGGAGAACGAAACAAAGATGCGATGTAGCACAAGAGTAAAGCGTTCGAAGAATCGATACTTGGTTTGAGACGAGAAGGGTCGTTTCAACTTGAAAAGTAAAAATCTAAGTTTCCCACGCAGAGCCACAGCCTTCTTACAAGATAATGGTTGTACTCAAAAGACACAATTATCCATCCTAACATTTGCACAACTGATCTGGATCACTCGGATGACCGCCTGTCCGTATAAAGTTTGGAAACGAGTCTCCATTACACGACTTGGCACGGCTGATAAAATGTCTGTTCTAGACTTAGGAGTTATAGCCAGGAGGCGGATCTTCGGGCACTGTGAGAGCCTCAAGATGGTCCTTCCTGTGTTCCAATTCCAGCCCTTTCTGGTGTATGAGAAGATCGGCGTGGAGTGTCGACGCTCCGCGCTCAGCAAGTAAGGCCGATTTTGATCGTACGGTTGATGGTGGCGTCGAGGATAGCCTGCGATTGGACACTGCCAATTCAAGCGGGGAAATCCCTTGATAAAGGGCGGAGTCATATGGATTTGGCAGGTGCACATCACTGAAGGCAGTTGAAGTTCGGTGTGATGGTAGGACGAGATCACAACTCCGCCGTTGAATGGTGGGTGACCCACAAAGGGGCAAATTGTCAACGGATGGTGGAGGGGGGGAGTTCGTTATAACAGGGGATTCATGGTATTCCGAGGGGAGGAGCTGTGCTTCATCCGCGTTGACGTGAGGAGCTACATCTCGGTCCGATGTTGAAACTTGTGGTAGATACTGTCGTATCTCAGATGGAACCATCTTTTCGGGCCGATTTCTAGCCCTTCTAGCCCTTCTCCTGTACCAGCACGTCAAAATCGCTGCGATTATGGAACCTACAACTTCCTGGAGCATCAGACGCAGCTAGTTTTCAGACCACCAGGAAACAACATACGAATGCCAAATGAAATACCACTCCTAGCGCCAGCGCTCAGTGAGTTCCCGTTGTCCGTACTACATGTCGTGCTAGCAGCATTGCTTACTTCAACACATTGGCTGGGGTCATCGCTAGTGGATGCAGAGTTCAAGCTAGGGAGTAGTGAATTGGAGATGTCACTATTGCCGATAGTTGTGGAAGCATGACTAGTGGAAGGAAATGTAGTAGAGGGAAATGTCATGGTCCTACTGTGCTCTTTGTCCGAGGTGACACTTGACTGGGATTTATGTGGATCGTCGTCGTCATCATCATCTCTAGAAATCCTAGAAATCGAGTCCGGATTATACACAGCAGAGTGACTAAAATACACACCTAGTAAGAAAGGGCATGAGTACTAACGGTGGCCGCTACGGGAGAGCTTGAAGTGTAGGACACGTCTATGGTTGTGGGCACGGTGTGTACAAAGCGAAAATTTGAGAGAACACAGCACAGGGTGTTTTCGGTTCAAGCACACAAGCCCATGTACAGGGTCGGTGCCAAGCTGAAAAAATAGACAGATAAGATTGTGGCCGATTGGTGACTTCGGAGTGGCACGAGCAACAGACAACCAAAATGCCGTTTAAACGCCGCTAGCTACAATGTGACGTCCAGTTCGAATCTTTCGTAAATGAAGGGTTGTCAGACCTGAGATTGGATGGAACTTCGTGACAAGAGGGTGATTGCTAGAGTTCGAATTGAACTAGTGAACGAGCTTCGACATTCAGTAATCAGCACCGATGTCCGATGCTAAATTGATTATGGGCTACCAGATAGCACCCAGGATATCTGATTTGATGATTTGCAGGAGTGCAAACAAACTCATGCTGGTACATGTCCAAACGGAGATCCCATTGGACGCTGCATATAAGGTTCCCTAATCACTGCACTTCCACCAATTACTAAGGTCCAGCAGTGACAAGAAGTGCTGAAGGGATTCCGTGCCTCCAGGGGGAATTCGATGGTCTCTGTCAACCTCCACTGCTAGTAAGTCAGTTCTCGGGAGCGATTTAGTTTGCTTCTCGAGGAGCACCGACAATACTTTCACCTGAAAGAATATCATCAGTAAATTCTTGAATAAGGATTATAACCGAAACCGGACCAGTGTTGCAACCTTCTTACGAAAAGAAGCATACAGTGCCGCGAGAGCAGAAGTTGCTTGGTATTCTTCCAGTCGACTATCAGTTAGGTTGCTGACCAACACACAGAATTGGAGTACAAGTTCCATTGCGCTTTGCAAGATATTCCCAACATTCCTCTGCGATGACCTCAGCAGACAAGCGCTGAGGATATTGTCTAAGACAGAGGAATGTGTTTGTGAGAGGTCAAATATATCTCGAAATCCACAAGGGTAATCGGAAGCTATATTTCCACGGCACGCCGCAATTTGAGATAGGAAAGCGTCGAAGTTGCCGCCGATGGCAACATCATAAATGTAAGTTGAAAGGGCATTGATGAAAGAATGTGCAGCAAAGCGGAATTGACAAAGCAGCTTATTGGGAGCTGAAAGGGTGTTGAAAAGTGGGGTAGATGATGGACGTATCAAACGGAAGGCGAAGCGAATAGCAGCCTCAACTGTAGTCATTGTTAAGACTAGTTCCCTTACACAGCGAGTGCTAACATACCTCGCATTAACCGTAGCAGAAATGTGAAGACTCTATGATACTTCGATAGCACAGTCTGTGAGATCAGGACTTCCATGGAGGGCGGTACCTTATAGTCGAGATAAAGGAAATCGAGAGCCCTGAAGGATTATTAGTTCTCCTATGCTGGGGCACAGAACGCTGAGCACTGACTCAATGTCTAAACACGGGTGAGTTGAATACTTGGTACAAATAAGAGGACACCCACTAAGAGGATCTAGCCACCGTTCCCGACCTGTACCTGCTGGAAGGTCTCGCACCGCAAACCCCAGGCGGAACATAGCCTCATCCATAACGTGCCGCATCCCATTCTGGTCTACTTTGTCCAGTTCTCTGCTTGGATACAAGGACTCCTGCACATCGACGATTACCGTGCGCAGGATAAAGCTGAGATCGGAACCACCAGGAGGCCAAGTATCTCTGGCTGCCAGAATGGGCGCCAAACCAATGGCCCTGCTGGTTTGTGGATCCCTATGAATGGGAAGTTTTGGTTGGTATGAGGGTATATGGTAAGTCTTCATCACGTGTGTCGACGTTTCTAACTCGACCTCATCAGAGAAAAGAGCTGCAGCAAGTCTGGATTTGAAATTGTGAGAGGTTAATAGCAGGTGGGAACGGAGCAGTATCAAGTGAGCATCTATACAAAGGGTAGATGTCTGATCAAGGAAAACAGAAAGCAGAGCAGTGGAAAGTAAGATGGCGTGGTTTCGTAGAGACGAAAACACCAGGTCACAAAGAAGGTGTAGGTTGGGGACAATAGTGGGTAGTGACTCGGGGAATGTGGTCAAGAATTTATGGACGGCCAGATATGAATCGTCATCGACTTTTCCCGCACCCAACGATCCTGGGGGGAGATCGAAAATCTTAAACTCGTCGAGGACTGAACTACAGTTATCAGTTCCTCTGAGAGGTGAACAGTTCGTCTGCAGTGGAGTAGATTCAAAGCGGTGTATTCCACTCCACGCCTGTCGGATTTCGGTTTCTGTCCACAACCAAGAAACTTCCTGTGGAGTTTCGCATAGAATGAAATGGTTTGATTGTGCAACTTCGAGGAGCTTGAGGGACTTCCTTGCCACAGGAAGGATATCTGCCAAATCAGTTGGAATGAACACTGGGAAGGAATCCATATCCAGGCAATCATCTTGCCAGGTTCCTTCGTGGCCATCACCCTCAAAGAGTGCTGAGGCATCCAGAAAATGAAGGCTCTCGTTCATCGACTGGAAACGACCGGTCTCGTCGCGTACCATTGACTTGCATAGGTTTGTGAGGTATGGCTGGGAAGCAGCTGTCAGGAGATAGGCTGCAAGTGCTATTACGGATCGAGGGGACGAGAGCTGCACGTGTTGTTCGAGCATTCGGTATATGAGAGTTAACAAATCGGCAGGAATAGTTGAAAATTCTGGATAACTCTCTAGGGAAACATCTATGCTCTAGGTCGATCAGTGAACGCTCCTGGAAAAGAGAATCGGTGTGGTACCCTGCAGCATATCGAGGCCAGAGATCTGACAATCTCCTCCCCCTCTGCATAATGCAGCCAAATACCAGCGAAGTCCCACACATGAGACATGTGGTGATGTTTGAATAACGGACCATCCGAAAATTGGTGCCTGAGAAAGCTCAGAATACTAGAGAGCCCGTGCGCAAAGGCGTGAACGGTCGTATTGGCACGCTTCTTTCTACACATTAAATTTGCGTCATTCCCAGTCGACCAAACAGAAATCCAGGTGCAGTACCTATTACGCAAACCATGCACAAATAACTCCAGGCGGCGCACGAGGCTCCCAAGATCAAGAAATCGTTGCAAATAACTAGGACAAAGTTAAATGATTCTCGTGAATGTCGCGTGCTTACCTTCCATCCACAACCTTTCTTCCAGCCTCGATTACAATAGTCATTGAACCAAATTCCGAAGAAGACCCATGTACAAATAGTTCTGAGACACTGTCCCAGATGTATAGACGTGACGAGCTTCCCAGGACAACCAATCGGAGAGATTCTACAAGCTCGGTGGCTGATCTACAGATTACTACACCTTTTGAGTTAAGGTAGGGAGAAAGAATGCTAAGTGCCATCATGAATATCTCGTGTCCGGTTTGGCCGGAAAGAGCTAACCGGTATTGTATCAGATCGGATAATGGTGGAGGCTGCTCAGTCAAGAATGGTGTCTTCACAAGATCGCCGATTTTGCGGGGGTGATTACCGACCCACGACAGGGTGCGGTCCTATCAGACATGAATGGATATCGTAACCTAAGATGGATCTTCACTCACTTCATGAAGAGGGTGCGTCAAAGCCTGATTCCACAAAGAAGTTGGGCTTTTCTCCAAAGAAGTAGTATGAAGCGGAGACAAAGGTCGGGAAGGAGGCAAGTCTTGCTTGTCAGAATCATGTTCGGAGGTTCCTAGCGCAGATCGTCTTTTTATGCCATCACTAATGGGGTCTTGAGGAGCGTCTTGCAACTTGGGGAGGAAGAAGTGGGGTAGTAGTGGGGCCAAGGTGCCAACTGAGAGCTGGTCGCTGTCGTGCATCACTGCAATGGAGGACTAGGGGTGCAGCGCCTTTTCCCACGTTGTGTGTCGACGCGTTATTTATTGATGTTTGTCGAAAGACGCCTTGAGACTCGAGACAGACTCCAGTTCCGACTTCAACATCGGGTCCATGGTCAGTCTCACCCGCAGGCCTCTCACTACTCGCCAGCAGGAGCTGCCGTTTGGACTCTCGCCGCAGAAGCTGCCAACCCGTCCTGTAAAGCGTCCACGCTCGCCCGATGCTGCTGGACATGCCGCCCCCACGCCAGCAAGCTCTAAGCGAGTGAAGTCGATTTCTGTTGAGCCTACAACATTAGTTGCCCCGAACGATGATGAACGTAGGGACAAGGATCAGAGAAGGGTCGCGCGCGAAGCGGCCAAGAACGAATTTCGTATCAAATACACGCGTGCATTTCCAAGTTTCGCCTTTTATTTCGACTTGGATCAACTGGATCCCCAATCTGCAGCATTGAGAAGTTCTCTAGTGGCTAGAGTGGTCCAGCTCGGTGCTGTATGTCGATAGTCCTGTCACTATCCATCGTTCTTGGTCTCACATTTCAATAGCGCGTTGATGACTTCTTTTCCAACGAGATCACGCATCTGATCACAAATGAATCCTTAGGGGCTGAGGATATCTCCTACAACAAGGAAAACGCTCATCGCATGCGCCCTACTGGGCGGACGACTTCATTCCTTAAAAGTCCTATCAAACTTACAGGCCGGTGAGCCGAGTGTTCCGAATTTGCATTTCATTACTTAGTTGAGCGCGCAGCGCATCCGAGGATGGTTGCTCGCAAAATTTCAGCCTCGTGGATAAAGCACAGGCATTTGGAATTAAGATTTGGAATACCACTAAATTGGATAGCGTACTCGAACGCTGTGACGTGCCTGCTTCAGCACTCCTCAAACAAGCACCGAGTGCTCAGGCCATTCCTGCTACCTCTACAAATCAGCGATGCCTTACCCGTTTGCTCGCTTCAGAACGCCTTCACGGAACAAGTGAACGTGACCCAACTCAGAAACGCCATGACTTCCGGTATTTCTCAAAGCACAGCTACTTTGTCTTAGTGGAGGACGCGCAACAGGAGTTGGCTACTATCCATACTCTCGAATATCCTATCACAAAAGGCAAGGACAACAAAGAGCGAGGGGCTTGGCCTGTTCTCTACTGTCACCCAAATTCCAGGGGGCCTTTCATAGAATTCGATGAACGTGAGAGGAGACGATGGGAGAAAAGTCGGCGCGCAGAGGAAGACAAAGAGCACGAAAGACAACAGCGAGCGGCCAGAGAACTTCAGCAGAAGAAACGGGCAGTAGCTTGGCTTGCATCTCGGAAGCCCGATCTCCGCCGCTCGGTGTCAATGAATAACTTACATCGTCAAGCCACGAACGGCTGTGTGGAGGAGTACGCGGACTTTGATGCCGATCTTCTAGACACACAGCCTTCAGCCAATGCGTCTGGTTACTTGGCTTCCACCTGTACAGGCGCCTATGTCGCCGCCTCGGGTAATAGCGTTGCAATCGCGTCTGCAACGGGGACTACCTCAACTGCAGGACGCTCGCTGCGAACGCTCGATTTGCCTGCTTCGCTACGGGGACGTATGCAACAGCATGTTGTCACATCTCGCAAAGTATCATCGCTGGGTACCAAAGGTACCCAGAATCGGGAGCCTGGCGTAATGGGTCCACCGGAGGGTATCCCAGAACGTGTTCTCAGGAAAAGCCGGAGCACTAATACCTTGAAATTACCGAAACGTGACGAAGGAACTAAGCCTGGTTATTGTGAAAGCTGCCGAGTTAAATTCAACGACTTCGAATTTGTAAGTTTTGTTACAACAAATTAATGTTTGCTGACGTTCTTGATCAGCACATACGAGACAGAAGGCATCGCAAGTTTGCTGAGGACGACTCCAACTATCTGCAGTTGGATTTCCTTCTTAATCGAGTCAAACGTCGTACTCGACAACAATACGAAGAGGAACGGCAATCCTATGCCATATCAGAAGACATCTCTTTTGGTAGACCCTCTTGATAGTTTGCTAGTATTACCTGGGAAGATGAAGATGACACAGTTAACTTGAAGGAGTGAAAGGCAGGTCTGCAAGTACAATATATCATAGTTTGGCTTTGTGTCTATCATCATTCAGTCATTTGTAACATAGACTAATCCGGCACCTCGATCGACACTGGCAATAATGGCATACTCGGTCACATCGCTGATTTCATCTCAGAAGGCCATCTCTTCGACCATTTCTTCCAGAGAATTTCACAATTTTTAGGGTTGTGACGATTGAGGATTATAATCACAGAACTACACTCGAAATGCTACCTCCATCAGCAGAATGCTTGCTCGACGAAGGACGAGTAAATACCAGAAGGAAATACGGTGATGAGTGCGGGTATAGAGCAGTCAAGCAGTCAAAAGAATCCTACAAAGACATAACAGGAAAAAGCCTCTGTCATCGGTTGCCAAAACGCGTCTCAAGGAACCAGAGCCTTGTCAAACAAGGAAAAACTTGACTTACAACGCTCTGGGTTCGATCCCGTTGTAAGCAAGGTGAGTGGTCTCGCCACACTTCATGGGCTATCCTTTATAGCGACAGTCAACAAGGTAACGACGCCATCTTGTGCGATGCCTGAATTGAGGGTTAACAGGAGCTTACTCAGATCAATTCTAGCGCACCATGATTGACATGTTCAGAACCAGGCAGGAGTAGTCCAGTGACGTTTTCGGCAGTGGTATAATAAATGATACCATCAAAGCTTGTTTCTCCGACTGCAGCTGCCACTAGGTTATTGCTTTCGAAAGAATCTCAATGCAGCGATACAGGTGTTAGAGGACAGCACCAACCGTCCAATATTGTATCCGTCGGGAACGATGTCATGATGCTCGGTGGCAGGCTACATGGAACAGTGACTGGCGGCTCACAAGAAACTACAGATGCTCTTACTTCTTCCTGCGACACTCTTTGAAGGGATATGTTACGGTAGTGAATGGTAGGAATGACAATACGCACGCAAGGAACAAGGCACCGCTGTTTGCTGAGGCGCCATTCTGAGGGAAAACTCTGCAACAGTGAAAACCACCCAGGTATTAGAAATCGACTTTGTTGGCCTAGGGAGCTTTACCGAAAGTGATTGCCCCCAACAAGACTCTCCAAGCAGGTCCCGATCCCAGAGTTATCGTAGTCCTGGCGAAGCTCATAGGTCTGATTGGCCCAACCTTTTCCGTCGCCAAGATTGGCAGACATAAGTCCTCCAAGGTGGAGCCCGAAACATTCTTCGGAACTATTCACGATACAGGGAGAATTACAAAAGGGCGTTGGATAGGGCAGATATTATACCCACAATCCTATGGCACGTGCATAGTTGACGATACCATCGCCCGTAAGAACACCTGGCGAACTGAGTCCAGAGATTATAACCTGTTGTAATAAGGATGCAGAACGGATGAAAAGCAGTCAAGTACAAACATTCAACGGCTCGCCAAAGCCATCCCCAGCGTCATCCAACATAGATCCGCCAGCCAGGGTAGGATTATAGAATGGGACACCGCCCATATTGACATCCTGGCGGAAGCGACTGAGAAGAAAAGCAGTCAGAGTAACAAGGGACTCGAAGGAAAACATCTTGATGTGACAGAGAGCTGGAGGGATGAAACAGAGGGTTATATAGTGGGGGGGGGGGTTGCGCGGCAATGATGGAACGTGCCAGGGCGATGGCTTCGAAGTGCACCTTAAGTATCCAGTCACCACATGCAGGTCCCACAGATCCTGAGGCGCTCCAGCTGTCGACATCATACCAATTATGTAAGTGCCAGGTTATCGAGGCACATGCAACCCTTCCGGTCTTCGGTTATGCACATACCGTCGCAGAGCACCGGAGAAAGGCATCTCCTTCTGACTCAAACTTACAGAGACTAAAGTGGTCTTGAGCTTACTCAGCGTGGGACTTATGTAACCGAGCATCGCTGCATTTCCTGCTGAACAAAGACCATGAGTTCAGGTTCTGCAGAAACACCACTTTTTACTTGCTTGTCATGCACAATTGCGTTCACATCGGCAGAAGACCAAAGTAACACTCCGAATCAACTCTTCGCTCCATGAACTGACATTATTTGATGTAGGGGTGCACTACCGTTCCGATCATCATCGGTACAACATGAAACGCCGCGTTTCTGGCCTACCACCAGTCAGTGTGGTCGTATTCAATCAAAAGGTCCTGGAGCGGCGTGCTGAGACGGCGGTAGTGTCATCTCCGAAAGATTTGACCTGCGATCTATGTGGGTGAGTTGTCTTCTGCATGATCTTGTAGGCCTCTCATAAATCTTGCTATATTTGTGATGCATCGTCACAGGAAAACGTACACCACAGAAAACGCGTATCGATCCCACATCAATTCGAGAAAGCATAAAGAAAACGAACTTAAAACCCCTGCCAGAATTCGTAAGGCGCCCATTACGTCGTCGTCGTCATTTGATCTACCTCAGTTGAACGAAGATGAGGGAGATCTTGAAAGCGCTTTAGCTGCTAAAATTGCCACCGCTCGTGAAAACCTAGATGCTAAGGCCTGTCTCTTTTGCGAAAGCGTTTCTACTTCTATCTCTACCAATCTGGAGCACATGTCCTCAACACACTCTTTCTTCATTCCTGATGCGGAGTATCTCGTGGATCTTCCTGGGCTTCTCACTTCCCTTGGCGAGAAGATCCACATTGGAAACATGTGCATCTACTGTAACGGGCGAGGTCGTGAACTGCGAACGCTAGAGGCAGTGAGAAAACACATGGTTGATAAGAGTCACTGCAAGATTGCATACGATACTGAGGAAGACCGACTTGGAGTATCTGACTTCTACGATTTTACAAACTCCTATCCTGACGGCAATGGCGGAGGACGAAGTAAAACTAGGGATAAAAGACCACAGCGCAGTGCCGATGAAGACGAATGGGAAGACATGGAAGACGATGGTGACGAAGAGGTGGATGACGTTACTGACGAGCACAATGAGGCGTCGGACTCTGACGATCTACCTAGTGGTCAGATCACCTACGGCGATACCGAGTATGAGCTTGTACTCCCATCTGGCGCCCGCATAGGACACCGATCCATGAAGCGTTATTACGACCAATCGTTCTATGGCATTCATGTAAAGGAACAAGACCCCAATTCAGGTGCTGCCCTTGTCCGGCAGCTTCTTAAAGACAAGAATTCTGCCCTCGTTCCACGAATGGGCGCGTTCGGTGCATTCGGTGGGGGAACAGAAGTAGTGAAAGCAAGGAATAAGGGTGAAGCAAAAGAGGCCGGTCGCCATGTACGGGAGTTCAGAGATCAGAGACGGCGAGAAGAGTTCAAGACTAAGATTGGGTTTATACACAATAACCAAAAGCACTACCGCGACCCACTGTTACAGGTGAAGATCATTTCACTTCTTTTTACCCTCTTTGTCTTAGCATTTTGCAGTAACGGACCTCTAGGTCACCAGACTGCCTCTGGATCTCGGGACCTCTACTATCATAGACAAGAAAAATACGAAATGCGTAGGATATCGTGAGAATCCGAAAAAGTCAACTGTGATGAAAATAGGGTATAATAATGCACGATGAAAAAAAGGACGCTGTTCTTGCGTTAATGATAGCGAATCAATATAAATATGCCGCAGGGACAACACCCTCTTGCCCGGTCTGTGGATTTCTAGCATACCACCAACTAGTCTGCGGTTAGAACCAGAGCATACACTCGGAACTGTTAGGATACAACTTACGCAGCATCTCGGTCATCAAGAACGTCCACTGCCAACCCAGCCGTCAAGGGAAGCTCACCTTCCCCAGTTCCATCGAACGAATACCTCGCGCGGGCAGGCCGGATTTCTTCATCTGCTGCTGTCATAGTGCCAACAACTGCATCGGAAGGCGTCTCCGCACGCAAGTAGTTGCTTCCATCCGGTCCGAATGGATCCGGCTCTCCGCTAGTCGTACGTGCCATTTCTTCTTTCTCAGCACTGACGCCGAACGGACTTGTGCCAAGAATCGTTGTCCGCGTGGCAGCATTGATGTGCTCTAGTAAGGAAGATGGGCGGTGCTGAATGGAATCCTCGTCCTCTTCATTGGGATCATATTTATTGGTTCTCTCGTCCCTTCTGGATAGAAGAGTCCAAATAATACCCAGGAGTGCGAGCAGGAAGACAAGGCCTGCTGCAACCGCTATGGAAATCAGAATGACGACCCCGGTGGCGAGGAAATCTGGAGAAGATTGTTAGTCGAAAACCCTCTACATTTTGCCTATACACGTACGTTGTTGCACGAAACTGAAGTTAGCAATCGAGTAGAACAGCGCGGAGATATATCCCATCGTCCCTTGCGTGGACACAACAGATAAATAAGGGATAAGCGTCTCGCCATCGAAGAGTACGGATGATGCTGAGCCGAACGTAGGGTCGGACAATGATCCAGAAACCATTAACATCCGATCAGACTCGACGATAGCGTTAGAGCTGTGCGTGTTTTGAAGAGGTACCATGAGCAATTGTGAGATGTTCGAGTTACCCTGAAGAGTGGTTCCTAAAATCAACATGTGGTGAGTCTCCATCAAACACTGCAAATCGAAGAATGCACACACCGATGTTGGACCACGAAACGCCATTCCAGAACAGCATGAAGGGTAGCGATCCGTCGCTTGTGCTTCAAAAAAGTTCAGGCAATAGGATGCGCATAACGCAGAGTGAACTCACCGACCAGCAGCGAATATGCTCGATGAGTTGCCATCGTTCACTTCCACAGCCGTTACGGGTCCCGGGATATCGGCTGGATTCCCGATGGCGGTCCAGGTCGCATTTGAAAAGCTGTATTGTGCAACGTTCGCAGTCACACCGCTGGATAATGTGATTGCCCCACCGACGATCAGGAATTCTTGATTGCTCTGAAGCTAAGAGTAAGCAATTGACCAAGGCCTGAAAAGACCAACATACCCCAGCATATGAAACCGAGGAAACATTGCCCTGAATGCCTTCCCCAAGTGCATTCCACTGGTAGAGGGTCGTATCGAGTAAGCAGATTCCGACACAGGTGACCGTACCCGCTTGGTGGAAAGAGCCTGCGACGACAACTGTATTCGGCTTGTAGGTAGAAGTCGTTATAGAATAGACAACGACATTGTTTCCCGAAGTCGCTTGAAGGGGTTGCGTAAGCGAAGTCAACCACTGTTGACCAGAGAGATCATAAATGGCGAATCCATTGGCATTGGCAATACTTAAATTGAACTCCCCTCCCACATAAAGGTGTTGCACGGAATCAACAAGCAACGCACGAACGACTCCGTATATTTGCGGGCCATTAAGTGCACTAATGGTGGAAGAGACTGGGTCGTAAACGGCTACGCCCTGGGACACTGTCGCAGATGAAGTGGTGAAGGTGAAATTGCCTCCGATTATTGCAACCTCATGAGAAGACGTCATGTTAGACCAGAAAGCGCCTGCAAGGACAGCAGGGGCGGGTGCAGGGGAAGACGGCAACGTGGCTGGAGAACTCGTGGTCTGACGGGGAAACAAAGTCGCCTTGAGGTGATGAGAGACCCAGGATACTGGGCTTCGGGGACCATGACCCCTGCGACGTTTTGTTGTGGCCGGAATCGATGTATTGGCGCCCGCACCAAGTTCGACATCGAGAGGAGTAACAGCAGGACCATTGGCGCCGTTTGACAACATGACAAAACCCGTGGAACCGTACTCAGCCATGCTCTGGATCTTGCCTGCTATAAATTGAGACTGCCCCTGGTTGCTGGAGGAAGTGCCATTGCCAACGAAAGTCATGTTTCCACGGACAAAACCCCCGCTATTGACCCAAGACCCGGTCTTAATGTCCCAGATAGCGAAGCCACCAGTATCAGAACCGAGGCCCGACGCGGACAGAGCCTGAGTAAAAGTACCAACAACTTGGAGTTGACTGTTGGAGATGGCGATGTCCACAACAGGTCCATTGACACCAGCGCCAAGTAAGCCCCACGAGTTGAGGCTGAGATGATACACGGCAACACCACTCAACTTGCCCTGCGTTGAAGCGGTTTGAGTATCGGAGAAGGCTCCCCCAACGTAAAGTTCGTCCCCGTAGAGGGTAAGCGAAGAGACAGCTCCGTTGAGCCCGTTGTTTGGTAATGCAAACAAGCTTCCATTCTTGTAGGCGACGATATTGGAAGCCCCACTGGCAGATCCTGCAGTAAGCTTGAAGTTTCCACCCAAAAAAATGATTCCCGAGGAGTGCTGGATAGTAGAGGAAACCTCTGTGGTGCCAGAGATCGCGGCACCCAGTGCATTGTATAACTCTGTGCCGACACTGTCCAGGGTTGTTTTCCCGGTGCCTGAAATTACGCCTGTTGCGTCGACACTCGATGAGGAATCCAATAACCATTCAAAGAATCCGAAGCCGTGTTGCGACGACATGCTGCTATTGGACCCTGTACCAGATGATCCAGTACCAGTCACGTTGGCAGAGGTTAAGATAAGCTCTATGCTGCCTGCAACCAACTCGTATTCTCCGTTCTCGCCGCTTCCGGCCGGGCTATCTGCGATGGTCATAGTGACTGTCACCACAAAATTAGATGAAGATGGAACAATTGGCCCGCTGTAGACAAGTATCGCAGCGTCATCTTGATTCTGTTGTGAGACGGTAGAGACGTATGGCTGAGAACCACCTCCAGGGAACACCGTCACCTGAACTGAGGTGCGAAGAGCGCAATCCTGGAAATCTGCGCAACCTGGGACTATTAAGTTGATGTCGTATTGACCCGCCGCCGAAACATAAGGCATCCATGTAAATGTAGGAGACTGTGCCGCGGAAGTACCAACAGCGACTGTGGAAACGAGGACCGTCTGCAAAGTTGCCGGAATATCCGTGCTAGCATCCTTTGTAGTCCAAGTACCTGTCATCGTGACATTAGAAGGATTGGGGGCGAAACAAGACTGAGTGTTCTCGTTGGCAACCGCAGAAGCAAAGGCACCAGAAGACAGGAGCTGCATCATGTGCAAGCCGGGAGCAGTACCAGTCCATTTAGAAAGGGTGATTTGAATACCACTCAAGGTTACAGGTGAGGTGAACAGGAAATCCTGATAAAGGATGGATGAATCCGTTGACAATGGACAGGGGTCAGTACAAGTCAAATTCTCCCCAGTGGATGGATCCACGTATGATAGCGTTTGCACAGTGTTATCCGGGATCGAAGTGACACTGAGTGATGGAGGAAGGTTAGCCAAAGACGAAACACGCCGAGGAGAATAATACCTGAAGCCCGTTGTTCCATACCCAGTGAGGAAGGTATTGCCAAGACGAATGCCGTATGCATTGCTAGAGGAAAACGTTCGAACCGTGATGAGAGCGCTATTGCCGTCTTCAGCGAGCCAAGTGTTCCCGGGACCATCTGGACCAGCTGGACAGAGGATGACCTGAATGTCACTGAATTCTGGGTTTGTGGATGACGGTGCCCCTTCGATTTCTGCATTTTGCAGAGGAATGGGAACAAGAGAGGATGAGAAGGGTGATGCGCCTGGGGAGTAAGGAACATTTGGGTTATTGGTACTGTTGGTGGTGGTGTTCCCGGAAAATGATGTGATAAATGAGCCTGCGAAGAACAAACTCGAGGTGGATGCATTCGATGTGATGGAGAAGACTTCTGCGCTTGCACCTGAAAAGCCTTTGAAGGGTGGTGCCGACCAAGTATTGGACTTGGTACTCCAGACGGCTACCGAGGAACCAGGGGAGGTGAAGTGACCACCAACCCAGAGATTCTTATTAGACAGGTCACAATAAACAGCTGTAATCGGGCCATTTGGTCCATTTGAGCCAAGTGCAGAAAATGTGCTGGAGGAAGGGTCGAAGGACGCGACATTACTGGCGGAAGTATTGCCTATAGAGGAGAAAGACCCCGCAAAGTAAAAGACGTCGTCTATAGCACAACCAGAAGAGATGGAGCCACCAGAGTTGGTGTTTCCATAGTTTGAGAGCGCACCCTGAGGAGTACGAGCAAGTAAAGACGTTTCAGAGGGATCGAAGGCGGCGGGAGTGGAGTTGTCGAATAAACTGAGTCCTGCGAAGGCGCCAGTGAGGGCTACCTGGCCCATGCGGCCAAAGTCGATGAGAGGGAGCGACGCGAATGCAGAATGGGACAGGGACGCCAGGAGAATGACTGAACGCCATGTTGGGGACGGTGGAGGGAACATGGTGGCAGCGGGCACAAGACCCTCGTAGTCTTAAAGCAAAACAGTTCGGACAGAAACGTGTGGTTACTCGTTTAGGTAATTTAATCAACGAAAGTGGTCCCGTGACCGTCTCTACTGCTCTATTCTAACCAACAGGCTGCAGGTGAGGAGAACACTGTTCCAGTCCTCTGATTCGGACAAAAGTCATCACACGGAAACACAAAAACGACAGGGACTCACTGAGGGAATCTATATCTCACAATGGATGGCCTCTGTGCACTCGTTTGCAGCACGTTGTTAGAAGCCACATGCTGCGATCGCAACAGCTGTTTCTCGCTGATGGCTACCCAAACTTCCCGTGGTGTTGCATAGTGAGACAGCCACTGGGTCAGATATGCATCCTCGCCCGACTTTGGAGCCCACTTGTAGAACCCTACAGCAGCAAGTGAAAGAAAAAGGGTATTGCGCCAAAACGGTGTGAAGAATCCGGCTTCAATCGTTGTCAACCTACCGCCTTCCATTCCGTGAGAAGACATACCTTCTGCCTGTGTCTCCTCATGGGCATGGCTCCCATGCGATGCAAACCTCCGTTGCAAACCGATGCTGGTGGTGAGACGTCTTGTAATAACCGTCCTGGTCAAGGCCATCATGGTTGGGTGGATGGAAATCGTCGGAATAAACAGATCATCACACCAATGCATTAGTAAGCAGGGTTGATTAGGGGTAGTCGAATATTAGCTAAACCTACGTACGGTAAATACAAACGATTGCTGAAGTGCATCGTCCATTGAATTCAGTCGTTGTCTTTTCTGCTGGGGCTTCGGAGCCTGCTTCTCATCTCCTGCGCCGCCCGCCTTG
The DNA here is from genome assembly GCA_029372045.1 of Scleroderma citrinum. Lineage (NCBI taxonomy): Eukaryota > Fungi > Basidiomycota > Agaricomycetes > Boletales > Sclerodermataceae > Scleroderma > Scleroderma citrinum. The sequence goes on from JARFMN010000002.1 coordinate 2,360,176, forward strand.
CGCCTTCGCCACCTGCCCACCCCCTCGAACGAAGCCATCCCACCAACCGGGGTGTGAAGGCAGCAGTCAACCCGATTCTAACAGGCAAGAATAGCGTCTTGTGGATGGTATATGCCAGGACTAGCATCGCGTAAAGCCCCTCATGACTCCCGCTAACCTCGCCTTGGCGCCCCACTTCCTCCCCACTTGTCTCCGGTGCTTTCGCAGGAAGTATTCCAATGATGAACTCTTTAACATACGCTGCGGCTTGCGAGACTTGCTCGGCACCCAAGAGATTTATCCCGATAAAGGCAACAGTGAAATCGAGAGCTGAAAGGACAAGATAAACCCCAGCAGCGTACCACCCATAAGACTTCATAAGATACGTGAGCCGTTGTGAAAGCGTGGCATCTGGCGGCAAAGAGCTATTACTGTCTTCTGGTCGAGGTGATGGAAGTGGGGTGGACGTGAAACGCGGGGTGGAAGTACGGAAGAGGCGCAAAGTAGACCCGCGCGAGAATCCTATAGAGGAAAGGTTTGGTGATGGTGCGACTATCCGTGAGGTTAATGGTAAGATTGGCGCAGATACTCTGAACCGCGCAAGTCGAGGAATCATTCGCCGCAGCATGGTCTTGACTGAAGAAAACGAGTATGAAGATGACTAATACATTGGTTTCTTCGGCGATGACCGGCTACAAAAAGTCATTGTAAATCTCTATCCATGTCCATTTCCAGGATGCTATCTGCATCTGCTCCGTTTGAAGGACCAGAAAAATTACTGGAGGTATGGTTCGCCCCTTCTCCGGCTCATGTACCCGATGTGCACTCTCCAAAGAATGGAAAGATCGGCTTGAGAAATGTACCCCGGATCGTATGGGAGGAAATGCTTGCTATCGTCAAATGCAAGGTCCTCAGTGTCATCGAAGGTGATGAAACGGATGCTTATTTATTAAGGTTAATAGTGTGTTTCTTTGACAACTATCTCAATCCTCGCAACTCAAAATGTCTCTCTTGTAGCGAGTCATCCCTTTTCGTGTTCGCCCATCGCATCATCTTGAAGACGTGCGGAACGACTCTCAATCTTCTGGGTCTCCCAGGCATACTCGACATTGCCAGAGACTATGCATCTCTTCCCTCTGTCTACCAATGTTTCTATTCCCGGAAGTCATTCATGTTTCCAGAACGCCAGCTCGGCCCTCATCGGGAGTGGAAGGACGAAGTTGCTTTCCTGGACGCCATTTTCCCGACAGGTGCCGCGTACACCGTAGGAAAGGTGAACGGCGACCACTGGTTACTCTACATAACGAGTCCTGGCGAGGCAATCCCGCCAGACGTATCCGAAGTGCCTACAATACCAGATTACACGATTGAGATCCTTATGAGCGATCTCTCACCCGAAGCTCGCCAACCATTCTGCTCTTCTACTCCTTCACCAGGAGATGACGTCTCTTCTGATCAGCTGCCGTCTATACTTGGTCAGACATTGTCGTCTTCTCTTCGAATAACCGAGATTTTTCCCGCTCGCTTGACTACGCTGGATGCTTATGCATTTTCTCCTTGTGGGTACTCGTCCAATGCTCTACTCAAGTGGGGCAATCCCAGATTGGGTGGTTACAGTGGAGAAGGCTATTATACTATCCACGTAACACCCGAGGAAGGCTGGTCCTATGCCAGTTTTGAATGCAACGTGCCACTCTCTCCATCGTCATTGCCCTCTAAGAATGATATGCCCGACCTAGAGACGCTCGTCAGGCGCGTGGTCGACATATTTCAACCAGGAAGGCTCAGCATGACATTATTTATTTCAAGTGAACATAACAACAATACCGAGGAGGAGGATGGTGATACTGCCATCGAAGCTGCGCAGCGGGCATTCAAGGTTGCTCTTTCTGCACCGCGCCCCGAGTCCTGTTCATCTAGTGGTTCTGGAGTTGATGGGGAGCGTCCAAAAGCGTATAGAAGAACTGACAAAATCAATTATGAATTTGGCGGATATGATTTAGCGTTCGCGAGTTTCGAACTTCGATGAACGTCCAAATTTCGCTTATTTATCTTGACCGGAGGACCCTCCATCCCGTTTTTGTCGCTGACTGTTGTGTATCTCTTCCTCAATTAACTACTTAGGCAACGAATGCAGCAACATATATTCGGGTGTCGTGCATCCGGCCACAAGCGTTAAGTGGTGTTGATGGGGTTAGGCACCACTAGCCTCACCTCCAACTTACCATCATCTAGGGGACATACAGTTCCACAGATCGCTTTAATGCTTTGTAGGTATTGTTGGTGTGCAGCACCTGGTGGGTTCAAATGAACAGCGGTAAGCTCCAGAAACCATCACCCTTGGAGGTGGCTCAATCGCACCGATACCATACTTCTCTGGTCGATGACATCTCGGTAGCTCCTCCACACCCGGGATGGAGACATCATTTCTCTCTATGGTTTCAAGGCCATGGGGTCGTTGACCGTTTCTTGTCTGGTGTGCGTACATCGTGGGCTGATGATCATTATTTGGTTATTCATGGTCAGATCGTTGAAAATGCCCTCCACAACTTTCTCAGCTGTATGGCGTGGTGTATCACAGTGGCTTGATTTGCAAGCGTCCGGCGCACATCTCAGTGAGTCTCGATGGGGCGACAGAAAGCTTCCAGGGTTTCCCTTTGAAGACGCCAAGGATTTCTGCGCATGACGCGGGGGCAGGGATTGATAGAAAATCATCAGAAATCAGCCCCTACAGATGGCGCTGAATTACAGAGGTCGTACATACTTGCCGCTCAGAGGTTTGTTTCAACCCCGTATTGAGAACGTCGTCCCAAACCAGGGGTTCCACGCGACACGAGTTGGCAGCACATGGAGACCAGTGGGTATGGGACTATTACTCTAATTAGGTTGCGATTCAAACTTTGAACGTTGCTCAGACTGGACTGTGTACTTGAGGGGAAAATCGCCAAAATGGATGGATAACGTCACAGCACCAGTACAACGCCTTAGTGGAGGCAGATGATTACAAGCAGCTCTTGTCCTGGCAGCCACTATCACACTTTTTCACCGATAGTGTGCTGTATCCTGGTGCGGACATTTAATAGGATGCTACGTTTAAGCAAGACAATACCAGCGCGCAAGGGTGCTGATCTGGGTAGGGGGAGATATGGCTAAATCTCCTATCATTTGTTCCAATTCGCTACGATACCACAACGACTCATTTGGTCACCATCTCTTTACGAGTACTGTTGGGCTTGCTGCGCAAACTGCATAGCGGGCAGAGTCTGATGAAGATTTCCACCATCGGCCAGGTTATTCCTGCCTGGCAAAGAAAGATGAGCGTAGGATGGGAGGAGCCAGCCTGGCCGCTCACCATTCCGATCCTTCGTGCTTCGAACAGTACGGAGGATGAGGCACCATGGGCTCGATGAGCATAAACCAAGATATCATATATCTGGTCGAGCACAGGTATCCTTTCGAAAGCTCTTGTCCATTCGAAACCTCCCAGATCGTGATCGATGGTCTCCGATGAAGCGCTTCCAGAGGCCTCCCCGTTACTTTTATGTTGATCATCAACATATGCCATGTAGTCTCGACAGAGATTTTCTTCTTCCGCGGCTACGAGATGGAAAAACGCGTCTCGAGGTAGCAACAGTAGATGATACTTCTCCGATCCCAACCGGACATGGTGGTACGTGAGCCACATGCGCAAACGATCTGAAAGATCTTTGGCGCCAAGACCCGACAGAAAATGGCAAACAGCCGCATACGATTCAGGACTGAAAGCGCATGTCTCCCGCAGGTCGATGGGCAGATCGGCCAAAAATCGTGCTAATGCTTCTTCGAAAAGTGCACGACTCGGCATTTCGACAGCATTGACACTGCTGATACGTTTCCTGATAGCGTCGGGAAGTGGAGCAAATGACGGATGTGCCCATGACTGGACCAGTGACTTAGTTATTATGTGTCCTTTCTCTGGCAAAGATGGTTGGGATATGAAGGATATTTGGCTGGTGCTGTAGGATTGGTGAGGAGTAATACTTGGAAGGGTGCTACGGAGAAGCCACCGCTGTTCCTTGTGATCGGGCGCAGAACGATCAGAGTGGTTAATATCTTCCCTTCGACTGTGCACAGTTGGCGAGGGAGTGTCTGAAGTATGAGATCTAAATGATGATGCTAATTTTTGGCCGTAAAAGCTATGCACATCCCCCGAGTCACTATGTTCGCCCGGAGGCTCGTCATCGGCGTGAGTATCTGAGACGAGAAAGGAGGCTGTCTTTGCACCATATGGAGAAGTCAGTTTATCGCCAAATCCAGCATGATCTGAGGGGACCTTGTGTCGCTTCTTAGGGGTATAGTTACATTCCGAATGTCCTCCCTCGACGCAGTGGCTACAAACGGGTAGATTGCGATCGCACTTGGAAAGTTAATTAGAAAGAAAAAGTAGCTTAATGATGAATACGCACCTTTAGATTGCTTGACCGGCACCTGTCGCAACGAGGAATGCCACGGTGAGCAGGGGTAGGTAGAGGCGTATATCTGCACTCCCGACTGTTGGCCCAGGAACAATGATTACATGTCGGGAGGACCCTATCACACTACAGAAAACATCTCTGAATTTTCGACACCTATAGGGCGGTCATCACTCACCTTCAATTTGTTTGTGCGACAGTGGTCGCAACGGGGTTTTCCTCTGCGACCCTTCCATTGTGATTGACGGGCCATGTACACCTTGGGATTTGGGATCCGAATAGTCAATTGACCGTCTTCGTTTGCCTCAGGGATAGAATCCATCGCGTCAGGAGATTCTAACAAGTCGGATGGGGGAAGAGAGACCATCGTGATTGAGGGTATTACGAAATGGCAATTGACGAAATTTGGACGGTTGAAACAGTCCAAAAAATAAAGAAAGTAAATTCCTTGCACAGGAAGTGATCCAAGAATAATCTGTCTGTCCTGTGGTCCACTGCAAGAATCAGAAGGATTGTCAATCCTGCCAGGCCAAACCGAACCTACTTACAGCGTGACATTACGGTCACATTTTACCATTCTAGGATAGTGATTTGACGAGTGAACGGTGCTTTTTTCGTCTTACCAGACCAAACCATTCAAGAGTACAAGGAAGCAGCCACTTCTTGAAGCCCCTCCAAAGCATCCAACAAGAATAACTTGGAGAGGCAAAGGAACACCAGCCCCTCCAGAGTGTGGGGATGACATAATCCCGTGCTGACAAATCCGAGTGTCACGTTCCCGTTTGCAGGGTAAAGGACGTTTTGCGAGTGAACTCGAGGAGCCAATCAATGGGCGATCCTGTCGATCAGCTGCTCTCCCCCGCTTATCATCACCACCTCCACTTCCAGCACAACTACCAAAACCAAACCCAACAGCTGCAACACCAGAGCCCATCTCAGAACCAGATTTACTCTCAGAACATTTACAGAAACCCTTCACCTGGTCCTTCCTCCCCCGCCCATCCTACCCAGCGCAACTTGGCACAGGACGACCTCTTCCACCATGTCCACGCCCACCAGATCTCCCCCCACGATGCCGACAACGTCATACCCACTGGCGACCACCATCCCGACGATACTCCCGTCGATGAAGAACCACTCTATGTCAACGCCAAGCAATACTTCCGCATCCTCAAACGTCGCGTGGCTAGAGCAAGGTTAGAAGAGGTCCACAGGCTCTCCAGGCAGAGAAAGGTGCCTTTCTCTCTCGCTTATACTTCCTCCTTTTTCACCTCCTTTATTTCTTCAGCCTTATCTCCATGAGTCCCGCCACAAACATGCCATGCGTCGCCCCCGTGGTCCAGGTGGCCGTTTCCTCACAGCAGACGAAATCGCCGCTCAAAAGCTGGCACAACAATCCTCCAATGGTGACACAGTTGACGACCTTGCCGACCATCCTACTGGTTCCATTTCCACCAATAAACATGAGGACGTTCATTCTCCGGACGTCCTGCTCGACTCGGTCGATCCACCCTCCCATGAAAATCGACCGATTGCTCCAATATCTCATCCTCACTTACAACCCCAGCTCGTCCATAATCGCAATCCATATGGTCGAGCATTACCCCAAAACGAAAATAGCTCCGTAGGGCTATCGGGTGCAACCGCTTCCTACCCTGCACTCTCACAGAACAACCCTTCTCCCCCCTCCCTCTCCCCCCAGCTCTCCCACTCCTACCCTGACAACCGCTCGGGCTCAGTGGTTCATATACCAGCCTCTACTCAGTCGCCGTCCCTCTCTGTTGATCCTCAACCTTGCCCAATATTACCCGGTCAGCCTCATGTGTCTCAGAAGGGTTCATCCCCTCTCGCCTTGCGTCCTCCATTTCAGGCTAGACTACATCACGTTCCCCATCCCCATGCCCACACACGTCTCCGCCACTTGAATTTCTCAGAGGGATTGTACCCCGATGAGGATGGCGGACAGAGTTCATCCCCCGGAGAAATGCGGGGACATTCCGAGGGTCTTCTATCATCTTATGGAACACACCCTCCCAACCATTTGGATCCCGCCAGGCGCTAAGTAGCCGTGTGTTGGGTAATACGGTCAACGAACCGTTTCTTCGCTTTTTCAATTCTGATTCGGTGCCTATTGTCATACTCAGGTCCTCAATGCTGCCATACCTCTCCCTCGCACAGATTCACGTCCTGTATGTTGTAGTAGATGTTGTGACGATCTCGTTGCAAGCAGGCAACAGTAAAACATCGGGCGGGCACTACATGCCCATACTTTTATTCTATATCCATTGCATTTGCGCTCAGCATCAAGGATGCTTTGCTTGTACCGTTTGCCGCACCGTCGCCAGTGTTGTCAGGTTGCAATGCACACGAAGATAGCACCGGCGAAGGTGGTCGCAGTGGCCGATAGAGAACAAGTGCCTGAGAACTAGACGCGCTAGTGCTGGGCGAGGAAATTGGAATGATCGAGGGAAACCTTGTCTGCTGTTTCAAGTGTCCAAGCACAATAGGAGAAATTTCAACTTCCTTGATATGTTCTGCCTCCTCTGCTGTCTTGGAACTTTGACTTTCGTGTGAGGCAGCCACGGCGGACGATGCACTTGGAGTACCATGCAAAGAGTTACTTGGACCTACGGAATAGGCATGATGTTATTGAGTGAACTCGAGGGTGGGGAGACAAGTGCTTACTGTCGAATTCGACATCCATCTCTACGTCGGACTCTGGTGACATGGAGCGTTCCACTGGAGTCGGTAGAGGCACATTAAGCGTTGGAGAATAAGGTATGTGTGGGATGTGAGGTGCCGATATGTTAGTCGAGTCAGGTGAGGAAGGTAAAGAAGTCAACGGCGTGTGATTCAGCGTCAGGCGGGCAAAACCATGCTCTAGGGTGTGGTATTTCCTCCGCTTGAAGGGTAAGCTGACAGGGGAAGAGGGATCATCGCCTTCGTCAGCCAGTCTGCGCTTTCCAACGGAGGGGTCCAACCATGGATGACGAATGGTATAGGGCCAACCTGCCATTTAATTATTGGTGGCGCTTACGATCGTGTTGGGATGGCAGTCAGAGCTCGTACGATAGTAGCCTTAGAGCTGGTTCGGAAACACCAAATATTTCCGAAAATTGCAATTCCTCAGTTTGTTTATATTTTGGTGGGTCGGCAAGTTTCACATCCTGCCTGGGGACTTTGAAGTTTGAACTGTGTGTTTGATGATGGATTATCAGCCTGACCTTAACAATCAAAGGCTCATATGGGCCTCCATAGTCTCACTCACTGCTGCATTATCCCAATTTACAGTTGAGTCATTCATTTCTTCCATGGCCAGGAAATGTGACCCATCAGCTTTGTGAAATAGCAAAGAAATCAAAGCTATGGTCCAATACCTGCATGAGCATTGTGCAGAGATGGGGGATAACAGAATCAAAAACAGTGCCTATCATGGTACAGTGCAGCACATCATTCTGTTCCTCAAGTTAGGACTACCAAAGACATGGGATATGGTGAAGAATAAATGGACAAGCTATGTAAGTGTTTGACCAATTGTTGATCATCATTGTGATATCATTGTGATATCTTCCAGATTCAAAATATGTTCACAGAAATCCAGGATTATTGAAAGGGGTCTGGATGCCACAGGGATAGTGTGCATGGGGCTGGGATTGAGGGGGAAGATGCATCATGCATCTTTAGCAAATATGTGAAGGTATGTACAGTGGCTCAAAAAACTGTCCACATGTTTGCATGTTTTACATTAGTTATGACTAAACACAATAACCCCTAACCCTAGCCCTAGCCTATGAGTATATGGAATGACATACTTACTCTTGGCTTTCTATTGGTCCATGAATCAAGTGATTTGGATAGGAATTGATAGAGTAGCAGCCATTTGGAAATGACATGTCATGCAGACAGTTCTTTGACTTTACAAAAATCCAACTATCTAGTACTTGGTATGAGCTCCTTTGGCCTTGATAACTGCTTCAACCCTTCTAGGCATGCTTCCTATCCATTTTTGACACTCTTCCACAGAAATCCTCCCCCACTCCACTACCACCCTTTCCCACAATTGATGAACTCCTGTAGAAGCACTCTCATAACCTGAGAGAGATTTTTTGAGGTGATTCCAAGTGTGTTCAATTGGGTTGAGGTCTGGAGATTGTGCAGGCCAGTCTAGAAGCTTGATATCTTGCTCTTCAAACCATTTCTGAGCTCTTCTAGAGGTATGCTTGGGGTCATTATCTTGTTAAAAGATAATGTCATCTTCTAGAATTCCAGATTCCTCCATGCTTTGAAGCAACTCTTGCTCCAAAATGGCCACATACTGTTCAGCATCCATCCTTCCCTCAACCTCACTCAAGACCCCAACACCATTCCACCCTATACATCCCCAAACCATGAGTGAACCTCCTCCAAACTTGACTGTACCTTTGACCTCTCTGGAAATAAGCCCTTCACCCTTCTTTTTCCACACATACTCTTGTCTATCTGACCCAATCCTGTTGATTTTGGTCTCATCTGACCATATAACTCTTTTCCAGTCCTCCACAGTCCAATGCTGATACTTGAGAGCAAAGGCTAGCCTCTTCTTCTTGTGACCAGTAGAAAGCAATGGCTTTTTTTTCTTCACCACAGCCTTTAATGAGGGTTCTTTGAGGGTATTCCTCACTGTCTGAGAAGAAACAGGACTATCAACAATAGAGTTGATGAAATGAGTGGCTTGAACAGCATTTTTGACCTTGCCAGTAAGGATTTGCTGGATAATGGCTCTTTTGTTGATGGAGGAAAGCTTGAAAGGGCAATCACCATGAAGCCTAGGCCTCTCTGGTTGGATTTCCTGAAGAACCTGGGATACTGTAGACTTGCCTAGACCAGTCTGTGAGGCAATCTTCCTAGTAGACAGGCCAAGAGAGGCAAGAGAGATGATATTTTGTCTTTGAGAGGTGAAAATGGATTTCATGATGATGGTGAGAAAATGAGCAGAGGGTGGTGGGGTTTATATATGTTGGATGATACTCATTACATAAAGGTAACATAATAGAACCCTTGATGGATGTATGTAATGATATCACAGCATGCCAGGGTCAATGTATATAATCAAAACTTTAAGTCAAACAACTGTCTGCATGACATGTCATTTCCAAATGGCTGCTACTCTATCAATTCCTATCCAAATCACTTGATTCATGGACCAATAGAAAGCCAAGAGTAAGTATGGTATTCCATACACTCATGGGCTAGGGCTAGGGTTAGGGGGTATCGCATTTAGTCATAACTAATGTAAAACATGCAAACATGCAGACAGTTTTTTGAGCCACTGTACCAAGTACTGATAATATCCAAATACCCTTGTAAATTCAAAAGTGAACAAACCCTTTCTATGGACTTGTTGTTTTAAAATGCCCATATCTCTGAACTATGTGAATGGAATCACATGACTTATGGGGCAATGTCATAGCCAAGAGTATGCATTCCACATACATAATTCAGGAAAGAGCCAAATGACTCAAGGTCATATCTAGGCCTGTGGATCATCATGGTTGTGACACTAATACTTGAATGCCTTCATGATGACTTCTTCCCATTAATATTGACCACTAGGCATACTCTTCTGCAAAAGAGTCAATATTTAAGGTATGAAGAGGACACTTGCCAGTTCCAGGAATGGCTTTAAACTTGTTCTGTGGAGTGTGCTGAGTAATGTGCAATAAACACTGAGAAAATAGTGGGCAACTTACAATTAATGCTTGAGTCTAAATCTCATCTTCACTCTCAGGTTTCATCTCACTGTCTTTCACAGGAATTTCATCAACAGGCACAACAGCAGATACAGTACTGGGCTTGAAGAGCATGAGGTCACCAGCTGTTGATTGACCAGGACAGATCATGGAAGCAGGCACCACAGAAGGAAGGTAGACTCTGCAGGGAGTGGAGGCAACTCTGTGGGCACAATGGACTTTTCATATGCAAGGGGTAGGCTGGTATGGTTGTTAGTATTTGAGATGCAAAATATAATATAGTTGATATGATACATACTCACTGTACTGACCAGAAGAGAGAACCTGTGCAGGATCCTATCAATGACATCTGGACTATGCAAAACAATAGAAAGTGAAAGCTGGGTGAGGGAGAGAGGTGCAAGGATGCCAGGTGGTGATGATGCAGGTTGAGGAAGTAAAATCTCTATGGACTGAAAATTTGAGTAAAGCTGCTGTTTTAAAGCAACTGTACTTACTATAGATCCCTGACCCTTCATTTTGAAGGTGAAAGTGAAGGCTAAGATGCTGGTAGGGAGTTGTATCTTCAAAACTTGTTCAGCTGCAAGCATGATGAAGTGAGCTTGAGGGACTTGGCAATTTTTTCATGATGAAATACACCATAGGAATCCAAGGTCAGAATACTAGATTGACTGAGTTTTCAGAGGCAGGAAAGGTCAGAGAATGGATAAGAGTCAAATGAAAAAAATGGGTGTGTAAAACACATGTTGTGCTGCAGTTTATGGTGTGATTATTTGTGTCATCTATAATGTGATGGCACATTTATGTTCAATTATTTGACAGAAATTTACAGGAAATCATTCATCAGATTATTGTCCAAATATGGCCTATTTACTACAGCAAAAATTCAACATTCAAATATTACACATCTGGCCTCAGAATATGGTGTTGGAGAAAAACTCATTTCTGCAGTGATTGTAGTGTACCTGTGGCAGTCAATGGCCAATCTACCTTACAACTATGTTAGGCAGTATATGTAGATGATGTCACCCCATGAGGATGCCTTGAGGCTCCTATGAGGCTTGTAGTATATTAGTAGTCAGACTTGAGAACCTATTCTCTAAACTAGTTATTTTGTGTCTTAGGACTCAATCATTATTACTTGCAATCTACTCCTTTTCTCTATCCATGTTGTTCTTACTCCCTACTAGTCTAGATCTGTGTGACAGGGCTCCTAGCAAGAACATTTGACTTTGCTTGGTTGAGTCCTAACATTGAGCTGGAGTAGCTATGGGCCCAAATGGCAGCACATTTTACCTGTCCTTGTGCAAAACACATGCAAAGGAAGTCTATGCAGAGTTCAGCAGACTTCCAAGTTCATTAGCTATACTATTAGGCTGAGCATTGTCAGATTATCATGGATCCAGATTAGAGTGGGGATGAAAAAGTTAGTGTTGTACTTGCTTTATGCAAGATTGTGATCACTATTATGCAGAACACTCCCAAACCTGAATCCTATCACATGTCTGCTCTTACAGGCAAAGCATGAGTAGATGAACTGCTTAATAGAAACCCCAGGCAGATCAGAAACCAGTTTGGCATCCACAAACATATCTTTCTCAAGCTCATATCCACTTTTTGAGAATGGGGCTTTCAGGATTCAAGAAATGTCACATTAGAAGAGCAGCTTGCAATTTTCTTGTATGGAATGGTGACAGGCTTGTCAGCTCAGCTTCTCAATGAGTGATTCCAACATTCAATGGATACTATAACATGGTGAGTGCACAAGAGCCTGAATCTTCTCCCCCATGCATTTATATACTATTCAGGTATTTTAAAAAAATGGTCCATGCTTTCTCAGAGGGTGGCATATACAACACATATGTTCACCTTCCCAGAGCCAATTCACCAACTCTCAATTGTATCACCAATAATCTCAAATTTTATCCTTATTTCAAGGATGCCATAGGTGCTATTAATGGTACACATATCATGTGTGTGTCATCAGCTAGTGAGCAGGATCTTATGCACAATCAGAAGGGTTTTTTGTCTCAAAACTGTCTCATCACATGCTTTTTCAATGGTCTTATTACATACATTCTTGGAGGCTGGGAGAGATCAGCAGCTGATGCCACAGTCTATCACAATGCCTGCTTGCAGGATTTGGCTATTCCTGACAGCCACTATTATCTTGCTGATGCAGGATTTCCATCAACCCCACAGTTACTTGTACCATATTATGGTCAACACTATCATTTGACTGAGCAGGGACAAGCAAATCTATTGTAAGTACTACTATAACCTGCTATTTGATCCTCACATATTTCTTACAGGCCAAAGAACAGAAAAGAACTTTTTAATCTTCACCATGCCATGCTTCAGAACAATATTGAGCATAACTTTAGGATTATAAAGCAATGTTTCAAAGCTCTTATTTGCCTGCCCAAGTATAATATGAAAATCCAATCTTGGTAGCTCACTGCTACCTACTCCATTCACAATGTCATCCATCTCTACAATCCTGACACAGTTGATGAAGATGATTTACTTCTAGCCCCTGAAATTGATGATGTTGTCAAGTCTGGGTCTTCTCTGGGGATTTCTGGGTATGAGTCTGGTCAGATAGCATAGATAGTGTAGTCATGGAACAGATTAGAACTGATTGAGTTCAATGACTTGGAGATGGAGTGTTGCCTTCTTGCATGGGTCCCAGTCCAAGGGCAAGATTCAGGAGAAGAGACTTATTTGATTTCAGACTGAAGTCTACCAGACAAAGTATCTATGGCTTTTATACTACAAGTAAGCAATAGCAAAGCACAGTCCAGTAAACTGGGCTAAGAAGTACAGTAAGAAATTACTAAGGGATGAATAAGACAAAAGAAAAATCAAGAATAAAGATGACAAAGATGAGTCTGGAAAGAGGAATGTACAATGGCCAAATACTGCATATGGTGACAGAAGTGCACTGATGACATGCACTGCCATGCACAGTAGAGTACTCTTTAAGGTCAAGTAGATTGGGAATGCAATAGACTGTCTGGAGATACTTTGTACCAGCTGGAGATAAGATCTATCATCCAGACATCAGCCAGACATGGTCATGACAAATGGCTGAACACTGCACATGGTGACAGAAGTGCACCAATGACATGCACTGCCATGTGCAGTAGAGTACTCTTTAAGGTTGAGTAGACTGGGGATGCAATAGACTGTCCAGAGATACTTCATATCAGCTGGGGATAAGATCTATCATTCAGACTTGATGACTGTCAGCTGGACATGGTCATCACAGTATCCATCTCTTAGGAGCCAAACCCATGAGGCCACCTTGAGGACAATGCTGAGTTTGAACACATTGTCTGACTGTGAACTTAAAGATTTGAAAAGGCAGGCCTGGTTTCAGAGTCAGCCCCAACAACCCTTCTTTCTAAAACATGTCTGCCCCTGCTCCTAAGTCAATTGCTCCCATCATCAACATTCCCATGCCTGGTATCAACTGGAGACAAGCCAAGACACCTGATCTTGAGTCAGACATAGAAGACAATGATGGAGTTGCAGCTGTCAAGGCTAAGGAGTGTCATTAATGCAAAGTTGAAAAGAAGAGATGAGAGGATAAAGTATGTCAATGCTGGAAAGAGGAAGAGAGACAATGCTAGGAAGAGGAGGACTGGATATGCTGAAAGAAAGAAGAGGTGGAGAGAAAGAGATGTGAGAAAGAGCAAAGGGTGTGCAGGGAGGCACAGAAGAAGGCAGAGGAGGAGAGGGTGAAGGCCTTAGAGGCCAATAAGAAAAGACAAAGGGAGAAGGCCAAGGTAGGTCCAAGTGTAGCCTAGGTTCCAGGTTTCCAGTGAGTATGTCTGATGGTGTTTTCTTTTCACACTAACTGTTTTCTAGCTGTGTATGGTGCTCCAAGGCTAATGTCACCTGTGAAGTAATCATGGATGGCAACAAGAGGAGGACAGCCTATGCATAATGCATGGGTATGAAGGAGAAGTGTGAGTGGCCAGAGGTAGAGATAACTGGATCTGGGTCTGGAAAGAGTAAGGTCAAGACCATGATGTTGTTGCCCAGAGGGGGTGAAAAGAAGAAGAGGGTGTACAAGGCCAAGGCACAAGTAGATGATGATGATGATGATGAAGTTAAGAAGACCATGGTGAAGAAGGCCAGTGGGAAGAAGGCTGGGAGTGGTCCCTTGGAGGGCCAAGTGAAGTGACTGATCACTATAGTAGAGGGGATGACAGCCCAGTTAAGGAAGATCACCTGGGCTCACAAGGAGTCAGCCCAGATGTCTTATAAGGCTGCAAGAGTCTTGGAGACATTTGTGGACAAGTGCTCATACTTCCCAGCACTGGGAGAGCCAAGTGAAGAGGAGTTGACTGATGACAAAGAGGTTGACATGGATGAGATTGAGGAGGAGCTGGCTAGGCTCAGAGAAGAGCAGGAGAAGAGCCAGAAAGCTGGCAAGGGGAAAGAGAGATCTGTGTAGGGAAGTCTGGCCAAGGACTTGTAAATAGATAAATGTTTCTATATCAATGAAAATGTTAATTGAACAAAGAACTGAGTAAAATAAGGAACTATGAAACTGAAAGGAATCAATGATGCAGGAGAGACAAGACAAGGAAGAGCATAAAGATCACCAGAGGACCAGTTATACAGAGCTAAGTGGGCTTGGTTGGGTACTGGGCATGATATTTGTCTACTATTTCTGATGTGTTGCCTAGTTCAGTAGCTAACACCCATGATGTTTCTTTGTCAGTCCCTTTATAACTGGCCCAGCATACTAGGTAGAGTAGCTTGCAGGTTTTTTGTCTTTGATCAATCTTAGAGTCCAGGATCTCAGCAATCTTGAACTCTAAGTCACCTTTTACCCTGATTGGTGGTGGTGGTGGTTGAGTCTGGTTGGGTATGATGTTGGGTGTGGCTGATTTGAGTTGTGAGACATGAAAGACTGGGTGAACTGCATGCATTGAGTCCAGTAGTTGAATGGTGAATGAGTGAGGACCAACTTGGGCTACTATAGGGTAGGGTCCAAGGTTATTTTCAGAGAGCTTTTTGGAAGGCTGGGTCAACCTGAAATACTTGGCTTTGACAAAAATATTATTGCCAACTTTGAAGTCCAAAGCCAGGGATCTTTTGGCATCAGCTGGACCTTGATATCATTGTTTGGCATTAGACATTTCTTCATGAAGGTACTGGTGTAGAAACTCTAAGTTGACTGCATAATTGTGAGCCTGGGCAGAGGTGAGGTTGCATTCAGGGAATACCATGAGGTTTGGATGATAGCCCTTATTAGCATAGAATGGTGATACTCTGGTTGTAGCACTAGGTGCATTGTTGTAAGCAAACTCTGCTAAGTGTAGCAGTTCAGCCCAATTGTCATGCTGGTAATTGCAATAGACCCAGAGGTACTGTTTGAGTGTCTGGTTGGATCACTCAGTTTGCCCATCCCCCTCTGGGTGGTACCCAGAGATGAAGTGAAGACACATATCTAACACCTTACCAAGTGACTGGAAGAAGTGGGACATAAACTCTGAACCCCAGTCTGAGGTGATGTGGGCTGGAACACCATGCTTGAAGAACACATGCAGGAGGAAGAGCATTGTGAACTCAGGGGCTGTGATTGTATCATGAGTAGAGATGAAAATGGCTTGTTTTGAGAGTCAATCAACCATGACCAGAATAGCTATGAAGCCTGATGGGGAGAGGAATTGCTCTATGAAATCCATAGATATAGAGTTCCAAGGCTTCTCTGGGATAGGAAGCTACTTGAGCAACTCATAGGGGTGATGGTGCAGTGCTTTAGATGGGGCACAGGCTGTACAGGACTGGACATAATTTTTGATGAACATTCTAAGGCCTGGCCAAGTGTATTCATGACATATTAACTTGAGAGTCTGGTTTTGTCCAAAGTGCTCATAGAGAGGGTGGTCATGCTTGCAGCATAGTACCTGGAGACATAGGTCATCTGAGTTCAGTACATAGATTCAATCATCAAGGAGTAGTAATCCAGACTTATCTACTGACCACCTGGGATCAGATGTGTCAGAGAGCCAGACTTGAGCTATGAGGTCAGATAAGAGGGCAGACAGGATATCATTATGGAGTTTCTCAACATCCATGATTTCAACTACACAAAGGACTGGGAGCTCAAGGTAGGTAGCATAAAGCAAGGCAGAGAGTTGTTCTTGAGTGAACACTGGCCTGAGGTTCTGAGGGTTAACCTGGGCATAGCCACTATCCCTCTCTTTGAGGTAGATGTTCCAGCATCTAGTGAGTGCATCTGGCTTGGCACCAAGTTTTCCAGGGCAGAAATGAATGATCATATTGAATTGTGAGAGGAATTCTGACCAGCAGGCTTGACATCTAGTCAAAACTTTGGAGGCAGAAAAATACTCTAGATTTTTGTGGTCAGTGACAATGTCAACTGGAGTGGCAGAGCCTTTCAGGTAATGACACCATATCCAGAATGCTTCAAAGATAACAAGTAATTCCTTATCATGGGTGTCATAATTTAACTCCAGAGCTATAAGGGTGCAAGAATAGAACATAACAGGGTGAATCTGACCATCATTACAGGTAATATAAAGTATGCTGGCAATGGCATAGTCAGAGGTGTCCATCTTGACCACAATAGGAGGTCCTGGGGTAAAATGGGTGAGGACAGGGGTGGTAGTGAAGGCCTACTTGATGTTATTGAAACATCATTGACACTCCTCAGAAAAGTTCCAAGGAGCACCTTTTCATGTCAACCAGGTAAGAGGTACCACAATATCAGAATAATTGAATATAAACTGGCAGTAGAAGTTGGCAAAGCTCAGGAAAGACTGGATATCCTTTACCTTGTGAGGTTCAGGCCAGTCAACAATGGTCTGAATTTTGTCTGAGGATATTGTTAAACCTTCTGGGGAGAGATGATACCCAAGGTATTCCACTGAGTCTGAGTGGAACTCACACTTCTCTGGCTTGGCATATAGACTATGCTGCTGGAGATGATGAAGTACCTCCTGAACATGCTGCTTATGAGACTCTTTGTCTCCAGAGTAGATCAGAATGTCATCCAGATAGACCACAATGCAGACATCCAGCATATCAGCAAATATGGTATTGACAAAGCACTGGAAAGCTGCAGGGGCATTGGTGAGGCTGAAGGCCATTACAAGCCACTTGTGGGATCCATAGCATGTTCTAAAGGCAGTTTTCCACTTATTGCCAGGAGGGCAATCCAGATGAGGTGATAGGCATGCTGGAGATCAACTTTCATATAGATTTTAGCATGACTAGGGGAATCCAAAAGGTCAGAGATGAGTGGTAGTGGGTAGTGGTCCTTCTTGGTGAGTTTATTAAGACCTCAATAATCAACACAAAGCTGGAGTGATTCATCCTTCTTCTTTACAAAGAGGACAGGGGCAGTGTGAGAGGAAGTGGTGGGGCAAATAAAACCAGTGGTAAGGTTTTCATTGATAAAAGTCCAGAGAGCTTCAAGCTCAACTAGGGATAGAGAGTAGATGGTTCCTAGTGGTGGGGTAGCTCCTTCTTCTAGCTTGATCTTCAAGTCATGCTCTTGATGAGGTGAGAGCATAGAGGCCTTTGCTTTGCTAAAGGCATCAGTGAAGTCATGATACTCCTGGAGGACCCCAGATAAGTCCAGAGGAGTGGTAGCAGAGGTAGACTGTACTTTAGCTGAGTCCTCAGGATGCAGCTGAAGTTGGAACTGAAGCAATCCCTCTAATTTACATGCATGTGCATAAGCAGCAGCATTAATTAGAGCAATAGGAGGAGCCTTTAGGGGGGGTGTGAACCAATGAGTCAACAGAGGGTTCAGATAGTGCAAGGCTGAGATCAGGATGGCTAGGAGAGGCCAGAGGTGTCAACAGGGGGGTTGACATTCTTCATGCAGATGTCTGGAACTCAAGACTGCCCAATACCCAGTCAATTGATGGATTGAAGCTGTTAATTGTGGTGCTTGTTCACCAACATTCACTCATTTCTCTGCTTTTCATTCCTTTATTGATTTATAGTTGATGTTACCTTAATCTTATCAGGCCTTTACAGTTTTTCCCTTTTGGATATTCCTTCTCACATTTTGTTGTGATTTGTTTCCACCATTTGCAGACTTATAATGTTGTGTGCTCAGTGTTTTACTCCTTAGTCACTTACACTGAGCACAAGTGGGATCTTGTGTGGTTCTTTGCACAGGCAACTTAATAGAAGCAGGTGAGCCAGTTATGTCCAAGGACAATTCTACATTCAGAATCCAATGGAGCAAGATACAAGGTTACAGGGGTGACTTCACCTGAGTCCAGGAATAGGATTGACAAATCTATAGCATGGGTAATTACAAAGGGCTGGAGTGAAATAGGGGACACAGGATAAGAGGAAAGAGAGTGTTCAGAAGCAAACTTGTGATCTATGAAGCAGTGGGTGGACCCAGAGTCTACAAGTGTACAAAGTTGGGATATGTCATAAGAAAGGAGCAAGATGTGAGGGGTCAGGGAATTGGGATCAGAAAGAGCAGACACATTGAGGCAAGCCTCTAGGGGGGCACAGCCAGAGTCAATGTAGCTCTCAGTCTGTGCAGAGATCTGAGAGCTGTTCTCTATTTTTTTGCCTCAGTGGAGTCACCCAAGATTGAGTCCAGCTTGGAAGAGCAGGACTCACAAGGAGTTGCTGAGGTAGTAGCAGCTCAGGCTTTCACCTTGGCTGCTTTCTTGGGACAGTTCTCAGCAAAGTGACCATTGTCACCACAGAACATGCAGAGTTTGTTATTGCAGTGTCACTTGCACTCTTCCACAGTTGGCTTACCATCCTTGCCTAACTTATTGTCTAAGTTCAGCTTAGGTGTATCAGTCTTGTTCAAGTTGGAAGGTTTGGATGTAGGCTGATTAGAGCTGGAGTTGTTGGATTTGGCCTTGTCTTGGCCAGTCTTGTTAAACTTGTCATTCTCTGAGTTGGAGAACTTATTGTTATTCAAGCTCAAGAATGATTGGGTCCTGTTAGTGCACTGAGTCTCCTCTTTGCACTCCCAATAGCAAGCATCAATTTCTTGGGCTAGATGATGAAGGTCACCCAGCACCCAGGGTTTGCCAATTCAACATATTTCATCCTTAATCTGGTCTGGCAGTCCAGAGTAGAAATGATGGCACAAAGCACCATCACCATAGTTGCATACTTGGGATGCAATCCTGTTAAACTCAATCACATACTTGTTAATTCATTGGGTCTCCTTCATTTGGAGGTGGTTGAGCTGACTCCCAGTGTCAGCAACTGGATCACAGGGGCCAAAGGTCGTTTGAAGCTCAATGATGAACTCCTTTGAAGAGTCCATCCATAGTGGCCAGTCCTGAGGATTGTCTTCTGTGAGTAAGTCCAGCTTGAACCACTCAAGGGCCATGCCCTTCAGGTAAGACTGTACATAGGTAACCTTAGCATGATCTGTAAGAAAGGCATGAGGCCAGTCCTGGAAGTTGAGCTTGCACTGGATCAGGAAAGTCCAGAGTTCCTTGGGTTTAGTACCATCAAATGTATCAGGTTCCCTGACCTTCACCCTAGAGGATGAAGATTCATTTTGATTGGAAACCCTGGCAAGGTTCTCAATGGCAAATGCCAGGTTGCCAAAGACAACCAGTCCAGGATTTAGTTCTTCACCACCCTCTTGGGCATCAACAAACAGATCATTCTCATCATCATTATCACCATCACTCCCTGAGTTATCTCCAGGATCATTGTCAGGGGTATTCTGATGGTGTGAGTGGGTTGGAGGCTGGGACCTCTGGAAGGATGGTTTGGTGGGGGTGATTGGTGCATAAGAAGCTACACTTCTACCAGTGAAGCTTCTGAAAGTGTTTGCTGCTGCTGCAATGTGTCTAGTGTTGATTACAGCATTGATTGCAGCTTGTCTATGAAGCTTAGTTGCTGAGCTAGATGCAAAGGCAGATGCTGACAAAGGTGCAGCTGCCTCTGTAGTGCAGGAACAAAGATGAGTTGTTATTGTCATGACAAGGTAGAGTTGGGGTGTTCAGGAATGGATGAATGAGTGAATCCACACAAGAGTGAGTCCAAAATACTGTCAGGTCTGGGTCTTCTCTGGGGATTTCTGGGTATGAGTCTGGTCAGATAGCATAGATAGTGTAGTCAGAGAACAGATTAGGACTGATTGAGTTCAACAACTTGGAGACAGAGCATTGCCTTCTTGTGTGGGTCCCAGTCCAAGGGCAAGATTCAGAAGAGACTTATTTGATTTCAGACTGAAGTCTACCAGACAAAGTATCTATGGCTTTTATACTATGAGTAAGCACAGCAAAGTGCAGTCTGGTAAACTGGGCTAAGAAGTACAGTAAGAAAATACTAAGGGATGAATAAGACAAAAGAAAAATCAAGAATAAAGATGACAAAGATGAGTCTGGAAAGAGGAATGTACAATGGCTGAATACTGTGCATGGTGACAGAAGTGCACTGATGACATGCACTGCCATGCACAGTAGAGTACTCTTTAAGGTCAAGTAGACTGGGGATGCAATAGACTGTCCAGAGATACTTCATACCAGCTGGGGATAAGATCTATCATCTGGACTTGATGACTGTCAGCTGGACATGGTCATGACAGATGTCAGAAGTCTGCAAGATGTGCCATTGAACAGTGAGTCATGCAGGCAGATGAATGCCTTACATGACACAATTGTGGCACAAATGTGGCAGAATTACTGTGCTAAGCATGTGAAACAGGGCTTGACTCAGATCATGGAACAGTTGAATTAATTTTGTTGCACAAACTTGTAAATGGATGCAGTGTGATTTATTTTATACTTCACAAAAATTTGAAGTTCAAAAATTATTGTGTGAATGAAACATTAAGTTGCCTGTGCAAAGAACCACACAAGATCCCATTTGTGCTCAGTGTAAGTGGCTATATTGATGGTAATGAATGTGATACAGACCTTGTGCTCAGTGTAAGTGACTAAGGAGTAAAACACTGAGCACACAACATTATAAGTCCGCAAATGGTGTAAATAAATCACAACAAAATGTGAGAAGGAATATCCAAAAGGGAAAAACTGTAAAGGCCTGATAAGATTAAGGTAACATCAACTATAAATCAATAAAGGAATGAAAAGTGGAGAAATGAGTGAATGTTGATGAACAAGCATCACAATTAACACTTCCTGTTGCAATAAATGTGACCAGACAGGGGATTGAACTCTGGACCTCCCAGGTTTCGACCGGGTGCTCTAACCACTGAGCTATATGGTCAAGGTAATCTGGCATACTTGGTGTGGTTTAACCACCAAGTGCTAGTAGAGACTAGCATTGCTGGGTGCTGGAGTACTGCACCTGCAACAGCCTCCCCTAATCCAGTGCACAGCAACAATGCGCAAGCATGGGAATCCATTGCCTAAAACATCCATTGCCTTAAGTGGGAGGTCTTACAACATACTGCCTTCAGTAAAGGTCTTATTGGGCACAACTAGTATTAAGTTGCCTGTGCAGGGAACCACACAAGTTCCCACTTGTGCTCAGTGTAAGTGACTAAATTGATGGTAATGAATGTGATACAGACCTTGTGCTTAGTGTAAGTGACTAAGGAGTGAAACACTGAGCACACAACATTATAAGTCCGCAAATGGTGTAAACAAATCACAACAAAATGTGAGAAGGAATATCCAAAAGGGAAAAACTGTAAAGGCCTGAAACATTAAGGTAACATCAACTATAAATGAGTAAAGGAATGAAAACAGAGAAATGAGTGAATGTTGGTGAACAAGCACCACAATTAACACTTCCCCCTGATTGTGCACCTCTGAGCTCATAAACTTCCCCCTGATGTCCCAAGTCCTAGCATAGTGCAGAACTCTTTCACTTTGGGAGTGCAAAGTGCTTTGGTGAGTAGATCTGCTGCCTGTTGGTTGGTTGGGACAAATACAGGTGATATTACACCTTATCCTGAACCGCATCTCTAAGCCAGAAATAGCACAGATCAAGCTGCTTCATCCTGCCATGGTGTTCTGGGTTTTTGGCCATGGAAATTGCAGATTGGTTGTCAAGATATAGAGTGGAGGGACCAGAGACAGCTAGGCCGATTTCCTGTAGCAAGTTGCACATCCACTTGATTTCCTTTCCTGCCTGTACAGCTGCCATGTACTCTGCCTCAGTGGTAGACAAGGCAACAACAGATTGCAGCTTAGAACACCAAGAGATCACACCAGTGCCCATCTTGACCACATATCCACCAGTAGACCATCCAGTATCCTTGCAGCCACCATGGTCTGCATCAGAGAATGTGTGGAACAGTTCAGGATGAGTTGGATCAGGACCATAAGTGATGGAGTAGTCCAGAGTGCCCTTGAGGTAGCACATCAAGTGTTTGACAGCAAGCCAATAAGCCCAGCCAGGATTGGAGTTGAATCTGGCAAGGACACCAACAGTATAGGTGATGTCTGGCCTGGTGGTGGTGGCTAGGTACATCAGAGCACCTACAGCAGAGAGATAAGGAGTGTTGCACATTATTTCAGCTTCCTAAGCATTCTGAGGGCATTGGGAACATGACAAGTGCAGTCCTGGTTCCATGAGAGTGGATATAGGCTTACAGTCAGTCATCCCAAACCTGGCCAAGATGTCCAAGCAGTAGGAGTGCTGTGAGAGTGAAATGGAGCATTTGAAGTGATTCCTGTCAATCTTGATGTCTAGGAGCTGAGTGGTAGGGTCAAGATCACAGATTTTGAAGTGCTGGCTCAACTTAGTGATAAAGAACTCAATAGCAGCTTTGGAGCACGATGCAAGGGTCATGTCATCCACAAACACAGGGAGAATGATAGTCAGACCATCCTTGGAGTAGATATAGATGCTGGCATCAGCATAGGTCTGTTTGAAGTCAAGGGACTCGAGTACAGAGTGCATCTTCTTGTTCCAGTGATTTCCACCTTGTTTGCTGCCATAGATAGCCTTGTGGAGCAAGCAGACAAGTTCCTTGAGATTATCTTGGAGAAATCCTTCTGGTTGAGACATATAGACTTCACAGTCCATCTCACCATTGAGGTATGCATGAGAGACATCTAGAAAGTGCAGATGGAGGTCCTGGAGTGCTGCAAGGGCAAGTATGACTCTGATAGAGGAAAGGTGCACTGTAGGAGCAAAGACTTCCAGATAGTTGAATCCAGGATGCTGGTTATACCCTTTGGCCACCAATCTAGCCTTGTAGTGGTCAATGGAGCCATCAGCATTCCTCTTGACCTTAAACACCCATTTGGAACCAATAACCTTGCTGTCAGCAGGTTTGGAGACAAGGGACCAAGTACCATTGCTCTGGTGAGCTGCAAGTTCCTCCAGAGCTGCTTTGCACCACATTTCAGCATCAGGATGCTTCATGGCCTCTGCAAACATATTAAGTTGCCTGTGCAGAGAACCACACAAGTTCCCACTTGTGCTTAGTGTAAGTGACTAAGGAGTGAAACACTGAGCACACAACATTAGAAGTCCGCAAATGGTGTAAACAAATCACAACAAAATGTGAGAAGGAATATCCAAAAGGGAAAAACTATAAAGGCCTGATAACATTAAGGTAACATCAACTATAAATCAGTAAAGGAATGAAAAGCAGAGAAATGAGTGAATGTTGGTGAACAAGCACCACAATTAACAAAACATGAGTGGCTTGTCAGGGATGGATGCAGACATAGCTAATTCATCCTCAGATTCAGCCAAGTCATCATCAGAGTCTTCCATTGCATCAGGATCATTGAATTGGCCAGGAGAGAGTTTCCACCATTCTCTGGGCTTGTTCCTAGTCCTTCTGGGAAGTCTAGCACCAATGCCAATAGGGCTGGGTGGTCTAGGAGGTGGAGCTGGTGATGGAGTGTGCTCTGGGGCTGGGACTGGCTCAGGATCAGCTGGAGGTGGTTGTGGAGGTTCTGGATCAGCAGCAATAGGCATATCATCCCCTCCATGATCCAGTACCTCACCACATTGGCTTCCAGAGTCAGATCCAGTTTCTGGATGATAGTGGTGCACAGAGGGTGCCTCAGTAGGTCTAGGCAGCACTGTAGGGAGTTCCTGTGAAGGTGGAGCAGCAGGTAGGGCCTCATTTGAATGGGTAGTTGGCTGGATAATGCAGTTATGAGAACCCAAGGAGGTGGGTTTGGCCAGTGGAAAGTATCTCTCATCAAAATCAGCTCTCTCTGAGATCACAGTCCGCTTTAAGGTAGGATTATAGAACTTCCAACCCTTATAGCCTTCAGGGTAGCCTATGAAGACACATTTCTCCATGTGGGATTCCAAGGGGTGCCTCTTGTTCTTCTGGATGTGCACGTAGGCAGTGCAACCCCAAACACAAAGATGGGACACATCAGGCTTGTAGCCATGCCACAGTTCAAAGGGGGTAGCATCCTTGACAGCAGAGGTAAGACACCTGTTTAGGATGTGCACAACAGAGGCTAGACAATTGCCCCAGAAAGATTTAGGTAGCCCAGACTGGTTCAGCAATGCAGTGATGTGTTCTGAGAGTAGTCTGTTGGCCCTTTCTGCAACTCCATTCTGCTGTGGCCTGTTCCTGACTGTATGCTGCCTGAGAATGCCACACTGAGTGGTGAAATCATTGAAGGGATTGCTGATATATTCTCCTCCCTTGTCATCATGCAAGATCTTAATTTTCCACTCACTCTGAGTCTCAGCAAAAGCCTTGAATGTCTTAAATGCCTCAAAAGCTTGAGATTTAGCCTTTAGAGGGATGACAAAGCAAAATCTGGAGTAATCATCAATGAAAGTGATCCAGTAGCGATATCCTGAGGCAGAAGGGTGGCCTACATCATGCACATCAGAGTGCACAAGTTCCAGGGGTTGAGAAGCATGCCAGGAAGAGCTAGGAAAGGGATTTGCATGCATCTTGCCAGCCAGACATGGCTCACAGACAGGGTCAGGAGTGTTGGCAGAGTTAATGGTCAGTCCAGTCACCAGATTGCACTCCAAGAGTGTTTTGATGCCTGCCAGATGGTGGTGGGCAAGTCTCCTGTGCCACAGGTCCAGATCCAAGGGTAGGGTAGTTGCTGCAGAGGCAAACTCAGTCATTGGCACTGTTTCACCTGCCAGATATGCGGAGCTGCTATCCAGGAGATTGGCCACAAACAGGATATGTCCAGGACTCCTTCTGAATGCCATCTGGGTGGAATTGATGGTGACAGTGAAGCCCTTGTGTCTGCAGAGATAGAGCACAGACAATAAGTTGTTGTGCACATCTGGGACATGCAGGACATTGCTGAACTCCACAGGGCAGACTTTGTTGCCATTGGTGACTGGCACAAACACCACAGTTCCTATTCCAGCAGAGTAGATCACTGTATTGTCAGCCAGCTTGATGGGGACATGCTTTGGGGAGTAATTGCACATCCAGTGCCTGTGAGGGGTCATGTGGCATGTTGCCCCAGAGTCAGGAATCCAATGGACATCAGCATTGAGTTGCAGAGGGTAGATTGGACTGGTTGGGTTGAAATAGTGCAGATGAGCATTACCAGCAAACTTCATGGCCTGGGGAGAGAGTTGTGTGGGTAGGGGGGTGGGGAGTGAAGGAGTGACATGGGGAGCTGTCCTAGAGTGCTGGGCAGATGTCCTAGACTGCTTCTTTTTGCACTTGGTCTTCCTAGATAGGTAGTTGGCCTTTGCTTTAGCCAAATTGCAGCACAGATGGACAGTGACTAGAGTATTGGTGCAGTGAGATAGCATGGAATAGGGCAGAGTTTTGCAGACATAGGGGCACCTTAGATTAAATGGAGGAAAGAAGAGGGGTGAGTCCTGAACCAAATGGGGATACTGTGGGTAAAAATGATGTGGCAGCTGTAAATTTTCACGCAGGAGATGGAAGGATGTCCCAGAGGATGTCCTAGAGCTCCTAGAGCATGGGGCTCATAACCTATTAGGTTGCCTGTGCAGAGAACCACACAAATTCCCACTTGTGCTCAGTGTAAGTGACTAAGATTGATGCTAAGTAATGTGATACAGACCTTGTGCTCAGTGTAAGTGACTAAGGAGTGAAACACTGAGCACAGAACATTACAAGTCCACAAATGGTGTAAACAAATCACAACAAAATGTGAGAAGGAATATCCAAAAGGGAAAAACTATAAAGGCCTGATAAGATTAAGGTACCATCAACTATAAATTAATAAAGGAATGAAAGTGGAGCAATGAGTGAATGTTGGTGAACAATCACCACAATTAACAGTCTACTAGGAAGATTGCCTCACAGACTGGTCTAGGCAAGTCTACAGTATCCCAGGTTCTTCAGGAAATCCAACCAGAGAGGCCTAGGCTTCATGGTGGTTGCCCTTTCAAGCTTTCCTCCATCAACAAAAGAGCCATTATCCAGCAAATCCTTACTGGCAAGGTCAAAAATGCTGTTCAAGCCACTCATTTCATCAACTCTATTGTTGATAGTCCTGTTTCTTCTCAGACAGTGAGGAATACCCTCAAAGAACCCTCATTGAAGGCTGTGGTGAAGAAAAAAAAACCATTGCTTTCTACTGGTCACAAGAAGAAGAGGCTAGCCTTTGCTCTCAAGTATCAGCATTGAACTGTGGAGGACTGGAAGAGAGTTATATGGTCAGATGAGACCAAAATCAACAGGATTGGGTCAGATGGACAAGAGTATGTGTGGAAAAAGAAGGGTGAAGGGCTTATTTCCAGAGAGGTCAAAGGTACAGTCAAATTTGGAGGAGGTTCACTCATGGTTTGGGGATGTATAGGGTGGAATGGTGTTGGGGTCTTGAGTGAGGTTGAGGGAAGGATGGATGCTGAACAGTATGTGGCCATTTTGGAGCAAGGGTTGCTTCAAAGCATGGAGGAATCTGGAATTCTAGAAGATGACATTATCTTTTAACAAGATAATGACCCCAAGCATACCTCTAGAAGAGCTCAGAAATGGTTTGAAGAGCAAGATATCAAGCTTCTAGACTGGCCTGCACAATCTCCAGACCTCAACCCAATTGAACACACTTGGAATCACCTCAAAAAATCTCTCTCAGGTTATGAGAGTGCTTCTACAGGAGTTCATCAATTGTGGGAAAGGGTGGTAGTGGAGTGGGGGAGGATTTCTGTGGAAGAGTGTCAAAAATGGATAGGAAGCATGCCTAGAAGGGTTGAAGCAGTTATCAAGGCCAAAGGAGCTCATACCAAGTACTAGATAGTTGGATTTTTGTAAAGTCAAAAAACTGTCTGCATGACATGTCATTTTCAAATGGCTGCTATTCTATCAGTTCTTATCCACATCAGTTGATTCTTGGACCAATAGAAAGCCAAGAGTAAGTATGTTATTCGATACACTGATGGGTTAGGGCTAGGGTTAGGGGTTATTGTGTTTGGTCATAGATAATGTAAAACATGCAAACATGTGGACAGTTTTTTGAGCCACTGTATGTGATATCTGGGTCAGTGGTGATGGCAAGGTACATTAGAGCACCAACAGCAGAGAGGTAGGGAGTCTGGTGCATAGTTGCAGCTTCTTGCACATTCTGTGGGCTTTGAGAGCAAGAGAGATGAAGTCCTGGTTCCATGAGAGCAGAGATGGGCTTACAGTCCACCATTCCAAACCTGTCCAAGATGTCAAGCCAATATTGCCTTTGGGAGAGTGAGACAGAGTGCTGGGAACAATCCCTGTCAATTTTGATTCCTAGAAGCTGAGTGGTAGGTCCCAGATCACAAATTTTGAAGTGCTGGCTGAGTTGGGTGATGAAGGACTTGATAGCAGGTTCAGATTTCAATGCCAGAGTCATATCATCGACAAAAACAGGGAGGATGATGATGACACCATCCTTGGAGTAGATGTAAATGCTGGCATCAGAGTAGGTCTGCTTGAAGTCAAGAGACTCAAGCACAGTATTAAGTTGCCTGTGCAAAGAACCACACAAGATCCCACTTGTGCTCAGTGTAAGTGACTAAGGAGAAAGACACTGAGCACACAACATTATAAGTCTGCAAATGATGTAAACAAATCACAACAAAATGTGAGAAGGAATATCCAAAAGGGAAAAACTGTAAAGGCCTGATAACATTAAGGTAACATCAACTGTAAATCAATAAAGGAATGAAAAGTGGAGAAATGAGTGAATGTTGGTGAACAAGCACCACAATTAACACACAGAACACATCTTCTTGTTCCAGTGGTTTTCACCCTGTTTGCTGCCATAGATAGCTTTCTGAAGCAGACACACCTTAGCCTTTGGACCTCCACAAATCCTTCTGGTTGTGCCATATACACTTCACAGTCCATCTCTCTATTAAGATATGCATGAGAGACATCCAGAGAGTGCAAATGAAGGCCCTGGAGTGCTGCTCTGGTGCACTGCAAGCTCCTCCAAAGTGGCCTGTCTCCACTTCTCAGCATCAGGATGAGTCAGGGCCTCTGCAAATGTGAGTGGCTCATCAGAAAGTGATGTAGACATTGCCAACTCATCATCACTCTCTTCCATCTGATCTGGGTTGTCCAATTGTGCAGGAGAGAGCTTCCACCACTCCCTAGGCTTCTGTCTGTTGCACATAGGCAACCTGACACCAATTTCAATAGGACTAGATGGTCTGGGAGGTGGATCTGAAGAAGGAGTGTGAAGAAGAGGTGCAGGATCTTGATGAGGGATAGCAGGAGGATCTAGATTAGCAGGTAATGGTACAGGCTCCCTCCCATGATCCTGTTGCAATAAATGTGACCAGACAGGGGATTGAACTCTGGACCTCCCAGGTTTTGACTGGGTGCTCTAACCACTGAGCTATATGGTCAAGGTACTCGGGCATACTTGGTGTGGTTTAACCACCAAGTGCTAGTTAAGACTAGCATTGCTGGGTGCTGGAGTATTGCACCTGCAACAGCCTCCCCTAATCCAGTGCACAGCAACAATGCGCAAGCATGGGAATCCATTGCCTAAAATGTTCACTGCCTTAAGTGGGAGGTCTTACAAATACTGCCTCCCATAAAGGTCTTATTGGGCACAACAAGGTCTTATCAGGACAGTCCCACAGGTGCCAAAGCTCATAACCTGTTGCAATAAATGTGACCAGACAGGGGATTGAACCCTGGACCTTCCAGGTTTTGACTGGGTGCTCTAACCACTAAGCTATATGGTCAAGGTACTCAGGCATACTTGGTGTGGTTTAACCACCAAGTGCTAGTTAAGACTAGCATTGCTGGGTGCTGGAGTATTGCACCTGCAACAACTTGGCCTTGAGAGGGATAACAAAGCGAAATCATGAATAGTCATTGATGAATGTGATCCAGTACCTGTATCCAGACATGGAGAGATGTCCCATATTGTGGACATCACTGTGGATGAGTTCTAGAGGTCTGGATGCATGCCATGAAGAGCTGGGGAATGGATTGGCATGCATCTTGCCAGTCAAGCAGGGTTCACAGATGGGATCAGGAGTAGCTTTCAACTCTATGGCCATGCCAGTGACCAGATTGCAATGCAACAGAGTCTTGACATCAGCCAGGTGGTGATGGGCTAATCTCCTATGCCATAGGTCAAGGTCTAGAGGGATAGTGATAGCTGCAGATGCGAATTCTGCCAATGGGACAGTTTGACCATCCAGGAATGCACAGTTGCTGTTCTCTATGTTTGCGACAAAGAGAGTAGGTCCAGGGTGACATCTGAAGGCCATTTGAGTGGAATCAATGCTTACAAAAAAGCCTTTATTGCAACACAAGTATAGCACAAAGAGTAGATTATTCCTCTATTGCAATAAATGCAACCAGACAGGGGATTGAACCCTGGACCTCCCAGGTTTCGACTGGGTGCTCTAACCACTAAGCTATATGGTCAAGGTATTCTGGCATACTTGGTGTGGTTTAACCACCAAGTGCTAGTTAAGACTAGCATTGCTGGGTGCTGGAGTACTGCACCTGCAACAGCCTCCCCTAATCCAGTGCACAGCAACAATGCGCAAGCATGGGAATCCATTGCCTAAAATGTGCATTGCCTTAAGTGGAAGGTCTTACAACATACTGCCTCTGGTAAAGGTCTTATTGGGCACAACAAGGTCTTATCAGGACAGTCCCACAGGCACTGGGGCTCATAACCTGTTGCAATAAATGCGACCAGACAGGGGATTGAACCCTGTGTTAATTGTGGTGCTTGTTCACCAACATTCACTCATTTCTCCGCTTTTCATTCCTTTACTCATTTATAGTTGATGTCACCTTAATGTTTCAGGCCTTTACAGTTTTTCCCTTTTGGACATTCCTTCTCACATTTTGTTGTGATTTGTTTACATCATTTGCAGACTTATAATGTTGTGTGCTCAGTGTTTCACTCTTTAGTCACTTACACTGAGCACAAGGTCTGTATCACATTCATTACCATCAATATAGTCACTTACACTGAGCACAAGTGGGATCTTGTGTGGTTCTTTGCACAAGCAACTTAATAGGTTATGAGCCCTGCGCTCTAGGAGCTCTAGGACATCCTCTAGGACATCCTTCCATCTCCTGCGCGAAAATTTACAGCTGCCACGTCATTTTTACCCACAGTATCTCCATTTGGTTCAGGACTCACCCCTCTCCTTTCCTCCATTTATCCTGAACTGCCCCTATGTCTGCCAAACTCCGCCCTATGGCCTCCTATGCCACTGCACCAGTTGCAGGCCCATCTGCACCCATCACTACTTGCAAGTGTTCAGCAAAGGTCCTCTGCACCTTCTGTGAATACTCTAGTCACTGTGTCCATCTGTGCCACAATTTAGCTAAGGCAAAGGCCAACTACCTATCTAGGAAGGCCAAGCGCAAAAAGAAGCGGTCTAGGACGTCTGCCCAGCACTCTAGGACAGCCCCCCATGTCACTCCTTCACTCCCCACCCCCCTACCCACACAACTCTCTCCCCAGGCCATGGAGTTTGCTGGCAATGCTCATCTGTGCTATTTTGACCCAACCAGTCCAATCTACCCTCTGCAACTCAATGCTGATGTCCATTGGATTCCTGACTCTGGGGCAACATGCCACATGACCCCTCACAGGCACTGGATGTGCAATTACTCCCCAAAGCATGTCCCCATCAAGCTGGCTGACAATACAGTCATCTACTCTGCTGGAATAGGAACTGTGGTGTTTGCACCAGTCATCAATGGCAACAAAGTCTGCCCTGTGGAGTTTAGCAATGTCCTGCATGTCCCAGATGTGCACAACAACTTACTCTCTGTGCTCTACCTCTGCAGACACAAGGGCTTCACTGTCACCATCAATTCCACCCAGATGGCATTCAGAAGGAGTCCTGGACATATCCTGTTTGTGGCCAATCTCCTGGATAACAGCTCCGCACATCTGGCAGGTGAAACAGTGCCAATGACTGAGTTTGCCTCTGCAGCAACTACCCTACCCTTGGATCTGGACCTGTGGCACAGGAGACTTGCCCACCACCATCTGGCAGGCATCAAAACACTCTTGGAGCGCAATCTGGTGACTGGACTGACCATTAACTCTGCCAACACTCCTGACCCTGTCTGTGAGCCATGTCTGGCTGGCAAGATACATGCAAATCCCTTCCTCAGCTCTTCCTGGTGTGTTTCCCAACCCCTGGAACTTGTGCACTCTGATGTGCATGATGTAGGCCACCCTTCTGCCTCAGGATATCACTACTGGATCACTTTCATCAATGATTACTCCAGATTTTGCTTTGTCATCCCTCTAAAGGCTAAATCTCAAGCTTTCGAGGCATTTAAGACTTTCAAGGCTTTTGCTGAGACTCAGAGTGGGCAGAAAATCAAGATCTTGCGTGATGACAAGGGAGGAGAATATATGAGCAATGCCTTCAATGATTTCACCACTCAGTGTGGCATTCTCAGGCAGCATACAGTCAGGAACAGGCCACAGCAGAATGGAGTTGCAGAAAGGGCCAACAGACTACTCTCAGAACGCATCACTGCAATGCTGAACCAATCTGGTGTTAATTGTGGTGCTTGTTCACCAACATTCACTCATTTCTCCGCTTTTCATTCCTTTACTCATTTATAGTTGATGTTACCTTAATGTTTCAGGCCTTTACAGTTTTTCCCTTTTGGATAATCCTTCTCACATTCTGCTGTGATTTGTTTACACCATTTGCAGACTTATAATGTTGTGTGCTCAGTGTTTTACTCCTTAGTCACTTACACTGAGCACAAGGTCTGTATCACATTACTTAGCATCAATCTTAGTCACTTACACTGAGCACAAGTGGGAACTTGTGTGGTTCCCTGCACAGGCAACTTAATATCTGGGCTACCTAAATCTTTCTGGGGCAATTGTCTAGCCTCTGTTGTGCATATCCTCAACAGGTGTCCTACCTCTACTATCAAGGATGCTACCCCCTTTGAGCTGTGGCATGGCTACAAGCCTGATGTGTCCCATCTCCACGTTTGGGGTTGCACTGCCTATGTGCACATCCAGAAGGACAAGAGGTGCCCCTTGGAGTCCCACATGGAGAAATGCATCTTCATAGGCTACCCTGAAGGCTACAAGGGTTGGAAGTTCTATAATCCTACCTTAAAGCAGACTGTGATCTCAGAGAGAGCTGATTTCAATGAGAGATACTTTCCAATGGCCAAACCCACCTTCTTGGGTTCCCATAACCACATTATCCAGCCAACTACCCATTCAAATTAGGCCCTACCTGCTCCTCCACCTTCACAGGAACTCCCTACAGTGCTGCCTAGACCTACTGAGGCACCCTCTGTGCACCACTATCATCCAGACACTGGATCTGACTCTGGAAGCCAATTTGATGAGGTACTGGATCATGGGGGGGATGATATGCCTATTGCTGCTGATCCAGAACCTCCACAACCACCTCCAGCTGATCCTGAGCCAGTCCCAGCCCCAGAGCACACTCCATCACCAGCTCCACCTCCTAGACCACCCAGCCCTATTGGCATTGGTGCCAGACTTCCCAGAAGGACCAGGAACAAACCCAGAGAATGGTGGAAGCTCTCTCCTGCCCAACTCAATGATCCTGATGCCATGGAGGACTCTGATAATGACTTGGCTGAATCTGAGGATGAATTAGCTATGTCTGCATCCATCCCTGACAAGCCACTCACATTTGCAGAGGCCATGAAGCGTCCTGATGCTGAAATGTGGTGCAAAGCAGCTCTGGAGGAACTTGTGGCTCACCAGAGCAATGGTACTTGGTCCCTTGTGTCCAAACCCACTGACAGCAAGGTCATTGGTTCCAAATGGGTGTTTAAGGTCAAGAGGAATGCTGATGGCTCCATTGACCACTACAAGGCTAGATTGGTGGCCAAAGGGTATAACCAGCATCCTGGATTTGACTACCTTGAAGTCTTTGCTCCTACAGTGCACCTTTCCTCTATCAGAATCATCCTTGCTCTTGCAGCACTCCAGGATCTCCATCTGCACTCCTTAGATGTCTCTCATGCTTATCTCAATGGTGAGATGAACTGTGAGGTCTACATGTCTCAACCAGAAGGATTTGTCCAAGGTAATCCCAAGGAACTCGTCTGCTTGCTTCACAAGGCTATCTATGGCAGCAAACAAGGTGGAAATCGCTGGAACAAGAAGATGCACTCTGTACTTGAGTCCCTTGACTTCAACCAGACCTATTCTGATGCCAGCATCTATATCTACTGCAAGGATGGTGTGACTATCATTCTCCCTGTGTTTGTGGATGACATGACCCTTGCATCGCACTCCAAAGCTGCTATTGACTCCTTTATCACTAAGTTGAGCCAGCACTTCAAAATCCAGGATCTTGGCCCTACCACTCAGCTCCTAGGCATTAAGATTGACAGGAACTGCTCCAAATGCTCCATTTTGCTCTCACAGTGCTCCTACTGCTTGGACATCTTGGACAGGTCTGGGATGACTGACTGTAAGCCTATATCCACTCCCATGGAACCAGGACTACACTTGTCATGCTCCCAGTGCCCTCAGAATGCTCAGGAAGCTGAAATAATGTGCAACACTCCTTATCTCTCTGCTGTAGGTGCTCTGATGTATCTAGCCACCACCACCAGGCCAGACATTGCCTATACTGTTGGTGTCCTTGCCAGATTCAACTCCAATCCTGGCTGGGCTCATTGGCTTGCTGTCAAACACTTGATGCACTACCTCAAGGGCACTCTGGACTACTCTATCACTTATGCTCCTGACCCAACTCATCCTGAACTGTTCCACACATTCTCTGATGCAGACCATGGTGGCTGCAAGGATACTGGATGGTCTACTGATGGATATGTGGTCAAGATGGGCACTGGTGCGATCTCTTGGTGTTCTAAGCTGCAATCTGTTGTTGCCTTGTCTACCACTGAGGCAGAGTACATGGTAGCTGTACAGGCAGGAAAGGAAATCAAGTGGATGCGCAACTTGCTACAGGAAATCAGCCTAGCTGTCTCTGGTCCCTCCACTCTATATCTTGACAACCAATCTGCAATTTCCATGGCCAAAAACCCAGAACACCATGGCAGGATGAAGCAGCTTGATCTGTGCTATTTCTGGCTTAGAGATGCAGTTGAGGACAAGGTAATATCACCTGTATTTGTCCCAACCAACCAACAGGCAGCAGATCTACTCACCAAAGTGCTTTGCACTCCCAAAGTGAAAGAGTTCTGCACTATGCTAGGACTTGGCACATTAGGGGGAAGTTTATGAGCTCAGAGGTGGACAATCAGGGGGAAGTGTTAATTGTGGTGCTTGTTCATCAACATTCACTCATTTCTCCATTTTCACTCCTTTATTGATTTATAGTGGATGTCAACTTAATCTTATGAGGCCTTTACAGTTTTTCCCTTTTGGATATTCCTTCTCACATTTTGTTGTGATTTGTTTACATCATTTGTGGACTTATAATGTTGTGTGCTCAGTGTTTTACTCCTTAGTCACTTACACTGAGCACAAGGTCTGTATCACATTACTTATCATCAGTCTTAGTCACTTACACTGAGCACAAGTAGGATCTTGTGTGGTTCTCTGCACAGGCAACTTAATAGAGAACGCATTTCTCCATGTGGGACTCCAAGGGGCACCTCTTGTCCTTCTGGATGTGCACATAGGCAGTGCAACCCCAAATGCAAAGATGGGACACATCAGGCTTGTAGCCATGCCACAGTTCAAAGGGGGCAGCATCCTTGACAGCAGAGGTAGGACACCTGTTGAGGATGTGCACAACAGAGGCTAGACAATCACCCCAGAAAGATTTAGGTAGCCCAGATTGGTTCAGCATTGCAGTGATGTGTTCTGAGAGTAGCCTGTTGGCCCTTTCTGCAACTCCATTCTGCTGTGGCCTGTTCCTGACTGTATGCTGCCTGAGAATGCCACACTGAGTGGTGAAATCATTCAAGGCATTACTCATATATTCTCCTCCCTTGTCATCATGGAAGATCTTGATTTTCCGCTTGCTCTGACTCTCGGCAAAAGCCTTGAATGTCTTAAATGCCTCAACAGCTTGAGGTTTAGCCTTTAGAGGGATGACAAAGCAAAATCTGGAGTAATCATCAATGAAAGTGATCCAGTAGTGATATCCTGAGGCAGAAGGGTGGCCTACATCATGCACATCAGAGTGCACAAGTTCCAGGGGTTGGGAAGCACACCAGGAAGAGCTGGGAAAGGGATTTGCATGCATTTTGCCAGCCAGACATGGCTCACACACAGGGTCAGGAGTGTTGGCAGAGTTAATGGTCAGTCCAGTCACCAGATTGCGCTCCAAGAGTGTTTTGATGCCTGCCAGATGGTGGTGGGCAAGTCTCCTGTGCCACAGGTCCAGATCCAAGGGTAGGGTAGTTGCTGCAGAGGCAAACTCAGTCATTGGCACTGTTTCACCTGCCAGATATGCGGAGCTGCTATCCAGGAGATTGGCCACAAACAGGATATGTCCAGGACTCCTTCTGAATGCCATCTGGGTGGAATTGATGGTGACAGTGAAGCCCTTGTGTCTGCAGAGGTAGAGCACAGAGAGTAAGTTGTTGTGCACATCTGGGACATGCAGGACATTGCTAAACTCCACAGGGCAGACTTTGTTGCCATTGATGACTGGTGCAAACACCACAGTTCGTATTCCAGCAGAGTAGATCACTGTATTGTCAGCCAGCTTGATGGGGACATGCTTTGGGGAGAAATTGTGCATCCAGTGCCTGTGAGGGGTCATGTGGCATGTTGCCCCAGAGTCAGGAATCCAATGGACGTCAGCATCGAGTTGCAGAGGGTAGATTGGACTGGTTGGGTCAAAATAGCACAGATGAGCATTGCCAGCAAACTCCATGGCCTGGGGAGAGAGTTGTGTGGGTAGGGGGGTGGGGAGTGAAGGAGTGACATGGGGAGCTGTCCTAGAGTGCTGGGCAGATGTCCTAGACTGCTTCTTTTGGTGCTTGGCCTTCCTAGATAGGTAGTTGGCCTTTGCCTTAGCCAAATTGCAGCACAGATGGACACAGTGACTAGAGTATTCACAGAAGGTGCAGAGGACCTTTGCTGAACACTTGCAAGTAGTGATGGGTGCAGATGGGCCTGCAACTTGTGCAGTGGCATAGGAGGCCATAGGGTGGAGTTTGGCAGACATAGGGGCAGTTCAGGATAAATGGAGGAAAGGAGAGGGGTGAGTCCTGAACCAAATGGAGATACTGTGGGTAAAAATGACATGGCAGCTGTAAATTTTCATGCAGGAGATGGAAGGATGTCCTAGAGGATGTCCTAGAGCTCCTAGAGCGCAGGGCTCATAACCTATTAAGTTGCTTGTGCAAAGAACCACACAAGATCCCACTTGTGCTCAGTGTAAGTGACTATATTGATGGTAATGAATGTGATACAGACCTTGTGCTCAGTGTAAGTGATTAAGGAGTAAAACACTGAGCACACAACATTATAAGTCTGCAAATGATGTAAACAAATCACAACAAAATGTGAGAAGGAATATCCAAAAGGGAAAAACTGTAAAGGCCTGATAAGCTTAAGGTAACATCAACTATAAGTCAATAAAGGAATGAAAAGCGGAGAAATGAGTGAATGTTGGTGAACAAGCACCACAATTAACATGGACCTTGTGCATCAAATCAGAAGGCATGTATCTCAATCCTATTCCTTGTGAATTGCATGAGATTAATTACTTTGGTCCATGATTTCAGCCTCTTACAGTGTGTTGTAGATGATCATGCTCTCTCCTTGAGCAGGTCATGTAGCCTGACTCTGAAGTGCTTAGTTTGTGACTCAACTCATATCTTCTGTCAATCTTATTGTTTCTGTGTCTGATACACTAATGCTACGTCATTCACAATATGTTGATAGCTTATTTCTCTAGTATTGTCTCTTAACTTCAATCTAACTGATATTTCTATGCATTGTCTCAGGTGTTTTATTTTCACTTCCTCTACTTGAGTATCTTGACCCAATAGGGCAGCAACTATCTTGTCAACTGAGCAACTGAACACTCTATGTACCACCACTAGTTGAATGTTGACTGCACTGCCTAAACCCTTGTTTGACTCAGAATCCTGAGGTAGACAGAGAATTGGCATTAAGTTCACATAAAATAATAATCATGAATACAATGACTCATCCTATTTGATGTTTTACTTGAACTCTAGTGTATCTGAAATCACCAAGGTTCGAAAGTTGTTCCACCTATATACTAAGAGAGTAATGGGATGTGTTAGAGGCTATGAGAAAGTAACTCACCTATATACAAAGAGAGAAATGGGATGTCTAAAAGGTGGTTTGAAGAGTGACCCACCTATATAAAAAAGGGCAGTGGAATGTCTCATAGGCTATTATTGAACATCTCATCTATATATAGAAAGAGCAATGGGATGTTTCATATGAAATTTATCCATTGTGGGACATTCCAGCTATATATAAAAAAGCAATGAAATGTCTTATAGGAGATTTGGAGGCTATTTCACCTATATAAAAGAGAGCAATGAAATGTCCTGTGAGAGCTTTGGAGGCTATTATGGGACATCCCACCTATATACATAAAAAAGAGAGCAATGGAATGTCTCATGGGAACTTTGAAGACCATTATGGGACATCCCAACTATATAGAAAAAGAGCAACTGTCAAGTCCAGGTCTTGTCCAGGAATTTCCAGGTACAAGTCCAGTTAAATAGGTAGAGGAACAGAGGTATGGACTGTTTAAGTTCAATGACTCAGAGATGGAGTATTGCCTTCTTGTGTGGGTCTCAGTCCAGGAGTGAGATCAGAAGAGAAGAGACTAAATTGATTTTAGACTGAAGTGTATCAGACAAAGTATCTACAGCTTTTATACTAATGAGATATACAGCAAAGCACAGTCTGGTAAACTGGGCTAAGAAGTACAGTAAGAGATTACTAAGAGATGAGTAATACAAAGAAGGATTCAGAATATAGATGACAAAGATAAGTCTGGGATAAGGAATATATAATGGCTGGATACTGTGCACTACCATGCACAGTAGAGTACTCTTTAAGGTAGACCAGAAATGTGATACAGTGGCTCAAAAAACTGTCCATATGTTTGCATGTTTTACATTAGTTATGACTCAATGCAATAACCCCTAACCCTAGCCCTAGCCCATGAGTGTATGGAATGGTGTGCTTACTCTTGGCTTTCTATTGGTCCAGGAATCAACTGATTTGGATAAGAACTGATAGAATAGTAGCCATTTGAAAATGACATGTCATGTGGACAGTTCTTTGACTTTACAAAAATCCAACTATCTAGTACTTGGTATGAGCTCCTTTGGCCTTGATAACTGCTTCAACCCTTCTAGGCATGCTTCCTATCCATTTTTGACACTCTTCCACAGAAATCTTCCCCCACTCCACTACCACCCTTTCCCACAATTGATGAACTCCTGTAGAAGCACTCTCATAACCTGAGAGAGATTTTTTGAGGTGATTCCAAGTGTGTTCAATTGGGTTGAGGTCTGGAGATTGTGCAGGCCAGTCTAGAAGCTTGATATCTTGCTCTTCAAACCATTTCTGGGCTCTTCTAGAGGTATGCTTGGGGTCATTATTGTGTTGAAAGATAATGTCATCTTCTGGAATTCCAGATATCTCCATGGTTTGAAGCAATGTTTCCTCCAAAATGGCCACACACTGTTCAGCATCCATTCTTCCCTCAACCTCACTCAAAGCCTCAACACCATTCCACCCTATACATCCCCAAACCATGAGTGAACCTCCTCCAAACTTGACTATACCTTTAACCTCTCTGGAAATAAGCCCTTCACCCTTTTTTTTTCCACACATACTCTTGTCCATCTGACCCAATATTATTGATTTTGGTCTCATCTGACCATATAACTCTCTTCCAGTCCTCCACAGTCCAATGCTGATACTTGAAAGTAAAGGCTAGCCTCTTCTTCTTGTGACCAGTAAAAAGCAATGGCTTTTTCTGCTTCACCACAGCCTTCAATGAGGGTTCTTTGAGGGTATTCCTCACTGTCTGAGAAGAAACAGGACTATCAACAATAGAGTTGATGAAATGAGTGGCTTGAACAGCATTTTTGACCTTGCCAGTAAGGATTTGCTAGACAATAGCTCTCTTGTTGGTGGAGGAAAGCTTGGAAGGGCAACCACCATGAAGCCTAGGCCTCTCTGGTTGGGTTTCCTGAAGAACCTGGGATACTATAGACTTCCCTAGATCAATCTATGAGGCAATCTTCCTAGTAGACAGGCCAAGAAAGGCAAGAGAGATGATGTTTTGTCTTTGAGAGGTGGAAATGGATTTCATGGTGATGATAAGAAAATGAGCAGAGGGTGGTGGGGTTTATATATGTTGGATGATACTCATTACATAAAGGTAACATAATAGAACCCTTGATGGATGTATGTAACAATATTACAGCATGCCAGGGTCAATATATATAATCAAAACTTTAAGTCAAACAACTGTCCACATGACATGACATTTTCAAATGGCTGCTATTTCATCACTTCTTATCCAAATCACTTGGTCCCTAGACCAATAGAAAGCCAAGGGTAAGTACTCCATTCCATACACTCATGGTCTAGGGCTAGGGTTAGGGGCTATTGCGTTGAGTCATAACTAATGTAAAACATGCAAACATGTGGACAGTTTTTTGAGCCACTGTATACTGTCCAGAGATACAATGTACCAGCCAGGGATAAGATTTTATTAAGTTGCCTGTGCAGAGAACCACACAAGATCCCACTTGTGCTTAGTGTAAGTGACTAAGATTGATGCTAAGTAATGTGATACAGACCTTGTGCTCAGTGTAAGTGACTAAGGAGTGAAACACTGAGCACACAACATTATAAGTCTGCAAATGATGTAAACAAATCACAACAAAATGTGAGAAGGAATAACCAAAAGAGAAAAACTGTAAAGGTCTGATAAGATTAAGGTGACATCAACTATAAATCAATAAAGGAATGAAAGCAGAGAAATGAGTGAATATTGGTGAACAAGCACCACAAGTAACAAAAACACAGTGAAATAAGGGACTAAGAAAACTGAACAGAATACAGGAGAGACAAGGCAAGATATAGAAAAGCATAAGGGTTACCAGGGACTGGTTATACAGAACTAAGTGGGCCTGGCTTGGTTGGATACTGGGCATGGTATTCATCTACTAATTCAGATGTGTTGCCTAGTTTGGTGGCTAAGAGCCATGATGTCTCTTTGTCAGTCCCTTCCTAACTGGCCCAGCATACTACATAGAGTAGCCTGCAGGTTTTTTGTCTTCAGTCAATCTTAGAGTCAAGGATCTCAGTGATCTTAAACTCTAAGTCATCTTCTACTTCAATTGGTGGTGGTGGTGGTTGAGTCCAGTTGGGTATGACATTAGGTGTGGCTGGTTCAAGTTGCAAGACATGAAAGACTGAGTGAACAGCATGCATTGAATCTGGTAGTTAAATAGTGAATGAGTGGAAACCAACTTGGGCTATGATAGGGTAGGGTTCAAGGTTCTTCTCAGAGAGCTCCTTGGAAGGCCAGGTCAACCTGAAATACTTGGCTTTAATGAAGACATTATTGCCAACTTTGAAGTTCACAGCCAGGAATCTTTTGGTGTCAGCTGGACCTTGATATCATTGTTGGGTGTTAGCCATTTCTTCACAAAGGTACTGGTGCAGAGACTCCAAGTCAACTATGTAATCACAAGCCTGAGTAGAGGTGAGATTGTGTTTAGGGAATACTGTGAGGTTTGGGTGGTAGCCCTTATTAGTGTAGAATGGTGATACTCTGGTTGTAGCACTAGGTGCATTGCTGTAAGCAAACTCTGCTAAGGGTAGCAGTTCAGCTCAATTACTTTGCTGGTAATTGAAATAGACCCAGAGGTACTGTTTGAGTGTCTGGTTGGATCACTCAGTTTGCCCATCCCCCTCTGGGTGGTACCCAAAGGTGAAGTGAAGATGCATATCCAATGCCTTACCAAGTAACTGGAAGAAGTAGGAAATGAATTCTGAATCTTAGTCTGAGGTGATATGGGCTGGAACACTGGGCTTGAAGAACATATACAGGAGAAAGAGCTTTGCAAGCTCAGGGGCTGTGATTGTATCATGAGTAGGGATGAAGATGGCTTGTTTTGAGAGTCAATCAACCATGACCAGAATAGCTGTAAAGCCTGATGAGAAGGGGAGTTGCTCTATGAAATCCATATATATAGAGTTCCAAGGCTTCTCTGGGATGGGGAGCTGCTTGAGAAACCCATAGGGACAATGGTGTGGTGTCTTAGACTGGGCACAGGCTGTACAGGACTGGACATAGTTCTTCACAAATGTCCTAAGGCCTGGCCAAGTGTATTCATGATGTATTAACTCAAGAGTCTGATTTTGTCCAAAGTACCCAGAGAGAGGGTGGTCATGCTTGCAGTGTAGTACCCAGAGACACAGATTGTCTGAGTCTGGTATATAGATTCAACCATCTAATAGTAGTAATCCAGACTCATCTACTGACCACCTGGGATCAGATGTGTCAGAGAGCCAGACTTGAGCTATGAGATCAGATGAGAGGGCAGACAGGATGTCATTATGGAGTTTCTCAATGTCCATGATTTCAACTGCTTGAAGGACTGAAAGCTCAAGGTAGGTAGTACAAAGTGAGGCAGAAAGCTGTTCTTGGGTGAACACCAGCCTGAGGTTCCAAGGGTTAATCTGGGCATAGCCACTATCCCCCTCTTTGAGGTAGACATCCCAGCATCTAGTGAGCACATCTGGCTTGGCACTGAGTTTTCTGAGGCAGAAACAAATGATCATATTGAATTGTGAGAGGAATTCTGACCAGTGGGCTTGATGTCTAGTCAAAACTTTGGAGGTAGAAAAATACTCTAGATTTTTATGATTGATGACAATGTCAACCAGAGTGGCCAAGTCTTCCAGGTAATGATGCCATGTCCAGAATGCTTCAAAGATAGCAAGTAATTCCTTATCATGGGTGTTATAATTTAACTCTGGGGCTGTAAGGGTGTGAGAATAGAACACAACAGGGTGAATCTGACCATTATCACAGGTAATAGAAAGTATGCTGGTGATGGCATGGTCAGAGGCATCCATCTTGATCATGATAGGGGGTCCTGGAGTAAAATAAGTGAGGACAGGGGTGGTAGTGAAGACATGCTTCAGGTTATTGAAAGATTGATGACATGCATCAGAGAAGTTCCAAGGGGTGCCCTTGCATGTCAACTGGGTGAGGAGCATGACAATGTCAGAGTAATTAAATATAAACTGGCAGTAGAAGTTGGCAAAGCCCAGAAAAGACTGGATATCCTTCACCTTGCAAAGTTCAGGTCAGTCAACAATTGTTTGAATTTTGTTCAGGGACATCATTGAACCTTCCAGGAAAAGACAATGCCCAAGATATTCTATTGAGTCTGAGTGGAACTTGCACTTTTCTGGCTTGGCATATAGACTATGCTGCTAAAGACAGCAAAGCATCTCCCAGACATGCTGCTTATGAGACTCCTTGTCTCCAGAGTAGATCAGAATGTTGTCTAGATAGACCATAATGCAGACATCTAGCATATCAGTGAAGATAGTATTGACAAAGCACTAGAAGGCTGCAGAGATGTTGGTGAGGCCAAAGAGCATTACTAACCACTCATAGAATCCATAGCACATTCTAAAGGCTGTTTTCCACTCATTGCCAGGGGCAATCCAGATGAGATGATAGGTATGCTGGAGATCAATTTTTAGTGCAACTAGGAGAATTCAAAAGGTCAAAGATGAGTGGTAGTAGGTAGCAGTCCTTCTTGAAGAGTTTATTGAGACCTTGATAATCAACACAAAGCTGGAGTGATCCATCCTTCTTCTTTATGAAGAGAACAGGGGCAGCATGAGAGGAAGCAGTGGGGTAAATGAAATCAGTGGTAAGATTTTCATTGATAAAAGTCTGGAGAGCTTTAAGCTTAACCAGGGATAGAGAGTAGATAGTTTCCAGTGGTGGAGTGATTCCTTCTTCTAGCTTGATCTTCAAGTCATGCTCTTGATAAGGCAGGAGCATAGAGGTCTTTGCTTTGCTAAAGACATCAGCAAAGTCATGATACTCCTGGGGACCTCAGATAAGTCTGGAGGCATGGTAGCAGAGGTAGACTGGGCTTTAGCTGAGTTCTTAGAATGCAGCTGGAGTTGGAACTGGAGTGATCCCTCTAATTTACATGCATATGCATATGCAGCAGCATTAATTAGGATGATAGGGAGAGTCTTCAGGGGGGTGTGGATCAGTGAGTCAACAGAGGGTATAGATGGCATGAGGCCAAGATCAGGATGACTGGAAGAGGCCAGAGGTGTTGACAGGGGGGTTGGCATTCTTTGTGCAGATGTCTAGAACTTGAGACTACCCAATACTCAGTCAATTGATGGATTGAAGTAGGTGAGCC
Organism: Scleroderma citrinum; assembly: GCA_029372045.1. Lineage (NCBI taxonomy): Eukaryota > Fungi > Basidiomycota > Agaricomycetes > Boletales > Sclerodermataceae > Scleroderma > Scleroderma citrinum. Next base: position 2,404,077 of record JARFMN010000002.1, read on the forward strand.
AGTTATGTCCAAGAACAATTCTACATTCAGAATCCAATGGAGCAAGATACAAGGTTACAGGAGTAACTTCACCTGAGTCTTGAGGGCCATGCCCTTCAGATAAGACTGCACATAGGTAACTTTAGCATGGTCTGTAAGAAAGGCACAAGGCTGGTCCTGGAAGTTGAGCTTGCATTGGATCAGAAAAGTCTGGAGTTCTTTGGATCTAGTACCATTGAATGTATTGGGTTCCCTGACCTTTGCCCTAGAGGATAAAGATTCATTTTGATTAGAAACCATGATGAGGTTCTTGATGGCAAAGGCCAGGTTGCCAAAGACAACCAGTCAGGGGTCTAATTCTTCATTGCCTTCTTGGGCATTGACAAATGAGTTATTCCCTTCATTGTCATTGTCACTCCCTGAGTTACATATCTCTGGGGTCATCTCCATGATCATTGTCAGGGGTATTCTGATGGTGGGTTGGAGGCTGGGACCTCTGGGAGGATGGTTTGATGGGGGTGATTGGTGTGTAAGAAGCTGCACTTTTACCAGTGAAGCTTCTAAAAGTGTTTGCTGCTGCCACAATGTGCCTAGTGTTGATTATAGCATTGATTGCAGCTTGTCTATGAAGCTCAGTTGCTGAGCTATGTAGATGCAAAGGCAGATGTTGACAAAGGTGCAGCTGCCTTTGTAGTGTGGGAACAAAGACAAGTTGTCATTGTCATGATGAGGTAAAGTCAGAGTGTTCAGGAAAGATAAGTGAATGAGCCCACACAAGAGTGAGTCTGAAATAGTTAGATATGTAGAGGAACAGAGATATGGACTGTTTGAGTTCAATGACTTGGAGACAATGGATTGCATCCTTGCATGGGTCCCAGTCCAGGAGTGGGATCAGAAGAGAAGAGACTAAATTGATTTCAGACTGAAGTCTACCAGACAAAGTATCTACAGCTTTTATACTAATGGGATGTACAGCAAAGTACAGTCTGGTAAACTGGGCTAAAAAGTACAGTAAGGGATTACTAAGAAATGAATAATACAAAGAAGGATCCAGAATATAGATGACAAAGATAAGTCTGGGATAGGGAACATATAATGGCTGGATACTGCATGTGGTGACAAAAGTGCACCAATGATGTGCACTGCCATGTGCAGTAGAGTACTCTTTAAGGTCAAGTAGACTGGAGATGCAATAGACTGTCCAGAGATATGACATATGTACCAGCCAGGGATGAGATCTATCATCTGGACTTGATGATTGTCAGCCAGACATGGTTGTGACAGCAATGGGATGTCCCATGAGAGCTATGAAGGCTATTATGGGACATTCCATCTATATAAAAAGAGAGCATTGAGATGTCCCATGAGAGCTTTGGAGACTTTCTGTTATAACTATGCATGTTTTTCCTTTTTCCTTCTCCTTGTCTATGCTACTGCTTATCCAACAGACACTTTGTGGACTATAATACAGATACTTTTCCTTTCCTTTTCCTTTTTTTACTCACACATGTACCAAGATGGCTCCTTTTAACTTTTCTGAAGCCATACCCTTTCTTGATGATACAGTGACTTCCAAAACCATTGCAATGTTTAACCCTAATGCAGTGTGCAAAGCACATTGCAATCACTTGTCAGAATTTTGCTTAGCCTTGGTAAGAAGAAATAAACTACATGCTCTTGGCAATGATTCACTCCCTGGGGTCATGTGATTCCATTTAATAGCTGTGGAGATATACATATTTCAAAACAGTAATACCATTGCAACAGTTTTGCATCTTTTGATATTCAAGATATATTAGTACTTGGTATAGGCTCCTTTTGCCTTGAGGACAGCCTTAACCCTTCTAGGCATGCTTTAAATCAGCTTCTGACACTCCTTCACTACTACCCCTCCCAATCCTCTTGAATCCTATTTTATAACCCATGAATCCCATTAGGAGGGTGTTTATGATCTGCTAGCCTTCTTTTGAGATAACCCCAGAGATGTTCAATGAGGTTTAAGTCAGGAGACTATGCAGGCCACACCATAGTCCTAAAATCCTGCTCCTCCAGCCATGTCTTGACAATCCTACAAGTATGCTTGGGGTCATTGTCCTGCTGAAAAATGATGTCAGAAGGATTAAGATTATAGAATTGCAAAGAATTCAACAGTTCATCCTTCAAAATCTGAAGGTAAAGATCTCCATCCATCCTACCATCAATCTTGGTAGTATAGCCAACTCTCTTTCAAGTCATACACTCTCAAATCATCACAGAACCTCCCCCAAACTTGATAGTCCCTTGCACCAATCTGTTATTCAATCTTTCACCTGGCTTTTTCCATGCCCATTTGGATCCATCTGACCCTAGGCAATTGATCTTGGTCTCATCTGACCCTAGGCAATTGATCTTGGTCTCATCAGACCATACAACCTTCTTCCAGTCTTCTACAGTCCAGTCCTTATGGGCATAAGCAAAGTCTAAGTGAGCCTTTCAATGCTTGGCTGAAAGAAGAGGGTGTTTGGACATGATGATGGTGGTTGCAAATAAAGAAGTGTGGGAACTTTTTTGAACTCAGACATATTGTTTAAGTGTATATCTTTGTTTATATCACCAAACAACATTAAATATCCTTTGATTTTATCTTTCAAATCAAAAGGTACAAAACTGTTGCAATGGTACTACTGTTTTGAAATATGTGTATCTCCACAGCTATTGGATCGAGTCACATGACCCAAGGGAGTGAATCATAGCCATGAGCATGTAGTTTATTTCTTCTCACCAAGGCTAAGTGAAATTCCCACAGGTTATCACAGTGTGTAAAGCACACTGCATTAGAGTTAAACATTGCAATGGTTTTGAAAGTCACTGTATAACACTTGTGATGCAACACATCTCCCCCACATTTGTGTAACAATGGTCCTCCATTGTTTTCTCTTCTCATCCAGACTCTTTATTGTACTGCATTGTTCACCCATTATGGACTTATGTTGTACTTGTATGTATATAGGTGGAATAGAAGATGGGAAGGTCCCCATCTTTTATCTCCTTTACAATCCACCTAAACTTACCTCTGTGCTATCCCTGGAAGTGCAAGGTTTCTGATTAGCATTGGACCAAGAGTACTGCAGCAAGAGATTACACTAAGGCTTGTCTATATCAACAAAGCTTCAACAGAAGACAAAAGATTCACCTTCAACTGTCAGTGTCATCATATGTTGACACTTTGAGGCTTTGAGCTTCAGTCAACACTCCCTGTCTACATAGCAGTATAAATCCCCTATGCCTACCAGTGTAGTAACCCTATCTTTTTAGATAGTTATCTTTCACTAGCCATCTACCCTCTAGCACTACTGCTCTCACCTGGGTAGTACCTGCTAGTCATCTCTTCTGCCCACCATGGTTAGGAAGTCTCTTGAGGTCAGGCCTGCTTCTTCTTCTAGTAGCAAGTTTCAGCCCTTTGTACCAAAGCATACAAGTCACCCCACATCTGTAGCCAGCAATTTCAGTGTAGGAATTTTACCTCTGTTACCACTGATCTCTGAGCCAGCAGAACTGTCCTCATCCTCATCACTCACAACAGCTTTCATCACCATCACTAGGACCTTATCTCCAATCAAAGTTGATGTTGATCTGTTAGGAAAAGATCTAAAGTTTTCCATGTATCAGGAAAAGGAAGATCTGAACTCAGACAACAACTTGTTAATCATGCCAATGACAGACTTCTTATCACACTCCATCCATTTCAAGAAGTCTGATTTGCCAATTCCAATCAAACAAGAAAGTGCTATGGCTGATGTTCTATCAGAAGCACTAAAAGATACCTCAAATACTGATCTGTTCATGGGAAGACAACCTTCTCCAGTGGAGATCATGTATTGTCACTGAACCCAAGTATCCACCTCTGCCAAGAAGGGTAAAGGCCATCATCAAGGGTCTGCTGGAGTAGTACAGGACCATGACTCTAACAAGGATGGTAAGGCCACTGGCAGGAAATTAGGGCTTAATAAGCCAGCCATTTTCAACAGAGACCATCAAGCCTACATAGGATGGATGGTGCCAGTCAAAACATATCTGGGCATAAACAGCCATATCTATATGATAGACAGATGGTACATTGATTTCATCTTGCCATTTATGGACAAAGGATCTGCATTAAGCTTTAAGCAGTCCTACATCACCCAAAGCACCACTGAAGAGTATGGCATTCAATTCATGGATTTATTTAAGAAGTTTGAAAACAAACTTGAAAAGTGTTTCAAATTGGTGATTTGAAAGCAATAGCACTGATCACACTATCCTCTATCCAGCAAGAGAAGCAGTCCCTTGATCAATATATCACTGACTTTGAAAATCTGCTGAACAAAGCTGGATTACTCAAGGACAACTCAACAGCTGCTATATTTTTTGGAGAGGGGCTTGACCCTGTGCTTAGCCAAAGAATTCTCAGATTAGGATTAATGCCTTAGATGGTAACAGAGTGGAAGGAAGCTGTGACACATGTTAGAGCTGCCATAGCCACAATGAAAATGTTTGAAGACAAAGCAACCCTATCTGACAGGAATTTCCTTTAGAAAAATCAGAGTCACCTGACTCAAAAGCAAGATTGTGACCCCTATGCAATGGATGTCAACATGGCCAAAGGTCAAGATGACAAAGCCAGCAAGAAGGAGCACATATGCTACAACTGTCAAAAGCCTGGTCATTTCACATGTGACTGTTAAGAGCCAAAGAAGTCTAGGGGTTTCATCTCTAAAATAAGACAGGCTTAGATTGATGAGTTGAAAGAGAAGATTGAGCATCTGGAAAAGGGAGATGTACAACCTTCCTCTTCAGGTGCATCTCCAAAGAATTTTTAAAGAGGCAAGCTTCTACTGTAGCTTGCACCTCAAATGTTGAACAATGTACTTTTACCCTAGAACAAATGGAAAGAACTGTATCTGAGTTACCTTAATATCAATATGAATAGGATATGTGTATCTCCTCCATTGAAGGCTCAGCCTACCTAGTGAATTGTGATAGCATCTAGGTCAGAATGCTCATTTACTCTGGTGTGGAAACAAATATTATTGACAAAAAAGCAGTCATGGAACACAAACTCCTGACAAGAATAATAAGAAGCCCATGACACCTACAAGGAGTAACAGGTCCAACTGATCAAATAGTCAACCAAATAGCTACTTTCAGGGCCAGGATTTGGGGTAAGACCATGAGAATAAGAGCCTATATAACTCATACAGGGAACAGAGAGCACCTATTACTTGGCATGCCTTGGTTACAAACTTGCAATGCTATAACTAACTGGGCATTGTGTAAACTAATCAGTTGGGGAGTCTCTCCCCATGTCAACAGAACTTCAGTATTGACTCAACTTGAAGCCAATATCAGAAAAGCCAGAGTAGGGTTACCTCCTGAATACCAAGACTTTGCAAAGATATTCTCTGAAACAGAAGGTTCCCTTCCAGAACACCAGCCCTTCCTTGACCACAAAATCAAGTTAAAGAAAGACTTCTATCCAGAAAAGGGGAAGACCTACAAGCTAACACTGGATCAGCTCCAACAACTGGATGAATTCTTAGAAGAAAACCTAGCATGCAGCAAAATTAGACTGTCTAAGTCCTCACAGGCAGCCTCAGTTTTCTTCATAGAAAAGAAGGACAGCAAATAATGCCTTGTTCAGGATTATCAACACCTGAACAAGTATACTATAATTGACTCACCCCTTACCAGATGTCAAAACCCTTCTCAATGAGCTCACCAAATCCAAGTACTTCACAAAGTTCAATATCTGATGGGGTTTCACAAACATACATATCAAGGAAGATGATGAGTGGAAAGCAGCTTTCATAACACCAAGAGGACTTTTTGAGCTCACTGTTATGTTCTTTGGACAAACTAACTCCCCTCCAACTTTTCAGAGATACATGAACATCAAGTACTTGGATATGATTCACCAGAAGAAAAGCATTATCTTCATGGATGATGCAATAATCCATGCAAAGACTAAAGAAGAGCTTAAGAACTGTGTTCACAAATTCCTCATTATAGCAAAGCAGGAAGGACTTTGCCTGAAAATAACAAAGTGCATTTTCAAAACAAAAATGCTTGAATTTTTAGGCTTCATCATAAAAGAAGGATGCTATGAACCCTTGCTGGTCAAAACTGATGCTATCAGGCAGTGGCCCATCCCCAAAAATCTTCACAACTTAAGAAGTTTTTTAGGCTTTTGCAATTTCTATAGAATGTTCATACCAGCATTCTCTTGGGTTGCTTAACTCCTTCACAACCTTCAAAAAAAGATGTTCAATACACATGGGGGCAGCCTCAACAGAAAGCATTTGACATGCTACCTCATCATCTTACTTCCTCCCCTGTATTACAACTGCCTGACATGACAAAACCCTTTGTTGTTCACACTGATTCCTTCAAGCTGGGCATAGAGGCAGTGTTAAGCCAAAAAGACTCTAACAGAGTCTTACACCCTTGGACTTATCTTTCACAGTCTCTAACAGGGGCAGATCTGAACTACCAGGTCTACAACTTGAAGTCTTTTTTTTATAAAAATTCTGAGTTTAGGATCCTTAGGGTGAAGCTCTATGGTAGACTGTACATGTGGGGTGTATTGTACATTGGGTGAAATTAAGGAAAAGCTGTAATATTGTAAGTCAGAGTATAGCCCATGACAGGAGATCAGTGGCATGGGGTGAACCAAGTGGGACATCCCTAAGAGGAGTGTTCTAAGTGGTGGGGTGAATGTGTAGACTATAGGTGCATAGAGGAAAAGTGAGACATGGAGGTACATGATTCAGCAGTTATACAGGGCATGAGAGGAGAGGAAAGGATGATCAAAGCTCCTGCATCTCCATGTGTTAACTTGGGTAGTCTTGTTTGAGTGGGTTGGCTTCCCTAGGTTTCAGTTGCTGGTACCCTTGGTGGGTTTGGTTGGGCTCACATGGGCAGCTTTAAGCTGTCAAAAATCTGTGTCAGCCTTTTTGTACTATTTAAGAAACTAAAAAGATATGGCAGGGACTTGGCATTGGTTAAATGGTGTTCAAGTCTCATGCATTATCTGCCAATATTTTTTTCTAGCATGTGCCTGGCAAACCTGTATGCTGGGCAGATTAGTAAACTGTTTCAAAATGTGCACTGCAGCCTGGGCAGGTTGGAGAGTTAACCTTTTTGATGTAGGCAAGGTGATGGTTGAGGGGCACATGACCTATTCATAGCTGAATGAGGATGCTTGCATGCCATCTTGGGAGGTTGTTTACTAGAGCAGCAAACTTGTCAGACAGCATGATGGGGTTGAGTCATCAGAGGTGTTTTCTACATTCTGTGAAGGTGAAGTCAGCTTTGATTGTTGCTTTGAGTTTGGTGTTGAAGGACTGTAATAGCACAGCTTTGCTGTACAGGAGTACAGCTAGTATTCCTAGTTTTTTTCAGTGGAGCAGGAAGATGTTCCATTGGACTTGAGTTGTCTTTAGTGGCTTTCTTGGCTTCTTTGTCAACAGATTTGTTGCCTTCTATGTTGGTGTGGTCTGGTACCCAGCAAATGGTGAGATGAGGTAGGTCATGTTTCTTCAAAGTGTTGTCAAGGAGTTCTGTGAACATATCAGTGAGAAAGTGGCTTGGTTGTTGACACCCATATATACAGTCCAGGCATTGTGTTCTCTGCAGAAGAGTTCCACTCCTAGCAGCATTTCAACTTGTTTGCTGTTGAAGACTGTGTAATGTTTGCCACTGCCCAGATAGAATTAAAGGAATTTATCCAGTTTGTCCCTTCTTCTTAGTACTGCAGTGACTCCAATACCTCCTTGGTATCCTGACCTGTCCATGAAGATTTAAACTTCTTCAGCTCTTTTGGTGTCTTGGACTGTTATTTTCTTGTCATTAGTGATGTGTGTGATTACATTAGGTATTCACTTGGGAGAGTGATGGAGTGGTGAGACTTCTTCTGTTTACTTTGGGTGGGTGTCAAAAGCTTTTGTTAGGATATGTAGGGGGGACTTGTGTTAATTCTATTGGTGGGCTACAAGACAGATCTCTCAGTGGATGGGGTTGCTGGCAGGAAGGGTGGTCATGTGAAGGTATGCATGGTGGCACACTTTTTGGAGGGTGAAGGGTATGAGGGTGAGGTTGGTGTGTGCAACTGCTGCATCCATGACAGTTGTTCTCATTGCTCCAGATGATGTGATTGCATGGGTTTGTAGGACTCTTTCTAGGACTTTTTCTAGTCCTTTTCTGCCTGCATTCCTGCCTAGGTTAGCTATCATTTTTGCACCCCAGACATCAATGCATATAGCATCTTGGGAATAACTATGCTGTTGAACAGAAGTTGGGAGAATTTGTTTTTGATGGCTAGGGATGGTTTAGCAAGATATTGGCAGGCAAGAGCATACCTTATGCCTTTGGCAACTGCACTGGCTAACTGCTCTTTGAAGTGGAGTTCTTTGTCAATGATGACACCAAAAAACTTGTGAGATTTGATGGGTTTTATGGTGTGGCTGGTGATGGTGATGGGGATGCATTTCTTTGAGGTTGTTTTCTTTGGGTTTGCAGTGCTTTTTTCTCTTCTTTTGGAAGCTTGAACTAAGATATTTTTGTTCATTTCAAAGCTGACATGGTGTGTCTGACTCCATTCTATGCATCTGCCTCTCCATTCCATTATAACCTATACCTTGCTGTTGGAGGCTGAGAAGGTTGGTCCTTGAGCACTGAAAATGATGTCATCTATGAATCCTAAGCTGATTTCACCACTCTTTCTATTAGAGATGTCTAAGATGTCAGCATTGTAAAAAAGGAATGCTAAGGCAGAAAGGGGGCAGCCTTGATCAATACTACTTTCTATGTTGAAAGAGGGGGAGGTGTAGTCATTGAAGCATAGGATTGTCTGTCATCCTGTGAGGCAGATGCTGTACCAGTTGGTATACTAATTTGGGATGCCCCATTTGTGTGTGTCATGGAAGAGTTCTTTAGGGACAATGCTTGGGAAGATGGCTTTGATGTCTAGAAAGAAAAGGGATACATGATGGTCCATCAGATGGGCCCATGCATTGTGGACAAATTTTGTTAGTAGATGGAGTGAATCAGTTGCAGCTTGACCTAGGAGTCCCTCAAAGTGGGTGGAAGGTAGTAGTTTGTGTTCATTTGTGATCCAGGCTAGGTTCTCTGCTATGCACACAAAGAGGATCTTGGACATTGTGTCTAGCAGGGCTATTGGGTGGTATGCTTTGATAGTGCTGTAGTTGGGACAGCTGGGTTTCTAGATAACAACTGTTTTAGAAGTTAGCCACTTGTTAGAAAAGATGCTGAGGGAGAAAGTTGCCTGGAACAGGCTGGCCATCCACAGTACAAGTAGGTCAGCACATTTGATGAAGGTTATGTTGCACATACCATTGGGACCTGAGGCTTTGAACAGGGAAAGTTGTTTAATCGCTTTGTGAATTTAGCTGTCTATGGTGGGGGTGAATTCACATATGGGGTTAGGGTAGTCTGTGGGTGAGTTAGCACACAGGTCAGTGGGAGGGGGTGGGAAAAAGGTCTTATAAAGAGCAAAGCTCTTTTCTTCATTGTTGCTTAGTTCTTTTGGTTGGCCATTTTCTTGTGTTTTGAGTGAGGGTATATGGATGTTTCCTCTGTCTGTGAACTTGTGTGTGTTCCATATGTTGTTGGCATTGACATCTTCTAGCCAGTCTTCCCAGTGTTTTTTCTTTGCTTTTTTGATATAGGTGGCATATTTATTTGCTGTCTTCTTGGCTTCTTTGTGAACTTGATGGAGGTGTTGAGCATGCAGGCAGTAGGATTTTGACTTTAGTTGATACTTTTGTTTGCAGAGCTGTGCTAGTTCACTAGCCCACCACCATTTAGCATATGAGGATGATTTAGTTATTGGGACATGTTAGTTGGTTGTGCTTTGGATTGCAGTAGTTAGTAGATTGAATGTGGTAAGAAAATCCTCTCTGTCTAGTACAGGGCATGCCAGGCCTAGAGCTTGTAAGTTTTCATTGAGGGTCATTCTGAAGTTGTCTCATTTGACACATTTCCAATTGTGTCATGGGGTGGGGGTGATGCATTCAGTGTCTAGGTCTATGGCTCTCATTACTGGGAAGTGATCCATGCAGGCAGGGTAGAGTTTTGGTCTGGTATTGCACTTGATGAAAGCTAGTAGTAGTGTGGAGCTGCAGAAAACATTGTCAGGTCTAGACATGCTACCTGTTCTAAAGGTTTCAATGATTGGGATGCCAGTGAAGAGTGGCATTTTCATGCCAAAGGTGCCAATAAGGTCAACTAAGAGTGACACTGCATTGAGGTTGCTGGTGGTGAATAGGTGGATATTATTCAGGTTGTCCCATGGAGGGTGGTGTCTGTTGAAGTCTCCTAGCCATACTATCTTGTTAGTTTCATTTTGCTGTGGGGTGTGTGCCTGGGTGCAGAAGTTCTGTAGGCTAAGTAGAGTGTTAGTGTTTTCACAGGCATTATAGACATTATAGAAAGTAATGATGCCAAAGCTGCCACTTAGTTCTAGGGCTGTGATATCATTAGATTGGATGTGGATTTGCTTTCATTTATTTTTTGAGATCTTTGTGCTGACCAGCATGATTGATGTTGTGGATTTGAGGTTTGTATGGTGATGAGTTGGGTAGATGACAGTCCACTGATGGTTGGCTCTGATTAGGTTTAGGAAGTCAATATGCAGTTCTTGAAGGAAGATAATATCAAAAAGTTTGGGGTCAGTATTGTTGAGGAGGTCAAGCTGTGTGATTAGTGATTTATTGATGTTTTGCTGCCAGAAATGGAGAGGTTTGTTGAGCTAGGCATGTCCATTCATAGGAAAGAGGGCTGAGTGATCTGTTACTGGGTGAGGTAGGGTGGGTGTGAGGTTGAGAGTCAAGGGTTGTTTGATTGTCTGAGTAGGTCTGCATGTCCAGAAGTTGACTTTGTAAGCCATCTGGGAGGCCCATGAGGAAGGCTTGCAGCCTGCATGGGGCAGTTGATTGATTCTGTTTGTGGCCAGCTGTGTACCATTCTTTCTCAGTGTAGTCATCTGGTTGGAGGCCTTGTTGGTGTTCCTCATGTTGGCCTATAGGGGTCCATTGTTGGTCAGAGTTAGCTTCCAGTTCTCAGGTGGTGGGATCTTCTCTTTCTGGGTAGAATATGTAGTGTGTCAGCAATGTGTGAGTGGTATCATCTGACCTTTTCAAGATATATGAGGCATTCACAGTCCCAGGCTGCATGTCTAGCTTCTTTGCAATTGGCACAGTAGCATTGGTCTAGGGAGATGGCTTCACATTCTTTGATTCTGTAGTTGCCTGTGCAGGTGCCACAGGTGTCATCCAATTTTTTGCATTCTTTTGTGAAGTGCAACCCTTTGAAAGACTGACATTTCATGCACCAGGTGGGTTCTGGGAGTAGCTTGTGGATGGAGCAGCATGGTTCAAGAACAATCAAGCTATTTTTGATTGCTTGGTTTGCATCACTGGGTTTGAGTATTTCCAGGGTTAGGTGTGCTTTCCATTGTAGTGGGGACCTCCATTTGATGGGTTTGATCCATCTAGCTGACTTGATGGTGCCTGTTAGGAGGGCATTTTTATGTTCAATCTCTCTGAGGGCAGAGAGGTCATTAGTGTTGAGGTGAATGGGGACAAACTCTACTAGGATTGGAAAAGGTCTGATCACTAGTTCCACATTAGATCCAAACTTTGAGGTGAAGGCTTTAGCACCATCTGGTGAGCACAGCCAGTCTGCTGTTTCAGATAAGTCAACTTTGTATAGTACTTGGCTGTGGGTGGTTTTTTTGGCAGATATGAACTGTGCTTCTGCAGGGACTGTGGGGTCATCAGTGTGTATGAGTTTCAGCACAATGTTGGCTTTTTCAATTAGAATATCTTCATTGAGCTCATGAAGGGATGTTAAGTTATTGGTTTGTGGCAAGATGCTTACTGTTGTGGTTTGTGCAAGGCATTTGACTGTGGCTGCTGTGGGTAGTCCCTGTTTGGTTGCATCAGCATATGAGAAAGTTTGGGGGAAGGGGGAAGGGAAGATGGGTTGGGACATTCTTTGTTGCTTCAGCAAGTTCTTCTGTGGTCATTGACATGTACTGCACTGTGGTTTGTAAATCATCTTTTGCTTCATTGATGACTCAGGTGATAACAGAAGCAAAGGATATATTCATGGCTACAACTTCATGTAGTGCTTTGACATACATTTCAAGGAGAGAGAGTTGGCTGTCAAGAAGTTCTGAGGTGGGATTCTGTTGTGAGGTGTTTAAAGCCAGTGGTGTGGAGGAGGGGAGAGGAGGGTGTTGATGAGGATGGCAATGGATCTGATTGCATCTGTGGTGGGGGCAGTGATTCCTGTCATGATGAAAGTTAAATGTAAGAGTGCATGGCTAAGCAAGAAGTGATCAGAGTCTTGGTTCATGAACATGAGGGAGTGGTCAGAGAGGTATTTTCTGGCTGACATTAGGGTGTTGATATTCAAAGAGAAGGCTGGGGCATTGAGCATGTCTTTTTTTGATTGTTCTGTGGTTAGGAAGGTGTGCATAGAGGTTAACTTTCTGGTCATGGCTCCACTTCTAGTTGATGAGGGTTTTGATGTCTGAGTGACCTGGATCACTGACAGCTCTCTACTACTCATTGAGGTCCAGATTTAGAATAGAGTGAATAGGGAGATGGGGGTGGAGAAGGGGATAGGGAGTAATAATATGGTGCTATTATAATTAACACTGGGCTCTGTGGGCTCAACAGTTATGACTTGAAGTTACTAGCAGTGGTATGCACTCTTAAGGAGTGGCAACTTTATTTACTAGTGCCTTCAGCACCAACTCTAATGTACCCTGATCACCAGAACATGACTTATTTCAGAGAGCCTCAAAAGCTCACTTTGTGCCAGTCCCACTGGCAAGCACAACTTCAAGCCTATCTGATTTAGTTTTTCTATATTAAGGAACAACATAACATTCCCCCTGACACTCTGTTGCACATGGCTAACTTTCAAGCAGAACCAATGCCACTCTCTACCCTTCTACCAGACTCAATGTGAACTCAGCCTAAGAGGGGGGGTGGAAACATCTAAAGTTTCACAGATTGCTGGTCAGGATTGGCTAAAACCCCATTCTTTTCCCAACAACTCTCAAGCTTAGTTGAGACCAGAGATAGACAGGTACCCACATGAGGAATCATCAAAGACCACTGCCTTTTCAAAATCTGTCTTCGCACTCTCTGCAGAGCTGATAGGTAAATTACTACAAGAAACTGAAAGGCTAAAAGATTAAACAGAAGCCAATAAAGCTAAAACAAAGGAAAAATATATGTAAATGAAAATAGAAGAAAAAAAGTACTCTGAGAATATCATGATCTCTGACCCTCCAGACACTCTGGAGTAAAAGCAATGATGATGAAGATGTGTCACATCTACTGGCCAAAAATGCATGCCAATATCAGAAGTTACATTCATAATTGCACCACATGCCAACAGTTAAAAGTGAACAGACATCCCACAACACCCCCTATTACTCCACACAATGTGTCACACTCTCCAATTCCTTTCAAGCAAATATCAATTGACTTAGTGACAGACCTTGCTAGAGCCATGGCTGACCTCATTGGTACAGCCACCAGAGACAACTCTTCTCAGTGGCTTTGCTTCCTCATGTCCCTAAAGGAAGAACATCATGACAAAAAGCTCTACAATGCAATAGCTATGGTCACCCCTATTCCAGATATGACCTTTACCCCAGTCCAGATTACCCCACAATTGTGCTATCATCTCAGTGGTAAGATGGACATCCTCTCAGATCACCCACTTTATAGGTACTACTGCTATGACTGTGTCTACCTTGGACACTGGTCATGGGAACATTCCACAGACCAACCCTATTGGAAACCAGGAATGCATGGCCAACACCTGTGTGAGGATCCAGAGGCATAGAACTCATCAGGATTATTAAGCCTTGAGGGGGGGGTGAAGTTATGACCATGCATGTTTTTCCTTTTTTCTTCTCATTGTCTATGCTACTGCTTATTCAACAGACACTTTGTGGACTACAATACAGATACTTTTCCTTTCCTTTTCCTTTTTTTAACTCATGCATGTATGTTATGAATGGATCTCCAAAGGTGATGGAGTGAGCAAAAAGTGACTTAGGTCAAGGTATGAATGGGGGGGGCATTAGACTCAGCTTATGTGCTGTTCCCTTGTGATATCCTGGCCCTCAGAGCTTGAGGGGTTGAAGTGGAGGATGTAACTAGCTAGTTGGAGGTCTGATGTGGACTACAGATTTTTAGAGAGAGCAGAGAAAGCTCAGAGGAGGTAAAGGAGGGGAATCAAAGTTGATATTCAAACTGAGGGATAATCCCTCAGAGTACAAGAGCTTATATATGCCAAGTGGAGGTAAGGTAACATGATTGTGGAGGTCATAGTAGTAGAAGAGTACTGTACAAAGGAGGAAGTTGTATTGGAAATATGTAGTACATTAACAGAGGAGGATGGACTGAGGTTAGTACATAAGTTGTAAACAGATCAAAGGGTAGCCCTAATAGAGAGTAGTAGGAATGGAGAGGTCAATGGAATGGCCAGATGTAAGAGTATTACAAACATACTAAATGGAGGACATATGTGGGAAAACAGAGCAGAGGTGCATAGTATGAAAGCAAAGATGACAGAGTATTAGCAGAGGCAAGCTAGAAGGTTAGTGTGAATGCTGTGGAATCACATGGTCATGACAATGTACCAGGACAGCTTCTTTTAACTCTTCCAGAGCTGTACCCTTTCTTGATCATGTGACACTCATGATGCAATGCATCTCCCCCACATTTGTATAACAATGGTCCTTCATTGTTCTCTCTTCTTGTCCAGACTCTTTACTATACTCCATTGTTCACCCATTATGAACTTATATTGTACTCATACATATATAGGTGAAACAGAAGATAGGAAGGTCCCCATCTTTCATCTTCTTTGCAATCCACCTAAAATTACCTCTGTGCTATCCCCAGAAGTGCAAGGCTTTCAATTAGTATTGGACCAAGAGTACTGCAGCAAGAAAAATCACTTCCCAGTCAGGGACTAGGGTTAGGGTTTGAGCTCCAGTGCTGAAGATTATGCTAAGACTTGTCTATACCAACAAAGCCTTAACACTATCATGGGACATTCCTACATAAAAAGAAAGCAATGGGATATCTCATGAGAGCTTTAAAGGCTATTATGAAGCATCCCACCTATATAAAAAGGAAGCAGTGGAATGTCCCATAAAAGATTTGGAGGCTACTGTGAGACATCCCACCTATATAAAAAGAGAGAAATGGGATGTCCCATGAGAGCTTTGGAGACTATCATAAGACATCTCATTTACATCAAAAGAGAGTAATTGAGAGCTTTGGAAGCTATTGTGGGACATCTCATCTATATAAAAAGAGAGCAGTGGGATATCCCATGGAAGATTTGATGGCTAATATGAGACATCCCACCTATATAAAAAGAGAGCAGTGAGATGTTCCATGGAAGATTTGAAGGCTAATGTGAGACATCCCAACCATATAAACAAAGAGCAATAGGATGTCCCATGAGAACTTTGAAGGCTATTATGGGACATCCCATCTATATATAAAAAGAGTAATGAGATGTCCCATAAGAGCTTTGAAGGCTATTATAGGATATCCAAGCTATATATTTAATATCCTAAGGTTAGCCCTATGTATATTGTACATTCATTACTGGTTTTTGAGGACTAAATTTGAGACACTGGATGAGAAATAACTTCTTATCTAATACAATGTATAATTCAAATATATTTTTCTCACATCCTCAGTGATGGCTGCAAGAAAATATCAGTCACAGTGACCAAACTAGCAGCCAGTGAAAGTAAAGTCTGCTGGGTTTAGATTATTTCAAACAATATTGGTATTCTTTTCACAGTCTATGATAGCATGGTCACTGAATTCCTTTAGTTTTGGTCAATTACAGAATCACAACAAGTTTCAAATATCAGAGAAATTATATGGCAGTGAGGAAGGTCAAATTAATTGATAACAAGATGACACACCTAAGTATAAGGGGATTCAAACAATACCTTGGCCAATAAGCTGTGTGATCATTTATAATCATCTAGTAACAATAGAAATATGACCAGTTGACACTTCTAGTAGGCATTCTGCATACTTGATCACTCAATAGTCTGCACTCAGTGGTCAATATTTGTATTTCATAGTGAAAATCCACAAACATGGACTAATTTACAATAGTACACATAATACACCTTCCTGGGCCATAGTGGTCATAGACAAAAGGTAGCAGTAGAAGGAATTATCATCACCAGGGAAGACAATGAACATGGTGATGGCAGGAGTTCTGTCTTTGCTGTCATGTTGAAGGAGATAAAGAACATTGACACAATATATGCATGGAATCTCACACACATTGACAAGCTTACATGTTGTATGGAGGTTGTTTTTCATCATTGTCATGGATGTGATGATTATTACATACATGAGGATGGTATGGTTGTTGACATTGATGGGAATATCATGTAACATGTAATGCACTCATGTGTATGTATATAAGTGTAGCTGACTACTACAGTCTAATTGATAATTTGAGTTCAAATCTTCAAATCTCCTTTGCATGTTAATTTTCATCAACTGTTCAATTGAGCCATATTGATTATCTGACTGCTATTGTGGGCTGTGAAAAGCACACTAATACTATGGCTGACTCACAGTCATCACTGAGAGTGATGAAAATGAAATTATGTTTAATTATATTTAATTTCTCATTCAGCTCTCATACCAACAGTAACATGTCTGTGGAAATCTGGTCCCAAAGATGCTTTGGAGGCTATGATGCAACATCTCACCTAAATATATGAAAAGAAAGCAATGGGATGTCCAAAATGTGCTTCAGAGGCTCTGATGGGACATCCCATCCATATGAAAAGAGGGCAATGGGATGCTTCAAAGGTGCCATTGAAGGCTATTATGAGACATCACACTTATATAAAAAGACAGCAATGGGATGTTTCATAGAAGCTTCAGAGGCTACTATGGGATATCCCACATGTGTTGAACAAATGAAGTATTAGCGCTGGTCTTACGTAACAGATGCTCACTATTTGTTCTCAGGAGATTTGTCATGTGCGTTAGTCACAAACATAACACTTGCACGTGTTTACCACTGCATGTGATTCTATGACCGGCTATTGGACATTACCGGTGTTTTCACCAATATGGAGAAAGGTCTAGGCTTTATGACGTCAGGATGACGTGCTTATGACATCATTCCTTCTGTCTCATTCTATGGCATTCTATGCTTACTCAGTACGATACCTGAGAGACACTTATATGGAAGGTCTTACTTACCATATGTAGTTCAACCCAGGAGTTGAACAAAACTCCATGTACCACGCACAGACCATGTCTGTAGCGTATATATACAGGACCTCAAGGTCCACAAATAGTAACAGTTCAACATCCGTTGAATAGTGCAAAAATACCCAACCAGAAGATCACCCCAAGTGAACACTTAAGTAAGTCTTAACGGTCCTTGCCTTAAGAACTTCCGCTGCGTAGTAGAAGTAGATTCTAGACTCTGCCCGAGTCAGTCTCCCGACTACGCTACTTCGCTTTAACATGTATACAAAAAGAAATGGGATGTCTTGGAGGCTATGATAGGACACCCTGCCTATATAAAAAGAAGTAATGGGATGTCTCACAGGAGGCTTGGAAACTATCATGGAACATCCCATATATATATAAGAGCATCACAGTGTCTCATGAGCTTTGAAGACTATTATAGAGTATTTCTTCTACATAAAAAGATATCCCATTGGTTGTCATGAAACATTCCATTCATATAGGAGAACTGATTAATTTTTTTCATTTATATAATGTAGCCCAAAACAGAATGACAAGTAGCAATACAGCCACAACAACTTCACACAAATTAAACTAGAACTACTAGCTGAACATAGTCAGCATAGACATCAAGGCTGTATATTGCAAAAACTTCAACTTCCCTGTATTGTCTAGGTCACTCACCAAGCTCTCCAAGAATATCTGTAGAGTTATAATACTCTAGCAGTAGATACATTTACACCAAAATATATTCTGTACAGAAATATCATTTGCTTGATTTAACACTATCAGATCTTATCTTATCAATCAAATAAATACCAGAGCACAATTACACATAGCTGTTAGAACTTGGGGTAGGAGGTGTAGGTTTACAAGATAGCAATAAATAAGGGTGAGTTAACAGGTACATACCATGGTAGTAATCAGCTAGGTGCAAGCAAGGCTGTGCAAGTTGAAGAGACTTCATCAAATGCCTGAAGAGCTAAAGCTATGGCTATATGACAACAACTTAACCCTAACAGCAGTGCACAAAGTGCACTACCTCACACATGGAGAATTACACTAAGCTTTGGTGGATTCATAAATGGTACATACACCTGGCTATGATATTGCTCTCTAGGTCATGTGATTCCATTCACACAGTCCAGAGATATAGGCATTTTAAAACAGCATGGGTTTCTTCACTTTTGAATTGGTCACTAGGATCTTACTTAAAACACTCTATAATTACCATTGTTTGCTGATACAGACAAAGACACACATGTAAACAATATATCTGAGTTTAAAAAAGTTCACACACTTCTTTGTTTTTAATCACCACTATGGTCAGATCTCTCTTTCTTACTCAACAAAACACCATTCTTTCTTTGCTTGAGTCTGGCCATTCTGGTGAAGCTATTGCCAAGCAAGTTGATGTCAGCCCCTCTGCTGTATCCAAACTTTGCTCTAAGAAGCATTCTGCCCTTTCTAAGGACATTAGAGGGTGTTCTACCAAGCTTTTTCCTGTCAATATTTGCCATGCTTAGCACCTTATCACCTTTGGCAAGGCTGAAAATGCAGTCCAAGTCACCAAAGCTCTTGCCAATATTACTGACCAGCCTCTCTTTGCCAATACTTTTTGTCTTCACTTGAAGAAATCTGGTATGAAAGCTGTAGTCAAGACCAAACACCCTATTCTGTTTGGTAGACATCACAAGACTCACTTGGATTTTGCTTATGCCCACAAGGACTGGACTATAGAGGACTGGAAGAGAGTTGTATGGTCTGATGAGATCAAAATCAATCACCTAGGATCAAATGAACACAAGTGGGCTTGGGAAAAGGCTGGTGAGGGGTTTAATGATAGGCTGGTACAGGGAACTCTCAAGTTTGGAAAGGGTTCCTTGATGATGTGGGGTTGCATGACTTGGAAGAGTGTTGGCTATGCTGCCAAGATTGATGATAAGATGGATGGGGACCTTTACCTTTAGATTGTGAAGAATGAGCCTCAACAAACATTGGAGCATTATCATCTCAATCCATCTGATATAATCTTTTAGCAAGACAATAATCCCAAGCATACTTGCAAAAAGGTTAGAAATTGGCTAGAAGAGCAGGGGTTTGGGACTATGGTATGGCCTGCACAATCTCCTGACCTTAATCCCATTGAACATCTCTGGGGTTGCCTGAAAAGAAGGCTTGCAAGGCATGAAAACCTCCCTAATGGGATTCATGAACTATAAAAGAGAGTGGGAGGGGATATCAGTGGAGGAGTGTCAGAAAATAATTGAAAGTATGCCTAGAAGGGTTCAGGCAGTGCTTAGAGAAAGAGGTGAATATACAGTAGCTCAAAAAACTGTCCACATGTCTGCATGTTTTACATTATCTATGACCAAATGCAATAACCCCTAACCCTAGCCCTAACCCATGAGTGTATCAAATAACGTACTTACTCTTGGCTTTCTATTTGTCCAAGAATTAACTGATGTGGATAAGAACTGATAGAATAGCAGCCATTTGAAAATGACATGTCATGCAGACAGTTTTTTGACTTTACAAAAATCCAACTATCTAGTACTTGGTATGAGCTCCTTTGGCCTTGATAACTGCTTCAACCCTTCTAGGCATGCTTCCTATCCATTTTTGACACTCTTCCACAGAAATCTTCCCCCACTCCACTACCACCCTTTCCCACAATTGATGAACTCCTGTAGGAGCACTCTCATAACCTGAGAGAGATTTTTTGAGGTGATTCCAAGTGTGTTCAATTGGGTTGAGGTCTGGAGATTGTGCAGGCCAGTCTAGAAGCTTGATATCCTGCTCTTCAAACCATTTCTGGGCTCTTCTAGAGGTATGCTTGGGGTCATTATCTTGTTGAAAGATAATGTCATCTTCTAGAATTCCAGATTCCTCCATGCTTTGAAGCAACCCTTGCTCCAAAATGGCCACATACTGTTCAGCATCCATCCTTCCCTCAACTTCACTCAAGACCCCAACACCATTCCACCCTATACATCCCCAAACCATGAGTGAACCTCCTCCAAACTTGACTGTACCTTTGACCTCTCTGGAAATAAGCCCTTCACCCTTCTTTTTCCACACATACTCTTGTTCATCTGACCCAATCCTGTTGATTTTGGTCTCATCTGACTATATAACTCTTTTCCAGTCCTCCACAGTCCAATGCTGATACTTGAGAGCAAAGGCTAACCTCTTCTTCTTGTGACCAGTAGAAAGCAATGGCTTTTGTTTCTTCACCACAGCCTTCAATGAGGCTTCTTTGAGGGTATTCCTCACTGTCTGAGAAAAAACAGGACTATCAACAACAGAGTTGATGAAATGAGTGGCTTGAACAGCATTTTTGACCTTGCCAGTAAGGATTTGCTGGACAATAGCTCTTTGGTTGGTGGAGAAATGCTTGGAAGGGTGACCACCATGAAGCCTAGGTCTTTCTGGTTGGATTTCCTGAAGAACTTGGGATACTGTAGACTTCCCTAGACCAGTCTGTAAGGCAATCTTCCTAGTAGACAGGCCAAGAAAGGCAAGAGAGATGATGTTTTGTCTTTGAGAGGTGGAAATGGATTTCATGGTGATGATGAGAAAATGAGCAGAGGGTGGTGGGGTTTATATATGTTGGATGATACTTATTACATAAAGGTAACATAATAGAACCCTTGATGGATGTATGTAATGATATCACAGCATGCCAGGGTCAATATATATAATCAAAACTTTAAGTCAAACAACTGTCTGCATGACATGTCATTTCCAAATGGCTGCTATTTTATCAATTCATATCTAAATCACTTGATTCTTGGACCAATAGAAAGCCAAAAGTAAGTATGGTATTCCATACACTCATGGGCTAGGGCTAGTGTTAGAGGCTATCACATTTAGTCATAACTAATGTAAAACATGCAAACATGTGGACAGTTTTTTGAGCCACTGTATGTTGCTGTAGTATCAAATATTATGCATAAGAGGGAGATACTTGTGGTTATGAACTAAAGTGACATTGACTTGGGGTCTTTTTGCCTGTTGGCAAGTTCAATAATATGCTCACTATAAATTTGGTGATGAGCTAAGGACATAAAAATTATTTCTGTACTCACAGGTTTGCCCTCCACCCATCTGTACCATTCCCAGTTGAAAGCCATTGATTGAATTTGACAACCTTGGTGCTGGAACTCTTACAAAAATGTTTTAGAAGCTGCATTTGGTTGTGCTCCTCTTTGATAATCATATTTGGGTGAAAGGCCTCAGATGAACCAGGGAAAGAGGCATGCAGAGCACACACAACCTGATAGTAGAAGTTAATATACTACTTAAGTTACCAGCACATGAAACTTACATAGACACATGCAGAAGATACAAGTTTAATTGGGATCACTGTGTACAATTCAGGAAAAGTTGATAATATGTGTGTTACTACCTTTACTGGGCTGAATGAGGTGATTTGCAATCATTGACAAGATGATTGAATGTCTGAATGGTTTCTAATCTTCAAATGAGCACTGCAAAAGTTGTAGCTTGAGAGAACTCATCCTTGTTTTCTTGTGTCTTGTGAACTTGATGGGCTTAACCTCTTCATTGTAAGATTGGATCTCAAGAATGGCTGTGATGTGAGCCCTTAACTCTTTGGGCGTGGTAGCCTTGTCCTTGAGGGTCAAACCACCAAGGGAGGACTTTTTGGGGTCATCAACAAGTCCAATAGCATGTTCCTTCATGGAACATATATATAGCTGCCTCTCTTGCATTACCTGTGAATATTTGTATGATATGGCATGACATTCTCATAGTATCATGCATGACATACCAAAAGCAGGACTTTCAGTCCTGTAATCAACATAAATTCAATTTGTGAGGTCACACAGCACTTGATTCCTATTGCCAAGAATGAGTTATAGAATTTTGAACATGAGATGGGAAGTACCTTTTTTGATGAGCTGTCTCATTCCAACCAACAACATCTTCAACTTAGTGAGAAATGCAATGGCACAAGAGTTGAATGAGGTATGTGATTTGGCAGTACTGAGTTCAATATGCATCACATTTTTCATCTTGGTACAGTGAGTCCAAAAACCCTGTCCATAACTAACCCTAATGGTAGTGCATGAAGTGCACTGCCAAACACATGGAAATTGATGCTAAGCTTTGCTGGAGGTATAAGTAGTACATACCCTTGGCTATAATATTGCCCCCTAGGTCATGTGATTTCATTCACACAGTCCAGAGATGGGGGCATTTTAAAACAGCAAGTTTATGAAAAGGGTTTTTTCACTTTTGAATTGATAACTAGGATCTTATTCAAAACATTCTATAATGCTATTGTTTGTTGATACAAAAAAAGATACACATGTAAACAATATGTCTGAGTTTAAAAAAGTTCACACACTTCTTGTTTTCAACCACCATCATGGTCAGATCTCTCTCTTTTACTCAACAAAACACCATTCTCTCTTTGCTTGAGTCTGGCCATTCTGGTGAAGCTATTGCCAAGCAAGTTGATGTCAGCCCCTCTGCTGTATCCAAACTTTGCTCTAAGAAGTGTTCTGCCCTTTCTAAGGCCATTGGAGGGTGTCCTTTGAAGCTTTCTTCTGCCAATATTCATTATGCTCAACATCTTATCACCTTTGGCAAGGCTGAAAATGCAGTTCAAGTCATCAAAGCACTTGTCAATATCATTGACCAGCCTCTCTCTGCCAATACTCTTCATCTTCACTTGAAGAAATCTGGTATGAAGGCTGTAGTCAAGCTCAAATGTCCTATTCTCTCTGCTAGACATTGCAAGGTTTGCTTGGATTTTGCTTATACCCACAAGGACTGGACTATAGATCACTGGAAGAGGGTTGTATGGTCTGATGAGACCAAATCAATCACCTAGGGTCAGATGGATGCAAGTGGGCTTGGAAGAAGGTAGGTGAGAGGCTTAATGATAGGCTGGTACAGGGAACTCTCAAGTTTGGAGGGGGTTCCTTGATGATGTGGGGTTGTATGACTTGGGAGGGTGTTGGCTATACTGCCAAGATTGATGGTAGAATGGATGGAAACCTTTACCTTCAGATTTTGAAGGATAAGCTTCAACAAACATTGGAGCATTATGGTCTCAATCCATCTAATACCATCTTTCAGCAAGACAATGATCCCAAGCATACTTGCAAAAAGGTTAGAGATTGGCTAGAAGGGCAGGAATTTGAGAACATGATATGGCCTGCACAATCCCCTGACCTTAACCCCATTGAACATCTCTGGGGTTACCTGACAAGAAGGCTTGCAAGGCATGAAAACCCCTCTAATGGGATTCATGAGCTATAGGAGAGAGTTCAGGTGGAGTGGGAGGGGATATCAGTGGAGGAGTGTCAGAAACTGATTGAGAGTATGCCTAGAAAGGTTCAGGCAGTGCTCAGAGCAAAAGGTGGATATACCAAGTATCAATAATATCCACATACCCTTGTGAATTCAAAAGTGAAAGACTTGAAGATGAAGCTGCTGGTGTCAATAGAACATGAGGAGGCAAAACAACTTACCTATGATATACACAAGCTACACAGTGACCAAGAATCACTCCAAATATGCCCTATGGAGCCATTGGACCCAGGCATTGACATGGAAAGTCAAAAACATGATCTAAAAACATCAGTCAAGTGCCAGGAATGATGAGAATACATTATAACCAGGTGTAAAATGTATCATTTTGTAAACAGATTATATCACCAATAAAAGTAGGTGGAGGAAGGTGGAGGATTATGTAGGTGACCAGTCAATATACATGTGTAGCAAAGTAGAACAGCACAAAAGTCATTAAAATGCAGCTTCTCAAGGGCCATCTACCATAATATGTAATAATATAGTGCTGAAAGGTAATGACAATATATATATACATTTACCCATTGTAGTACTAAGACAAGAATTATGCATAAGCCTCTATAACTAGACAAACATCATTGAGGGACAACACTACCCCATTGCTGAGCACAACCTGCTGTTTCTTGAGTCTGCACTCCTTAACACACCATATTTGACCTGCCATTTGCTCTTTAGTACCATGCATATTTGACTCTTAGCTTTGGGAGGTGCTGCAGTCAGGTGTACTGCAGGATTTGTGTGGTGTTCAATCTTGGTGCTATCATGATGGGCAGTAACAGTAACAGATAGAAATCCAGCCAGGGTTTCACCATCCTCACTGAGAAATTGGTCAGGACAAGTTGTATAGACCACTTGCTTGCACAGGGAGCCATGATTGTAACCAAAGCCCACATTCAAACAGACATGGAAGCCTATAAAGTGACAAAAGGCATCATCAAAAAGCCAGGGGATATTGTCTTGACCTGAAAATTAGCACAACAAACACTGATAAAGATTCCATACCTTTATCAACTGTAGGAGTTACAGTTCAGGGCATAATTGAGGGATCAAAATGTGCAACAGGTGTGAGATCCAATGGTGAGATGGTCCAGGGATTGTTTGTCTTGTCTGACTCTGATTGTTCAGCTGCAGGAGATGGTGGTCAGGAAGGAGGAGGAATTGGCCACCTTGGTTCAATGGCATCCAGAATGAAACATTTGCACTGCAGAGCAATTAGTGCTTTCAAGTGGGCATCATCTAATTTATCCCTGGTTAACAAGTAACCCATACTAAGTGAATAGCTAATTGATTGTCAGAGGTGTCATGAAGCAGCTCACCTAGTCACAACATCAATGTTATTAACCTGAAAGTCTGGGTATCCTAGCATAGAAATAATGCTAGACTGGCATGCCAGCAACACTAAATATGCTTGACAACCCTTCTTGTTGCCAGTGATGACCCAGACCTCACACCCTCTGTGTATTAATAATGGTATCCAGTTGGATATCTTCATGCACAATGATATATGGTCATCAAGCTGCAAAGTGTTTGTTAGAAAATAGTAGACAAAGGGCTTGCACACATACCATGAAGTCTTTACATCTAATACTCATAGAAGCTTTATGAAAGTTTACATTGAGGATGGTCCAGTGAAGAGATCTCCAAGGCAAATTGTGTTGTCTTCACAGAGAAGCTCACCAGACCCTGTGGGTTTCATATTATTTAGGTGACCTTTCTTCAGAAGCTTACAATGTGCAAGGGGTTCAACCCACAAGGTTGAGGGTGCAACCTGCACAATCCTTCCAATATAGCCTCACCATGGACCCTGAATAATGATCACACAATCTTCAATTTGGAGTGGGTCTTGTGATGATTCAGGATCATGTGAATACATGTATAGTCACTGTGTGACCTCTGAAACCGTGTGATCAGGCATATGTGAGTGCACTAGTATAGGGTCAACCTCTACCTACTCAAGTATCAATATTGCAGGGATTTAAGCATACATATTCAGAACATACCTTAATCACTTCCCCATGCTGAGAAACAGTCAGGGTGAGGTTTTCACCTGCATGATTCAAGATGCAATCAAAAGTTCCCCTCTCTGAGCCTGCAAAAATCTTGACCCAGTCACCATGCCTATGCACATGCTGTAGCTCAAAAATTGAACAGCTGTAATTAAGGAGACTGCCATCCCTATTGATCTCAACAGTAGCTGATTTGTTTTGGAGGTCAACTTATATGATGTGTCCTAAGGTGTTATGGAGCTCTCCTGCTATGAGCTGCACAAGATCACCTCCTCACCACAACTGCACCAAGAACATCCTAATTGTCTGGCTAATCAATGGAGGATTGATGCCCATCAATAAATGAAATGCAAGGTCATTGGGGTGAGATACTTCCACCACCTCCAGCATTTGCTTTTGCACCATCACTGTATGCTCCACCAGTCAAGCAGCATTAGCATCAAAGAGGAGCTTTCAGTGATTATTGTAGGAGCATTCCTGAGAAGCAATGAGGATGTGTCAACTTGACTTCCTTTCCAACATAGTACATAACTGATGGCATTCTTGTACATTCCAGACTTGACTCACACCCCGAGTGCAGAAGCAAAGACTTTGCAGGGTGAATACAATGATGCAACTTCTTCTGGTGGAACTAGAGTGATTCACCTTATGATCAAGCAATGGTGTGGTGGCACTGATGTGTTGATGGTCTTTGGACTCACAGCTTCCACATAAAGAGACTGATGATACCTGTGCATGACCTTGAAAGATTTCCATTCAAGTACTTCTTGAATATAGTGAGCCACACTGTCTGCAGAGGGGTTTAGGTTTTAATAGTAGAGATGAATGTCTGTTCATACTTGTCATGATATCTACTTTGTAGACACAACACATTGCATCTGGGATGGACAAGGCAAAGATGGGGGATGACAGTGGGAATCATCAGATGGGTCAGCACCAACATTAGTGTGACCACTTTCATAGTGGCAGCAGATATCATTCACTGAAGAGGCAAATGACACCTGTCCACAAGGAAGTTCCTGTGAAAGTCCAGCTGTTAACATATCATCACCACTGCAGTATTCATTGTCCTCTTCATTCAATAATGCAGACACATTGAGGAAGTAGTTGATTGATCAAGGATTGTCAGCCTTCTGTTGCTTATGTGGCACCTTTGAAGGCCCAGTCTTGGCACTACCTCATTGACAAGTATCTGTCCTTTGCTTCTGTGATGCTTTCAAAGATCCAGCCTCCACACTGTCACCATCATCATCATCTTGTCCTAGTGGCAATAAGTTATGGACAAGCAAGTAGCACTCTTTGCTTGGAAGGGAGGAAGAGACAGGTTTTAATCTATCATGATTTGCTCAAAGAGTACATGAGTCTCCAAGCAATCTTCATTGTTCTGCCATACTTCAATCAGGGGTTCAAAAATGTCCATCCATTCCACATAGATAAAATGAGACCTGAACACCACTTTCATAGTGTTGAACATCTGAAGATTTGTGAGCCCACTAACTCATGCCTGGATAAACTGCCAGGCCCTAACATCTTCAACTAATGATGGTACTTAAAAAGAGGCTGTAAGTATGCCTTCTAGGAAAAAATGAGATCACATACATGACATTTTTGCTACCTGCCATGCAGCCTGCACCTCCTGCCATCCTGTTGATGACACTTCAATATGCTCCAGCATGCTTAACCAATGATCCTCTTAATAAACCACTCCTATAGTTGCCAGCTTGAGCTCAATTCCCTGCTCAACCAAGGATAAGGATACAGTGAGCAACAAAAATGTTGCAATGTTTGCAACATTTTCATTGTGTGCCTTATAACATGGGATGAAGTGTGGCTGTGCACTTGCGCTACAGAGGACATTTGTGGAGTGTGGTCCTGGCTTTCTATTAAGCTCTGGGTCAAGATCTGAGATGCAGTGATTCCAATTCTATGAGCCAAATACTAAGGTCCACTCATTGCAACATTTTTGTTGCTGATGTTATTATATAGTAAAAGTGACAATTATTAGTAAGTAGTGTATTCTCCCTTAGCCTTTATCACCTTCTGTACTCTTCTAGGCATGCTTTCAATAAGATCTTGACATGTGAAGACATCTATTTCCTCCCATTCCTTCTCAACTCTCCCATAGCTCAAGAATTTCTTTGAGGGGGTGGGGGGGTTGGGTAGGATGCCACCTTTCTTTTCAGTACAACCCATAGATGTTCAATAGGGTTAAGATCAGGAGATTGTGCAAGCCAACTCATGACCTCAAATCTATGGTCCTCAAACCACTGCTTGGCCTTTCTACTGGTGTGCTTGAGGTCATTGTCTTGCTGAAAAATGACATCTTCAGGAGATTTGTCAAAATATTGAAGAGAACCTTGGAGTTCATCTTCTAAAATCTGTGTGTAGAAATCAGCATCCATCCTACCATCAATCTTGCAGGCCATCCCAACACCCTCCCAAGTCATACAGCCCCACATCATCAAGGAACCTCCACCAAACTTAACAGTCCCCTGCACTAGCCTATCACTGAGGCCCTCTCCAGGCTTCTTTCACACCCACTTCTTGCCATCTGACCCTAGCCTATTGATCTTGGTCTCATCTGACCAGATAACTCTCTTCCAGTCCTCCACAGTCCAGTCTTGATGGCTCAGAGCAAAGTCTAGCCTATTCTACATATGATGCTTTGAAAGTAGAGGTTGTTTTTGATTCACCACAGCTTTCATGCCAGCTTTCCTTAGGTGATGATGGACTGTTTTGGAGGAGATAGGTATGTTCTTCATGTCCTAAAGTGATTGAGTGACCTCCACAGCATTTTCAGCCTTTCCAGATCCAATTAATCACATGGCATGCTGAACATCAGTGAGGGTAATGATGGAAGGATGACCAGAAGAGCATTTTTCAAGAGTAGAACAATGCTGGGAATGTATTCAACTGATGGTGCTATAGTAGACACCAGTAGCAGTTGAGATTTCCCTGAGAGAATGTCCCTGCTGAAGTAGAGAGATAATAGTATCAGTTGCAGAGGAGGGGATAGCTTTAGGCATGATGGTGGGTGAAAATTTTACTGTTTGGTGTTCTTTGTAATCTGGTGAACCATTTAGCAGATCATGTGACATATTACATCAGCATTCTCACCACAAATACATGCTCCATGCCTGGATTTGATCTCACAGACCATCAGCAATAAAAATGTTGCAATGAGTAGGCCTTAGTATTTGGCTCATAGAATGAGAACCACTGCATCTCAGATCTTGACCTAGGGCACAATAGAAGGCAAGGACCACACCTCACAAATGTCCTCCCTAGTACAAGTGCACAGCCACACTCCATCCCATGTTATAATGCACACAATGAAAATGTTGCAAACATTGCAACATTGTTGTTGCTCACTGTACCTCTTTGTTGCCACAAGGAAATGCCCAGTAGGTGAGTTAACTTCATTCAACATGCAATCAATGGCACTCAGAGACTCTCCTCAATTCAAGGTGAATATGTCTGATCACACCATACCATCACTCTGAAGCACCTTGACATGGTCATCTCAAGTTGGTGTCCTTTTCATGTGATGTCATGTTTCTGCTGCAAGTTTCTTCTAGCAAACTTCATCAACCCATTGAAGGTTACATCAGACAGCAAACACAGAAAGTTATTATGATCATTACTTTACTGTAGTTTATTCCCCAAATTTGTAAGTGTCTCACACTGCAACAATGGAATTCTTATGTATTATGAAACAGGAAGTATCCCACCAACATGAAGTTCTTCATTAAAGAGACCAGTTTCTGGAGACTAGGTAGTGGATTGGACATATGGAAAGGCTTTTATGCATATGTCACTTATTATAAATCTACCATCTTTCTATTAAGTTGCCTGTGCAAAGAACCAGACAAGATCCCACTTGTGCTCAGTGTAAGTGACTAAGGAGCAAAACACTGAGCACACAACATTATAAGTCTGCAAATGGTGTAAACAAATCACAACAAAATGTGAGAAGGAATATTCAAAAGGGAAAAGCTGTAAAGGCCTGATAACATTAAGGTAACATCAACTATAAGTCAATAAAGGAATGAAAAGTGGAGAAATGAGTGAATGTTGGTGAACAAGCACCACAATTAACACTTCCCCCTGATGTCCCAAGTCCTAGCATAGTGCAGAACTCTTTCACTTTGGGAGTGCAAAGTGCTTTGATGAGTAGATCTGCTGTCTGTTGGTTGGTTCGGACAAATACAGGTGATATTACCTTGTGCTGAACCACATCTCTAAGCCAGAAATAGCAGAGATCAAGCTGCTTCATCCTCCCATGGTGTTCTGGGTTTTTGGCCATGGAAATCGCAGATTGGTTGTCAAGATATAGAGTGCAGGGACCAGAGATAGGTAGGCTGATTTCCTGTAGCAAGTTGCACATCCACTTGATTTCCTTTCCTGCATGCACAGCTGCAATGTACTCTGCCTCAGTGGTAGACAAGGCAACAACAGATTGCAGCTTAGAACACCAAGAGATCACACCAGTGCCCATCTTGACCACATATCCACCAGTAGACCGTCCAGTATCCTTGCAGCCACCATGGTCTGCATCAGAGAATGTGTGGAACAGTTCAGGATAGGTTGGGTCAGGACCATACATAATGGAGTAGTCCAGAGTGCCCTTGAGGTAGCGCATCAAGTGTTTGACAGCGAGCCAATGAGCCTAGCCAGGATTGGAGTTGAATCTGGCCAGGACACCAACAGTATAGGCGATGTCTGGCCTGGTGGTGGTGGCTAGGTACATAAGAGCACCTACAGCAGAGAGATAAGGAGTGTTGCGCATGATTTCAGCTTCCTGAGCATTCTGAGGGCATTGGGAGTGTGACAAGTGCAGTCCTGGTTCCATGGGAGTGGATAATAGGCTTACAGTCAGTCATCCCAAACCTGGCCAAGATGTCCAAGCAGTTGGAGCGCTGTGAGAGAGAAATGGATCATTTGGGGCGGTTCCTGTCAATCTTAATGCCTAGGAGCTGAGTGGTAGGGCCAAGATCCCAGATTTTAAAGTGCTGGCTCAACTTAGTGATAAAGGAGTCAATAGCGGCTTTGGAGCGCGATGCAAGGGTCATGTCATTCACAAACACAGGGAGAATGATGGTGACACCGTCCTTGGAGTAGATATAGATGCTGGCATCAGAATAGGTCTGTTTGAAGTCAAGGGACTCGAGTACAGAGTGCATCTTCTTGTTCCAGCGATTTCCACCTTGTTTCCTGCCATAGATAGCCTTGTGGAGCAAGCAGACGAGTTCCTTGGGATTACCTTGGACAAATCCTTCTGGTTGAGACATGTAGACCTTACAGTCCATCTCACCATTGAGATAAGCATGAGAGACATCTATGGAGTCCAGATGGAGGTCCTGGAGTGCTGCAAGGGCAAGTATGACACTGATAAAGGAACGGCGCACTGTAGGAGCAAAGACTTCAAAGTAGTCGAATCCAGGACACTGGTTATACCCTTTGGCCACCAATCTTGCCTTGTAGCAGTCAATGGAGCCATCAACATTTCTCTTGACCTTAAACACCCATTTGGAACCAATAACCTTACTGTCAGTGGGTTTGGACACAAGGGACCAACTACCATTGCTCTGGTGAGCTGCAAGTTCCTCCAGAGCTGCTTTGCACCACATTTCAGCATCAGGACACTTCATGGCCTCTGCAAATGTGAGTGGCTCGTCAGGGATAGATGCAGACATAGCCAAGTCATCATCAGACTCAGCCAAATCATCATTAGAGTCTTCCATGGCATCAGGATCATTGAGTTGGGCAGGAGAGAGCTTCCACCATTCCCTGGGCTTGTTCCTGGTCCTTCTGGGAAGTCTGGCACCAATGCCAATAGGGGTGGGTGGTCTAGGAGGTGGAGCTGGTGATGGAGTGCACTCTGGGGCTGGGACTGGTTCAGGATCAGCTGGAGGTGGTTGTGGAGGTTCTGGATCAGCAGCAATAGGCATGTCATCCCCCCATAATCCAGTGCCTCACCACAATGGCTTCCAGAGTCAGATCCAGAGTCAGGATGGTAGAAATGTGCAGAGAGACCCTCAGTTGATCCAGCAGGTGCCATAGGAAGTTCCTGTGATGGTGGCTGGACAGATGGGGCATTTGTAGGTGTAGTAGTGTTAATTGTGGTGCTTGTTCACCAACATTCACTCATTTCTCTGCTTTGATTCCTTTATTGAGTTATAGTTGATGTCACCTTAATGTTATCAGGCCTTTACAGTTTTTCCCTTTTGGATATTCCTTCTCACATATTGTTGTGATTTGTTTACACCATTTGCGGACTTACAATGTTGTGTGCTCAGTGTCTTTCTCCTTAGTCACTTACACTGAGCACAAGGTCTGTATCACATTCATTACCATCAATACAGTCACTTACACTGAGCACAAGTGGGAACTTGTGAGGTTCTCTGCACAGGCAACTGAATAGGTTATGAGCCCCGCGCTCTAGGAGCTCTAGGACATCCTCTAGGACATCCTTCCATCTCCTGCGCGAAACTTTACAGCTGCCACGTCATTTTTACCTACAGTATCTCCATTTGGTTCAGGACTCACCCCTCTCCTTTCCTCCATTTATTCTGAACTGCCCCTATGTCTGCCAAACTCTGCCCTATGGCCTCATATGCCACTGCACCAGTTGCAGGCCCATCTGCACCTATCCCTACTTGCAAGTGTTCAGCAAAGGTCCTCTGCACCTTCTGTGAATACTCTAGTCACTGTGTCCATCTGTGCTGCAATTTGGCTAAGGCAAAGGCCAACTACCTATCTAGGAAGGCCAAGCGCAAAAAGAAGCAGTCTAGGATGTCTGCCCAGCACTCTAGGACAGCTCCCCATGTCACTCCTTCACTCCCCACCCCCCTACCCACACAACTCTCTCTCCAGGCCATGGAGTTTGCTGGCAATGCTCATCTGCACTATTTCGACCCAACCAGTCCAATCTTGTTGCAGGTGCAGTACTCCAGCACCCAGCAATGCTAGTCTTAACTAGCACTTGGTGGTTAAACCACACCAAGTATGCCAGAATACCTTGACCATGTAGCTCAGTGGTTAGAGCACCCGGTCAAAACCTGGGAGGTCCAGGGTTCAATCCCCTGTCTGGTCGCATTTATTGCAACAAATCTACCCTCTGCAACTCGACGCTGATGTCCATTGGATTCCTGACTCTGGGGCAACATGCCACATGACCCCTCACAGGCACTGGATGTGCAATTACTCCCCAAAGTGTGTCCCCATCAAGCTGGCTGACAATACAGTGATCTACTCTGCTGGAATAGGAACTGTGGTGTTTGCACCAGTCATCAATGGCAAGAAAGCCCGCCCTGTGGAGTTTAGCAATGTCCTGCATGTCCCAGATGTGCACAACAACTTACTCTCTGTGCTCTACCTCTGCAGACACAAGGGCTTCACTGTCACCATCAATTCCGCCCAGATGGCATTCAGAAGGAGTCCTGGACATACCCTGTTTGTGGCCAATCTCCTGGATAGCAGCTCCGCATATCTGGCAGGTGAAACAGTGCCAATGACTGAGTTTGCGTCTGCAGCAACTACCCTACCCTTGGATCTGGACCTGTGGCACAGGAGACTCACCCACCACCATCTGGCAGGCATCAAAACACTCTTGGAGCACAATCTGGTGACTGGACTGACCATTAACTCTGCCAACACTCCTGACCCTGTCTGTGAGCCATGTCTGGCTGGCAAGATGCATGCAAATCCTTTTCCCAGCTCTTCCTGGTGCACTTCTCAACCCCTGGAACTTGTGCACTCTGATGTGCATGATGTAGGCCACCCCTCTGCCTCTGGATATTGCTACTGGATCACTTTCATCAATGATTACTCCAGATTTCGCTTTGTCATCCCTCTAAAGGCTAAATCTCAAGTGTTTGAGGCATTTAAGACTTTCAAGGCTTTTGCTGAGACTCAGAGTGAGCAGAAAATTAAGATCCTGCACAATGACAAGGGAGGAGAATATATGAGCAATGGCTTCAATGATTTCACCACTCAGTGTGGCATTCTCAGGCAGCATACAGTCAGGAACAGGCCACAGCAGAATGGAGTTGCAGAAAGGGCCAACAGACTACTCTCAGAACGCATCACTACAATGCTGAACCAATCTGGGCTACCTAAATCTTTCTGGGGCGATTGTCTAGCCTCTGTTGTGCATATCCTCAATAGGTGTCCTACCTCTACTATCAAGGATGCTACCCCCTTTGAACTGTGGCATGGCTACAAGCCTGATGTGTCCCATCTCCGCGTTTGGGGTTGCACTGCCTATGTGCACATCCAGAAGGACAAGAGGCGCCCCTTGGAGTCCCACATGGAGAAATGTGTCTTCATAGGCTACCCTGAAGGCTACAAAGGTTGGAAGTTCTATAATCCTACCTCAAAGCGGACTGTGATCTCAGAGAGAGCTGATTTCAATGAGAGATACTTTCCAATGGCCAAACCCACCTCCTTGGGTTCCCATAACCGCCTTATCCAGCCAACTACCCATTCAAATGAGGCCCTACCTGCTCCTCCACCTTCACAGGAACTCCCTACAGCACTGCCTGGACCTACTGAGGCACCTTCTGTGCACCACTATCATCCAGACACTGGATCTGACTCTGGAAGCCAATTTGATGAGGTACTGGATCATGGGGGGGATGATTTGTCTATTGCTGCTGACCCAGAACCTCCACAACCACCTCCAGCTCATCCTGAACCAGTCCCAGCCCCAGAGCGCACTCCATCTCCAGCTCCACCTCCTAACCACCCACCCCTATTGGCATTGGTGCTAGACTTCCCAGAAGGACCAGGAACAAGCCCAGGGAATGGTGGAAGCTCTCTCCTGCCCAACTCAATGATCCTGATGCAATGGAAGACTCTGATGATGACTTGGCTGAATCTGAGGATGAATTAGCTATGTCTGCATCCATCCCTGATGAGCCACTCACCTTTGCAGAGGCCATGAAGCGTCCTGATGCTGAAATGTGGCGCAAAGCAGCTCTGGAGGAACTTGCAGCTCACCAGAGCAATGGTACTTGATCCCTTGTCTCCAAACCTGCTGACAGCAAGGTTATTGGTTCCAAATGGGTGTTTAAGGTCAAGAGGAATGCTTATGGCTCCATTGACCGCTACAAGGCAAGATTGGTGGCCAAAGGCTATAACCAGCGTCCTGGATTTGACTACCTTGAAGTCTTTGCTCCCACAGTGCGCCTTTCCTCCATCAGAATCATCCTTGCTCTTGCAGCACTCCAGGATCTCCATTTGCACTCCTTAGACGTGTCTCATGCTTATCTCAATGGTGAGATGGACTGTAAGGTCTACATGTCTCAACCAGAAGGATTTGTCCAAGGTAATCCCAAGGAACTCGTCTGCTTGCTCCACAAGGCTATCTATGGCAGGAAACAAGGTGGAAATCGCTGGAACAAGAAGATGCGCTCTGTACTCGAGTCCCTTGACTTCAAACAGATCTATTCTGATGCCAGCATCTATATCTACTCCAAGGATGGTGTCACCATCATTCTCCCTGTGTTTGTGGATGACATGACCCTTGCATCGCGCTCCAAAGCCGCTATTGACTCCTTTATCACTAAGTTGAGCCAGCACTTCAAGATCCAGGATCTTGGCCCTACCACTCAGCTCCTAGGCATTAAGATTGACAGGAACCACTCCAAACGCTCTATTTCTCTCTCACAGTGCTCCTACTGCTTGGACATCTTGGACAGGTCTGGGATGACTGACTGTAAGCCTATATCCACTCCCATGGAACCTGGACTGCACTTGTCACACTCCCAATGCCCTCAGAATGCTCAGGAAGCTGAAATCATGTGCAACACTCCTTATCTCTCTGCTGTAGGTGCTCTTATGTACCTAGCCACCACCACCAGGCCAGACATCGCCTATACTGTTGGTGTCCTGGCCAGATTCAACTCCAATCCTGGCTAGGCTCATTGGCTCGCTGTCAAACACTTGATGCGCTACCTCAAGGGCACTCTGGACTACTCCATTATGTATGGTCCTGACCCAACCTATCCTGAACTGTTCCACACATTCTCTGATGCAGACCATGGTGGCTGCAAGGATACTGGACGGTCTACTGGTGGATATGTGGTCAAGATGGGCACTGGTGTGATCTCTTGGTGTTCTAAGCTGCAATCTGTTGTTGCCTTGTCTACCACTGAGGCAGAGTACATTGCAGCTGTGCAGGCAGGAAAGGAAATCAAGTGGATGTGCAACTTGCTACAGGAAATCGGCCTAGCTGTGTCTGGTCCCTCCACTCTATATCTCGACAACCAATCTGCAATTTCCATGGCCAAAAACCCAGAACACCATGGCAGGATGAAGCAGCTTGATCTCTGCTATTTCTGGCTTAGAGATGCGGTTCAGGACAAGGTAATATCACCTGTATTTGTCCGAACCAACCAACAGGCAGTAGATCTACTCATCAAAGCCCTTTCCACTCCCAAAGTGAAAGAGTTCTGCACTATGCTAGGACTTGGGACATCAGGGGGAAGTTTATGAGCTCAGAGGTGGACAATCAGGGGGA
The DNA here is from genome assembly GCA_029372045.1 of Scleroderma citrinum. Taxonomy (NCBI): domain Eukaryota; kingdom Fungi; phylum Basidiomycota; class Agaricomycetes; order Boletales; family Sclerodermataceae; genus Scleroderma; species Scleroderma citrinum. The sequence goes on from JARFMN010000002.1 coordinate 2,440,256, forward strand.
AGTGTTAATTGTGGTGCTTGTTCACCAACATTCACCCATTTCTCTGCTTTTCATTCCTATACTGATTTATAGTTGATGTTACCTTAATGTTTCAGGCCTTTACAGTTTTTCCCTTTTGGATATTCCTTCTCACATTTTGTTGTGATTTGTTTACACCATTTGCGGACTTATAATGTTGTGTGCTCAGTGTTTTACTCCTTAGTCACTTACACTGAGCACAAGGTCTGTATCACATTCATTACCATCAATATAGTCACTTACACTGAGCACAAGTGGGATCTTGTGTGGTTCTTTGCAAAGGCAACTTAATAGTTCTAAGGCCTGGCCAGGTATATTTGTGATGTATTAACCCGAGAGTCTGGTTTTGTCCAAAGTGCCCAGAGAGAGGGTGGTCATGCTTGCAGCATAGTACCTGGAGATGTAGGTTGTCTAAGTTCAGTACATAGATTTGACCATCTAAGCATAGTAATCTGAACTCATCTATTAACCATCTGGAATCAGATGTATCAGTGAGCCAGACTTAAGCTATGAGGTCAGATGGGAGGGTGGAAAGGATGTTGTTATGGAGTTTTTCAATGTCCATGATCTCAACTGCATGCAGGACTGGGAGCTCAAAGTATGTAGTATGAAGTGAGGCAGAGAGTTGTTCTTGGGTGAACACTGGCCTGAGGTTCTGAGGGTTAACCCAGGTGTAGCCACTATCCCCCTCTTTGGGGTAGACATCCCAGCATCTAGTGAGTGTGTCTAGCTTGGCACCAAGTTTTCCAGGGCAGAAATGAATGATCATATTGAATTGGGACAGAAATTCTGACCAGCAGGCTTGTCACCTAGTCAAAACTTTAGATGTAGAGAAATATTCCAGATTTTTGTGGTCATTGACAATGTCAACCAGAGTGGCAGAGCCTTTCAGATAATGACACCATGTCTGGAATGCTTCAAAGATAGCAAGCAATTCATTATCATAGGTGTTATAATTTAACTCTGGGACTGTGAGGGTGCAAGAGTAGAATGCTACAGGGTGGATCTGACCATCATCACAGGTAATTGAGAGTATACCAGTGATGGCATAATCAGAGGCATCAGTCTCAACCATGATAGGGGGTCCTGGAGTAAAGTGTGTGAGGACAGGAGCAGTGGTGAAGGCCCGCTTGAGGTTATTGAAGGATCAATGGCATGTTAATTGTGGTGCTTGTTCACCAACATTCACTCATTTCTCCGCTTTCATTCCTTTACTGATTTATAGTTGATGTTACCTTAATCTTATCAGGCCTTTACAGTTTTTCCCTTTTGGATATTCCTTCTCACATCTTGTTGTGATTTGTTTACACCATTTGTGGACTTATAATGTTGTGTGCTCAGTGTTTTACTCCTTAGTCACTTACACTGAGCACAAGTGGGATCTTGTGTGGTTCTTTGCACAAGCAACTTAATATATCCTCCTCTTGCATCTCCTGGTCCATCACCCCAGGAGAGGTCAGCACTTGGAGAGCACATGGTAATGCAAGGTTGTTGACTGGGGATCCTCCATTACTGTGCATTTGAATGCATGTGCAACCAAGTTGATATTCCTAAGAGGCTCAAAGGTAGCCTTGAGCTGTTCTCTGACAAGGCCAATCAAGGCCAAGCTGGCTTCAGGCATGGCTGACTCACAAGCTACCCAGCCTTCATCATAGGCCTGGTGAGCTTTGTGCTTGGGCACTGCCCACATCACCACTAGGGATGGTTCTTCATCTAGTTCAGCAGTGATGATATGTTGCCACTGCAACTAACAGATTTGGCAGTCACCAGGGTGGGTGAAGCTGAATCTGTCATTTCAGGTCCAGCTATGGGTGGTTGCCATCATGGGCATGGCCAGTTGTTCCATGGCATTAATTATCCCCCAACTAGTGATCCCTTTATTAGGGATACTGGTCATGAGTGATGTAGGTGGAGTTATTGAAGACTCCTGAGCGCTTCTCTCCAGGGGCTCTTGCAGTGTCTTGAGCAGGGTGTTGACTTGGTCAATGTATTAAGTTGCCTGTACAAAGAACCACACAAGATCCCACTTGTGCTCAGTGTAAGTGACTAAGATTGATGCTAAGTAATGTGATACAGACCTTGTGCTCAGTGTATGTGACTAAGGAGTGAAACACTGAGCACACAACATTGTAAGTCCACAAATGGTGTAAACAAATCACAACAAAATGTGAGAAGGAATAACCAAAAGGGAAAAGCTGTAAAGGCCTGATAAGATTAAGGTGACATCAACTATAAATCAATAAAGGAATGAAAGCAGAGAAATGAATGAATGTTGGTGAACAAGCACCACAAGTAACACACATTGGGTGGTGAAATTGGTAAAGGCATTGCTCATGTACTCCCCTCCTTTGTCATTGTGCAGAATCTTGATTTTTTGCTTGCTCTGGTTCTCAGCAAAAGCCTTGAACATCTTAAATGTTGCAATAAATGCAACCAGACAGGGGATTGAACCCTGGACCTCCCAGGTTTCAACCAGGTGCTCTAACCACTGAGCTATATGGTCAAGGTATTCTGGTATACTTGGTGTGGTTTTAACCACCAAGTACTAGTAGAGACTAGCATTGCTGGGTGCTGGAGTATTGCACCTGCAACAACTTGGCCTTGAGAGGGATAACAAAGCGAAATCATGAATAGTCATTGATGAATGTGATCCAGTACCTGTATCCAGACATGGAGAGATGCTCCACATTGTGGACATCACTGTGGACGAGTTCTAGAGGTCTGGATGTGTGCCATGGAGAGCTGGGGAATGGATTTGCATGCATCTTACCAGCCAAGCAGGGTTCACAGATGGGATCAGGAGCAGCTTTTGATTCTATGGCCATGCCAGTGACCACATTGCAATGCAACAGAGTCTTGACATCAGCCAGGTGGTGATGGGCTAATCTCCTATGCGACAGGTCAAGGTCTAGAGGGATAGTGGTAGCTGCAGATGCAAATTCTGCCAATGGGACAATTTGACCATCCAGGAATGTGCAGTTGCTGTTCTCTATATTTGCTACAAGGAGAGTAGGTGCAGGGTGATGTCTGAAGGCCATTTGAGTTGAATCAATGCTTACAAGAGAGCCTTTATTGTGACACATGTATAGCACAGAGAGTAGTGTTGCAGGTGCAATACTCCAGCACCCAGCAATGCTAGTCTCTACTAGCACTCCATGGTTAAACCACACCAGGTATGCCAGAATACCTTGACCATGTAGCTCAGTGATTAGAGCAGCTGGTCGAAACCTGGAAGGTCCAGGGTTCAATCCCCTGTCTGGTCACATTTATTGCAATAAGTAGATTATTCCTCAAGTCAGGAACATGTAGGATGTTGGTAACCTCCACAGGGCACTGCTTTCTCCCCCTAATCACTGGTATGAAGACTACAGATCCTATCTCAGCTGAGTAGACTATATTATTGTCTGCCAACTTCACAGGAACACGTTTAGAGGTATAATTGTGCATCCAGTGGTGATGGGAGGTCATATGAGCAGTGGCCCCTGTGTCTGCATTTCAATGGACATCAGCATCAAGTTGGAGAGGCTAGAGAGGAGAGGAGAGATCAAGAGAATGAAGACTTGCATTTCCTACAAATTCCATGACATGGGAAGCACTGTGGGAGCTAGAAGGCGACTCTGCAGGTGGCTGGGACAATCCAGACACCTCAGGGGCCTTGTTTGCAGTATTATCACCCTTCCTATTGTGATTGGTCTTCTGAGACAAGTAGTAGGATTTAGCCTTGATCAAATTCTTGCACTTGTGGACACAGTGGCTAGAGTATTCACAAAATGAGCAGGATACAGAGGGAGGACACTTGCAGCTGCTGCCAGACGCAAATAGGATAGCCTCAGAGCCAGCGGTTGATTCAGGATGCTGCTTGCACTGTAACTCCTCCCCTAGGAATGCATCCTTAAGCTTCTCCTTCTCCAAGAACTTGAACAGAAGTAGAGAGGACACAAAGTGGGAGTACTCATCGCCTACAGAGCGCACCATGGCCATGCAAATGAGTTCATTGTCAAGATCCTTAATGGCATAAGGGCTAGAGGGATCCTTGAGGCACAGCTGCTGTATTTTAGACATAGAGTCCTCAATCCTGGCAATAAGGGAGCTAAGAGACTCATTCTGCTTCTTCCTGATGGAGAAAAAATCGTCCCAGGCATTGAAGCATGCTCCTGGGTGCTGTTGAAGGTGGATAGACTCCAAGGTGGACCACATCTGTGCAGGGTCATCCTGGACAGCCTTAATATGGGTTCTCTGTTCAGCAGAGAGGGACAGGTAGAGTTGTCCTGCAGCCTTGTCTGCCCTGACGTCTCACTTAGCATGGAGATCAGACTTGGGATCACTAGGGCACTTCTCAGTACCACTGACAATGGTCCAGGGACCTTTGGTGTGGAGGAAGGCCTTCATCTCCCCCTTCTAGGTGGAGTAGTTGGAAGTGGTGAGTTTTTCAAAGGTAGGGGTGGAGGAACTGGTGGATTCATCTGCCATGAGAGTAGAGACAGACTGAGGATGCAGTGGGATGACTGGAGAGTAAGTGTGAGGGCAGGAGTAGAGAGAAAGAGTGTGAAAATCAATGTAGCAGGCATTAGAAGTTGTGTAGGTGCAGGAGAGTGGTCTACAGAGTAGTCCTAGAGTTCCTGGAGCACGGAGCTCATAACCTATTGCAATAAATGCGACCAGACAGGAGATTGAATCCTGAACCTCCCAGGTTTTGACCAGGTGCTCTAACCACTGAGCTATATGGTCAAGGTATTCTGGCATACTTGGTGTGGTTTAACCACCAAGTGCTAGTAGAGACTAGCATTGCTGGGTGCTAGATCACTACACCTGCAACAATAACATCAACACAGTGGTTGCCAAGGCTGAGAAGAAGGGAAGAAGGTACTGCAAGTGTATTCAAAAGAGGGCAGAGGAGGTGATAAAGTGTTGAGAGGAGAAATGGATTTGAAGAGAGGAGGAGAAAAGGGTTTGGAAGGTAGCAGAGGAGGTGCAAAGGGAGGCTGAGGAGGCTGAATGGAGAAAGGTCAAGGAGGAGAAGGCAAAAGTGATTGAAGGGGCACAAGTGGGCAATTGCAGAGAGGAAGAGGGAGCAATGGGCAAGTGGGAGCAAAATGGCTGTGAGTGACCACCCCATCATCAACTGCACATACATGCTCATCCCAAATAAGTTCCTAGTTATGCCAATGAAGGTGCTGAGTCAAGCAGGATCACACTAACTGATGCTGCATGATGTGTCATGCACAAACTGTGCAAAGACCTGCAAGCCATGTTACTTAGTTGTTGGCTCAAAGAGCAAGTCATGTCAAAAGTGCCAACAACAAAAGCTGGGATGCCAGGTGCTGGATTTGAGGAGTGAAAAGAGGAGGGGAGAGACACACCACATCAGGAAATTGATGTGATGATGATATACCTAGATAAACCTGACAAAAAGATGGAAGTTTGATAGGTTGTGATATCAGTTTATCAGAGATTATCCATCAATACACTCACATCATAAGAATGAGTAAGGAATGCTAAGAGAAGGAAATACATGTCTAGATTATCATTGGACCTCATCTTGTTGCCACTCTGATAATATAGGGACAAAATATATGAAGGCTTGATATGTCCTTAGTAAAGATTATCTGAGTACCATAAAAATGGTGAGAGATGGCAATACTATTAAGTTGCCTGTGCAGAGAACCACACAAGATCCCACTTGTGCTCAGTGTAAGTGACTAAAGAGAAAGACACTGAGCACACAACATTATAAGTCCACAAATGATGTAAACACAACACAACAAATTGTGAGAAGGAATAACCAAAAGGACTAAAGTGTCAAAGTCTGAGAACAGTACACTGATATCAAGTATAAGTCAATGAAACAATGAAAGCAGAGAAATGACTGAATGTGGGTGAATAATCACCACAATTAACAAATACATATATAAATTATCATCAGACTGCATTTTGTTGCCACTCTGATAATATGAGGATAATATATATGGAAGCTTAATATGTCCTTAGCAAAGATTATCTGTGTATCATAAAAATGGTTAGAGAAGGCAATACATGTATAGATTATCATTGGACCTTGTTTTGTTACCATTTTGATAATATGTTGCAATAAATGTGACCAGACAGAGGATTGAACCCTGGACCTCCCAGGTGTTGACTGGGTGCTCTAACCACTGAGCTACATGGTCAAGGTATTCTGGCATACTTGGTGTGGTTTAACCACCAAGTGCTAGTAGAGACTAGCATTGCTGGGTGCTGGAGTATTGCACCTGCAACATGAAGGTACCCCAGTCAATTCAATAATCTACATGGCCTTGACCAATCTGCCTGCCACATGTAGCCCAGATATATTGCAGGCTGTCCTACTTCATGGATTTCAATTTTCCCTGAACAGTATTACACTTCATGGTGTTGATATTGGTGTTTGTGCACCTCAGATTGTCTTATTTGACACTTTCTAGCTTACTTCATCAGCTATTTCCTTTCAAGGATTGATTACATATCTTGTGGCTTTTGTGTTACATTGTTTTCTTCTGTTCGGACTGTTTGTTAATTGTGGTGCTTGTTCACCAACATTCACTCATTTCTCCGCTTTTCATTCCTTTACTGATTTATAGTTGATGTTACCTTAATCTTATCAGGCCTTTATAGTTTTTCCCTTTTGGATATTCCTTCTCACATTTTGTTGTGATTTGTTTACACCATTTGTGGACTTATAATGTTGTGTGCTCAGTGTTTCACTCCTTAGTCACTTACACTGAGCACAAGGTCTGTATCACATTACTTAGCATCAATCTTAGTCACTTACACTGAGCACAAGTGGGAACTTGTGTGGTTCTCTGCACAGGCAATTTAATACTGTTTGTACACTTAAAATTTTCGTGCCCAGTGTCTCTTCTCCTTAGTCTCTGACACTGGGCAGCAGGTCTGTATTCTGTAGTATCTCCTTGAACATAGTCTCTGACACTGGGCATCAGAGTGATCTCTGAGGTGTATCTTAACACATGGTACTTCTCAATCTATTCAACATTCATGTTAATCAATTTGTATTGCCAAACTATAGTACAAAGAATAAATACATCTTTGGTCATCCAAAGGCATTAGGGTAGTTGTGGTGAGGCAGTGTGGTACACAGCAAGGAAAAGTGGTCATCTGCCAATCAAACATAGATAGCTGTACCAAGGATATTCTGTATTTGGAATCTCACATAAAAAGGGTGTGTATAAGGTATGTTGTGATGCAATACATCCTCAGCTGTTGACTCTTGCTGAACAGTGTTTATAGTTAAATATATACCCAAGTAATAGCAGTGAGGACTGACAGTTGAGGGAACTGAAAATGTCCAGTTCAATGTAGTTGAACCACAGGTTGAACTGACAATCAACCTGTGTTCAACCTAGCTGGCAAGTTTCATACAAATATTATATGTACTGAAAAGTATGCACTGACAGTACTACAGATGAGTTGTACTACATTCCAGGCACACCACAGATCAGACACTTGGTTGCACAATAAAATGTATTTGGGGTAATAATACAACAAGTATACTGTACAATTATCAGATTCAAACTGGGACAGCTATCATTACCTCACATCCCTTTGTCTTCATTGTGGCATTTGTTGTCAACATTGTTGGTGAGGCTCTTCATGAATGCTGGTGGTTGGGGTCATCTAGGGTTTATCACAGGTATGCCTAGGTGATACCTGGGTGAACACCTGCAGGTTCTTAGGTAGCCAGTCCTTTGTTAATTGTGGTGATTGTTCACCCACATTCACTCATTTCTCCACTTTCATTGTTTCATTGACTCATACTTAATATCAGTGTACTGTTCTCAGACTTTGACACTTTAGTCCTTTTGGTTATTCCTTCTCACATTTTATTGTGTTGTGTTTACACCATTTGCGGACTTATAATGTTGTGTGCTCAGTGTTTTTCTCCTTAGTCACTTACACTGAGCACAAGGTCTGTATCATATTACTTAGCATCACTCCCACTTACACTGAGCACAAGTGGGAACTTGTGGGGATCTCTGCACAGGCAACTTAATATCCTTTACCCCCTGACCTGGATGAGCATGCACAGGTATAAGTCAACCCACAGGTTGTAGCTGAGAAACACTTGCTCATTTAGCTAAGTGCAAAAGTCACAAATACTAGTCATCCTCACTCACAACAGCCATCCTTTTCCCTTCTGACACCTTGTCATTGATGATTGCTGCAACAGAGCTGATGCTAGGAAGCAGTGGTGAGTTGTACCAAGACCCTACAGCTACTTGAGCTTTGAAGTTCTGCAAGCTTATCTGGTGTTGCAGATGGTTCACCTGGTGATGACCACCTGCAAGGGCATGCTCTGCATCAACAGACAATGCTAAAACATAGGTAAAAATCATATTAGTGAATAGCAACTGTGTGACCAATAAGATCAACCTGGTGCCAACAGAAAATCCAAAGCCATGCATGCAAGTTTGGGCTGGGTTGTGTATGAAATTTCCTAATACTTCAGAACTTCTCTGGCAGCTTTAACTTCTGACTTTGGGATTGGTGGCAAGTCTAAATAGGTTTCAATTGAGTCTGCTATCACTACAGAGTGTTTGTCTTCAGAGGCATCATCTTGTATAACCCATTTGGAACATTTGCATTGTGTGAATGATCAATCCTGCTTCATCAGACCTGTTCATGCTGAGAGCAATTGGCTCACCTTTGGCTGACCATCCATGTCACTACTCATCATGATTTCAGTTGATGGTGAGGCTCCTGCATAGGATTCTGCTCAACACTTGTGAACAATCTGTCATGCCTTAAGCCTATCCTCTGGATGCCAGTCAGAGTTCTTGTCAAACCAATCAACCTTTTTTTCTGGACACATTGCTTTACTGGTGTGACTCATTAGCTGATGAAAATGAAATGAAATGAAAAACCCATCAATTGCAATTTGATAGACTTCATTATCATCTGTTAATGTGTAATACTTTTCAAGCACCAAAAGAGCTGCTTTTGCTACAATGCAGATGAGGCAAGTTCAAGCATATGGCATGATCTGCTTACATTAATCAGAGCCATCTCAGAGGGTTTTTACTGCATGGTCAGAAGTACAGTTCATACAACATACAATGCAGACATTATTAGGAAAAGGATCAGCAGCACATGTATCAATGACATCATGCACCAGGATGATGACATTGAAGATCTGATATGTTAGACTAATCTTGTTATGTGCTATGTATGTACCTGCCAAACCTAGTGTAAGAGGGGGCTGGAGCTCTCTCACCTCACCTTATCTCATGCATGCTGCTATGAGATAGCATTATATAATATATAGATTATGTAATGCAAGGCACCCATATATAAGTGGGCACTCATTAGGTAGTCAGGACAATCATACCTAAACTCATATCACTACCTACATACCCTCAATATACACAGGTCATGTTCTTGAGGGTGTGACAACTAAGGATAAGAGTTATAGTAACAAACCTTTACATTTTTTGAACAAGCCTGAAGACAGTAACATTGTAGGCATGAGTATGAATACTCAAAGGATGACCTTGTAGAGTGCCATAAGATCTAATGAGCCTGAAGTGGCTCATGAAAAATTTCCACAGCAGAGTCAAGTGTCCACATCCACTGAGAATGGCATGAGGCAGCCTTGACTTGAAGAAGTGAACCACTTGATCACTCAAAATGAGACCAATGGTCTCAAAGTCATTCCAGAGACATCTGAAATCAGAATATGATCAACCACAGGGACCATTAGGCCCAGTAGCTCTTTAAGTAGTATCTCTGTTAGCATACATGTGTTGAGATACACCTCAGAGATCACTCTGGTGTGCAGTGTCAGAGACTATGTTCAAGGAGATACTACAGAATACAGACCTGGTGCCCAGTGTCAGAGACTAAGGAGAAGAGACACTGGGCATAAACATTTTAACTGTACAAACAGTCCAAACAGAAGAAAACAATGTAACACAAAAGCCACAAGATATGTAATCAATCCTTGAAAGGAAATAGCTGATCAGGTAAGCTAGAAAGCATCAAATAACACAATCTGAGGTGCACAAACACCAATATCAACAACATGCAGGGACACTCCTGCACTTGGGGTGGTCACCTACACCTCCTCAAGGATCAACCCTGTGAGATGAGTTGCAGTGGGCACAGGCACTAGCTGCAGAGACAGGTGATCAAGCAGACCTACCTAGCTATGAAGTAGCTCTAGGGATGGTTCACAACTCACTCACCCTCCTTGCCAATGACTGGCAAGATGTAAGTGAGGATGACCTCAGCTTCCATAGTAGCACACAATCTGAAAGACACCAGGTGCAAATGATCTGAAGGGTATTGGATGCAATACATCTGGATTGCCTTGAGAACCCATCAGACACCTGTTGCAGGTGCAATACTCCAGCACCCAGCAATGCTAGTCTCAACTAGCACTTGGTGATTAAACCACACCAAGTATGCCAGAGTACCTTGACCATATAGCTCAGTGGTTAGAGCACCTGGTTGAAACCTGGGAGGTCCAGGGTTCAATCTCCTGTCTGGTTGCATTTATTGCAACAGGTTATGAGCCCTGGTGCCTGTGGGACTGTCCTGATAAGATCTAGTTGTGCCCAATAAGACCTTTACTGGAGGCAGTATGTTGTAAGCCCTCCCCACTTAAGGCAATGGACATTTTAGGCAATGGATTCTCATGCTTGTGCTTTGTTGCTGTGCACTGGATTAGGGGTGGCTGTTGCAGGTGCAATACTCCAGCACCCAGCAATGCTAGTCTCTACTAGCACTTGGTGGTTAAACCACACCAAGTATGCCAGAATATCTTGATCATATAGCTCAGTGGTTAGAGCACCCAGTCAAAACCTGGGAGGTCCAGGGTTCAATCCCCTGTCTGGTTGCATTTATTGCAACAACACTATACTCATAGGCAGGCCTTGGTTCACTGTCAAAAGTAAAGTTAAGGATGAGGAGAGTGGGCCAGCACCCTCAATATTTGAAAGTACTCCCACTTATAGCATGGGTGGGAGGCATGTTACAGTTAACAAGCACCCAGCCAATTATTGGACAGACAGGGAGACACCTCCACACTTGCCTTGACACCTCATAACTAGTAGTCATGAGCCTAGAGGTTACTACAATGAGTACCCTGAGAGACCATCAGATAATGATGACAATGACTACTTCAGTGGGTGTCCACCTCCAAGAGGACCACCTGGACTGCCTCCACTGCCACCCTCAGGGGGAGGCCCAGGAGGCCCTGGAGACTCTAGTAACAACAAGTGGAGACCACCTGAAGATTGATGATCTTAGTCAAACCAACTGGACAACTCAATCATCTGGGGGTTAACCTCAGAAATGAGTGTGTATACAGATAACCTGCTTGAGAGATATTGAGAAAGGATACATAAAGCTGTAAGATTTACTACCAACTCAGCAGGTCCTGAAGTGAAATCAATTAAGATACAACAGCTGAAGGCCTATAAAGGCCAGGATGACATCAGTATATTCAATGAGTGGGTAAGCCAGATGCACCACTGGTTCAAGATCTATAAAGTGACAGGCTGTAACCATGATATGGATAGAATCACATATGTGGGGGCCTGTCTTGAGGACATCACTGCCCAATGGTTTGATCAAGAGGTTGAAGGGCCAGGATGATTGATTCATCACTGGACCTTTGAAGACTTCATATGTGTGATGTTCACACACTTTGTACATGAAGTATCTGTGCAGAGCACATCTGAGAAGTACAATAAAACAAAGTACTTTTCAGAGATGGGAGCTTTTGCTTTCTATAACAATCTGAAGCATTGAGTGTTTAGGATGGTGCAACCATCTGACAACTACTTGATGAAGAGGAAATTCCTCAATGGACTCTCTCTGCCATTGGCCAAAGGAGTCATTAAATCATGCAGAATTTCTGCAGAGCACTCACCCATGGAAGACATCTTGGTGGAAGTCCAGAGGATGGAGAGTGCACTGAAGTTAATCAGCAATCACACTTCAGCTTACCAAATCAAAGCAACATTGTCCTGAGGATATGGTTCACATGGCCATGATGACAGATCAAGTTCAGGAAACTCTGGAGAAAGTTTTATTAAGTTGCCTGTGCAAAGAACCACACAAGATCCCACTTGTGCTCAGTGTAAGTGACTAAGATTGATGCTAAGTAATGTGATACAGACCTTGTGCTCAGTGTAAGTGACTAAGGAGTGAAACACTGAGCACAGAACATTATAAGTCTGCAAATGGTGTAAACAAATCACAACAAAATGTGAGAAGGAATATCCAAAAGGGAAAAACTATAAAGGCCTGATAAGATTAAAGTAACATCAACTATAAATCAGTAAAGGAATGAAAAGCGTAGAAATGAGTGAATGTTGGTGAACAAGCACCACAATTAACAAGTTTCAGGTATGTCTGCAAGGGAAACATTCTGTACAAAAAAGCATTGAACAATGTGTTGCAGGTGCAATACTCCAGCACCCAGCAATGCTAGTCTCTACTAGCACTTGGTGGTTAAACCACACCAAGTATGCCAGAGTACTTTGACGATATAGCTCAGTGGTTAGAGCACCCAGTCAAAACCTGGGAGGTCCAGGGTTCAATCCACTCCCATGGAGTAAAGGGCCAGACCTTGCAAGGAGAAAAAGGCTCAGGACAGCACACTCCTGCTAAAGAAAATGCTGGCAAAGGAAAACAGAGAGCTGTCATCTCTCAAAAAAATGTCAGGTGCTACAACTGTGGGGACTTTGGTCACTTCTCAATCAATTGCCCTAAGCCAAAGAAACAGCAGTTCTTTGCTACAGATGTTCAAGAGGTAGACACCAAGCACAGTCCAGAAGAACATGTTAATTGCAGTGCTTGTTCACCAACATTCACTCATTTCTCTGCTTTTCATTCCTTTACTGATTTATAGTTGATGTTACCTTAATGTTTCAGGCCTTTACAGTTTTTCCCTGTTGGATATTCCTTCTTACATTTTGTTGTGATTTGTTTACACCATTTGCAGACTTATAATGTTGTGTGCTCAGTGTCTTTCTCCTTAGTCACTTACACTGAGCACAAGTGGGAACTTGTGTGGTTCTCTGCACAGGCAACTTAATAGATTATGAGCCCCGTGCTCTAGGAGCTCTAGGACATCCTCTAGGACATCCTTCCATCTCCTGTGTGAAAATTTACAGCTGCCATGTCATTTTTACCCACACTATCCCCATTTGATTTAGGACTCACCCCTCTCCTTATTCTTCATTCAATTTGGACTGCCCCTATGTCTGGCAAAATGCACCCCAGGCCTTTCCATCCCACTGCATCAGCTGCAGGACCATCTGTGCCCATGCCCCCTTGCAAGTGTTCTACAAAGGTCATCTGCACCTTCTGTGAATACTCTAGTCATTGTGTCCATCTGTGCCACAATTTGGCTAAGGCAAAGGCCAACTACCTATCTAGGAAGGCCAAACACACAAGAAAGCAGTTTAGGACCTCTCACCAACACTCTAGGACAGCTCCTTACTCCACTCCTTCACTCACCACCCCCCTACCCTTACACAACCCCACTCAGGTCATGGAATTTGCTGAAAATGCCCATTTGCACTATTTTGACCCCACCAGCCCACTCTACCCTCTCCAGCTCAATGCTGACATCCATTGGCTCCCAGACTCAGGTGTAACATCCCATATGACCCCTCATAGGTACTGGATGTGCAATTACTCCCCAAAGCACATCCCAATCAAACTAGCTGACAATACAGTGATCTACTCTGCTGGAATAGGAACTGTGGTGTTTGCACCAGTCATCAATGGCAAGAAAGCCTGCCCTGTGGAGTTTGGCAATGTCCTGCATGTCCCAGATTTGTGCAACAACTTACTCTCTGTGCTCTACCTCTGCAGACACAAGGGCTTCACTGTCACCATCAACTCCACTCATATGGCTTTCAAAATGAACTCTGGACACACTCTGTTTGTGGCCAACCTGTTAGACAGCAGCTCTGCATTTCTGGAAGGTGAAACAGTGGCAATGACTGAGTTTGCCTCTGCAGCAACAACTCTGCCCTTGGATCTGGACCTGTGGCACAGGAGACTCGTGTTGCAGGTGCAGTACTCCAGCACCCAGCAATGCTAGTCATTACTAGCACTTGGTGGTTAAACCACACCAAGTATGCCAGAATACCTTGACCATATAGCTCAGTGGTTAGAGCACCTGGTTGAAACCTGGGAGGTCCAGGGTTCAATCCCCTGTCTGGTCTCATTTATTGCAACAACTTGCCCACCACCATCTGGCAGGCATCAAAACACTCTTGGAGCACAATCTGGTGACTGGACTGACCATTAACTCTGCCAACACTCCTGACCCTGTCTGTGAGCCATGTCTGACTGGCAAGATGCATGCAAATCCTTTTCCCAGCTCTTCCTGGTGCACTTCCCAACCTCTGGAACTTGTGCACTCTGATGTGCATGATGTAGGCCACCCCTCTGCCTCTGGATGTTGCTACTGGATCACTTTCATCAATGATTACTCCAGATTTCGCTTTGTCATCCCTCTAAAGGCTAAATCTCAAGCGTTTGAGGCATTTAAGATTTTCAAGGCTTTTGCTGAGACTCAGAGTGAGCAGAAAATTAAGATCCTGCACAATGACAAGGGAGGAGAATATATGAGCAATGCCTTCAATGATTTCACCACTCAGTGTGGCATTCTCAGGCAGCATACAGTCAGGAACAGGCCACAGCAGAATGGAGTTGCAGAAAGGGCCAACAGGCTACTCTCAGAATGCATCACTGCCATGCTGGACCAATCTTGACTACCCAAATCTTTCTGGGGCAATTGTCTAGCCTCTGTTGTGCATATCCTCAACAGGTGTCCTACCTCTGCTATTAAGGATGCTACCCCCTTTGAACTGTGGCATGGCTACAAGCCTGATGTGTCCCATCTTCATGTTTGTGGTTGCACTGCCTATGTGCACATCCAGAAGGACAAGAGGCACCCCTTGGAGTCCCACATGGAGAAATGTGTCTTCATAGGCTACCCTGAAGGCTATAAAGGTTGGAAATTTTATAATCCTACTTCAAAGTGACTGTGATCTCAGAGAGAGCTGACTTTGATGAGAGATACTTCCCAATGGCTAAATCTACTCCCACAACCTCTCAGATCCACCCCACCCCACCCACTACACCTGCAAATGCCCCATCTGTTCAGCCACCATCACAGAAACTTTCTATGGCATCTACTGGATCAACTGAGGGTCCCTCTGCACATTTCTACCATCCTGACTCTGGATCTGACTCTGGAAGCCATTATGTGTTGCAATAAATGTGACCAGACAGGGGATTGAACCCTGGACCTCCCAGGTTTTGACCGGGTGCTCTAACCACTGAGCTACATGGTCAAGGTATTCTGGCATACTTGGTGTGGTTTACCCACCAAGTGCTAGTAGAGACTAGCATTGCTGGGTGCTGGAGTATTGCACCTGCAACATTATGGTGAGGTACTGAATTATGGGGGGGATGATATGCCTATTGCTGCTGATCCAGAACCTCAACCACTGCCTCCAGCTGATCCTGAGCCAGCACCACCTCCAGAGCACACTCCATCTCCAGGTCCACCTCCCAGGGCACCCAGCCCTATTGACATTGGTGCCAGACTTCCCAGAAGGACCAGGAACAAGCCCAGAGAATGGTGAAAGCTCTCTCCTGCCCAACTCAATGATCCTGATGCCATGGAGGACTCTAATGATGATTTGGCTGACTCTGATGATGAGTGGGCTATGTCTGCATCCATCCCTGATGAGCCACTCACCTTTGCAGAGGCCATGAAGTGTCCTGATGCTGAAATGTGGTGCAAAGCAGCTCTGAAAGAACTTGCAGCTCACCAGAGCAATGGTACTTGGTCCCTTGTGTCCAACCCTGCTGATAGCAAGGTTATTGGTTCTAAATGGGTGTTTAAGCTCAAGAGGAATGCTGATGGCTCCATCAACCACTACAAGGCTAGATTGGTGGCCAAAGGATATAACCAGTGTCCTGGTTTTGATTACCTTGAAGTCTTTGCTCCTACAGTGCACCTTTGCTCTATCAGAATCATCCTTGCTCTTGCAGCACTCCAGGATCTCCATTTGCACTCCTTAGATGTGTCTCATGCTTATCTCAATGGTGAGATGGACTGTGAGGTCTACATGTCTCAACCAGAAGGATTTGTCCAAGGTAATCTCAAGGAACTTGTGTGCTTGCTTCACAAGGCTATCTATGGTAGCAAACAAGGTGGAAATTGCTGAAACAAGAAGATGCGCTCTGTACTTGAGTTCCTTGACTTCAACCAGACCTATTCTGATGCTAGCATCTATATCTACTCCAAGAATGGTGTTACTATCATTCTCCTTGTGTTTGTGGATTACACAACTCTTGCATCATGCTCCAAAGCTGCTATTGACTCCTTTATCACTAAGTTGAGCCAGCACTTCAAAATCTGGGATTTTGGCCCTACCACTCAGCTGCTAGGTATTAAGATTGACAGGAACTGCTCCAAACACTCTATTTCTCTCTCACAGTGCTCCTACTGCTTGGACATCTTGGACAGGTTTGGGAGTCTATATCCACTCCCATGGAACCAGGACTGCGCTTGTCATGCTTCCAATTCCCTCAGAATGCTCAGGAAGCTAAAATAATGCACAACCCTCCTTATCTCTCTGCTGTAGGTGCTCTGATGTACCTAGCCACCATCACCAGGCCAGACATCACCTATACTGTTGGTGTTTTTGCCATATTCAACTCCAATCCTGGCTGGGCTCATTGGCTTGCTGTCAAACACTTGATGTGCTACCTCAAGGGCACTCTGGACTACTCCATTACTTATGGTCCTGACCCAACTCATCCTGAACTGTTCCATACATTCTCTGATGCAGACCATGGTGGCTGCAAGGATACTGGATGGTCTACTGGTGGATATGTGATCAAGATGGGCACTGGCATGATCTCTTGGTGTTCTAAGCTTCAATCTGTTGTTGCCTTGTCTACCACTGAGGCAGAGTACATGCCAGCTATGCAGACAGGAAAGGAAATCAAGTGGATGCACAACTTGCCACAGGAAATCGGCCTAGCTATCTCTGGTCCCTCCAGTCTATATCTTGACAACCAATCTGTGATTTCTGTGGCCAAAAACCCAGAACGCCATGGCAGGATGAAGCAGCTTGATGTGTGCTATTTCTGGCTTAGAGATGTGGTTCAGCACAAGGTAATATCACCTGTATTTGTCCCAACCAACCAACAGGCAGCAGATTTGCTGACCAATGTGCTATCCACTCCCAAAGTGAAAGAGTTCTGCACTATGCTAGGACTTGGCACATGAGGGGGAAGCTTATGAGCTTAGAGGTGAACAATCAGGGGGAAGTGTTAATTGTGGTGATTGTTCACCCACATTCAGTCATTTCTCTGCTTTCATTGTTTCATTGACTTATACTTGATATCAGTGTACTGTTCTCAGACTTTGACACTTTAGTCCTTTTGGTTATTCCTTCTCACAATTTGTTGTGTTGTGTTTACACCATTTGTGGACTTATAATGTTGTGTGCTCAGTGTCTTTCTCTTTAGTCACTTACACTGAGCACAAGGTCTGTATCACATTCATTACCATCAATATAGTCACTTACACTGAGCACAAGTGGGATCTTGTGTGGTCTTTTGCACAGGCAACTTAATAGCTTCTACAGTGGCCTCCACAACCTTCAGCCCTCAACTCAATTAAATACACTTGAAACCACTTCAAAAGATCTCTCTCAAGTCATAAGAGTGCTTTTTCAGGAGTTTATCAATTGTGAGAAGGGGTGGTAGTGGAGTGTGAGAAGATTTATGTGAAAAAGTGTCACAAATAGATAGACAGCATGTATTAAACTCCCTGTGTGGGAAACCACACAAGCTCTCACTTGTACTCAATATAGATCACTACATTGATAATAAAGAGTGTGATACAGACCTTGTGGTCAGGGCAAGTGACTAAGGAGAAAAATATTGAGCACACAACATTATAAGTCTGCAAATGATGTAAAGACAACACAACAAAATGTGTGAAGAAACAATTGAAAAGGACCAAACTGTGAAACCCTGAGATAAGAAGAATTACATCAAGTACAAGTCAATAACAGAGTCAAGACAGAAAAATAAGTGAATGTGGGTGAACAATCACCACAATTAACAGCATGCCTAGAAGGGTTGAGGCAGTTATCAAGACCAAAGGAGCTCATACCAAGTACTAGATGGTTGGATTCTTGTAAAGTCAACAAGCTGTCCACACAACATGGTATTTTCAAAGGTCTGCTATTCTATTAATTCTTATTCAAATCACTTCAGTCTTGAATCAATAGAAGGCCAAGAATAAGTATGTCATTCCATATACTCATGGGCTACAGCTAGGGTTAGGGGTTATTATGTCTAGTCATCACTAATGTCAAATATGCAAACATGTAGACAGTTTTTTGAGTATTGTATTTTTCACACTATGTTTAGATAGTCAGGTTTCACAGATATTCATACCCACAAATGTGATTTTTCAACACAATGCATGAAAAATGCATTAGCCATATTTTAACCATATATATATTAAAATTTGGGTTTTTTTATAAAATAATTTGTGAAATACAATAATGTATCCAGATAATATTTATGGTCAGAAGATAGGATGTTTATTTTTACTAGGCTATACCTCATGATTATAAGGTTTGTTTTTGGTAAGTATATATTGTATGTAATTTACAATATTTTTTCACAGAACATTATGATTTCATATCCCTAAATACAAGGAAATTTAGATTGCATTTTCTTCATTTTGTTTTACCAAGGTTAGGTAGAAGACAAGGATTGAATATCTTACTGTTCTAACATGAGAAATTGTTTCAAATGATGTCTTGAGATAAAAACATTAAAAATCATTATGTATGATGTTTGTCATTTATATTACACAAAATTGAAAATAGAAGAGTATTTCTTTCTTCTATTTTTTTACAATGTTTGTCACCAAACATCTACAAATGCTTGCTGTGAATATCACCTTTAAAAAATCTTTTGGTACAAGTATCAAGCAATGAGGCCTGCAAAACAAATATCTCATGAATGCTATTGACCTAGGAGTCTACAGACATGACATTGATGTATTGTTTCTGAAGTCTGCAAAGACTGATGCTTATATATAGCAACCATGTCAAGTGGAATTCTTGTGCCAAAATGACAGACTTCACGTTATACAATGGTAATCACAGGATCATGTACATGAAAGAGCAGTCCAAGTATGGCAAGGCACTTTACTAGCATTAGAACATCATCAATAATCTACAAAGCAGTGTTTTGGGTGATGAGCTTTGTTTACAAGGATGCCATCAAGGAGGCAGAGATGGTAATATGTACATGAAGGCAGTGTCTAGCTGGTGAGGTTTTGGATCTGAGTATATAGACACAATTGGTTGACCAATCACACTGATGCTGATATATATGTCATTCTAAGGTTCATTCATCAGCACAAGCAGTCTGCTCATCAAGCACAACATTGCCATCAACAACCTTCTACCCACTCACATTAATAGTGACAATGACTCAGTCCATCAGATCTTAAACATGTTATTGCATCTGGACAAGGCTAGCAGATCAAAATACATTGACTCTCTTCTTCTCAGCATAAAGAGCATCCATGACTCCAACCTTGACAAGGTTCTAAAGAACTGGTTGATATTCAACATGCTACTCAACCTCTTTCAATATGAACACTTTCACTCCCAAGACAATGCAAGAGTTGGTCTCAGCATGAGGAATGTCATCAAGTGGTATCTAATTATCAGTGGTGTAAGTACAGAGCTATACAATCATCAATTATGATGGCTCACACACCATGTATGCCCATGATACACATTACAAAGGACTTTACAACAATCTTGAACTTTTTCTCTATGCCCATAGAATTCCACAATGTCACAACAGAAACCACAGAAGGTGACATTTCCAAAGCATTCCATGTGGAGTATGAGAACCACCAGAAAGAGTTTGCTCACCTCCTGCTGACTGAAGCATACCAACTACTCAACACTGTGGTGATCAAGATGTTCAGTGAAGGAGTTAATGCTGGGCAATCACCAGGCTGGTTACCCAGGTTCTATTGGTATGATAAGTATATTTATCTTTCTGACCAGCAAATTCTAATCTTTTTCTTTGCACCCAGCCATGTTGTTTTCAGAGTTTTCATGTACTTCTGAAGTCCAACTGCCATGTGAAATCCTGTGGGCTTGAGGCACTTTTTGTTAGAGCAATAACACAAGAATACATTGTTTTCATTGCAAGTGACCATAATCTCCTGATTATTGTATGTAGGTGACAAATGTCACTATCTCAACATACATTCTGATGTGTGTAATGTACAAGTTCTTCTTTTCTAGCTCATGACCATAGTGAGAGCAATTGAAACTCATGATATCAGGTATGGTTTGAGGGATGGTATAAGTCATTGACCCATTGCACCAGCATTACTACCTACTGTGTGTATAGTTTGATTTGATCTAAGTCAAGGAATGGTGTAAATCAGTGACCCATTGTACTGGTGACACTACTCACCATATATATGGTCTGATTTGATCTGACTCAAGAGATGACATAAGTCATCAACCTATTGTGCTGATGGCACTACTCACTGTGTGTATAGTTTAATCTGATCTAACTCAAGGGATGGCATAAGTCATCAACCCATTGTGCCAGTGATGCTGCTCACTATGTATATATGTAGTCTAACTTGAGAGACAGCATAAGTTGTTGACTCATTATGCCTATGACACTACTCACTATGTGTATAGTTTGATTTGATCTGAAATCATAATTATATCAGTGCTATTGTAATCCATGAGATCCACTCACTGAGTGTTTGTTTGTACTTGTTAATTGATAACCAACTAAGGAAGATATAAATTCAAGTTCAAGCTGTGATTAAGCACTATCATGTTGAGTTGGCTGTAGTGAATCAGAATGATCAACTTTTTCACATTCCATACCTCTCTCAAATATCACTTTGACATTCACTTACTATATATGGGTAGTGACTCTAGTGGCTATGTTGGTGACTCTGTCCTCATAAGATAGGTGACTCTGATGGCTATGTTGGTGACTTCAGTGACTTTGTCCCCAGGCTGCCTGGGGCTAATGATAGGATAGTGGCTATCAGCAGCTACAATATTCTGATTGAATTTGTGACCTCACCAACATTGTTGATGCCTATTGGAATGATGTTGCCCTTATTATGGATCTGCCCTCCTGAAAACCTTCAAAGCACTATAAATAATATCAAGATCCATCACATCTCAGATTGGGTCTTCAATGCCACTTATCAGATTCATTGGTGAGTTTCTGAAATGGTGAAAATACAATTCTGTGACTAATAGTTTGATAAATATCAGTCTTATGGGATTAGTATAACTCATGTATTGACCTAAGATATATAAAAAACCTGCCTCATTTCCAGGTGACTTTGTCTGAAATCATACTTAATTTGGAAAATATCTTTGCCAAGACTCCATGCCTAGACAACATTTTTTCCAACAATATTATAGGTGCAGTGAGGTGTGTCAGGATCTTCAATAATAAGACTAGGCCTTCTCAATGAATGAACAGCCAAAGAAAGCTCAAGTTCAACTATTTCAATGTTTTATGACAAAACATTGTAAAAAAAAACAGAAACACAACCTTTCATTTGTAATTTTGTTTAACTACAAAGACAAATATAATACAGAATCATGTTCATGATGTTTATTTCAAAACATGATTGCAGACCATTTCTTATATTAGAGCAGTAAAAAAAATTAGGCTGTATTTTTTTCTGTTTGCTCTTTGCAAAACCAAATAAAGAAAAGACAATATAACTTCCATGGTACTTAGGGACTTAAAAGTATTTTATGGGTTATCTTAGCTCTTCACTTAATTCTTGACAGAGAGAAGAACTATCAACTACTACACTAACAGGTTCAAAGATGCTCATATAAGATGTATGAAAGGTCAAGCCAAAGTGCAGCTTTATGTAAGAGGTATCTTCTTCCTTTTCTTAACACTGGAAGTCTACATATAGACTTCCCCTTAAGCTTGATGAATGTGTTGAACTACCTTTGCAAAGAACCATACAAAATTTCACTTGTGCTTAGTATAAGTGACTATATTGGTGCTAAGTAATGTGATACAGACCTTATGCTCAGTATAAGTGACTAAGGAGAAAAACAATGAGCACATAGCATTATAAGTCTGCAAATGGTGTAAACAAAACACAACACAATGTGAGAAGGAATAATCAAAGGACTAATCTGTAAAGTCTGATAAAATTAGACTGACATCAAATATAAATCAATGAAGGAATGAAAGCAGAGTAAGAAGTGAATGATGAGTGTACAAGCATCACAATTAACAAAATGATTCTTAGCATAAATCAAGGATAACTCAACTATGAGCTTTGAGGATAAGAAATTGAATGGAAAGAGTTTGAAGACTAAGAGCAAAACTCAAAGAAGAACTCAAAGGAGAACATCAGGTGTTGCATTGATAGCTTATATACTACTACAAGGCTGTACACATGAAGTTATGTATAGTGAGGCTATGATGTAGCTATGATATCACATAGAATAGCTTATGTAATCCTGTGCCAGAATATGTATAGATAAGATAAGAAGTACAATTAGATAGCAATATTTGATAAGGTGAAAGATAGAAGTGTAAGATAAGGAAATTAACAGTTTATTACACCTGAGGTCTAGCTGGAGGACTTTTCCCAGGCTCAAGCAGAGCATGTATGTAAGTGAAGTGTGTTTGATAGGATTTGAGTTCAAGTGAGATGTCCCTTAGCAAGAACCAAGGTTATTCACAGGTACTCTACTAGTGTTCACCCTACACTCAGGTAACCCAAGTGTTAGAGCAAGGGGGATCAAATAGGACTTGAGAGCTAAAGCAGAAGCCCAAAGTGTTGCAATAAATGCAACCAGACAGGGGATTGAACCCTGGATCTCCCAGGTTTTGACCAGGTGCTCTAACCACTGAGCTATATGGTCAAGGTATTCTGGCATACCTGGTGTGGTTTAACCACCAAGTGCTAGTAGAGACTAGCATTGCTGGGTGCTGGATTATTGCACCTGCAACACAAAGGGTGAACTGAAATGAGAATATCAAATATTGTATTGGCAACTTATGTTGATATTGGTGTTTGTGCACCTCAGATTGTTTTAATTGATGCTTTCTAGCTTACTTCATCAGCTATTTCCTTTCAAGGATTGATTATATATTTTGTGGCTTTTGTATTACATTGTTTTCTTCTGTTTGGACTGTTTGTACACTTAAAATTTTTGTGCCCAGTGTCTCTTCTCAGTCTCTGACACTGGGCATCAAGTGTGTATTCTGTAGCTTCTCCTTGAATGAAGTCTCTGACACTGGACACCAGAGTGACTTCTGTGGTGTATCTTAACAACTTATATACTACAGAAGGCTGTACACATAAGGTTACACTGATGCTATGATGTAACTATGATATCATTAATGATATTATAGAGAACATTTCAGAATGGGCTAAACTACTATCATGTCTTGCTTATGTGATCCTGTGCTAGCATATGTACAGACAAGTGTTGCAATAAATGCAATCAGATAGAGAATAAAAATGGAAAAATGAGTGAATGTTGGTAGACAAGCACCACAATCAACAGCTAGTCATAACTAGCACTTGGTGGTTAAATCACACCAAATAGGCAAGAATACCTTGATCATGTAGCTTAGTGGTTAGAGCACCTGGTCAAAATCTGAAAGGTCTAGGGTTCAATCCTCTTATTGACTTATACTTGATGTTGGTCTACTATTCTTAGGCTTATACAGATTAGTCCTTTTGAGTTATTGCTTCTCACATCAGTGGTGTATTGTGTACATCATTTATGGACTTATAATTGTTTGTGCTCAGTGTTTTTCTCCTTAGTCACTTACACTGAACACAAGGTCTGTATCACATTATTTACTATCAATATAGTCACTTACACTGAGCACAAGTGAAAGCTTGTGTGATTCTTTGCACAGGCAGTTTAATACTAGCATTGTTGGGTGCTGGAGTACTGCACCTGCAGCAATAAGTTGGTGGCTACAATTAGATAATGAGGTTAGATAAGATGAAAATGATAAGAAAACATTGTGTTAATTGTGGTGATTGTTCACCCACATTCAGTCATTTCTCTGCTCTCATTGTTTCATTAACTTATACTTGATGTTAGTTTACTATTCTCAGACTTTGACACTTTAGTCCTTTTTGGTTATTCCTTCTCACATTTTGTTGTGTTGTGTTTACACCATTTGTGGACTTATAATGTTGTGTGCTCAGTGTCTTTCTCTTTAGTCACTTACACTGAGCACAAGTGAGAACTTGTGTGGTCTTTTGCACAGGCAACTTAATAGGTCATGAGCCCCATGCTCTAGGAGCTCTAGGACATCCTCTAGGACATCTTTCCATCTCCTGCATAAAAATTTACAGCTGCCATGTCATTTTTACCCACAGTATCCCCATTTGGTTCAGGACTCACCCCTCACCTTATTCCCCATTCATCCTAGACTGCCTCTATATCTGGAAAAATGTGCCCTAGGTCTTTCCATCCCACTGCATTAGCTGCAGGACCATCTGTGCCCATGCCCCCTTGCAAGTGTTCTGCAAAGGTCTTTTGTACCTTCTGTGAATACTCTAGTCATTCTGTTCATCTGTGCCACAATTTGGCTAAGGCAAAGGCCAACTACTTATCTAGGAAGGCCAAGTGCACAAGGAAGCAGTCTAGGACCTCTCACCAACACTCTAGGACAGTTCTTCACTCCACTTCTTCACTCACCACCCCCTACCCTCACACAACTTCCCTCAGGTCATGGAATTTGCTGGAAATGCTCATTTGTGCTATTTCAATCCCCTGTCTGGTCACATTTATTGCAACAGGTTATGAGCTCCAGTGCCTGTGAGACTGTCCTGATAAGACCTAGTTGTGCCAAATAAGATCTTTACTGGAGGCAGTATATTGTAAGACCTACCAATTAAGGCAATGCATGTTTTAGGCAATGGATTCTCACACTTGTGCTTTGTTGCTGTGCACTGGATTAGAGGAGGCTGTTGAAGGTGCAATCCTCCAGCACCCAGCAATGCTAGTTTCTACTAGCACTTGGTGGTTAAATCACATCAAGTGTGCCAGAATACCTTGACCATATAGCTCAGTGGTTAGAGCACCTGGTCAAAACCTGGGAGGTCCAGGGTTCAATTGCCTGTCTGGTTGTGTTTATTGCAACAGATACAGCTAGGCCAATTTTCTATAACAAGTTGCACATCCACTTGATTTCCTTTCCTGCCTATGCAGCTGCCATGTACTCTGCTTCAGTGGTAGACCAGGCAACAACAGATTGAAGCTTAGAACACCAAGAGATCACATCAGTGCCCATCTTGACCACATATCCTCCTGTAGAGCATCCAGTATCCTTGCAGCCACCATGGTCTGCATCAGAGAATGTGTGGAACAGTTCAGGATGAGTTGAGTCAGGAGCATAAGTGATGGAGTAGTCCAGAGTTCCCTTGAGGTAGTGCATCAAGTGTTTGACAGCAAGCCAATGAGCCCAGCCAGGATTAGAGTTGAATCTGGCAAGGACACCAATAGTATAGGCAATGTCTCACCTGGTAGTGGTGGCTAGATACATCAGAGCACTCACAGCAGAGAGATAAGGAGTGTTGCACATTATTTCAGCTTCATGAGCATTCTGAGGGTATTGAGGGTGTGACAAGCGCAGTCCAGGTTTTATGGGAGTGGATATAGGCTTACAGTCAGTCATCCCAAACCTGTTCAAGATGTTCAAGCAGTAGAAGCACTGTGAGAGAGAACTGGAGTGTTTGAAGTGGTTCCTATCAATCTTGATGCTGAGAAGCTGAGTAGTAGGGCCCAGATCCCAGATTTTGAAGTGCTGGCTCAATTGAGTGACAAAGGAGTCAATAGCAGCTTTGGAGCATGATGCAAAGGCCATGTCATTCATGAACACAGAGAGAATGATAGTAACACCATTCTTGGAGTAGATATAGATGCTGGCATCAGAATAGGTCTGGTTGAGGTCAATGGACTCAAGTACAGAGTGCATCTTCTTGTTCCAGTGATTTCCATCTTTTTTGCTACCATAGATAGCCTTATGAAGCAAGCACATGAGTTCCTTGTGATTACCTTGGAAAAATTCTTCTGGTTGAGACATATAGACTTTACAGTCCATCTCACCATTGAGATAAGCATGAGACATGTCTAAGGAGTGCAAATGGAGATCCTGGAATGCTGCAATGGCAAGAATGATGCTGATGGAGGAAAGTCACACTGTAGAAGCAAAGACTTCAAGGTAATCAAATCCAGGATGCTGGTTGTACCCTTTTGTTAATTGTGATGATTGTTCACCCACATTCAGTCATTTCTCTGCTTTCATTGTTTCATTGACTTATACTTGATGTCAGTTCACTATTCTCAGGCTTTGACACTTTAGTCCTTTTTGGTTATTCCTTCTCACATTTTGTTGTGTTGTGTTTACACCATTTGTGGATTTATAATGTTGTGTGCTCAGTATCTTTCTCTTTAGTCACTTACACTAAGCACAAGGTCTGTATCACACTCATTACCAACAATACAGTCACTTATACTATGCATAAGTGGGAACTTGTGTGGTCTTTTGCACAGGCAACTTAATACTTTTTGCCACCAATCTAGCCTTGTAGTGGTCAATGGAGCCATCAGCATTCCTCTTCACCTTAAACACCCATTTGAAACCAATAACTTTGCCATCAGCAGGTTTGGAAACAAGAGACCAAGTACCATGGCTCTGGTGAGCTGCAAGTTTCTCTAGAGTTGCTTGTTGCAAATGCAATACTCCAACACCCAGCAATGCTAGTCTCTACTAGCACTTGTGGTTAAACCACACCAAGTATGCCAGAATACCTTGACCATATAGCTGAGTGGTCAGAGCACCTGGTTGAAACCTGGGAGGTCCAGAGTTCAATCCCCTGTCTGGTCACATTTATTGCAACACTGCTTTGTGCCACATTTCAGCATCAGGACACTTCATGGCCTCTGCAAATGTGAGTGGCTTATCAGAAATGGATGTAGACATAGCCAACTCATCATCAGAGTCAGCCAAGTTGTCATCAGAGTCCTCCATAGCATCAGAGTTATTAAGTTGTGCAGAAGAGAGCTTCCACCATTCTCTGGGCTTTGTGCCTGATCCTTCTGGGAAGTCTGGCACCAATGCCAATAGGACTGGGTGCTCTGGGAGGTGGACCTGGAGGTGGAGTGCACTCTGAAGCTGGTGCTGGCTTTGAATCAGCTGGAGACAGTTGTGGAGGTTCTGGATCAGCAGCAATAAACATATCATCCCCCTCATGATCCAGTACTTCATCATAATGGCTTCCAGAGTCAGATCTAGAGTCAGAATGGTAGAAATGCACAGAGGGACCCTCAGTGGATCCAGTAGGTGCCATCAGAAGTTCCTGTGATGGTGGATAGACAGATGGGGCATTTGCAGGTGTAGTGGATATGGTGGAGCACATCTGAGAGGCTGAGGGAGTGGATTTAGTCATTGGAAAGTATCTCACATCAAAGTCAGCCCTTTCTGAGATCACAGTCTGCTTTGAGGTAGGATTATAGAGCTTCCAATCTTTATAGCCATCCGGATAGCATATAAAGACACATTTCTCCATGTGAGACTCCAAAGAGTGCCTCTTGTCCTTTTGGATGTGCACATAGGCAGTGCAACCCCAAACTTGAAGATGGGACACATCAGGCTTGTAGCCATGCCACAGTTCAAAGGGGGTAGAATTCTTGATAGCAGAGATAGGACACCTGTTGAGGATATGGACAAGAGAGGCTAGACAATTGCCCCAGAAGGATTTAGGTAGCCTAGATTGATCCAGCATTGCAGTGATGTGTTCTGAGAGTAGCCTGTATTAAGTTGCCTGTACAAAGAACCACACAAGTTCCCACTTGTGCTCAGTGTAAGTGACTAAGGAGAAAAACACTGAGCACACAACATTATAAGTCCACAAATGGTGTAAACACAACACAACAAATTGTAAGAAGGAATACCCAAAAGGGCTAAAGTGTCAAAGTCTGAGAACAGTAAACTAACACCAAGTATAAGTCAATAAGAGAATGAAAGCAGAGAAATGAATGAGGGTGGGTGAACAATCACCACAATTAACAAAAGTCACCTTGCTTACAAGATTTCTGGCACCCCATACCCATATTTTCATTGATGTAAAAAATCCAATACAAAGAATAACACACTGCTCCCTAGTTTGTTGATATGCACCTGCCCTACAATATCCAAAGTGTACCCAGTCCTCATATGGATCATTGTTCATCTTTCAACCAGTATTCTTGAAGCTTGTCTAGTCAGCACTCACACCTCCAACCAATGTATTCAAAGAAATCTAAGTCTAGCATGAAGAAGACAGT
Organism: Scleroderma citrinum; assembly: GCA_029372045.1. Taxonomy (NCBI): domain Eukaryota; kingdom Fungi; phylum Basidiomycota; class Agaricomycetes; order Boletales; family Sclerodermataceae; genus Scleroderma; species Scleroderma citrinum. Next base: position 2,468,722 of record JARFMN010000002.1, read on the forward strand.
TTATGAGTGACACTTACTGTCTTTGTGGTGACAGCACTGTTAATGTCCACATTGTGCTAGTGCTGATGGTGGCTATCAAAGTCACCATAGTAGTGGGCATTTAGCTAATGATGGTGGTAATGGAAGAGCCATCAATGTCCAGCTGGTGGTGCAGGTGGGGTCATTGTCATTATTGTGCTAGAGTGCTGAACATCAATGTTGTCATGCTGTGATCCTTAGCATTGGCATTAGTGTACTGGGGGAATGGTGCTTACTGTCTTGGCAGTGGTGGGACTGTCAATGTTGATGTTGTGCTAGTTAATTATGGTGATTGTTCACCCATCTTCACTTATTTCCCTGCTTTCATTGTTTTATTGACTTATACTTGATGTTAGTCCATTGTTCTCAGGCTTTGACACTTTAGTCCTTTTTGGTTATTCATGTTGCAGGTGCAATACTCCAGCATCCAGCAATGCTAGTCTCTGCTAGCACTTGGTGGTTAAACCACACCAAGTATGCCAGAGTACCTTGACCATATAGCTCAGTGGTTAGAGCACCTGGTTAAAACCTGGGAGGTCCAGGGTTCAATCTTCTGTTTGATTGCATTTATTGCAACAATTCCTTCTCACATTTTGTTGTGTTATGTTTACACCATTTGCAGACTTATAATGTTGGGTGCTCAGTGTTGTTTTCCTTAGTCATTTACACTGAGCACAAGTGGGCCATGCTAGTGATGATGACACTAGCTGTCAACATCACCATACTATGGGTGGGGTTCCTCACCATTGTTGTTGTGCTAGTAGTCATGGCAGCAGAGTGGTGAATCCAGTTGAGACTTAGCAATTTTTTTGGATATGTTGTGATTACATTAGTATACATATGAGTTCTTTACTCTGCAACACCATCTAAAACTACCTGCAATCCATCAAACACCAATCCATGGCCCACATCACCATTGCTGCCAGTATGAGAACAACAGCAAGCACTCCACTCACCACCAGCACAGCAACTTCAATAGCTACTGCTGACACTAGCACAACATCAACATCAACAGTACTACCACTACAAAAATGGTCAGCACCATTGCCCTAGTATGACAATATTAATGGCCAGCACCCTAGCATAATAATGACAATGACCCCACCTGCACCACCAGCCACACAATGATGATGCCTACACCTACCTGCAGTCAGCAGCCCCCCACCATTGCCATGCATCAATGATGGCTACTTTCTCTACCAATATGTAGTGATGTATAGCCACTGCTACACAATGATGTTCATGCAGATGTGATCATCTCTGCTACCTGTACACCTTCTGTCCATAGCTTTGCATGTAGCACTGGTAGCTACATAGTAAATAGAGATTTATTCTGCAGTCACTACTGTGTAAGCTAGCCTTCTCCTTAAGCAAAGGTCACCATGATTAATTGTTGACAATGGTGACAGAAATACTGACCATTTACCAAATCTATGTTCTTAGTGATGTCATTGCTGGTCTCACCTGGCACAATTTGAAATTGTCATGCCAGTCAAGCAGGTGTTTGTGGTATGTCTGCAGGTCTATGGTGTCTGCATGGTCTGCAGCAGATAATTTCAAATGCTGCAAACTTGATATAACTTTGTTGATGCATCAAGTCTTGGCCACCTGCTTAACACCAAATCACTTCTGGTATATCAAACTGGAACTGACCTTCAATGATGCTTGAACATTGGTGAGGCACAGAGTAAGTGGTAAAAAAATAGTTCAAGCAATGGGTAATACAAATGATATTGTAACAAGAGATAGGGGGGAATGGCAATAGTAAAAAAATCAGTGATGCCCCACATTGTAAACAGAAGGAAGGGAGGGAATTAGGAATCAAATGATGGACAATGGAGGGCTAATCAAAATTGTCAAAGAAATGCTGTGTGTAAAATAGTGTCAACTTTTTCTTAACCACCCAGACATGCACAATTACTGCCCATGGTAGGAGCAAGTTCTCCAATTTGATTAGGAATTCAGGCCAAGATGAAAGTAGAACACAAAAGTTCTCAGTGTAATGACACTTCTCTTGTAGATCCTGAGAAACTATTCCTTAATTCTTCATGGGAAAAGACTCTATGCATATGGTGAATTCTGCATCACCTGGAAAGACCTGCAAATACAGTGAAACTCAATATATATAGCACAGATTATCAAGTATCTCACCTGGCAGACTTGATCAAGACAAGTATTATTTAGATTGGACCAAATCTGAGCAACTAGTAACTGATCCAGTGGAAGCAGCTCAAATTGAAAGTTGTGTTCATAAAGATTTCAGAGAATCTTCCCTTTAGTGAAGTCATCAATTTTGCTCAAGGAAGCAACATTTAAGAAAAGATCTCAGAATAAAACTTCAGATTTGATGTCCTGACCAGTCCTGACAAAGGCTGGTTCCATGAAGAAGACAGTTGGCAACATGATGTTTGATGGTACAACCAGGCCATTATGCAAAAGCATTCAAAACAATTTTCAGGAAGTTGAAAGAGCCAATACACCAATAGCAACCACAAGAAGAGCCAAATGGACTGTTGAAAAGATTGCTGGAGGTGAAAAGCAGGGTCAAGATGTATAGACAGTTCATGCAAGTGACAAAGACTTACAGACACTAATGAAAGTGAGTTCAGATGGCTATCAGAATGATATAGGGGTGCATGGGTTGACAATATGGATTGATAAATCAATGAGACTGGTGGCAACTGGAGCCATGTAATTGAGAATTCAGATGTCCTGAATGAGCTGACAAGAATCACTATTACATTGATTGAACAGAATGATGCTAAAAATGCAGGCATGTATACTGGACATATGACAACTCATTTAAACAATTTAAAATGTGTTATCAGTCATGAATAGTGAGTCAGTTGAGAAGATTACTTATTCATCTTTCTTATTCCAACACATTAAAAGACAAAGAAACTGATTTAGATATTTGAGGATAATGTTTAAAAGTCCAATGCAGACCAGTTGCATTCAGCACAATCAGAGTGGTCTTTTAGCAGCCTTTTATCCTCAAAGGTAGGCAACCTGCAAGTGAACTAGATGTTAAGGTACACCACAGAGATCACTCTGGTGCCCAGTGTCAGAGACTGAATTCAAGGGGAAATCACAGGATACAGACCTGGTGTCCAGTGTCAGAAACTAAGGAGAAGAGACACTGGGCACAAAAATTTTAAGTGTACAAACAGTCCAAACAGAAGAAAACAATGTAATACAAGAGCCACAAAATATGTAATCAATCCTTGAAAGAAAATAGCTGATGAAGTAAGCAAAAATGTGTCAATTGAAAGCAATCTGAGGTGCACAAACATCAATATCAACAATAAACCATACAAACTCCCACTTGTGCTCAATGTAAGTGACTAAGGAGAAAAACACTGAGCATACACAATTATAAGTCTGCAAATGGTGTAAACAAAACACAACAAATGTGAGAAGCAATAATCACATAGACTAAACTGTACAAGCCTGATAAGATTAAGATGACATCATATGTAAATCAAGAAATGAATGGAAGCAGAAGAATGAGTGAATAAGGATGAACAAGCTATTAAAGTGCCTGTGCAAAAGACCACACAAGTTCCCACTTGTGCTCAGTGTAAGTGACTATATTGATGGTAAATAGTGTAGTACAGACCTTGTGCTTAGTGTAAGTGACTAAGGAGTGGAACACTGAGCACACAGAATTATAAGTCCACAAATGATGTAAACACAACATAACAAAATATGAGAGGGGATAACCAAAAAGCACTAAAGTGTCAAAGCCTAAGAACAGTAAACTAACATCAAGTATAAGTCAATGAAAGTGGAGAAATGTGTGAAGGTAGGTGAACAATCACCACAATTAACAGACTGCACTACCTAAACTCTTGTTTGAGTCAGAATCCTGAGTTAGACAGGGAATTGACATCAAGTTCACATAAAATAATAATCATGAAGTACAACCACTCATCCTATTTGATGTTTTCCTTGAACTGTAGTGTGTCTGAGATCACCAAGGTTTGAAAGCTGTTCCACCTATATACTGAGAGAGTAATGAGATATGTTAGAGGCTATGGAGGAGTAACCCACCTATATAAAAAGAGAGAAATGAGATGTCTACAAGGTGGTTTGAAGAATGACCCACCTATATAAAAGAGAGCAGTGGGATATGTCATAGGGTATTATTGGACATCTCCCCTATATACAGAAAGAGCAATGAGATGTTCCATATGAAATTTGTCCATTATGGGACATTTCACCTATATATAAAAGAGCAATAGAATGTTCCATAGGAGATTTGGAGGCTATTTCACCTGTATAAAAGAGAGCAATGGGATGTCCCATGAGAGCTTTGAAGGCTATTATAGGACATCTAAGCCATATATTTAAAACCCATGGAATATCCTAAAGCAGGCCCTATATATACATTCACCACTGGTTTTGTGAGGACTGAATTTGAGACAATGGATGAGAAATAACTTGCCTAATACAATGTATAATTCAAATATATTTTTCTCACACTCTCAGTGATAGCTGCAAGAAAATATCAGTCACAGTGACCAAACTAGCAGCCAGTTAAAATAAAGTCTGCTGGGATTACAGTATTTCAAACAATATTAACATTCTTCTCACACTTCATGGCAACATGGTCAGTGAATTCATTTAGTTTTGGTCAATTACACAATCACAACAAGTTTCAAATATGAGAGAAATTATATGGCAGTGAGCAAGGTCAAATCAATTGATAATGAGATGATACACCTAAGCATAAGGGGATTCAAACAATACCTCAGCCAATAAAGTTGTGTGATCATTTATAGTCATCTAGTAACAATAGAAATATGACCAGTTGACCCTTCTGATAGGCATCCTGCATACTTGATTGCTCAATAGTCTGCACTCAGTGGTCAATATTTGTATATCATAGGGAAAATCCACAAACATGGGCTAATCTACAATAGTACACATAATAGACCTTCCTGGGCCATGGTGATTATAGACAAAAGGTAGCAGTAGAAGGAATTATCATCACCAGGGAAGACAATGAACATGGTGATGACAGGATTCCTTGTCTTTGCTGTCATGTTGAAGGAGATAAAGAACATTAACACAATATATGCATGAAATCTCACACACATTGACAAGCTTATGTACATGTTGTATGAGTGTTGTTTTTCATCATTGTCATGGATGTTGTGATTATTATGTACATGAGGATGGTATGGTTGTTGTCATTGATGATAATATCATGTGTGTAACATGTAATGCAGCCATGTGTATGTATACAAGTGTAGCTGACTACTACAGTCTAATTAATACATAATTTGAGTTCAAATGTTCAAATCTCCTTTGCATGTTAATTTTAACCAACTGTTCACTTGAGCCATATTGATTGTCTGACTGTGCTATTGTGGGCTGTGGAAAGCACACTAATACTATGGCTGACTCACAGTCATCACTAAGTGTGATGGAAATGAAATTATGTTGAATTATATCTAATTTCTCATTCAGCTCTCATACCAACAGCAACATGTGTGTGGAAATCTGGTCTCAAAGATGCTTTGGTGGCTATGATGGGACATTCCATCTATATGAAAAGAGAGCAATGGGATGTCCAAATTGTGCTTTGAAGGCTCTGATGGGACATTCCATACATATAAAACAAGGGCAATGGGATGCTTCAAAGGTGCCTTTGAAGGCTATTATGGGACATTCCACCTATATAAAAAGACAGCAATGGGATGTCCCATAGAAGTTTCAGAGGCTACTATGGGACATCCCACATGTATACAAAGAGAAATGGAATGTCCCACAAAAGCTTTGGAGGCTATTATGAGACATCCCACATATATACAGAGAGAAAATGGGATGTCCCAAAGGTGCTTTGGAGGCTATGATAGGACACCCTGCTTATATAAAAAGAAGTAATGTTGTGTCTCACAGGAGGCTTGAGAACTGTCATGGGACATCCCATATATATAAGAGCACTGCAATGTTTCATGAGCTTTGAAGACTATTATAGGGTATTTCCTCTATATAAAAAGATATCCCATGGGTTGCCATGAAACATCCCATTCATATAGCAGAACTGATCAATTTTTTTCATTTATGTAATGTAGTTCAAGATAGGATGACAAGTAGCAATACAGCCACAACAATTCCACACAAATTAAACTAGAACTACTAGCTGAACATAGTCAGCATAGACATCAAGGCTGTATATTGCAAAAATTTCAACTTCCCTGTATTGTCTAGGTCACTCACCAAGCTCTCCAAGAATATCTGTAGAGTTATAATACTCTAGCAGTAAATACATTTACACCAAAATATATTCTATACAGAAAATGTGATTTGCTTGATCTAACACTGTCAGATCATATCTTATCAATAAAATAAATACCAAAGCACAATCACACATAACTGTCAGAACTTGAGGTAGGAGGTGCAGGTTTACAAGATAGCAATAAACAAGGGTGAGTTAACAGGTACATAGCATGGTAGTAATCAGCTAGGTGCAAGCAAGGCTGTGCAAGTTGAAGAGACTTCATCAAATGCCTGAAGAGCTGAAGCTATGGCTGTATGACAACAACTTACATTACTTAAGTTTCTATTTTGTTTGTGTTGATATTGGTGTTTATGCACCTCAGATTGTTTCATTTGGTGCTTTCTAGCTTACTTCATCAGCTATTTCCTTTTAAGGATCAATTACATATCTTGTGGCTTTTGTATTACACTGTTTTTTTCTGTTTGGACTGTTTGTACAGTTAAAATTTTTGTGCCCAGTGTCTCTTCTCCTTAGTCTTTGACACTGGGCACCAGGTCTGTATTCTGTAGTATCTTCTTGAATTTAGTCTCTGACACTGGGCACCAGAGTGATCTCTGAGGTGTATCTTGGCAGTTTGAGCCATCACCCTTCTCCTGTTCCTCTGCTCTTTTGCTTGTCATGCTTATAGTAGGTTGGCAGAGATCACAAATAGACATGAGCAGGTACTGATAATGAAACACAATCCATGAAGTACAGTGACTCCAAAAACCCTTTCCATAACTAACCCTAATGGCAGTGTGTGAAGCACACTGCCAAACACATGAAATGTGATGCTAAGCTTTGGTGGAGTTATAAATAATACATACTCATGGCTATAATATTGCCCCCTAAGTCATGTGATTTCATTCACACAGTCCAGAGATATGAGCATTTTAAAACAGCAAGTCCATGGAAAGGGTTTTTTCACTTTGGAATTTACAAGAGTATTTGGATGTTATCAGTACTTTGTATATCCACCTTTTGCTCTAAGCACTGGCTGAACCCTTCTAGGCATACTTTCAATCAGTTTCTGACACTCCTCCACTGATATCCCCTCCCACTCCACCTGAACTCTCTTTCATAGCTCATAAATCCCATTAGGGGGGTTTTCATGCCTTGCAAGCCTTCTTTTCAGATAACCTCAGAGATGTTCAATGGGGTTAAGGTCAGGGGATTGTGCAGGCCATACCATGGTCTCAAATTCCTGCCCTTCTAGCCAATCTCTAACCTTTTTGCAAGTATGCTCAAGATCATTGTCTTGCTGAAAGATGGTATTAGATGGATTGAGACCATAATGCTCCAATGTTTGTTGAAGCTTATCCTTCAAAATCTGAAGGCATAGGTTTCCAGCCATTCTACCATCAATCTTGGCAGCATAGCCAACACTTTCCCAAGTCATACAACCCCACATCATCAAGGAACCCCCTTCAAACTTGAGAGTTCCCTATACCAGCCTATCATCAAGCCTCTCACCTGCCTTTTTCCAAGCCCACTTGCATCCATCTAACTCTAGGTGATTGATTTTGATCTTATTAGACCATACAACCCTCTTCCAGTGATCTATAGTCCAGTCCTTGTGGGTATAAGCAAAATTCAAGCAAGCCTTGTGATGTCTAGCAGAGAGAATAGGATGTTTGGTCTTGACTACAGCCTTCATACCAGATTTCTTCAAGTGAAAACAAATAGTATTGGTAGAGAGAGGCTGGTCAATGATATTGACAAGTGCTTTGGTGACTTGAATTGCATTTTCAGCCTTGCCAGAGGTGATAAGATGTTAAGCATAACAAATATTGGCAGAAGAATGCTTGGAAGAATGCCCTCCAATGGCCTTAGAAAGGGTAGAATACTTCTTAGAGCAAAGTTTGGATACACCAGAGGAGCTGACACCAACTTGCTTGGAAATAGCTTCAGAATGGCCAGACTCAAGCAAAGAGAGAATGGTGTTTTGTTGAGTAGGAGAGAGGGATCTGACCATGATGGTGGTTGAAAACAAGAAGTGTGTGAACTTTTTTAAACTCAGACATATTGTTTACATGTGTATCTTTGTTTGTATCAACAAACAATAGCAATTATAGAATGTTTTAAATAAGATCCTAGTTATCAATTCAAAAGTGAGAAAACCCTTTCCATGGACTTGCTGTTTTAAAATGCCCATATATCTGGACTGTGTAAAGGAAATCCCATGACTTAGGGGGCAATATCATAGCCAAGAGTATGTACTACTTATAACTTCACCAAAGCTTAGCATCAATTTCCTTGTGTTTGGCAGTGCACTTCACACACTACTATTAGGGTTAGTTATGGAAAGGGTTTGTGCAGTCACTGTATGATGAAGATGCTAGCATAGTACTGTCTGCTACACAGAAACTGACAATGATGTCCAGGCATATAGCATGCTACAATCTCATCATGGCCACAAAATGACCTTCCATATGTAATAAATCAACTATAAGTGATAAGCACATTGCTTAGTGTGCCAGCTTCACTGGCTGGACCATCATTCCACTTGTTAAAATAGACAAATCAATTGGTGATATATGAGGGCTAGATTATGCAGGTGCTAACTGACTGTGAGGGGGGCACCATCATGGCCATGGTAACAATGATCAGCCAACAAGAATGCATGCTCTGTGATAAATGAGGGTTGTGATTTGTATGATAATCAATTGATAACTAAAAGCAAGTGTATGATGTGTAGCCTGGGGAGTGATGAAAAAGTTTGAATAAGGACCCCTGATACCCTAGGCATGTATGAGCCATCCCAGTACAACATCCCATCCCAGGAATGGGATGACAATCAATACTAAATAGAATGGGAAATCCCAGGTGAGAAGAAGACCATCCCTGAGATGATCATGGTCTCATGGGCTCTTTGGCTGAATTGCAATACCAAACTATTCAGCCAATTTGCCTATCAAAAATGGTTGCCTGAAGTGAATTAGGACTGATTGAGTTCAATGACTCAGAGATGGAGCATTGCCTCCTTGCATGGATCCTAGTCCAAGGGCAAGATTCAGGAGAAGAGACTTATTTGATTTCAGACTGAAGTCTACTGGACAAAGTATCTATGGCTTTTATACTACAAGTAAGCATTGCAAAGCACAGTCTGATAAACTGGGCTAAGAAGTACAGTAAGAAATTACTAAGGAATGAATAAGACAAAAGAAAGATTGAGAATAAAGATGATAAAGATGAGTCTGGGAAGAGGAATGTATAATGGTTGGATATTGCATGCAGTGACAAAAGTGCACCAATGATGTGCACTGCCATGTGCAGTAGAGTGCTCTTTAAGGTTAAGTAGACCAGGGATGTGATAGACTGTTCAGAGATACTTTGTACCAGCTAGGGATAAGATCTATTGTCTAGACTTGATGACTGTCAGCTGGACATGGTCATGAGGGGCTTGCCTTTGACAATTATCCCTTTTTTCACACCTACTACTCTCATCCATACATCATAGTGCAGCAAGACTTCTCACACTTCCTCACATAGGTCCAGGACTATGTCAGCATCCCAAATAACCCATGAGAAACAGTCAAGATCCTTAATCTTGAGGTGTTGCACTCTATCCTCAACATGGGCATGGAGAACTGACACTTTCTCCAGATTTATCAGAGTACTTCAACATATCAGACAAATCTGGTGTATTCACTGCCATACTTTGCTCCCATACCATACATATGTCACTGATCTGAACTTTCTTCTTTTCACTTTACATCTTGATGATGAGAACTTTCATCCATTACCTCTGAGAAGAAGCATACACTTGAATCACATATACTTTACTCATATGACTATTCCTTTCATCTTTGTACAAAAGATTGAGCTTTTCCTTTCTTCCATCCCCTTGGTATCTCACCCACTGTACTACCACAGTCAAATTGCCAATAAAGAATTCCATTCCTCCACTTTCAAACTCCTTTTCCTTCCTGTGTTATCCACACCTAGGAAATCAGTAGAAGTATCTCTTTTCTCAACTCTGTTTTGGAAACTGGCCAGCAGGTCAATCAAGTTAATAACTCACATTACTTCCTGATACTTCACTTTGAAACTATCAAAGCTGATGCAGGATCAGGATTTAAAGGAAAAGGTGGCATGACCTTCTGGGTAACATTGGGAAGCATGAGAAGGAAGATAAAAAGAAAGACAGAGGTAATAGATTGTCAAAAGATAAGAAGACAGGAACAGGCTTTGGTGTGGGTACAAAGGCTCTTAGGACCATGAAGGAGACCTGGGACACATAATGGAAAACATAGGATTGGTGAAAAACCTATCTCTTTAATCTCATTCCAACCCTTTACTGTTTCTTCTACAGAGTCAAACATGTTTGCTGACTGGTTTATTTTTAACTGTTTATTCTAGATAAAATGGCAGCAAAAGACATCTTAACCTTTGTTTCCCTCAATGGCAACAACTACAAGTTGTGGTATGACTCTCTTAATGCCTTTTCTATGGCCATGAGTTTTACTGAGCTTTTACAGAAGATATCCCTGCTATAGGCAGAGGAGTCACTGCCAACCAAGTTCAAGCCTTCAAAGACAAAGGTATGCAAGCAGTGTCATTAAATTACATGTCACTTCATTTTTTTATCACCACATGAAGGCAACCACTAAGGAAACCATTACAGATATAGAGAGTGCCTATGGAAAATCAGGTAAAATCAGAGCTTTTTCTGAGATGAGATCTCTCTTTCAGCACTGAATAAAAAGGTGGCACAAACCCTGTTGATGAAGCCAATAAACTTATTGAGTGTGCAGATTGCCTCAAAGCTGCAGGGTTACCCTTAGATGACAAAATCCTTGTGATGGCCATCTTGATGGCATTACCACAAGATTGGGAAAATGTGATCTCAATGGTCACCACTACTATTGAGGATGCAAATTTTACCCCCTCAACAATGATTCATCATATCCAAAAGAAATATCAACAAAGGATTTTGAATAAAGGCAGAAGCATCATCGATCAGGAATGGTATGAGAGATCTCATCATACTTCCAATAAATCCCTCATTTCCCAACTCTCTAATGTAAAGCCAGCCACTAATATATCATACCTGGATTGCAGCAAATATTCACAGTGTTCTTGAAGGCATTGCCAAAGAAACCACTTATCTTGAGAGTTTTGTCCAATTGATGAGCAAAAAGTATACTATACTAGTGGCAAGCAACAGGTTTGCTGCACCCCACAACTTTGCCTTTCTTCTATGAAAGTAGAGAGAAATACATCCTATAAGGGCAAGGAACATGGAAAGCTCTCTGGTCAAGGTAGCAGTGATACCCCTTGAGGACAAGGTGGAAGGAAATCACAGAGATAGAGCAATCGTCCCAATAAAGGTAAAAACCAAATGATTTGTAACAATAATCAATGGCTTATATCAAAGAGTATGAAGAAGCTCCTACCTATGCTGAGGAGAACTTCACATACATGCTTGCATTTCAGAAAGAAGGAAATCCTATAGACATCCAGGAATTTATCAGACTTCTTGAGGAATGAGACATGGCAGAAGCCATGGACCAGGACCAACCCATTTCCAGCTCTTCAAAGCTCACTGTTCAACAATTGCATAGGAAATTAGAGCTTATTCAACAGAGACATTGTAGTGGAGAGGCCCAGGGGAGACATTGGAAGAGTGCTTAGTCAGCAGCAGTAGACTATGGACACACTACTGTACATGGGAGCTTGTCACTTTGCTATCACACACAACATCAGAGTCAGTTCACCTGTTTCATTATGGTGATGAAACTGGCATCAACCCACCATACCACATTGCAGTTTCACCATACCATACCACAATCATTACACTGTAACAGATATTATACCAATAGCACTGCAGCAAGAGCACAACACCATTGCATGACACACACATGTCAGAAAGCATAAAAACCAGTCCAAGCAACACACATACACTCAAGATGACCAACCTGTCCCATAGAAATCCCTCCTGTAATGCTCAAGGCCATTTCATGCCTTCAAACCCAGCATCCCCACCAGCAGTTCCATTGCTGCTGAGCACATCACTCATAGACAGTGAATTCATACTTCCATCTGAGCCACAATTACCACCACAAGAACCATCATCACTGTAGGAACAAGCATTTACTAGGGGCATACCCCTGTTCAGAGTTAAGTCCAATAACAGATGAATTCCAACACATAATGCCAATACTGCTCCCCCTCACACCACCAGCATCAACACTTCCACTATGAAATCAATGCAGGAGAGCACTCATGGCACCCTCCTTTACAGCCCTCATCTCATCTCATACACCACCACCACCCACACCCAACCTACCAGCTCAAGCACACCCCCAACCAATGGCAGAAATGATTCAACTGTTCTATGGGAATCAAACCACAGCTGAGAATGCTGGCAACTTCCTCAAGGCATTCAGCAGAGTCATGTGGTGGTGAACCCCACCCTTGATGAGGAGGACAAGATAATGATACTAGCAGACTAAATGGCAAGCAGATCATCTGCCAAGAAGTGGTATCAAAGCTGTTAGGCACACAGCTTACAAAATGGTCAGACCTTCAGAAGGCATTCAACAATCAGTGGCACTCAATCACAAGTGCCACCCAAATGTTAGAAGAATACCAAACAGAACTACTAGCACACAAACTAGCAGAAGATGATGTTGGAGTCATCAAAACAGTTGGACAACAGAAGGTGTGGTCACACATTATATGGGTGACTCAGGCACTGGAACTTGCAACTCTAGCAGGTATCACCAATGGGCCCATGCTAATCTGGCAGGTCAAAAAACAGCTACCAAAGGTGGTCAGGAAACTACTAGACACTGAATATGCAGACTGGGTAAAATTTATGGAAGCAGTAACTGGGTTGAGCACTACAAAGCTAAGGCAGGAAAGGGAACAGATAGAAGAACATTGAAAGGGTGAGAAAGTACAGGAGCAGAAGATCCTCTAAAGGGTAGAAACAGCCCATCATGCAAACACTTCAGACCTCACTGCACAACTGCAATGACTCATTTATGATTGGACAAGTTACAGTACCATGCTCACCTAGTGGCACTAATCCTAGAATGATACCATTATCACTGTCTTCAAGATTTATCCTACAACAAGGACCAAGATGTAATGCACCTCCAGTCCCAGCAACAAAGGAGTAAAAGGAGACAATCCAGTGGGGAATAGAGACATACCCTCACCAGCCAGTGGATGATGAAGGGCAGAGGGTCTATGCAACACAGTTAGCACAATGGGTTGCAAAACATGGGAAGAATGCCAGAGTCATGGAACTCACCCCATACTCACTCAAACCCAGAATCACCATGATATGCTTGAGTGAATGCTTCCACTGTGGCACACATGGACACAAAAGCAAAGAGTGTATTGCTGAGGAGGGAGATAGAGCATGGTTGAGCTACAATAAAGTGACATGGAGAGCTCTCTGTCACCATGTCTTAGGATCTGTTAATAGGAACATGGGTACCATGGTCAGCCTTGTATTAGTGCTAGACAACCAGGGAAATGACACTGAGTCACTGTAAAGGACAGCACAATGACCCATGCCCTAGACATATCTATGGTAGCACCAAATGGACTGCATGTAACACAATCAGAACCATGAGTCTTCAATCTCTACTCAGCTACATGCAACAGTGAAAGCTATTCTCTAGACACACCCAGCAAACCTGTCCCATTTATCCATCTGATCACCCTCAAGAACTCTGATGGCACAACAATACAAGTACAAGTGCTATTCAACAATGGAGCAATGACTGGAGCACTGTGCACCTCTGTATTCAAAACAATATGACACAAACTACATGGGTGGAAACCCTCTTCTCAAACCCTATGCATGGAAAATGGCACAATCATCCCATCCTAAGCAACATGGACAGGGCAGATAAATGTGGAAGGAGTAGAGGCAGTCAGAACCTTTAAAGTCTTCAACAGTGGAGGAGGATGGTCCTTCCTATTCAGGAAACCCCTACTGCATGCATTCAAGGCCCAACACAACTATACCACTGACAAAGTCACAATTGTAGACAGCCATGCAACAGCAGTACTAGGCAATTGATTTCTCAATAACCACAATATCAAATGAAAAGGATCCTCAAGATAATGGAAGAGGAAGACCAAAGTGCAGATAAGACAACAAACATCAGTACAGAAGTAGAAGAGAAGGAAAATAGCATGACTGCTTGAGAAAAACTACCAACCAGAAGCACTATGGATGACAGAAAAAAAGAGGGAAAGGCAAGCAGTATATTCACCAGGAAGACAGACCCATTTGCACCACAGCAAGCTCAATACATCACACAGAATGTCAAAATCAGAAATAACCTCACAATGGATGAGAGAGATGAAGTAATCAAGCTCATAGCAGAGTTCATGGACATATTTGCATGTTCACTAAGTGAAGTCCTGCCAATTCCTGGAGCAAAGATTGAGCTAAATGTTCCACCAGATGCCTAACTTAGAATGACAGTATGCTAATGTCCAATGAATGCCTCACAAAGACAGTTCATGCACAAGTGGATCAACCAGATGTTAGAGGCAGACATGATAGAAAAGGCAGACATACCCCACATCAAACACATAGCACTGACAGTTCTAACACAAAAGGTGCACAACTCTAACTCAAGTATGACATTAGATAACCTTCAACAGGAACTCAACTGGCAATGTGCAAAAGTGAACATGGAAAGACCCTTCAGGGAACAACTGGACAGAGATAACCACCAAGAACCAACACTGACAAAAACATCATCTGAAGTGCTAAAATGGAGGGTAACACAGAACTTCAGAAAACTAAACAAGGTCACACAGATACCACCAATGATACAGGGTGACATCCAAGCAAAACAGCAATGCCTAAGTGAACATAAGTATGTATCAGTATTTGACTTTATATCTGGATTCTATGCCATTGAAGGCCCAGAAAAGTGGTGCCCATACCTCACATTCTTTGCAGAAGGACAAGGATTTTTCTGATACAAGAGAATGGCAATGGGACTCACCAGAGCCCCAATGACATTCTCAGCCACAGCAACAGACAAACTACATGACTTCTTAGCAAATAACACAATAGAACTATTTGTAGAAGACAGTGGATGTCAAGATGACATGTTTACAGGCATGATAGGGAAGTTGTGAAGTGTGTTTCAATGCTGTCAAGAACAAAATCTATCATTATCCTCAACTAAATGCAAATTGTTCATGACAGAAACAACATTTGCAGGGGTGACAGTCAGTCTGCAAGGAGTTCAACTAGACATAGCAAAACTCTCTGCTATAGCCAATTGGAAACAACCAGCTGATGCACTGAACCTTGTATCATTCTTAGGACTCACTGGGCACTTCTGAGATTTAATCAAAGGATATGCCAAGATAGAGAGACTGCTATGTGACCTTATCAAACAAGTAGACCTTCTCAAACCAGTTACAAAGGCCACATACCACAGAGCAATGACCAACTGTAAGTCAGCAGATAAATGGGAACAACCACCCACAGAAGTTTTCCTACATCTCAAAATAGTGCTAATGAGTCAAGCAGTCCTACATGCACCCCAATATGATGGAACACCCTTCATAATAACAACAGACAGCTGCCAGGAGGGCTTTGGGGCAGTACTCACACAATATGTACAAATGCAAACACTGAGTGGAAGAAAAATGGAGAAAACTGTTCCCATAGCATTCATGTCAAAGCAGACCTTATCAGCTGAGTGAAACTATAAGCCTTTCTTGCTGGAATTTGCTGCACTAAAATTTGGTCTTGATCACTTTACAAACATAGTATGGGGCTTCCTAGTAGAGATTGAGACAGACTGCCAAGCCCTCAAGAATGTACTGTCCAATGACAATATCTCAGCAGCACATGCCTGGTGGAGAGATGGGATCATTGCACACAACATTATAGCAGTACAACATATCCCAGGATGACTTAATATGGTTGCAGATGGACTCAGCAGACAAGGAGACAACATTGACCACACACAAGATGATGGAAGTACATGGATGGTAACCCAGACCCAGAAGCAACATCAGGGCTAATAAATGACATGTTCACAGTTGAAAAGCTCACATCAGACAATCAAAAACTACATGATCATTTCAAACTGAAACCATTATTCTTAGAAGTCATTGATGCCATCTTTAACATCGACATAGGTACCCCAGTACATGAATGCAATAAGGAAAGACATTGAGCAACCTAGTATATGGTAGACCAAGGTAAACTGTGGTAACTATATGGAGGCACAAGTATATGAACAAGACATAAGGTAGAATGTCTCACAAGAGAGAAGGTGGAAGAGAAGGCAAAACAGCATCATAATACAGGAGGACATTGGGGCAAAGACATGCTGAAAATTGTTCTAACAGATTGGTACTATTCCTCAAAGCTAGACTTATCAATCATGAAGGCCATCCAAGCATGCACAAAGTGCAAGAACTTTGATGCATCAAAACTTAACTTGTTACTCAAACCAATCACCAGATGGCATCCTTTTGAACTACTCATCAGAGACTACTTATCTATGCCCACAGGAAAAGGAGGTTACCACACACTTGGCTGTTCCTTGATACATTTTCACAATACTTATGGGTCACCAAGTTCAAAACAGCCAGAACTGCAAAAACAACAATAGATAGCCTAATGAGTATATTCAATATTGACTAAAGAATTCATATAAATTAGAAACCCTCACTAGCATGCAAATGGCAGGCAAGTTCAGTGCACACCACCTACAGGCTTTCCTATCAAGGGAGGGAACAGAGTTATATAATGGACAATAAGAGTACATGCTACAACTAGGGAGGAAGAGAGTGGAAGACAACAAGAAACAAACAGACAATGAAGATAAGAACAAGGGGACAATGGAGTGCAGCAGAAAATCAGAAAAGGAGAGAATGAAGAGAGAGGTAGATGATGAAGAAGACACGGAAACACTGGATCTGGGAGGTGGAGCCAAAGAAGTGTAGAGGTGTTTGGAGCACAGAGGGAGCATCAGATGATGCAGATGTTGTCATTTTAAAAAGGGAGCACATGTAGTGAGGAGGCCCAGGGGAGACATTGAGAGAGTGCTTAGTCAGCAGCAGTAGACTATGGACACACTACAGTACATGGGAGCTTGTCACTTTGCTATTGCACATGACACCAGAGTCAGTGCACCTGTCTCAACATTCAGAGTCATTTACAATGATTCCTGAGGTAGATGTTCCTGAGGAATTATATGAAGACTTGGTCAATCCTCTTACTCACAAGAATTATGACTATGATGAGTGGACCCATGGCAATGTGAGTCCATAGAATCCACTGCACCTTTGTACAGGATTTCTCACTCTCTCCTCAGTCCCATTCTAGAGTATATTGGATGAGAATCAAAGGATTTGAGAGAGGAGGATCATTATTATCTTGTACAAAGAGTAAATTCTAAGGATATCATGTGCTCTAAATCAGAATGGTATAAACCATGAGGTTTTGACTACCACAATTGTCTGCAGAATGTTCCACAGGAAGTTGAGGTCTCTGACATAAGACAAAAACCTGAGATGTTGCAGGTGTTTTATTGAAGTCTTAATCATCAGACAGGCACATGGGCACCAGCCTACTATCTCCTGCATTATAACATTGATGAATACAATTCACAGGGAGAACTGCTCAATGTCTACACCTATGACAGAGAGGAGGAGTGTAATGAGTGTGGTTCACATCATCCATGATATCTTTGACATAGTGATGCTGGCCCAGGAGACTCCCTTGGATACCAGGACTTTGCTATCACTGCACAAAGACTCAGAGATACCTCCTCTATCATCAAACAGATGGCCAACTATGATTACATATCCTCAAGCAATGGCAGATGGAAAGGGAAATGTGATACTTGTTGATCAAGATGGAAATGTCTTGGAAACACACAACAAGAGCACATGCCAAACATGTAGTAGGAAAAGCCTTAACCTTGCCATGAGGGAGTCCAAAGGAAAGTGCATGTCTTGCCATTTTGAATAATCAGGCAACCATGTGTTTGATGTGTAAAGGGAAAAAGAGTCAACTGATTCTACTTGACTCTGAAGCTCCAGTGCATTGCACTCACAACTTCAACAACTTTGTATTATATACTGCATATCCCACTCTGCATATCTCACAAACTGTGGATGCAGATATAGTTGTAGAAAAAATTAGGGATAGGTACTGTGCTTTTTCATTACAAAGGAAAGCTAATGAAATTACTTGGAGTAGAGTACTGCCCAACACTTCACATGAGAGTTATCTTGATGATACAGTTAACAAACAAGGGCTACTCCCTGTCATCAAATGTTGATGGAACTCAAATCTTTACACCTAATGGTGACCTTTATTTGTGGTCATGCCTAATAGCATCTAAAGGGCCCCTTCATTATGCCTGTATATCTTTGCAGTTCATAACTGATCAGATTCAAGTCATTAGATCAAAGGAAACTTTGGACCTTTGGCATGCATGAATGAGACATTGTTCATACAATGTTGTGCATCAATTGCCTAAGGCAACCACTATTTCACCATTCAAGACCTTAATAATGCACAAACTATGTTCAGGATGTGCTTTGGGCAAGATGACTGAGAAACCATATGCAGTCACTTACAAATGCACTACTAAACCACTTGAGCTAATTCACACTGACTTATGTGAGTTTCCTGTAAAATCTTACTACCACAAATGTTATGTGGTCACATTTATTGATGACTACAGTGGATATTCATCCATTGTTCCTCTTTCTACTAAAGCTGACACCTTTGATGTCTTTCATTCTTGGCTTGCCTGGGCTCAAAATTGTGTCTTTAGATGGCTTCTTCAGATGTGCTTGGATTGTGGGGGAGAATTTAGATCACTCAAGTTTGTGGCTTTCTTGCATGAACACAGTATTAAGCACCATCTCACTGCTCCAGATACTCCCCAGCAAAGTGGTCATGCTAAGCATTTTAATCACATGATGGTTGAGAAGAAAGAAGCTATGCAACATGCAGCTTGCCTTCCAGCCAACCTCTGATAACATGTATTGGAGACTCTCATGCATGTGTACAATTGCCAGCCATTTAGATAATCACAGTGGAAAACTCTCATAGAATTATGGATTGGTAAAAAACCTGACATCTCATACTTCAGGGTATTTGGTTGTCTGGCCTATGTTTTTATCAAGAAGGAACATCAAATGAAGCTACAGGCTAAAAGCACCCCTATGGTCCAGTGACTTCCAAAACCATTGCAATGTTTAACCCTAATGCAGTGTGTGAAGCACACTGCAATCACTTGGGAGGATTTCACTTAGCCATGGTGAAAAGAAATAAACTACATGCTCTTGACAATGATTCACTCCCTGGGGTCATGTGATTCCATCCAATAGCTGTGGAGATATACATATTTCAAAACAGTAATACCATTGCAACAGTTTTGCACTTTTTGATATTCAAGATACAGTATATTAGTACTTGGTATGGGTTCCTTTTGCCTTGAGGACAGCCTCAACCCTTTTAGGCATGCTCTCAATCAGCTTCTGACACTCCTCCACTGCTATCCCCTCCTAATCCTCTTGAATCTTATTCCATAACTCATGAATCCCATTAGGAGGGTGTTCATGATCTGCTAGCCTTCTTTTAAGGTAACCCCAGAGATGTTCAATGGGGTTTAAATCAGGAGACTATGCAGGCCACACCATAGTCCTAAAATCCTGCTCTTCCAGCCATGTCTTGACGATCCTACAAGTATGCTTGAGGTCATTGTTCTGCTGAAAGATGGTGTCAGAAGGATTAAGATCATAGAGCTGTAAAGAGTTCAACAGTTTATCCTTCAAAATCTAAAGGTCAAGATTTCCATCCATCCTACCATTAATCTTGGTAGCATAGCCAACTCCCTTCCAAGTCATACATCCCAAATCATCACAGAGCCTCCTCTAAACTTGACAATCTTTTGCACCAACCTGTCATTCAACCTTTCACCTGGCTTTTTCCACACCCATTTGCATCCATCTAACCCTAGGTGATTGATCTTGGCCTCATCAGACCATACAACCTTTTTTCAGTCTTCTACAGTCCAGTTCTTATGAGCATAACCAAAGTCTCAGTGAGCCTTTTGATGCTTGGCTGAGAGAAAAGGGTGTTCAGACTTGACTACAGCTTTCATTCCAGTCTTCTTCAAGTGTTGACATACTGGAGGTAGAGATGGGTTCATTGACAACATTTGTAAGGGCTTTGATCACTTGAACAGCATTCTCTGCCTTGCAAGAAGAGATCAGATGAATAGCATGACAAACATTGGCAGAGGAAAGCTTGGTTGGATGATCTCCAGCAGACTTCTGAAGAGTAGAACACTCTTTGGAGCAAAGTCTGGATAGGGTAGAGACATGAATGCCAGTAGATGAGGCAATAGAGTATGCAGATTGTCCTGCATCCAGCATAGAGAGGATAGATGCCTTTTGAGTAGGAGAAAGGGATTGCATGATGATGGTGGTTGCAAATAAAAAAGTGTGGAGACTTTTTTGAACTCAGACATATTGTTTAAGTGTGTATCTTTGTTTATATCACCAAACAACATCAAATATCCTTTGATTTTATCTTTCAAATCAAAAGATGCAAAACCATTGCAATGGTACTACTGTTTTGAAATATGTATATCCCCACAGCTATTGGATGGAATCATATGACCCAAGAGAGTGAATAATAGCCAAGAGCATGTAGTGTATTTCTTCTCATCAAGGCTAAGCAAAATTCTCACAGGTGATTGCAGTACACTTTGCACACTATATTAGAGTTAAACATTGCAATGGTTTTGGAAGTCACTGTATTTCTAGGATATGAATCTGGTTCAAAGACATATAAGTTTCTGTATAGGACTGGCAAGGTTGTCATTAGTGTGAATCAAAGAAGTCTTCCTATAATGTATAAAGACTGGCATAAAAGACCAAATAACCAAGGAAACTAAAGACCACTCACATGAGAAAGCTCTCATGGAGGTCACTCCTCCTATAGAAGTACAACCATCACAGAACCCACAAACAGTTCATCCATCTGTCAATCCAAACCCTCAGAAGGACATTGCAAACCCTATGAATGTTGACAAGAAACCATGAACAGAAGCTTCAAAAAGAACTGAAAATCCCACTAAAGCCAGTACCTTCCCCTTACTACACATTATATCCATATCCAGACTCCACTATTTGTTGGTCCACTTGAGAGCAAGTTATTTCTCTCAGACCTAACAATGTCTATGAAGAAAGAATTGATCCAGTAGAGGCAGAATGGCAGGCCTCACAGCAAAGGACAAATTTGGATAAAGCTGACAAAGTATTAGACATGAAGGAGCTGATGATCAACTTGCATAAGTTAAGCCACAAGTGCAGCATCAACTTTATCAA
This sequence comes from Scleroderma citrinum, assembly GCA_029372045.1. Taxonomy (NCBI): domain Eukaryota; kingdom Fungi; phylum Basidiomycota; class Agaricomycetes; order Boletales; family Sclerodermataceae; genus Scleroderma; species Scleroderma citrinum. Next base: position 2,490,371 of record JARFMN010000002.1, read on the forward strand.
CTATCTTCTTATGCAGAAAGTTGAGATGAAGTCAAAAATACCTATTCAATATTGAGATACTCTGAGATTACCAGCCAAAGAAAAAGTGGCTTGGGATAGTGCCATGCATGAGGAAATTGCTGTGTTAGGCAAGAGGAAAGTATGAGAACTTATATTCTACCTCATGTCAGAAGCCTGTGAAGTGCAGGTGGGTCTATGCTGTTAAATTCAATGGGCAGAAAAAAGCCTAGCTGGTAGTGAAAGGTTTCTCTCAGGAATACAGAGTAGACTTCAAGGATGTCTTTTCTCTGATGGCAAGATTTGAGTCAGTTTGAATCATTTTATCCCTAGCTGCTCAATTAAATTTAGACCTAGAAGTGCTGGATGTCAAAACCATGTTTCTTTATGGAAAATTGGATGAAGAAATTTATATAAAAAAGCCAGAAGACTTTGTGCAAAAGGGCAAAGAATGATACATGTATTGATTGCTAAGAGCATTATATGGTTTAAAGCAGGCTGTCTTAGCATAGAATATAGAACTGGACAAGTCCCTCAAAGCACTAGGCTTCACTGGCTTAAAAACTGTCCACATGTTTGCATGTTTTACATTAGTTATGACTCAATGTAATAACCCCTAACCCTAACCCTATGCCATGAGTGTGTGGAATGCCATACTCACTCCTGGCTTTCTATTGGTTCAGGAATTAAGTGATTTGGATAAGAAGTAATAGAGTAGTAGCCATTTGAAAATGACATGTCATGTGAACAGTTTTTTGACTTTACAAAAATCCAACTAGTACTTGATATGAGCTCCTTTGACCTTGATAACTACCTCAACTCTTCCAGGCATGCTGCATGTTCATTTTTGAAACTCTTCCACAGAAATCTTCCCCCACTCCACTACCACCTTTCTCACAATTGATGAACTCCTGTAGGAGCACTCTCATAACCTGAGAGAGATTTTTTGAGGTGATTCCAAGTGTGTTCAATTGGGTTGAGGTCTGGAGATTGTGCAGGCCAGTCTAGAAGCTTGATATCTTGCTCATCAAATTACTTCTGAACTCTTCTAGAGGTATGCTTGAGGTCATTATCTTGTTGAAAGATAATGTCATCTTCTGGAATTCCAGATTCCTCCATGCTCCAAACTTGACTGTACCTTTAACCTCTCTGAAAATAAACTTGTCACTCTTTTTTTCCCACACATACTCATGTCCATCTGACCCAATATTGTTGATTTTGGTCTCATCTGTCCATATAACTCTCTTCTAGTCCTCCACAGTCCAATGTTGATACTTGAGAGCAAAGGCTAACCTCTTCTTCTTGTGACCAGTAGAAGTAATGGCTTTTTTTCTTTATCACAGCCTTCAATGAGGCTTCTTTGAGGGTATTCCTCACTGTCTGAGAAGAAACAGGACTATTAACAGTATAGTTGATGAAATAAGTGGCTTGAACAGCATTTTTAGTCTTGGCAGTAAGAATTTGCTAGACAATAGCTCTTTTGTTGGTGAAGGAAAGCTTGGAAGGGTGACCACCATAAAGCCTAGGCCTCTCTGGTTGGATTTTCTGAAGAATCTGGGATACTGTAGACTTCTCTAGACAAGTCTGTGAGGCAATCTTCCTAGTAGACAGGTCAAGAGAGGCAAGAGAGATGATGTTTTGTCTTAGAGAGGTGAAAAGAGGTTTAATGGTGATGATGAGAAAATGAGCAGAGGGTGGGGGAGGTTAGATATGTTGAATCATACTCATTACATAAAGGTAACATAATAGAACCATTGATGGATGTATATAACAATATCACAGCATGCCAGAGTCAATATATATAATCAAAACTTTAAGTCAAACAACTGTCTGCATGACATGTCATTTTCAAATGACCACTATTCTATCACTTCTTATTCAAATCACTTGGTTCCTGGACCAATAGAAAGTCAAGCATAAGTACTTCATTCCATACATTCATGGTGTAGGGCTAGGGTTAGAGGATATTGTGCTTAGTCATAACTAATGTAAAACATGCAAACATGTAGACAGTTTTTTGAGCCACTGTATGTGTTGCAGAAGAAGATTGAAAGGGAGAACTGCATTATAATCCTTCTCATCTACATTGACAATATACTCTTCACTGGCAACAATCACAAGTATCTTCAAGAGATGAAGAAGGAGTTCATGACAATATGGGAATGTTGTGACTTGGGACAAGCCCACAAATTTCTCAGAATGAAAATCCAGTCAAATTGCTCATCAGGTCTTTTGATTGTTGACCAGGTTGCTTATCTGGATAAAATCATCCCAAGGTTCAAGATGGAAAATTGCTGTCTGGCAAACACACTACTTGCATCAGGGTATGAACTTATAAAGAATAAGGGTGATGCTATCCTTCAATTCTGCTCCAAATATCAATTTGTTATTGGCTCTCTGCTCTACCTTACCCTTGGAATGCAACCAGACATAGCCTTTGCTGTCATCAAAATGTCACAGTTCACTGCTAACCCTACTGAGGATCATCTCAACCACACTCTTTACATCTTTCACTATCTATGAGCTACCAAGGAAAAGAGGTTTGCTTATAGAAGGAGAGCAGAATAAAAGGTAGAGGCATATTACAATGCTGACTGCACCTCAGACAAAAATGACCACAAATCTACCACTGGAATGGTCATATTAGCTAATAGATCACCAATTACTTGGTTGTTATGCAAGCAAAAGACAATTGCCTTGTTGTCTACTGAGGCTGGGTATATGTCTGTATTAGATATGTTGAGACAGGTGGTTTGGATCCACTCTATGTTCCCAGAGTTAGAATTTCACCCTGACCCCATTCTGTTATATGGAGACAACATGAGATCAATATTCCTGGCACAGAACCTGGCACAGGAAAGGCACACCAAACCAATCAACATCTGATATCACTTCATTTGCAAATGCATTGAAGACAAAAGGTACTGTGGTTTGACATATTACCACAGACAAACAGCTTGCAGATATTCTTATCAAGAATCTTGGGCAAGTTAAATTTCATGATTTTGCTCAGTTCCTATTAACTGATTTGGCACATACCAAATCTGGGGGAGTGTTGAGCAAATGGACTTACACACAGGGAATATCAATATTTTGAAGGTGTAAAAACTAGTGACAAAATGTATTTCAAAATGTTAGGTTTTGACAGCAAATTTTGAGCTTCACAAAATCTTAGATTTTAGCAATGTCAAAATGTGGCAGAAAAGTTTAGATTATGTCCACAGATTTTAGGGCTACTACAATGTAATTAAAAACCATAGCTTTCAGAGAGTGATAAATTATTATCCATAACATTACCTTTCATTAGTTGATACAATATTTAATTTAATAGCATTGAAAACATGGTGCTACAATGTAATATTTCTCATCAGATTTTGTAGCTCACAAAAGTAAAAATTATAACTGTAGTAAAATGTATGGTTTTGGAAATAGATTATATCACTCAGAAAATTAGGTGGGCAATGAGGTGGGCAATGCATGGGCAAATTAAGGACTATATATGATGGCTGGTTCAATTACAAGTATTAGAAGTACTGTACTCATTGTATACTAAGCAATCATGGTATGTAGGTATGAGAGTTTGTACATCATCTAACCCACATCATCTATTAAGGTGTGTACCATACTAATACAACAAGTATTGTACAGAAACTATGGATGTGCCCCAATAACCTAGCACACATCATTAAAGGGTAACATAGTTCCATTGTTCAGAACAACTTGCTGTTTCTTTGTCCTACACTCCTTAATGATGTGAATTTGCCCTACTTTCTCACCTTTCAGTATCAAGCACTTTTCACCCTTCCCTTTGGGTGCTGCTGGAGTTCAGCATTCTGTAGGAATCATGTAGTGTTTGATTTCAGTAGTACAGAGAGCAGTGACAGTTGTGCATACACACCCAGGAGGAGCTGGGCCATCCTTACCAAGACATTGATCTGGGCATGTGGTATGAACCACCTCCTTGACTAGGACACCATGGTTGTAACAAAGCCCCACATTGAAACAGACATGAAAGTCTGTAAAACAACTGAAGCTGTCATCAAATAGCCAGGGAATTGTGCCTTGAGCTCTTAAATTAGAATAGTACATTGAGAGTGATTGAAGTGTCATACCTTTATTCACCTAAGGCTGCACTGCTGTGGCAGTTGACAAGGTTAATGGATCAGTGGGGGCAGATGTGAGGTCCAATACTGAGATTTTCCAGGGATCATTGTCTGTCTTGCCCAAGTTTTGCTCTTTGGCCACAGGAAACAGTGGTCAGGAAGAAGGTGGAGTTTTTTGTTCTGGTTCAGCAGGCTCTACAAAGAAAGATCTCCACTGCAGGGATATCAATGCTCTCAGACAGGGGCTGTCTAGTCTATTCCTGGTCAATAAATACCCCCTGCTATATGAATAGTTAATGTGTATATGATAGGAATGCTATGATGTAGCTCACCTAGTTGCAACATCAGTATTCTTAATCTGAAAATTGGGGTAGCCTAGCATTGAAATAATGCTGGATTGGCATCCAAGGAATACTAATTGTGCCAAATGACCCTTCTTGTTCCCAGCAATAACCCAAACATCACACCCATTTCACAGTGATAGAGGCACTCAATTGGAAACCTTTCCACATAAGGATATACAGACATTAAGCTACATAATGTTGTCAGAAAAGTTTTGGAAAGAAGACTTGTGCACATACTTTTGAGCCATCATAAATCTCAATACTAGCATTATGAAAGTCCATATTGACAACAATTCCCATTTAACCCCAATGTTGTCCTTGCACAACTTGCATCAGATCACCTACAGTGACATTGTAGCCACTCTTCCATGAATACATCAGTGTGGTAGGGGCTTCAATTTTAGCATCATTCACATTGATCATGATCAAGGTACTATCTCTGTATTTGATAGTGTTATCTTCTGGGGAATGCTGATCCCACACCATAGATTCAACAGGATGATGGGTATGAGCACCAAGCTCATTGCATTTGAGTTTGTGTATGTCACCTATGTGTTCCACCCACATGATTGGGAGTGCAACCCACATAATCCTCCCAACAAGACCTGTTTGTGGACCATGAATGACCATGGCATGGACTTCAATTTGGATGGGATCCTAAGGTGGTTCAGGATCATGTGTGTAGTTGTCCAGCTGGTTGTGTGGGATGATCTCTGAAACCCTGTGACTAAATAAATGCACTAGTATTAGGTCTGCTTGTACCTACTCAAGTGTTAGTTCAGCAATCATTTAAATGAACTGGACACATACTTCAATATTCTCCCCATGTTGACAAACTGTGAGGGTGAGATTTTCACCTACATAATTCACAATGCAGCCTTCAATTCCCCTATGTGGACCTGCAAAAATCTTCACCCAATCTTCATGCCTGTGCATGTGTTGTAAGTGAGAAATTGGACAACTGGACACTACAAGACCTCCATCACTGTCAATATTGATAATAGTAGACCAGTTTTGTAGGTCTACAGAAATGATTCTTCCACTTGTATTGATGAGTTCACCTTCTATGAGGCACACAAGATCACCTTCTTGCCACAACTGTGCTGAAAACATTGCAATTGTCTGGTGGATCAAAGAAGGATTAATACCAGCCAGGGCATGGAATGCAAGGTCATTGAGATGAGGTAATTCCACCACTTCCAGTGTCTGTTTCAAGAAAGATTGAAGGAGAAGACCCTGTTGATAGACAAGTCCATGACAAGTCACCACTCCAGCATGTATATCAGCAAGCTGCTCTACTGTCACTGCAAATCTGGCTTGTTGAGCTGTGTTAACATCAAAGAGAACTTTCTGATGATTGGTGTCATAGGGGCATTCCCAAGGAGCAATGAGAATGTCAACTTTGTCCCCATCACAAGACAGCACATAACCAACATTGTTACAGTATATGCCATGCTTTACTCAAACCCAGAATGTAGAAGCAAAAGCCTTGCAGAGTGAATAGAGCAATGCAATGTCTTCTGTTGAAACAAGGGTGATTTGTCATACAATGGAACAGTGGCTTGGAGGAAGGGACATCTTGATTGCCTTTGGACTTGTGGCTTTGATGTACAGAGAATGATTATAATCCAGAGTGACTTTGAATGATTTTAGCTGCAGTGCATGCTGAATATGACTAGCTGCCCCTGCTGCAAGAGAATTAGACAGAAAACTATGAAATGTGGGATTTCATACCTGTCATGACATCCACCTTGTACACATGGAGATTTGCATCTGAGCTAGACATGGGGAAAATAAGAGAAGAGCAGCACAAAGAGCCAAGGGAGACATTTAGACCAGCATGCCTGATGTAACCACCCTCATAATGGTGGCATATGTTGTTTATGTGGGAGGCAAATGTAGTCCATCTGGCAGGAAGAACCTCTGAGACTGTTGAAGGACTGGCTATGGGTGTGTCACTACCAGTATCAGTATTAGTACTCTCTTCCTTGTCTTCTGCTGCAAATAGGTTGAGGAAAGGATTTCTTTGTTGGCCATCATCTATCTTCTGTTGCTTATGTGATGCCTTTGAAGGGCCTACTGCAGCACTGGCTTGTTGAGGAGACTCTGGTTGCATCTGCTTCTGGGAAATCTTCTGCCCAGCTTCAATGCTATTGTAACTGTTCTGCAATACCCTTGATGGCCCAGCTTCAGCATTACCTTCCTGGGATATATTCAATGATTCAGTGTTGGTGCTGCCATCACTGTTAACAACTTTGATGGTCCTGTTTCAGTGCTATCATCATTATTCTTCCACCCCATTAGGTTGATGATGCCTAGATTAAAGAGACACATATCATCCAGCAATGTTGATGCTTGTGCAAAATCTGAGTACAGCAGCTTAATGAAGGTGTGACCACATACCTGATGATTTGACATTCTGCCATGCAACCTGGACATCTTTCCATCCTGTTGGTGACATTGCAATATACTCCAGGATGTCCATTCAAAGGTCATCCTGAAAACTAACACCCATCATTGCCAGCTCAAATTGTATTTTTTGTTCAACAAGGCATAATGATGCTTCTTTTTTGGCATACATCTCTAGCCATGGGTAGACAGTGTTCACAAGCATGGAAGGTGTAACTTTAAATGGCATGGCATCCTAATGTCTACAGAAGTGCTAACTATACTATGTATGAGGTGTGTATTCAATGAGGGGAAAGGAAAGATTGATGTGTAACTTGCCAGTGGCTTTTAATGAGAACTGACATGAACTTCCACCTAGCTTACATAATTGAAACCTTTCCATTGTCTTGGGGGACATGTTGGGTGAACTCTGCCAAATAGAGACTCAGATTGTAATATTGCAGATATATAAAATATAGAAATCCCTAATAAACAGCCACTGAGGTGACAAAGAATGAACAATGAAAAATGTACTCATCATAATAATAGTAATTTCCTGTACACATCATGCTCTGTGACACTATTTCCCAAATCTATTAGCTTTTGAGGTGCAATATACATGGCTTTGGTGTATGGCTACCTTGGCTCAGATATTGATTTAATGCTAATGAATCAGTACACTAGTTAGTACACTAGATAATAACACACTACATTTTGAAGGCATGTACATCATTGTGGAAGAAAAAGAAAAGGCAAAAGATCCAAGGTCCACTTATATAGAGAATTGGACTCAGCTCAGGGAGTTCCCATCCCACTGAAGTGAAACATCATGTGGTGGGAATTTAGACCTGGAAATGGATGGAGCAGGAACTTCCTGGGCTGAGTCCAATTCTCTATATAAGCACAGTTCAGAGTTGCAACACTTCTTTTCTTTTCTCTTCACTAGTCATCTACTATGTAGTTAGATATTATTACACCAATGTAATATTGTAGTATATGGTAGTAGTGATTGGAAAAAATGCTAATCAAATGGGCAATCAATGATGCCACTACCATACAATGAAGCTAGTTTCTTTAAAGTGGGTTTGTCAGCTTGTTTCTTTACATTCAGGAGGCTTACTTGAATTTTTTAATAAGCAATCAAGTGTATTAACATCATTTGGATTATAGAGACTTTGGCATGACTTTGGATTATCAGACAGTTACTTAGAATGGTTACAACTTATTTAAATCAAGTACATTTCTGCATCCTTTCCTTTGGCTCTGTGGTTGACTCTTTTGCCTTTTCCTTCTGCCTGTTCTGGGATGATAGATACTTCAAGTGAAGTCCAATAATGTTATATACTGGCCAGTAGTTCTGGTAGTCTTCCAACACTATGAATTGCCTGCTGGCCTATGAAAACAGGTAAGTGATCTGGTCAGTCATTCATCACTCTCTACTTACCTCCTCAACCACTTTATCTAGTGTTTTGGGATCTTGAGCAGTTTGGCATTTTGTAGTTTCAAGATGTTTGTCAATGCATTTATGCATAACCTCCTGTCAGCAATAGTTTATTGACTGCTCAGGGCTGACCTGAATTCAGTTTTGACTAGCCTAGCTCACCTCAAAAAACCCATGAAGAGGCAGGAAAATATGAAGGCTATTGAGCTATTGTAGGAGAAAGATAATGACTCAGATCATAACAAAATCCAGGTAGTTGTTTCTGCATTATATTTACACTTTTCCTTTATTTGATTCCTAGCAACATATCCATGACCTATTCCAGAAGATTTTCAACCACTCTACAGATGAGCAGTTTATCAACCATGTTATTCCAAAGCATGAACAAGTGAATACCTTTGCAACAGGGTCTGGTCCTGGGCCTACAGAATTGGGTGTCCATTGGGACCTAGTGGGTCCCCTGTCAATGCCTTGGAATCAAGCAGTCCTACAAGTTTTACTGGACAGATTGGCCCAGATGCAGCAGGACAAGGGCTGGACTTCCCAACCCCAAAGCAATGTATATTGGCAGGATGCTATTGTGAGGAAGTTCCAATGCATCAAACTTGTCTAGGAGAAGTCAAGGCCTTGTGCTGGAGAGACACCATCTCAAACTGTTGTACAGCTAATAGGAGCCAAAGATGCTAGGCTAAAGAAAGCCTGTGTGGATATGAGGTGAAGAGCAGTGAGTCACCAATTTTAATCTTCTTGTTTCACTCAAAGGAATGCCCTAGAAATATGAGCATCAATTGAAGATGAGAACAAAACTATCATATCTCAGAACCAAACAAGGTGATGTAGAGGGTGTTGTTTGGAAATGGCTGTCTAATATGGTCATGAAACTTGGTGCAGATGGTATGAGTTCAGAGGAGAGTGACAAGGAGGACTTGACCCCCATGTTTTATATTAAGAGGATGCCTTGGAGATGGGAGTTATCACACAAGTTGCATATCATAGACTCCCAGCTGACAAATGATGTGTCTCTGGGACCCAAGTCTGCTAAACATATCAGAGACTTGTCATCACCCCTGTCATCTTGCAAGGCTGTCAAGGGCCTCCCAAAGTCATTCTACAATGGTGATTGGCTTACTCACCAACCTGGCATCATGTCCAATAGTCCATTTCCCTGGATGAACATCACTTCTCAGTAACTTGATTACAGTTGTGTTGTTTATTAAATATTCCTTACACAATGATGTACCCATTTCTATGATTTGTTCAACATATGTTGCCAGTAACATCAGTTCATGCTCTTTTCTGTGCTAACATCATCTAGGAAACCTCTCTGGCATCCTGTAGACAATTAGGTAGGACTGATTGCTTCTGTTCAGTTCAAATTGGCAAGGTTTTTATTCTGTAATGAACTAGATCTAATAATATTTCCATTGAGGCCACACTTTGCTGGGCTGGGCTGTTCACACTATACAACAACCCTGTTAGGGGTAAGTTTTATTAGTAGGACTCAGTTATATCAGAACTAACAATTGTGCAGATTGGACCTCAGTGTTATTTAGTACCATACCAGTCACCCTTGATAATGACTATTGTCATTAGTTCTTGTTGTTCCTGTTTCCTCATCTCATGATATAACAGTGCTACTCAAGAGTTTGGATCTAGCAACAAGACAACAATGCCACCATCTCTTTGTTTGACAGCTAATGCCTCAATCAGCATGATGTTGATGTCCAGCAAGAGCTTAGGTGTGTATGTATTACTGGTCTCTGGTCTCTATGTACTACAGCTTTGTAGTTCACTCTTGTCCCTCTATGCAGCTCAGCCCATACCCACTGCCTTCATGTCTGAGGTGAAGTAACACTTGCTTAGATGTCACAATGGACACATGGGTACATAATCCACTTGCAATGTAGATCATTGACTGACAGCTTTTACTAGGAAAATTTGTCTGCAGCTTCCTCTATGTACCTCACTGCAGGTAATGACCCTCCAGACATTGTTCATTGTGATGTTGACATGTCACCCAAGCTTTGCATAATCTGATTAAGACTGATCATCTCTCTAAGGATTACCTTACAGAGTATTCTATGGAAACAGCTGACACAGAACCAAATTCAATGCCCTGTGTCCATCTTACTAGTAAGTAACACTAGCACTAGTAGACTGCCTCTCATCTGTCAATTGCAGACATTGAGCATGCATCTGCTCCTACTTCAGGTTCCTCTCAAAGCCAGGGTGTTGCACTTGATCATGAGCCTATGCTTGCTTTTGATCACCATCAGTTTAGGCTAAGTGTTCAGAGGGCAGTTAGATGCTGCCTGTTTTGCTATGCTGGACCAATTGATTCCTCTCTTTCCTCTGAAATAGAACAAGGTATAGTAGACTCAATCAAACTGGCCTTGGAGATCATCAAGAGGTCCTGCAGAGTCAGTTGCTTCAAATTTGTTTTTCTTATGAATAATGATTTGAGTGCACAGAATATGTCCCCAGCTTCTATGCTTCCTACCCCCCCTCCTACTTCCCCCCCTCCTCTGCTTCCACCTCTCCCACTTCCACCCCTGCTTCAACTATCCCTGCTCCTACCACCCCTACTCTTGTCACCCCTCTGCCCACTGCCTCTGCTTCCACCACCCCTGTCTTATTTAAAGCACCTCAAACAGTCATATTGTGTTCTCTCAAGACAATCTGAGCTGGTGGACAGCAGGTGTTCACAGTATTGACTACTGCAGGAATAGAGGGGAGCATCATTACAAGCCAGATGCCTGGTGCATTGAGCCTACCCATGGATGACATGTGATTTCTGTGTATGTCACTCACATGATTCTCCCAAGTCTGGCATTGTATAATACTTGTTCTATGTGTACCTGCTCAGTTTGGACCTATGATTTGTAAATCTACTATGTATGCTTTTTATACCCACTCTAAGTCTATATATACTATGAACATTCTGTGTACTTGTTCTATGTACCCCCTATACTATATTGCTTTGGTGTGTGTACTGTATGCTCTATATACCTACTCTAAGTCTATATCTACTATGTACACTCTATGTACTCATCCTTTGTACTCCCTGTACTGTACTACTTAGGTGTGTGTACACAACAATGGTCAAGATGAAATAGATTCAGCTGACTACACTAATACAAAGCTCAGGTCAAAGGCCAGAGTTTGGTGGCAGAACATTGTCATGTGGATAGATTCATGAATTTGGACATCACCAGCTGAGTTCATTTCTCTATTTCAACCCTGCCTTCACTTCTCATGCCTTCTTTTCTTCTTTCATATCATTATTAGTACTAGTATCTTCATAGTCACTAGCTAACTAGCTAATTATGGGTCTTATGCCTTGGACAGATAAAGATAATAGATAGTAAATGAGCTTCTGAGGCTGAATAATGTAGCCTCATCATGAGGAATGATGTAAATGAGGTGCATGTTAAGAGCTACCCATGAATGCATGAAGCTTGATGGTTGACTGGATGTATTGGGTGTGTGAGTACATCACTGTTAAGGTTTTATTGTACTTATTTATAATTACAGTGCATACTAAAGGGTGTTGTCCCTAATTATTACATCTTTCCTAGATTCTGTTCACCTTCCTGAAGTGACAGCTACAGTCTGTGCTCCAGTATCTCCTGTGGTGTCCTGATATACACTGATTAATCACTCTTTTATTACAGCATTCAATATTTTGTTTTTGTCATCCATTGATAACTTAGCAGCAAGTTCTTGTGTAAGGACCCAGCATATTATGTTTTCATCCAACTGGAACTCCCATATGTATTGCAAATTGACTTTCCCTTCCTGGTACATATGTGTCCCCTTCCATTGTAAGTGTCAACTATCAGAAAAGAACTCCATATGACCTGTGTCTTACCATAGTGCAGTACAAGATCACCTCAACTATGGCAATTGCTAGACATTGCATTGCCATTTGCAGTGCTGTCTGAATCATCACCCAAGTCCTGTTTCCAGGGCCAGGCTTGATACTTTTCTTCCAAATTGTGATTGTGTTGTTGTGGTCATTGCTAGATGAGGCTGCAGCAACAAGGTAGTGGTCAGCAGCATTGTAGGTCTGTGCAGCAAGGTAGGGCATTGTAAGTGTATCCCACAAGAAGTCTGACCTTTCTTACTGTTACTGTTTGCACTTAACCAGATTTTGAGTGTTGCAATAGCTGCAGCAGGTCTCCAGTAGTCTTATTGAAGATATACACAATACCATTGTCAGATCTACCAACAATGACTCTCCCCCTCTCTGCAAATGTAACTTGTTGTGGATATGTTTTCTGGGGCTTTGTATCATAAGTCTTTACACAGGTTGCATCCCCCATGCAATGTAAACTGAAGCCAATAGTTGCATTATCAATGACAAGGAACTTGTGACTTGGATCTACACTTGCTGCCCCTCTGCATTAATTGAGATGATTAGTGAATTTGTCAACTATGATGGTGCTCACATCATCATGCCTGTTCCCTTTGATCCAAGCTGCATACCATCCTTTGCACACAGTGTGATCATGGTGAGTATCAAGTATATGTGTTGAAGAACTTAGATTACTCACACTTTACTGTTGTACATTCTGAAGACAATTACACCCCTCCCCTCCTGGAAGAAGAGTGCCCATGGGACTATTGTAGGTAGCTCAATGCTAAAAATGTTGTATAGCTGGTATTTACTATTCAATGACCAGACTTGCACTTGTTGGTCTCTTGTCCCTGTTGTAAGTCATACAATACTATCACATATATCTGCATTGACTGCTGTGACTTTAGTCCCTACACTGATCTTTTTGGATGTCACCTCCTTGAAGTCATAATATTCATTTGGATGTTGCCTCCAGATGGTGAGATAGCCAAGACCTGTACTGCAACACAGGCCCTCCTGGAGATCACCTTTATGAGTCACCCAGGTTATCAAGGTGACCAGATCTCCTGGATTTTGTAGCTGTGCTAACTTTGAGAGTGGTTTCTTTTTCTCTATGTTCCATATTCTTAACCCATCCATTCCTAGGGGTGGTTATCTTCTGTGTAGAAGGAGCTAGTATTAACATCTCACCTCTGCTTGCCAGTAACTGTCCTGACCTGGACATAGCAAGGCAAAGAATGGTGTCCTGGTGCCCCATGAGATGACACTCCAGCTTGTACATTTTGAGGCATGATGGAATTAGTGGCAACATTGGGAGACTACTTAGTGAGATCACCTCATTTCTCTTACTATTTATTGTGTGCTAATAGCTAGTGTTGCTTATGGTGATTAGTATTGTAGTTATGTAATTATTGTAGCAGTATGACCTGTTTATTGTTTTTATTGTTACTAGCACAACAAGGATTCTCCTATTTAGCTCCCTTGAATGCTAAATGAAAAATCATTGTAAACCATTGCATAAGGGATGTATTAATTATGTCCTTTGAGCCAAATTTGTTCATTGATGGTGCTGCATGAGACAGTACCTGTCACCTTGAAGAACATGACAGGAATTGTTGTATGTCTCTTCTTCCTGCCTTATCCTATTTGTGGATGCTGATGTATCTGAAAGCCTCTGCTGAAGTTGTTGGACCCCAAAAGTGAAATGTTGTACTTTCTTTGTTTTAATCACAGATGTGAATGCAGCATATTTTGCAACTAGAGATGCCCTCTTGCAATCAGTGGTTTCAGTGCATTTGCTCCTCTTGTTGTGAAATTGGCTTGGATGGTCAGCCTGCTAATCTGCACAGCAAGTGCATATTATGGAAATATCATGATATCCATCTTGCCAAGATGCATAGCCCATCTAGTGGAGTCAAGTCAGATTCTTGCTGTGCTATGGTCCTTACTCTTGCCCACCAATTGACAAAGGTTGCAGATTCTGTCACTGCTGGTCTTTTCACCAGCACTCTCTGTGATGATGGTTCAGACATAACATCACAGCCCAGCAACCTATGGTGTTCATGTGAACAATTTCAACATGATTCCCTCCCTTTATCAATGAGTATTAAGAAACCCAATGTTGATCAACTCACTGACTCCATTGGTCAGATTGCCTTGAGCAAGTTGAGTGTGTTACACCAGTGAATGACAATGGCATATGGACCTTCTATGCTACCAAGTCAAATGATGACTTCCAGGAGGGAAGTTATTGACAAGGGAACAATACAGATCTTGACATGCAGGCAACTAAGTGAGAAGCTTTCAAGAACACTCAAAAGACTTGGAATGAAGTTGGTGTGAAGAACAAGGTAGGATTTTGATAGGGATCTAACTCCCTATCATGTATTGACTATATAGTACATTTGGGTATAGTACAATGGTGGGGGGTTATCTGCAGTGAAGCTCCAATGATGAGTCAGTTGGAGTATGGAGTAGGTGGAGTACAAAACCCCTGTACAGCATGACATAGGTAAGATGTCATATACTTCTGGAATGTCCTTGAAGAGTCTATTGGATTGGTAAGCATGTTACAGTAATTGTAAGAGAAGAAAGGAAAGAAAAGAAAAGAAATAAACTGTAACAGAGTGTATGATCTTTCTTGTTGTCACCATTACTGATTTCCACTAGTATAAATTCCCAATCCCCTTCAACATCACTCCTGAACCAAGAAATCACCTCAAATCTGTGGGTCCCACACATGTCACCATGAAACTTGTAGCAGTAAGCCTCTCCTTTGTGCCCAGTTAACCCTTTAGTGAAACATCCCTTAGGAAAACTAAGCAAGAATGAAACTAACACACAACAAAAGCTCACTAGATTCTGAATGCAATTGACAACCATATTGAATGCATACAGAAACAGCTCTTAGTCCAAGCTTTGGTTGAGAACCTGCACAACCTAGACTCCAAAGTCAAGCACATCCATCAGTCCATCTTGAATATTATGAGGCAAGCCCCCTCTGTGTTAGACCAGAAACAGGGACTACTATCTGCATGCAGCAAGTTGGAGGCCACAATAGAGGCTCTTATCTCTTGCCAGGAATCTCAAGAAAAATTTAATCTAGAAAGTGATCCCATTAAATATAATTCATGTGTGTGATAAGTCCTCAACTCTTGACACTTACTTACATTTGCCACAGCACATCATTTCAATCATCCAATCAATGCATAAGATGAGCTTGTGCAAGTTTCCATCTTTCTTGCTGTTGCCAGTGTCATTATTCTTGGAGCAAGTTACAAGATAGGTGACTTCTTGTTGGGGGTGATATCCCTGATCATCAATCTTGCCTTCAAGTCTGTTGGGTTGAAGGTGGAAGTCCTCCAAAATTGTACCTCTGCTCAAATACCCAAATCCATGAAAACCACACTATCCTACTTTCATCTTCAGCCCCATACCATGACATACACTGTTTTTATGACATGCAACTGCACTTACAAACCTGTGGAGGCAATGGGAGAGACACCAAAATACCCAGTTTGCTGTACAAATCACCCCCACCCAGAAAATGGTCCCTGTGATACAGTTCTCATTCATGATTCCAATAATGGCTGTCATATTCCCATCAAAACCTTCATCTACCATCACTTTCATGATTACTTAGCAGGATTTCTCACCAGGGAGGGAATGGAGGTGCTTATGGACAAGGCATGTGATGATCTCCAACAAAACTTGTTCCACAGCCCATCAGTCTTAAAAAACATATCAGACACTGAATTTCTTTGAGATTTCAAGGGACCTTGTGGGAAGAAGCCTTTTGTTGATTGTCAAGGTGAAGGTCATCTTATGTTTTCCCTTCACATAGACTTCTTCAACATGTAGGAAAACCTGCAACACAATGCAACCACTTCATGTGGTATTATATCATGCACCTGTCTGAATCTTCCTTTGGACATGTGGTACAAGCCAGAAAATATGTATCTGGCTGGGATCATCACTGGTCCACATCAGCCTTCCACTAAACAACTAAATTATTTCCTCAATCCACTTGTTAATGACATGATGGATGGTTGGGAGAGAGGGGTGGAATTTTCACATATAGCTTCCTTTACAGATTGAATTACTTGTTCAGTGGTTGCATGTGTGGTATGCAATCTTTTTGCAGCCAGGAAAATGGCACAGCTTGCAGCTGCAACCTGCCACTTCTATTGCAGTGCCTGTCATTGCATCCATCTCACCACCCTAGGAAGGACAGATATCAAGGTGCAAATGTGGTCCTTTTTGGATAAGACAAAGCTATGATTGTATGCAGAGAAGTGGCAAAACACCAATTCCTTGACTGAACACAATAAAATTTTCTTCCAGCATGGGGTACAATGGTCATTGTTATGGTGTCTACTGTATTGGGACCTGGCACATCAGTTAGTGGTAGATTCTATGCATTGCTTGCTACTGGGTCTAGCACATGCTCACTTTCCTTGGATTAACATCAACTGTAGCAAACTCATCAATGAACAAGGTCAGGTGACTGGCATTTGAGCAGAGCTTTTGTCCAATTGATCAATTCATGGACACTCTCAGCACCAAAGAACTCAAGGACATTGAGAAAATCTGAGCACTGCTTCTCAGTGATAAGGAGGACCACACTCCCATTGGTAAGTACCTGGATAGTCTCAAGTGCAAGCTCCTGAATAGGCATCTTGCTGCCCTCAAAGTGGTAGCTGAAGACCTACAGCTGAGAGCAGAGAGGAACAAGCCACCTAAACAATGATGGGTCAAACTTTTAATTATGTGAGTCAGTGCTCATATTTTTAATACTACATCATCTAACATTTGTTTTTTAGCAGAGGGAATGGCTGATGGCTGCCCCTATAGAGTTTGTATTTCAACACCAGAAGTACTCCACAGGATTTGAGCAGTTATTGCAGAAAGCAACACACCTGCCTGACTTTGATCAGTACTGGTGAACTTCAGTGATGCAAGAGCAGGCACTGTCAAGGCAAAAGAATGGTGTACATTGACAACAATATACATCCCATTGACACTCATCAGTCTGTGGGGTGAAGGTACACATCATCAATCTGTGGAGGAGGAAGCAAAGCTCTGAAGTGTATTAGACAATACTTTACTGTTGGTTTCTGCAATTTGTCTTGGCTGCTCATCTGTCATGACAAAAACCTGCATCCTTGCCTATTGCTCATGTATCATAACTTGGCTCAAGACATTGCCAGATTTTTTTCCTGAGGCAACCATCTACCCTAACTGCCACATGGCCTGTCATATTTATGACTATCTCAAGCTTTTCAGACCTGTACACTCATGATGGTGTTTCCCTTTCAAACATCTCATTGGCCACATACAAAGACTGCCAGTGAACAACAAGTATGGTGAGCCATGTGTACACCTTGCTTTTATTTATGCCATTGACTATAGTTGTATAGGGGAGATGGAAGAAACTGCCCTGCAGACCTTCATTCAGAGTGCTAAATTAAAGTCTTGGTTTGCCCATGCTGACTGTCCCCCTGTCATTTTAGTGTGCAAGGACTTATTCACCAAGTATGTGCAACCTGGTAATGTGGAACCATCTTTCAACTCTGCTGTCTCAGAGAACAGACTGGCTTCTGAATCTATGCCAAGTGACCTCTTTCCACTAATCTCCCAATCACACATAGTTTTGCATGTGTGGCATACATTTGGCAGTGTTGTTTTTAGTCATTGCTTGATGCATGTGGGCAATAGTTTAATTATGTTTTATCCCTCAGGGAATGTTCAGTCTTTCCTGGTTCCAGCAAGTATCAAGTATATTTTTGAAGATGATGGCCATGTGCACTTCACAGTTCAGTGGCAACTTCCTGCAAGTCAAGGCACCATAGACCCATTTTGCCATTACTCACACTTCCTGGCACAGCTTTACTCATGTCAAATGTCAGATATACTTGAAAAGATCCACCCTGCATGGGTACTATCTCATTATACTTGGTGGAAATTCTCTTCCTGTGATGTTGTTCTGATGCTATTGTAGGTGAGTGGCTTTTGTTGGAGATTCACCAGTAGCACTAACTGTTTGTGAAGGATTAGTACCAAATGAAGCCCCTTTGTATGATAATAATTACAGTGGCTCAAAAAACTGTCTGCATGTTTGCATATTTTACATTATCTATGACCAAATGCAATAACCCCTAACCCTAGCCCTAACCCATGAGTGTATCAAATAACATACTTACTCTTGGCTTTCTATTGGTCCAGGAATCAACTGATGTGGATAAGAACTGATAGAATAGCAGCCATTTGAAAATGACATGTCATGCAGACAGTTTTTTGACTTTACAAAAATCCAACTATCTAGTACTTGGTATGAGCTCCTTTGGCCTTGATAACTGCTTCAACCCTTCTAGGCATGCTTCCTATCCATTTTTGACACTCTTCCACAGAAATCTTCCTCCACTCCACTACCACCCTTTCCCACAATTGATGAACTCCTGTAGAAGCACTCTCATAACCTGAGAGAGATTTTTTGAGGTGATTCCAAGTGTGTTCAATTGGGTTGAGGTCTGGAGATTGTGCAGGCCAGTCTAGAAGCTTGATATCTTGCTGTTCAAACCATTTCTGAACTCTTCTAGAGGTATGCTTGAGGTCATTATCTTGTTGAAAGATAATGTCATCTTCTGGAATTCCAGATTCCTCCATGCTTTGAAGCAACCCTTGCTCCAAAATGGCCACATACTGTTCAGCATCCATCCTTCCCTCAACCTCACTCAAGACCCCAACACCATTCCACCCTATACATCCCCAAACCATGAGTGAACCTCCTCCAAACTTGACTGTACCTTTGACCTCTCTGAAAATAAGCCCTTCACCCTTCTTTTTCCACACATACTCTTGTGTCCATCTGATCCAATCCTGTTGATTTTGATCTCATCTGACCATATAACTCTTTTCCAGTCCTCCACAGTCCAATGCTGATACTTGAGAGCAAAGGCTAACCTCTTCTTCTTGTGACCAGTAGAAAGCAATAGCTTTTTTTTCTTCACCACAGCCTTCAATGAGGCTTCTTTGAGGGTATTCCTCACTGTCTGAGAAGAAACAGGACTATCAACAATAGAGTTGATGAAATGAGTGGCTTGAACAGCATTTTTGACCTTGCCAGTAAGGATTTGCTGAACAATAACTCTTTTGTTGATGAAGGAAAGCTTGAAAGGGCAACCACCATGAAGCCTAGGCCTCTCTGGTTGGATTTCCTGAAGAACCTGGGATACTGTAGACTTCCCTAGACCAGTCTGTGAGGCAATCTTCCTAGTAGACAGGCCAAGAGAGGCAAGAGAGATGATATTTTGTCTTTGAGAGGTGGAAATGGATTTCATGATGATGATGAGAAAATGAGCAGAGGGTGGTGGGGTTTATATATGTTGGATGATACTCATTACATAAAGGTAACATAATAGAACCCTTGATGGATGTATGTGATGATATCACAGCATGCCAGGGTCTATATATATAATCAAAACTTTAAGTCAAACAACTGTCTGCATGACATGTCATTTCCAAATGGCTGCTACTCTATCAATTCCTATCCAGATCACTTGATTCATGGACCAATAGAAAGCCAAGAGTAAGTATGTCATTCCATACACTCATGGGCTAGGGCTAGGGTTAGGGGTTATCGTGTTTAGTCATAACTAATGTAAAACATGCAAACATGCAGACAGTTTTTTGAGCCACTGTACATGCAAAATGGTGCTGTATGTCAATATGTTTTTCATGTGTGCATGGGATCAGACCTCTTTTGCAAGTGCAGTTGTGCTGGTATTGTTCACATGGAGATGAGTTGCTGGTGGTGGATCTGCAGTGGAGAAACCAGTGTTATACAAAAACTGGTGTAGCCACAGAGCCTACTTCACACTATGAGATAGAGTTACTGACTCTTCTGAGTGTGAGTGCATAGTTGTGCATCCCTCTGAGGTAATGTAGAACACAAGTGAGCACTTTCCAGTGTGATTTGCTGGAATTTGCACTAAACTGGCTAAGCTAGCTACTTGCATATGCAAGGTTGGGGCAAGAGATAACAGTGAGCCAAGTGATGGCACTGAGGGTTTCATGATAGGGTAGTTTTTCCATTTTCCATTTCTCTTTGTCTGTCTGCAAGCAATCTGCCTTTGACAAGGCAATGCCTGGGGCCATCAGTGTGCTATATAACTGGGCTGCATTTGTCCATCCCAAAATGTTTGAAAACTGTGTTGGTGTATTGAGTTTGTGATACATGAACAGTGTGATCATCAACAAGTTTGAACCCCAAGTCAGTCAGGGTCCTCTTTCATTTTGAAGAGGTCATGGAGTGCTTGGTGTGGTGTGGCAAGCATGCATTTTGAGTTGGCAGCAGTGAGTGTGTTGTTGATGTGGATAGTAGTAATCAATACTTCTATGGTTGTGCAGCATGTGCAGATGTTGTAGTCAGAGGAGACTCTGACAAAATCACATGAAATGAGTTTTTGAAGCATGTACTTATTTCAGAGGTACAATCCCTGCTTGATGCTATAGAGGCTAAGTAGTAGTCTAGCTACTTTGTCCATTCCATCACTGAAACCTTCAGTGTGCTTCATGAATATCTCATGATTTCACTGTGTAGGAATGCACCAGTTATGTCATCTTGGCTGTGGTACCAACCATAGGCAGCTGCAAAGTGGAGAATAATGCAGAGTGAGTCTAGATGGACTGTGGGTGAGAATGTGTCACTGTAATTGACACCTGGGATCTGTGAGTAGCCCTGAACAACAAGCCTGGCCTTGTATCAAGTGATCTTACCATCTGGACCATATTTAATCATGTACTTCCAGCATAACCCAACTACTTTCAGTCCTTAGGTTTCTTGACTAGTTCTCATGTGCCTTGTCTGAGTAGCATGTCAATTTCCTCATGCATAGCCTTCCATCATTAGTCTACATCAGGTTCAGGAGATACCTCCTGAAAATTCTGAGGAATGTCTGGGTTATGGGCTGCCAGGTAAGCAGTTTGTGCTACACTCCTAGTTGCCATTAACTTGAATGGATGGTCCTAGGATCCTGAGCTGACTTCTGTTGGTTTTAGGCTTCTTGCTGAGCTTTTTGTTGTCCTTTCACCTTGGCTTCCTTAATTCAGGAAGGGCAGGTGGTGTGCTCTGATCAATGGAGTGGGGCTAGTATGAGGGTTGGCTTGACAGGGGCAGGAATGGGAGGGGAGGTAGATTGGCTGCCTGCAGGCTAGCATCCTCTCCAGTGACCATGATAAGGATAGTGCTTTGACTGCTGGTCTGATTATTGCTCCCTGTTGTCACCCTCTCAATTGGATCAGTAGTAGAAGTGGGCACCCCCTTGCTCAAAGTGGTGAAAGGAGAATAGTGCTCTGAGTCAGATTTGTCAGGAATTTTCTTATAGAAAATAACATTATGGGAAGCTATAGTGAGCAACAAAAATGCTGCAATGTTTGCAACATGTTCATTGTGTGCCTTATAACATGAGATAGGGTGTGGCTGTGCACTTGTGCTAGGGGGACCATGTGTGGAGCTTGGTCCTGGCTTGCTATCAAGCTCTGGGCCAAAATCTGAGATGTAGTGATTTCCATTATATGAGCCAAATACTAAGGCCTACTCATTGCAATGTTTTTGTTGCTGACATTATTATATGGTAAAAGTGACAATTATTAGTAAGTAGTGTATTCTCCCTTAGCTTTTATCACCTTCTGTACCCTTCTAGGCATGCTATCAATAAGACCTTGACATGTGAAGACATGATGTCTATTTCCTTCCATTCCTTCTCAACTCTCTCTCATAGCTCAAGAATTCCTTTGGGGGGGATAGAATGTCATCTTTCCTTTCAGTACAACTCATAAATGTTCAATAGGGTTAAGATTCCTGCTGCTGTGCTTGGGGTCATTGTCTTGCTAAAGAATGACATCATCAGGAGATTTGTCAAAATATTGAAGAGAACTTTGAAGTTCATCTTTTAAAATCTGTGTGTAGGGATCAGCATCTATCCTACCATCAATCTTGCAGGCAATCTCAACACCCTCCCAAGTCATACAGCCTCACATCATCAAGAAACCTTCATCAAACTTGATAGTCTCCTGCACTAGCCTATCACTGAGGCTCTCCCCAGGATTCTTCCACACTCACTTTCTGTTATCTGATCAGATAACTCACTTTCAGTCCTTCACAATCCAGTCTTGATGACTCAAAGCAAAGTCTAGCCTATTCTGCCTATGATACTTTGAAAGTAGAGGTTACTTTTGCTTCACCACAGCCTTCATGCCAGCTTTCCTCAGATGATGACAGACTGTTTTGGGGAAGATAGGTATTTTCTTCATGTTCTGAAGTGATTGAGTGACCTTCACAGCATTTTTAGCCTTCCCAGATCCAATTAATTGCATGGCATGCTAAACATCAGTGGGGGTAATGATAGAAGGGCAATCAGGAGAGCATTTTTCAAGAGTAGAACAATGCTGGGAACACATTCAACTGATGGTGCTATAGTGGACATCAGTAGTAGTGGATATTTCTCTGAGAGAATGTCCCTAATGAAGCAGAGAAATGGTAGTATCAGTTGCAAAGGAGGTGGTAGCTTTGAGCATGATGGTGGGTGAAAATTTTACTGTTTGGTGTTGTTTGTGATCTGGTGAACTCTTTAGCAGATCATGTGACATATTACATCAGCATTCCCACCACAAATACATGCTCCATGCCTGGATTTGATCTCACAGGCCATCAGCAACAAAAATGTTGTAATGAGTAGGCCTTAGTATTTGACTCATGGGATGTGAAGCACTACATCTCAGATCTTGACCCAGGGCTTGATAGAAGGCCAAGACTAAGCCCCACAAATTCCCCCTCTAGCATAAGTGCACAGCCACACTCCATCTCATGTTATAAGGCACACAAAATCTTAGATTTTGGCAATGTGAGAATATGGCAGAAAAGTTTAGATTATGTCCACAGATTTTAGGGCTACTAAATGTAATTGAAAATCATAGCTTTCAGAGGGTGATAAATTATTATCCATAATATTACCTTTCATTAGTTGATACAATATTTAATTTAATAACATTGAAAACATGGTGTTACAATGTAATATTTCTCACCAGATTTTGTAGCTCACAAAAGGAAAAATTATGACTATGGTAATGTATGATTTTGGAAACAGATTATATCACCCAGACAATTAAGTGGGTGATGAGTGGGCAATCTGAGTGGGGCATGAGTGGGCAATACATATACTCAGGTGGGCACTCTTGTGAGATGGAGGCACAAGACACTAGGTCCATGTTCTTTCTATATATAATTGTACACAAAACTAGGAATGCAAGGTGAGCAAGCACACTAAGCACACTCAAACATATGCATGAAATGTATTTACAACAAACTGTGCTACAAGAGAATAGGCAAAACCACAATAACATAGTCTTTTTTTTGTATCAATTAAAGTGTATTCAGGGTTATAAACCCCATGTCACATTATTCTGTGGTAGTTCTAGTAGTCTATGGCCCCAGTGGCCAGCTTTCCCCCCAATGTGTGAATGCCCTGCTGGCCAGGTCATAGACCTCTAGCAGTCCCTGTCTGTTCCTGCTGGTCATTTTAGACACACCACCTGACATATGAGGGAAAGGCTATTTACAGTTGCTAGCATATATATATTCAGGTCTAACATGTACCCAGCTGCTGTTGTCAGAGCAGGCAAATACAGAGGGGATGTTGGTGTGAGTGTGTGGTTTGAGATCACTGTGGTCATATCACTGGGTGTGTAGTTATTAACTACAGAGCTGCTTCTTCATGTCATGTTGCACAGGGGTTCACTGGCATGGCATGTGAATGCCCTCTTGTATGTGGGTAGTTGAGAGAGGAGTGGGAGGGTGGGAAGGGTGAAGGAGGGTGAAGGGTGATGATGAGAGAGGGAGGGTATGAGTGGGGTGAGGTGAGGGAGAGAGAGAGAGGTGGGGGCAGAGCTTTGAGAGATGGTGAGGCACAGGAGGGGAAAGTGTTCTGCACATGGAACTGGATGGTATGTTGGTAGTGACTGGACCTATCTCCTGTGTGTTAATCTGCATTGTGTGTGTTGTAGTCTGTTTGTGGCTTTAATGAACTATACTATTTCATCTATTCCTTTTTTCTGCAATAGTAGGTATGAGGTTGATAGCACATTCTGTCCTAGTTTGTTTCACATGATGTGATGCTCTCTTGCATATCTTGGGCAGTTGAAAAGGAGGTGATGCACTGTTTCTGGTGTTGTGTCACTGCATTGAAGGTAGTTTGGTGAGTTGTTATGCTGCATGCCATGAAGGTGCCTGTTTAGATTGATGTGTCCAGTGCATAGTTGAAAGACAGTTCCTGCTCAATTCTTTGGTAGGTATCCTATCATTGTTATCAATAAGTAGGGGTTTGCCTATCAGGGAATATGGGGAACCAGGGGTGGCTGCAGAACACTGAGGTAGGATTGATTGGATTATTGTTGGTGATGTAATGCATTACTCAACTTCAAGAATGACAAGAACTTACCATGGAGGTTATTGATGTCACATAGCATGTAAATTTCCTGTGGTCAGGTTAGCAACACCTTACAACCACTACTCTGTATACAGACATTGAATCCCAGCCCACCAAGTTCACCCAAGTTAAGGAGGATAAAATTAAGTTACATTTACAGTGGCTCAGAAAACTGTCTGCATATTTGCATGTTTTACATTAGTTATGACTAAACACGATAACCCCTAACCCTAGCCCTAGCCCATGAGTGTATGGAATGACATACTTACTCTTGGCTTTCTATTGGTCCATGAATCAAGTGATCTAGATAGGAATTGATAGAGTAG
Source organism: Scleroderma citrinum (assembly GCA_029372045.1). Taxonomy (NCBI): domain Eukaryota; kingdom Fungi; phylum Basidiomycota; class Agaricomycetes; order Boletales; family Sclerodermataceae; genus Scleroderma; species Scleroderma citrinum. The sequence goes on from JARFMN010000002.1 coordinate 2,515,314, forward strand.
CAGCCATTTGGAAATGACATGTCATGCAGACAGTTGTTTGACTTAAAGTTTTGATTATATATATTGACCCTGGCATGCTGTGATATCATTACATACATCCATCAAGGGTTCTATTATGTTACCTTTATGTAATGAGTATCATCCAACATATATAAACCCCACCACCCTCTGCTCATTTTCTCATCATCATCATGAAATCCATTTCCACCTCTCAAAGACAAAATATCATCTCTCTTGCCTCTCTTGGCCTGTCTACTAGGAAGATTGCCTCACAGACTGGTCTAGGGAAGTCTACAGTATCCCAGGTTCTTCAGGAAATCCAACCAGAGAGGCCTAGGCTTCATGGTGGTTGCCCTTTCAAGCTTTCCTTCATCAACAAAAGAGTTATTGTTCAGCAAATCCTTACTGGCAAGGTCAAAAATGCTGTTCAAGCCACTCATTTCATCAACTCTATTGTTGATAGTCCTGTTTCTTCTCAGACAGTGAGGAATACCCTCAAAGAAGCCTCATTGAAGGCTGTGGTGAAGAAAAAAAAGCTATTGCTTTCTACTGGTCACAAGAAGAAGAGGTTAGCCTTTGCTCTCAAGTATCAGCATTGGACTGTGGAGGACTGGAAAAGAGTTATATGGTCAGATGAGATCAAAATCAACAGGATTGGATCAGATGGACACAAGAGTATGTGTGGAAAAAGAAGGGTGAAGGGCTTATTTTCAGAGAGGTCAAAGGTACAGTCAAGTTTGGAGGAGGTTCACTCATGGTTTGGGGATGTATAGGGTGGAATGGTGTTGGGGTCTTGAGTGAGGTTGAGGGAAGGATGGATGCTGAACAGTATGTGGCCATTTTGGAGCAAGGGTTGCTTCAAAGCATGGAGGAATCTGGAATTCCAGAAGATGACATTATCTTTCAACAAGATAATGACCTCAAGCATACCTCTAGAAGAGTTCAGAAATGGTTTGAACAGCAAGATATCAAGCTTCTAGACTGGCCTGCACAATCTCCAGACCTCAACCCAATTGAACACACTTGGAATCACCTCAAAAAATCTCTCTCAGGTTATGAGAGTGCTTCTACAGGAGTTCATCAATTGTGGGAAAGGGTGGTAATGGAGTGGGGGAAGATTTCTGTGGAAGAGTGTCAAAAATGGATAGGAAGCATGCCTAGAAGGGCTGAGACTGTTATCAAGGCCAAAGGAGCTCATACCAAGTACTAGATAGTTGGATTTTTGTAAAGTCAAAAAACTGTCTGCATGACATGTCATTTTCAAATGGCTGCTATTCTATCAATTCTTATCCAAATCACTTGGTTCTTAGACCAATAGAAAGCCAAGAGTAAGTATGTCATTCCACACACTCATGAGCTAGGGCTAGGATTAGGGGTTATCATGTTTAGTCATAATTAATGTACAACATGCAAACATATGAACAGTTTTTTGAGCCACTGTATATACTATGATGTCAAGATTCTGGTCATTCTGAAGGAGGTGAGAGATGAGCTTCCAAATGAAGAAGCCAATGGTGATAAATGGAAAGTACAAAAATACAAGTAAAAGTAGGAAATAGTAGGTGTTGATCATGTACTAGATAGACACTAATTTGTGTTACTCCCTGCAGTTGTTCCACTAACTAAGCATAAATTTTGTTCACTATTGCACTCCTGATCATAAAGACCAGCCTGGCATGCTATGCAAAGGTTTTTTGGTTAGTGGCTGCAACTAATGGTCTACCTCCCAGTGTCCCTGAGGAACTACTCTGATAACTAATTCTTCTGACACTTAAGATGTTTGAGTCTTTGCTCAGTCCTTGACAGAGAGGCAGTGCTGCTAACTAAGTACAGCAGTGTGGTCCAAATGCTGCCCACATGAGATGGTGAAGAATACAAAGTGTGGCTTTAGGCTAGCTATTTCCTTAGCACTGGAAGTCTATCTATGATCTCTTTAACTCTGGAGTCCAAGTGTAGCAAGTGAAGCAGTTTAGATTCAAGTTTAGGTGAGATAAACCTAACTGAACAACCTAGGCAATCACACCCAAAACATGAGACACATAGCTATGATGGTAGAACACTGAGCCTATAGAGGGAGGGAACAGAGGGGTTCAAGCCAAAAGACTTAGGCTGAAGGATCAAAGTGCACTCAAATGAGGACACTGGTTATTGCATTGGGGTTTATATACTATTGTACAGGGCTGTGATAGCCTAACTAGAAAATATCTGAGATTAGTACTACTGGCTGCCACAAATGCAGCCCTATTAAGAGTGAGTAATACTATTGATTACCAATAGAGTGGTAAGCACAGCCATTATGCTGTGCTTGGAAATGAGAAGAAGGCATAAGAATAAAAGCTAGTACTAATGAGGTCAAGCAGAGCCATGAAATGAAGCATGCTAGTTTAGACACTGGCACCAAGTTTGGAGTCCCCACAGCAGTGCATGTAAGTATTTAGCTAAGTGTAAAAGGTAAAGAAGGAAGAAAAGAAAAGATTTGTTCATTACATGATTTCTGAAAAGTTCAGCAGTGAAGAGAGCAGTTTTCTCCTTTGTCTATGAAATAAAGACTACTTTTTTGCTAAAGTGGTCTTACAGCAAACTCAGAGGCATCTATCTTGAGTCAGAATTCTCAATCCTAATTAGGAGTACTAAAGGAGGGGAGCTCTAGTGAAGATGGCCTTTAGAGCTTCAAAAGCAGCTCTCTCCCTCTCTTCAAATCTAAAAGGGGCATCTTTGCAGGTTAGGTCTGTTAAGAGGTTATGTCATGATAGCATAGTCCTAGTGTCAATAGAAGTTTCCCAATCCAAGAAATGCTCAGACTTGCTTCACAGTGGTTAGCTTGGGTCACTTTAGTATAGTGTTCACTTTGGAGAGATCCATTCTGATGCCATCTTTTGATATAATCATTTCCAAGAAGTCTACCTCTGTTACATAGAAGTGACACTTCTTGGGTTTAACATAGAGATAATTTCCCTTTAGGCATATCAGCACTTCAACTACAATCCAATCATGTTTCTCCTGGTTGTCTGTTTTCATGAATATCACAAGATCATTAATGTAGACCATACAGACATTGGACATATCATGAAATATTTTGTTCATTATTGTTTAGAATGTTGCAGGGCTATTGCATAGGTCAAAATACATAACTAAAAGTTCAAAAGCTTCTTTATATGTTACAAAAGTGATCTTCCATGTGGTGCCCTCTGTTATCAAGAAATTATTGTAGCCTCATCAGAGGTCATCTTGGTGAAGAGTTTATAGTCCTTCAGCTTGTCAATGAGCTGTGAAATGAGTGGCAAGGGACAATTGTTTTTTATGATCCATTTATTAATGTACTGATAGTCCTGAACCATGTATTTCTTTCCATCCTTTTTGGGTACAAAGAATGTGAGTGATGTCTGTTGGCTGATAGAGGGTCAGATGTATCCCTTTGACAGCTGGTCATGTAGAAATCCTTCAATCTCCTTTTGCTTGTCAGCTGACAGAGATATTATATGTCCTTTCATAGGTGGAAAATCAGCTTTGAGGTTGATTCCATGATTTCAAGGCTTTCTGAGAGGCATGCTTTCAGAGATCTTTTTGCTGAATACATCAATAAAGTCCAAATCCTCTTTTGATACATGCTTCTGTGCTATCTTGAGGGAAGGAAAAAGTCATTCTTTAGCTTCTCCTCATGAGCTTTTACAGCATGAAGCTAGGTTTCTTGGGCCTCAATTCTTTCCATTATCTCAGCAAAGCATATGTTTCCAAGAGTTCTACACTCCTCAGAGCATCTGTTTAGCATAACCTTTTCAGAGAACCAATCAACATCAGGGTTATGCTTCTTAAGCCAGGTGTGTCCTAGGATCATTGGTACTGACCCAAGGGTGGTGATGGCACATCAAAGCCTTTCAGTGTGACTTCCTACCTCAACTACTAGACTTGTATAATGTTTGATATGTTCATTCCTGTTCTCAATTCCATTGATATTTAGAACTGAAATATATATGGTACTTCAGAGGCAAAAGCTTAAGTTGTTGTTCCTGAGCCTAAGTTTTATCAATAAACCATCTAGTTGCACTGCTGTCCAGTAGTGCATTTACTTTGATTATGTTAACTGGCCCTCTGACTTTCTCTGGAACCTGAACTTCTCCACCTGGGGTAAATGTTCTTTGTAACTGAAGTTTGGTAGGTGTCTTTTCTGGCCTTGGAGCTTTGAACTGGAGTAGAAGAAAAGATATTTTTTGGTCTTTTTATAGCAGGAGAATTAAGCCCAGCTAGTTTTATGTATGCTGGCAAGCCTTTCAGATTCTCCTTACATAGCAGAGAAAATGAGAGAACAGGGGTATGTATGTATAGAGTCTGAGATATATTAATCTGATATGTCTTCTACCTCTAAAAACAAGTATCTATTGAAAGAAACTATGATAGCAGAAACATTTGCTATTGGCTGTTTTCATTTTTTTTAATCTATGCTATGCTGAACTAGAGAAATATGAAAGGAAAAGATATCTGCACAAAGGGGAAAGAGAGAAGATCAGAATGTATAGATACAAATTACCTGATCTGTGGAAGATTTAAGTGCAAAGGTGCTCATTGTGTCCTTGCACTCTAGTCTTTTAAATCCACAAAGTAGGCCCATATGTCATCACATGTCATGCCCTAGACTATGGTCATCCAGGGTCTTCAGGTGGCAGCTTGGCCACCCTAGCCTTTTGAGGCTGTTGTTGTGATTGTCACAGTTGATGTGGCTTTCAGCAATTATGAGCTATATGACCAAAGCCCTGACAATTATAGCACTGAGGTCCCTGACCTTGTGGGGGTGGTTCTTGGCATCTTGTGCCTATGTTCATTGATGCACCAGCACCAGCTTGGGTTCTAAAGGGAGTAAATCCTCAGCCTCCAGTTTGTGAGCATTGTGATCAGGTGCTCCCCTGGATAGATATTTCTGATTGTTCAAGAGCCATTACAATGGTTCAAATAGCATCTTTGAAGGGATTGTAGTCCATATCTCCAGTAGTTCTATCACATCTCCAGTCTACTCAACCATCAGAGTACATTACTGTGCATGGCAGTGCACATTATCAGTGCACTTCTGTCACCACACACAGTACCTGGCCATTGTATGCTCTGTTATCCCAGGCTTATCTTTGTCAGCTTTGTTCTTGGTCTTTCTTTGTCTTACTCATCTCTTAGTAATACCTTACTGTACTTCTTAGCCCAGTATACTGGACTGCACTTTGCTATGCTACCTCTTAGTATAAAAGCCCTAGATACTTTGTCTAGTAGACCTTAGTCTGAAATCAAATTAGTCACTTCACTTCTTATCTTGCCCTTGGACTGGAACCCATGCAAGGGGCAATGCTTTGTCTCCAAGTTGTTGAACTCATGCAGTCCAATTCTCTCTTCTCTGCTTAACCTCTAGAGCTACACTATCTGACTGAACTTGTACCTGGAAATCCCCAGAGAAGACCCAAACTTGACAGCATTTCAGACTTACTCTTGTGTGGGTTCATTCATTCATCTATTCCTGAACATCCCAACTCTACCATATCATGATCTTGACAGCTCATCTTTACTCCTGCATAACAGAGGCAGCTGCACCTTCATCATCATCTGCATTTGCATACATCTCAGCAACATCATGTAAGTCCTACTCTTCCAAGCTGGACTCCACCTTGGGTGACTCCACTGAGGCAAAAACATAGAGAGCAGTTCTCAGACCTCTGCACAGACTGAGAGCTGTGTTGACTCTGGCTATGCCTCTCTAGAGGCTCATCTCAACATGTCTGCTCTTTCTGATCCTAATTCTCTAACCTCCCACATCTCACTCCTTTCATATAACATTCCTCATCTTTGTGCACTTGTGGACTCTGGGTTTGTAGACCTTAAGTTTGCATCCAAACACTCTTTACCCTCTTATCTTGTTTCTCCTATCTCACTCTGGCTCTTTGTAATTGCTCATGTTGTAGATTTGTTGATCCTATTGCTGAACTCAGGTGAATTCATCCCTGTAACCCTGTTTCTTGCCCTGTTGAATTCTGAATGTATAATTGTCCTTGAACATAACTGGCTCACCTACTTCAGTAGTCTTGAGTTCTAGATATCTGCACAAAAAGTGCCTGTTACAGGTGCAATATTCCAACACCCAGGAATGCTAGTCTCTACTGGCACTTGGTGGTTAAACCACACCAAGTAGGCCAGAATATCTTGATCACATAGCTTAGTGGTTAGAGCACCTAGTCAAAACCTGGGAGGTCCAAGGTTCAACCCTCTGTCTGGTCACATTTATTGCAACAGTGCTAACCCTCTTGTTGACACCCTCAGCTGCTCCCAGCCAATCTGACGCTGGCCATGTGCTATCTAACTCTAGCCTTGCACCATCTGTACCCTCTATCAACTCATTGGTCCACTCCCCTCTGAAGAGCTTTCCCTATTACTTTCATTAATGTTGCTGCATATGCACACTATTAAGCTGCCTATGCAATAAACCACACAAGCTCCCACTTGTGCTCAGTGTAAGTGACTAAGGAGAAAACAGAATTACAAGTCCACAGATGATGTAAACAAAACACAACAAATGTGAGAAGCAATAATCAAAAAGGACTAATCTGTAAAAGCTTAAGAACAGTAGACTAACATCAAGTATAGGTCAATAAAAGAATAAAAGCAGAAAAATGAGTGAATGTTGGTGGACAAGCATCACAATTCACACACACACATGTAAGTTAGAGGGATCCCTGCAGTTTCAACTTCAGCTACATCCTGAAGACTCAGCCAGACCTATCTGGGGTCCCTTAGGAGTATTGCAATTTCACTGATGTTTTCAGCAAAGCAAAGACATCAATGCTCCTGCCTCATCAGATGCATGACTTAAAGATCAAGCCAGAAGAGGGAGCTACCCCATCTTTGGGAACCATCTACTATTAATTGTGGTGCTTGTTCACCCATATTCACTCATTATTCTGCTTTTATTCCTTTATTAACTTATACTTGATGTCATTCTACTCTTCTCAGGCTTTTACAGGTTAGTCCATTTGGTTATTCCTTCTCACAATTTGTTGTGTTTTGTTTACACCAGTTGCCAACTTATAATTTTGTGTACTCAGCATTTGTCTCCTTAGTCACTTACAAGTGGGAACTTGTGTGGTTCATTGGACAGGCAGTTTAATAGGAAGTGAGTTTGATCATTGGAAAGTATCTCTCATCAAAATCAGCTCTTTCTGAGATAATAGTCCACTTTGAGATAGGATTGTAGAATTTCCAACCTTTGTAGCCTTCAGGGTAGCCTATGAAGATGCATTTCTTCATGTGGGACTTCAAAGGGTGCCTCTTGTTCTTCTGAATGTGCACATATGTAAGCAGTGCAGCCCCAAACTTGCAGGTGAGAGATGTTAGGCTTGTAGCCATGCCACAGTTCAAAGGGAGTAGCATTCTTGATAGTAGAGGGGGGGCATTTGTTAAGGATATGAACAAGAGAGGCTAGACAATCACCCCAGAAGGATTTAGGAATTCCAGACTTGTCTAGCATTGTAGTGATGGGCTCTGAGAGAAGTCTATTTGCCTGTTCTACAACTCCATTTTTCTGGGGCCTGTTTCTACCTATGTGCTGCCTTAGAATGCCATACTGAGTGGTAAAGTCATTGAAAACATTGCTCATATACACTCCACCCTTCTCATCTCATAGTATCTTGATCTTGCACTTGCTCTGAGTCTCTGCAAAGGCCTTGAACATCTTAAATGTCTTGAAAGCTTGGGATTTGGCCTTGAGAGGGATGACAAAGCAAAATCTGGAGTAATCATCAATGAAGGTGATCTAGTAGCAGGATTCAGACACAGAGGATGCCCTACATCATGCACATCAGAGTCCATAAGTTCCAGAGGCTGGGAAGCATGCCAGCAAGAGCTAGGAAAGGGATTTGCATGCATCTTGCCAGCCAGATATGATTCACAAACTGGGACATGAGTGTTAGGGGAGTTAATGGTAAGTCCAGTCATCAGATTGCACTCCAAAAGTGTTTTCATAACTGCCAGGTGGTGATGGTGTTAATTGTAGTGATTGTTCCCCCACATTTACTCATTTTTTGCCTCCACTCTTTTATTGATTTTATACTTGATGTGATTTTAATCTTATCAGACTTTCAGTCCTTTCTTCTCACATTTGTTGTGTTTTGTTTACACATTTGCAGACTTGTAATTCTGCATGCTCAGTGTTTTTCTCCTTAGTTACTTACACAGAGCACAAGGTCTGTATCACGCTATTTACCATCAATACAGTCACTTACACTGAGCATGAGTGGGAACTTGTGTGGTTTATTGCATAGGCAGTTTAATAGGTGGGCAAGTCTTCTGTGCCATAGATCCAGATTCAAAGGTAGAGTAGTTGCTACAGAGCCAAACTTAGTCATAGGCAATGTTTCACCTTTCAGAAATGTGGAGCTGCTGTGCAAGTGGTTGGCCACAAACAGGGTGTTAATTGTGATGCTTGCTCACCCATCTTCACTCATTTTGTCACTTTCATTCTTCTATTGATTTGTACTTGATGTGATTTTAATCTGATTAGACTTTCACAGTTTAGTCCTTTTTGGTTATTGCTTCTCACATTTGTTGTGTTTTGTTTACACCATTTGCAGACTTATAATTCTGTATGCTCAGTGTTTTTTCTCCTCAGTCACTTACACTGAGCACAAGTGGGAACTTGTGTGGTTCTTTGCACAGGTAACTTAATATAGGGAATGTCCAGGTTCCTTCTGAAAGCCATTTGAGTAGAGTTGATGGTGATAGTGAAATTCTTGTGTCTGCAAATATAGAGCATAGATAGTAAGTTATTGTGCAAATCTGGGACATGCAAGATGTTGCTAAACTCTACAGGATGCACTTTCTTCCCATTGACAACTGGCACAAAGACCACAGTTCCTATGCCAGCAGAGTAGACCACATTTTTTTCAGCTAGCTTGATTAGGACATGTTTAGGAAGTAATTGTGCATCCAATGCCTATGTGGAGTCATGTGGAATGTTGCCCCAGAGTCAGGAAGTCAATGGACATCAGCATTGAGCTGCAGAGGGTAAGTGGACTGGTTGGATTGAAATACAGTGACTTCCAAAACCATTGCAATGTTTAAGAGACTGAAGAGAAGAGACACTGGGCACAAAAATTTTAACTATATAAACAGTCCAAACAAAAGAAAGCAAGGTAATACAAAAGCCACAAAATATGTAATCAATCCTTGAAAAGAAATAGGTGATCAACTAAGCTAGAAAGCATCAACTGAAACAATTTGAGGTGTACAAACACCAATATCAACAACATTTGATGCTTTATAGAGAGTCAATATTGACAGTGGATGAAGAGATATGAGACTTGACTCTGAAATACAATGATATGCTATCACAGATGACATCAGTAGAAGTGATCCCATATGCAAGAGAAAGGAGATTGTCAAGTGATAAGGCAGAAGTGTGATCAGTCATCACCTGCACATCTGACAGTGAGGCACCTTCTGAGATGTTGAGATGACAAAAGGATGTTGGTGGGACTGGTGGGATCATCCAGTTGGATGTTGTCATTGTCAGACTGGTAAGCAATGTCCTGTGTTCCTCAATAGGCACCAGCTTTTTACATGCCACCTGCAGAAGCTATTTGATGCATGAGGTGGTAGTAATTCCAGCCTTGATTCTGGAAGAATATCATCAACTTTCCCTCCTGGCATGCACAAATTAGAACTGTATACTATGAGTGTATGATACTGCATGCATACCTTGGTCATCACCCATTTCTTTCAATTCACCAGCTCAGATGCAGACCAGGTGTTCACCCCACTATTTATTCAGCTGCCTATGCAAACAATCACACAAGCTCCCACTTGTGCTCAGTGTAAGTGACTAAGGAGAAAACCACTGAGCACACAGAACTATAAGTCTGTAAATGGTGTAAACAAAACACAACAATTGTGAGAAGCAATAACCAAAAGGACTAATCTTTTCAAAAGTCTGAGAACAGTACAGTAAGATCAAGTATGAGTCAATAAAAGAATGAAAGCAGACAAATGAGTGAATTTTGGTGAACAAGCACCACAATTAACAGATATTGCATTTACTGTTAGAGTATTGACTAGATTCAACTCAAACTCTGGATGGACTCACTGGCTCACTGTAAAGCATCTCCTGGTCTACACTAAGAACACTCTGGATTACTCTATCACCTATTGTCCTGATCCTGCTCAGTATGAGATCTTGATCACATTCTCTGATGCAGATCATGGTGGATGCAAGGATACTAGTTGCTCTACTGGAGGACATATTGTCAAGATGGGTACTGGTGCAGTGTCTTGGTCTTCTAAGCTGCAGAATGTCATTGCTCTTTCTACCACTGCAGCTGAATACATGGCAGCTGTCCAGGCAGGCAAGAAGATCAAATGGATGCAAAATCTGATGCATGAACTTGGTATTCCTTTCTCTGGCACATCTGCTCTGCTTCCTGATAACCAATCTATGATTTCTATAGCCAAAAACCCAGAACATGCTAGTTGTGATGCTTGTTCACCCTTATTCACTCATTCTTCTGCTTCCATTCATTTCTTGATTTATATTTCATGTCATCTTAATCTCCTCAGGCTTTTACAGTTTAGTCCATTTGGTTATTGCTTCTCACATTTGTTATCCTTTGTTTACACCATCTGTGGACTTATAATTCTGTGTGCTCAGTGATTTTCTCCTTAGTCACTTACATTGATCACAATGATAGCTTGTGTGGTTCATTGCACAGGCAGCTCAATAAAACACTATGGCAGGATGAAGCAATGGACCTGTACTACTATTTGCTTGGAGATGCAGTGCAGAAACAGGCTATAACACCTGTCTTCATCCATACAAGTCAAGAATAGTGAGCATCTGTTACATAATACCAGCACTTAAGTCTATTTGCTCAACAAGTTGAGCAGTACACAATACCTGAAGAGCAGACAGGCAAAGACTCACTGTATCATGATCATTTTGGCTTGAACTTTGAGACTCCACAGCCACTCCATTGATCCACACATCAACAATTTGAATCTGATTACTTAAAGTGGCTGCATACAGGTGAAGAAACTGTTGATGGTGAGCCTGGGGGTACATAAATGAAAGAGAATGCAACAGTTGCACTGACAGGTGATCTTGAAGATGCAACAGCTACAGGAGAGTGTAATGATGACAATGAAGTCATATGCAATGGTTGCAAGCACTGCTGAGGTAGAAGGTCTTGATCCATTGACAGTTGAAGAGGCAAGAATGTGCAATGACTGGCTGAAATGGGATGAAGTGATTACAAAAGAATTGAATAGTCTTGAAGCTGTGAGAACATGGGATGTTGTGGAATGCCCTGAGGACATGAATATTATCAGGTACAAATGAGTTTTCAAGATAAAAAGAAATGCTGCAGGTGAAATTGATAAGTACAAAGCATGACTCATTGCAAAAGGGTACTGACAGGTCCAGGGTGTCAACTACAATGAAATGTATGCACCTGTCACCCAGCTCACATCCCTACACATCATTCTTGCCATTACCACTTGAAATGACTGGAATATAGAAGTTTTTGATTTCCACAGTGTGTTCCTTAATGAGAAGCTTGACAAAGGCAAATATCTATATATGGAACTACCTCCTAGCTACAAAGTCAGTGGGAAATTCAAATGTCTGATTGAAAAGCTCTGCATTGCACTCTATGACTCTAAACAAGATGCACTAAAATGGTACCTAGAACTCTGGGAGTTTGAAGGAGCTCAGACTCAATCACACTGAATGCAACTGGGGAATATTCTACATGCACATTGGTCCTGACATTCTCATCCTGGCAAGTCATGTTGATGACTGCACTGTGACAGAAAGCTTACAGGAACTAATCAAATCATTCAAGGCTGAGATTGCATTGCAATATAAAATTACAGATCTTGGGCCTATCTATTGGCTTTTAGAAATGAAAGTTATTTGGGATCATGAAGCACAAACTATTTCATTGTCACAGGAACCCTATGTTGATGTAATACTAACTAAGTACATCACTGATCAGAAGCCAGTTAGTATTCCAATGGATCCCAGCATCCAGCTCTCACATACACAAAGTCCAAAATAAGCTGGAGAAGCCATACAGATGAAACACATACCATACAAAGCAGCTGTTGGATCACTGATGCATCTCACAGTGGGTACAAGACCTGATAGCATGTTTGCCATGTCAACTATCACTCAATTCAGCACAGATCCTGGTATTGTGCATTGGAAAGCAGTAAAATGGACCTACAAGTATCTGTTGGGCATGAAGAAGCTAGCACTCATCTTCAGCATGGAAAAACAAGGTCTTGAAGGGTTCACAGATGCAGATGGTGCTAGTCAGGAACACAGACACACAATCTGCAGATACACATATATTCTAGATGGAGGGGCTGTTGGGCATCAAAGAAACAGGAAATAGTTGCCCTCTTGACCATGGAAGTCAAATATGTCACTGCTACACACATCACCAAGGAAGGCATATGACTCCACCAGCTCATCAAAGAAGTATTTCACCCACTTAAATTCTCAACCCTTCTTTACTTGGACAATTAATCTGCTATTGTGCTGACTAAGGATGGAAGTTATCACATGCATACAAAGCACATAGACATATGATATCATTTCATTCATTTTGTTGTTGATAATCATTCTCTCCATCTTATTTATTGTCCTACTGGTGATATGATTGCTGATACCCTTACAAAAGTGTTACCTACTGTTAAGGCAAAACACTTCACTGCTTCACTTGGACTGTGTACCATTTGAGGAAGAGTGTTAGATTTCCAAATGTAGTACACATCATGATTACATAAGCATGTTGAAAATTTCTTCACATCTCAGTACCATAGTATGCCTTAGTGACTTTCTTGTCCACTAAGGTGAACATATCTACTATACCCTTTGTTACCCTTGTACTGACCTAGTGCAGCTCACATGGTTGTATTAGTTATACCAATATAGTGACTTCCTTGTCCACTGAACTCATATAGTTGTATTAGATACTGCTCACAAAAGAACTTTATTGCCATAAGTCTCCTTTCTGGATTTTTGCTGGATTAGCCAAGGCCTCCAGAACCCTCACTATCAAGAAAATTCATGCCTGACCTGGCCACATTGCTCCCTCAGCCATCTGAGCCATGTTGAAGGATGAGCTAATCACAGGTGTAAAACTTGATGAAACTCACACAACAATGAGGGCATGTGACACATGCAAGCATGCTAAGGCCACCTGCAAACCCATAGAAAAGAAGTAGGACCCATCATGTCACAAAAAACTCAGTGATGAGATCCATACAGATCTCTGGGGACCTTTTCCTGTCCAAACATCTGGCCACAACAGTACTATGTCTTGTTCACATATGACTACACACAGTACACCACAATATATCTACAGAAAACTAAAGCTGAAACATTCATGTCATATAAATCCTATGAAGCATGGCTAGACACTCAGTTTATTGTGAAAATTGAATGCTTGTGCTCAGATTGCAGAGGAGAGTACCTAAGTCATGAATTTGATCAATATCTCCAGTCTAAGGGCATGGAATGTTGAATTACCATACATGACACCCCCACACACAATGGAGTATGTAGCTGAAAGGCTAAACAGGATACTCCTGGAACATGTCTGCACCATGATTCATGCCAGTGGATTGCTGAAAAACCTGTGGGAGAAAGCTGTCATGTATACAACCTGGTTGAAAAATTGCTCATCAATGCACCACCTCAGAACAAAGACTCTGTACCTATGAAGTATTTTACCCAAAATTGCCAGATCTCTTCAACCTGCCAATTTGGGAATGCCACATAAAAGTTCATAACATTAGCAGCTCAAAACTGAATATGCAGGTATGAGACAGATGCTAGCTAGGCTTTGATGCTGAGAGTAATGAACACTAGGTTTACTGGCCAGATAGTAGAACAGCCAAAATGAAAACAAGCAATCAGCACTGAACTGAAGAGTCTTGAAGACACATGCACCTGGAATGTGGTTGAATGCCCTCAAGGTGTGAACATTGTCAGCTGCAAATGGGTCTTCAAGATCAAATGCAATGCAACTGGTGAGATTGAAAAGTACAAGGCTTGATTAGTTGTCAAAGGATACTCACAAATCCAAGGCATTGACTATGACAAGACCTATTCCCCAGTCACCCAATTATCCTCACTATGTACTATACTCACAATCACAGCTTGCAATGATTGGAAAATTAAAGTATTCAATTTTCATTCAGCATTTTTAAATGGTACTTGGCAATGATGAAGTTATCTACATGGAACTACCAGATAGCTACACTACCAACAGCAGATTCACTTGCCCAGTCATGAAACTCAATGTTGTGCTGTACAGTTCTAAACAAAATGCCCTCCACTGGTATCAAGAACTTTGCATGTCTCTGGGTGAACTTGGACTCACTCATGCCTACACCAACTGGGGAGTGTTCCACAGCTGATTGGAACAAGATATTCTGATCCTCACTAGCCATGTAGATAACTGCATGCTTACTGACATCTCATGTGAATTAATCTGTTCACTCAAGCACAAAATCAACTCACCTGGAATCACACATTGAGAGGCCATAAAATGTATCTACATATAAGTACCTAGTTGGAACAAAGTCTCTTGCTCTCACCATTGGAGGGATTGAGAAAGGACTCAAAGGCTACACTGATGCCAATGGAGTCTCACAAGAGCATCAATATGCTATCAGTAGGTATGCTTACCTACTTGATGGAGGTGCAATCACCTGGGCCTCATGCAAGCAAGAGCTTGTCACTCTCTCCACAGCAGAAGCCAAATATGTAGCTGCCACTCATGCAGCCAAAGAAGGCCTCTGGCTCTGATGTCTCATTGGAGAAGTCTTTTGCCCACTCCAACATCCCATCCCTCTCTATTCAGACAACAATCTGTGATTGCACTTACAAAGAATGGCAGTTACCATGCTTGTACTAAGCATATAGATATTCAGTATCATTTTATTCATTTTGCCATTGAGAATCATTCTTTTCATCTTATTTACTGTCCTACTGATGACATGATTGCTGATACTCTTACTAAAGCCTTACCTAGTATCAAAGCCAAGTATTTCACTTCAGCACTTGAACTCCATTTCAAGGGAGGGGGAGTGTTGACTATGTGAGTAGATTATGTAATCATGGTACTAAATTTCCACATTTGTTACCTCACACCTCAGTGAACTTCCAGTATCACTGAGATGAGCATACCCTGATTATTATTCCCTACAGTTACTGACTTACTGTAGAACTCATATATTCATTAGGTAGATACATATAGAGTGAACTTCCAGTATCACTGAGAACTCATACCTTCATTAATTTGTGCTCTCTGTCAACTCACTGATCCACACTCCCTAAAGGCTCCCCTTATCACTCTAATTAATGCTGCTGTTTATGGATGTGGATGTAAATTTGCTAAACATCTGCATTGTCATCTATCTCAACAACACTCTATCTACTCCAGAGATAAAGAGTCTCACAAGCAGCATGTCTGGAAAGTTCTATGGTGTCTCTGACAGCATAGCCTATATGCCAAGCCAGAGAAGTGTGAGTTCCATTTGAACTTGGTGAAATACCTTGGGTATCATCTATCCCTGGAAGGATTAATGATGTCCCCAGAAACAATTCAAACAATTGTTGATTGGCCTGAACCTTACAAGGTGAAGGATGTTCAGTCTTTCCTGAGCTTTGCCAACTTCTATTGCTGGTTTATCTGCAACTACTTTGATATTATAGTACCTCTTACCATGTTGACATGAAAAGGTGCTTCTTGAAACTTTTCTGAGGAGTGTTATTGATTGTTCAATAACCTCAAGTAGGCCTTCACTACCACCCCTGTCCTCATACATTTTAACCTGGGACCTCCTATTACAATTGAGACTGATGCCTCTAATTATGCTATTGCCAGTATATTTTCTATTAACTATGATGATCAGATTCACCCTGTTGTGTTCTACTCTTACACTCTTACAGCCCTAGAGTGTTATGAATGGATCTCTGAAGGGTGATGGAGTGAGCAAAGGGTGACCTAGGTTGAGGTACAGATGGGGAGGGCATTGGACTCAGCTTATGTGCTGTTCTCTTGTGATATCCCAGCCCTTAGAGGTAAAGGGGCTGAAGCAGAGGGTGTAACTAGCTAGTTGAAGGTTCAACATAGACTAGATATCTTAGAGAATGCAAAGAAAGCTCAGAGGAGGTAAAGGGGAGAATCAAAGTTGATATTCAAACTGAGGGATAATCTCTCAGAGTACAAAAGCTTATATACAACAAGCAAAGGTAAGGTACAGGGCAGAGGTAAGAGTAACATGATTGTAGAGGTCATAGTAGTAGAAGAGTACTGTACAAAAGGAGGAGGTCATATTGGAAATATGTAGTGCAAGAACAAAGGAGGATGAACTGAGGTTAGTACCTTGGTTGTAAACAGATCAAAGGGTAGTCCTAATAGAGAGTAGTAGTAGAATGGAGAGGTCAATGGAATGGCTGGATGTAAGAGCATTACAAAGATACTACATGGAGGACATATGTGGGAAAGCAGAGCAGAGGTGCATAGGACAAGAGCAGATGTGACAGAGTATTAGTGGAGGCAAGCTTGAAGGGTAGTGTGAGTGCTGTGGAGTCATATGGTCATGACAGTATCTCCCTCTTAAGGTCTGAACCCTTGAAGGCCCTAAGGTGGAGTGGGACTTAGCAAGAATTCACCTGGTGTGATTGGTAAGCTTGAGTTGGAGTGTGAAGATCATGCCACAATGTAGTTAAGAACCAACACATGTCTTCCACTTCTATCTTATTCATCACTAACTATCTTTCCTTTACATCTCAATGTCTTCCAAGGGAAAAGGTTGTGAACCCTCCACAGACAAATGACAAGACTGGATGGAGGTGTCCAACTCTGAACTTGTCTTGGAATTGGATAATTCAATGGGAATAGGGGCCATGAAGTTTGTGAAGTGTGAATGGAGGGAAGAATGTGAGAAAAAAGAGAAGGAGAGGAAGCTGGAGGAGCTGAAAGCAAAGTGGAAGGAAGAGAAGGAGGTGAGTAGTGATATAATCACAACTCCTACCTTTGCTGATCAACTAAATTCTTCTGTGTTTTGATAGCATCAAAAAGCAGAGGAGGCAGCTCAACTAGCTGAGGAGGCATGTCAAGAGAAGAAGAAGGCTTTGGCCTATGCACA